>CM053786.1:205692343-206334843 GCA_028749045.1 Cupressus sempervirens | reverse complement strand
CTTAGTATTAGTATGTACATATGTAAGAATATACTAAATGAAGTATTCTTAATAAATTTAGAATAAATGTACCTATTGCATGTATATTTAAGAAATGACCCAATGATATATATTAGTAAATATATTATTAAACAATATTCATCACGATATTAGTATGGTATATATATATATATATATATATATATATATATATATATATATATATATATATATATATATATATATATATATATATATATATATATATATATATATATATATATATATATATATATATATATATATATATATATATATATATATATATATATATATATATATATATATATATATATATATATATATATATATATAAGTCTAATAAAATTATATTTAACTATGTAATTCCAAAAATTTCATATGAGCTAAAAGTGTTTTCTTGTGTTTATATAAATAATTTTAGATTCGATATCTCTTAATCTTAAAAAAGAAAAAGAATATTTTGGATTAAAATAAAAATAGGTTTTAAGGGGAGCCAAAACCCCATAAAAAAAAAAAAAAACCAAAACTAATCATTAAGTGCATAGTACCAAAAATAATGGAGCAAGTTTTACAAGGACTTGAAACTTGAGTAAAGATAAACTTAAGATTTAAAAAAATCCTCTAGGGAACACACCAAAATGATAACTAGAAAAAATAGAGAATAAAACTCCCAACCAAAACTAGATTCCAAAACCAAAGGCCAAGAGCATAGGACCATTAATAATTACCAACAACAAAAAGAGAAAAGAGGTACAACACCAACCTAGACAAGCTCCTTCATATCTTTAGCCAAATTCTTTCCAATATTTACAATCTCCTTAATTGACTCTTAATTAGTCAATCCTAAAGGAACTTCAATGGCCTTCTTAGTACTTATGCTTGTGCGCATACTAGGAGCCCCATTGACAAGAAGCCATAGGGGACACAATCTCATCCACACTTCTCCTTCCCGAACTAGAAACAATATTACATAATCTAGAGATAACCATATTCATGTTCAACTCATTGTTCTTGACCAATTGGCATAGTTTAACCTCATAGTCTTGGAGCTTACAAGGAATATCCAGTACCTTAATTTCTAGCTCCACCCTTCTAATTTTCTTAACATCAAGACTAGCTTGAAATTCCTTGACCTTCCTCTTTAGAGAATTAATTTCATTATAAATCAATGTATCAATCATAATGAAGATTTCATCCCGCATCTTGTCCTTATGAATAAATTCCAACATCGCACTACCCTACTTGCCATCGTTCTCATCCAGTTCTTCAATAGCATAGTTTCCATCATGAATATCTTGACCATTGTTAAAATCTATAGGATTGGAAAATTTTTAAATGTATTAATCTATATGAATATTATATGATATGTCATTTTGAATTGTTTTTGTTAAGTGAGCTTTTTTTGCAAATTCAAAATTTTTGATTTATTCTTTCTCTTTCCTTTTCTCCTTTGAAGCATCACTTCATTTACTTCCCCCTATCTTCCCATCTACTGAATATATTAATATATGGAGGATGGAAATTGTTATGTTTCCATTGCTCCATGTTTTTTACTATTGAAATTATTCCTAATTTTAGGTCATCATCAAATCTAAGAGGCTACACCTTCTCCAAAATGCAAAAATTGCTCTATTCAAATATCTTCATTTCTATAGAAACTGTATCTCCTAGACAATGACAAGGAAGGATAGATTCCTTAGATCTAGGAGATATCAAAAATTCAATACTACTCCCTCCATCCCTCTCAATCAGTCCCTCCCACATAAAGGAGCAGGCATATGGGAAATTCCATTATCTTCTTAGACGCCCTCCTTTTAGAGCTAATTTCAACCCTATTGGTAAACTCCCAAATGAAGATCTTTCTTTTGAATATTCCATCAAATCACATCCCACCCTAACCCTAAAAACCTAATTTAAAATATTTTGGTTCTACAAGTGGCAAATGGTTCAAATCTAGATGCATCTTTGAGTTCATTCAAATCTAGGCACATTGTAATGGGAAACATCAATCCAAGATGATTGAATGGTGTGTTTTGACCTTATTTTTCTTGATGAGTATTTCTTACCTTGATTGTGATTAATTTTTTATAGAATTGTATTAAAAATATCTTATGAAATTGCTAGAGGAAAGTATTAAAATTTATTATGTAGGATCCACCTATTGGCAATATGGTCAGATAGATGTCTTGATGGTTATCACTTATTGTAACATACGTTGAACATTTCAACTATGAATTTAGAAAACTGGACCTAAGTGTTAGAAAATTTGTAGCAACACAGTGAACAAATGTTGAGAGTATGGATGACTTGATGAGAGTTAGCTCATGTGTAGTCAAGGGGAGATCCAAGAAAACATCATGTGATGATGTGTGCCAGTGCATAGATGTGTACAAACAATACATCTCAAGTTATGACTAAACTACCAATCTAGATATTTAACAGTGTAGAACAGAGCATGGCAAAGAATTGGATTGTATCACCTTAGGAATCATTTTGGTTACAAAATAATTACTAAGTTATGATGGGTTGACTATATGGATATTATTCCATTTAAATTACTTCATACTAAATCAAGCATGTGAAGACATGAAGACCAACCATGTAGAATTTTGTGAGTGTGCATGTTATTAAAGATCTTATCTTGAGCAGTTATTGGGAAGTCATGTAGACTAGATGTGACATGGGAACTATTGTAAGAACTACCTATGAACCTTATGTGATGTGAATCTTGATGGATGATTAGAAATAGTGCAAAGTACAAGAGTAAGAGAAGTATTATATGTATATCTATTCCTATGAAGAACTAAATTGTATAAATTGTGTGTTAGGGAAGTGGGTTCTTCTTACGTACATTGTATTTGTTCTATCAACTCCTAATAGTGTTGAGACTTCTAACAAGGACTCGAGACACTATATACATTTCATAGACTCCTAATAGGGTCAATATCCTTAACATGATTCTATTGTTTAGTGAATTATCTAGTGGGTATCATCCCCACTGAGCTTTTCCCTAGTTAACAAATAATGGTGTTCTAAATTCTCTATGTGCATGGTTATATTTACTATTCAAAATTATTGATTTACTTTCATATGCAAGTTATAAAGTAGTTAAAAATATTCAGCTGTGGGCAAATATTTGTAGAATACTGATTCACCCCCACTCTTAGTATTATCTATTTCAAACAATTGGTTTCAAAGAAGAGTTACTTTGAAGAGGCTTAATTTCTTAAGTAAGATCCTAGTGAATATGGAATAGTTGAAGAGAAATCTAGAAAAAGCTTTTGAGCATATTAATCTTCTTATAGAAGAAAGAGACAAGTTGAAAGATAGATACAAAGATTCAAAAGTGTATATTGGAAAACTGAAAGATGAGATTGATGATTTTAAATATGGAAAATAATCAATTGTGTATACTAGTAATAATGATGATACAAAAAATCTTGAGAAAGAGAATGAGATCATGAAACATGAGTTGAAAATTGTTGAATTGAAGTTGAATCTTAAGACTAGTGGTAGTAAGAATGAACTTGATCTAAAATCAGAGAATGCAAACACTAGATCCCACTTGAGTCAAGTGACATTTTAATATAATTCTATTAATATAGAACATGATAAGTTGGAAAAATACAAAATTACTGTGAAAGGAGAGTTAACACAAGAAAAATAATGGTTAGAGAAACTTTACACAAGTTATGAAAAAATTGATGAACAAATATTTCATCAGAGACCTTATGAAAAGAAAGGCATTGGATACCTTATTAGAGAAAAATCAACCAAGAAAGATAAGTTTAGGAAAGAACCATATCATATTGTAGAAATACCTAAAGGAAACATCAAGTGGCCTAATGAGGTTGATTTTTGAAATAAATTTGATGAAACTAGGGTAATAGAGCAAGTTGATAAACCAAAAAGGGATTATTCATTCAAAGAAGTCATACATGAATTTATAGATAGATGTTTCATATGCAATGAAGTTGGCCATATGAAGAGAAATTAAACAAGTAAGTTTTTTTAAACCAATTACTAATTTCTATTGTTATAATTTTCATGATTATGGACATAAAGCAGTAGAATGCTCAAAACCTAGTTTTGATGAAAATAAAAGGAATAGTAGAATGTTTAGGAATATTAACCATACAGGTAATGGAAGAGGTAGATCCTAGAGTAGATGCACTAATGGTGAAAGAAAGTAGTTTGTTTTTTACAAGTGTAACAATCCTACACACATTGCAAGGAATTATAGAGCACCTAAAAATTAGAATGGAACCAATCAGATGAGAAATGCACCTATATGTCAGTTATGTAATAACTTTGGATATACAACAAGATTCTAAAGAATGGATAGAATGAACTTCATTAAGAATCTAAATAACAAGAGGAACAATAATATGAGTGATAGAAGAAGTGAAAATGATAGTGAAAATGGTCAAAAGGAAGTAGCTAAGGAACATGTTGATGAATTCAAGGAAGAATTTGTGGAAGCTTGCAACCCTAAAAGTTCTTGTACGATGTTGAAAAAATAGTTCTGTGATGCACTTGATGGGAAGTTGAAGTCACAAATTGTTTGTGGCTCATCCTATCTAAATTAAAGTAGTCCTAGTAGAGAAAAAACATTAGTTGGCTAGAACTAATGTTAGAGAGTGAGTTAGAGGTTGTGTAGTTAACAAAAGATAGAAGACATAGAGAGGAAGTTATGGTTGAGTGAAAAAGTCTAGATGTGATCACAATAAGCAGCAATTGTGAAAACAAGGTTACTAGTAAACATAGGCTATATTGTGAATCTATGGTAGATATGCATTTAATGCGCAATGTGATTTGAAATGTTTTAAGGATCACAAGAAAGATTATGTGTACCATTTGTTCATGTGAAGTGTCTTGAGAGAATTGAAAAGAAATTTGATAGTGAATTCAAGTGCAGAGTGAAGTATGAAAAGCAATTTATTGTAGAAGCCCTAAGTCACATTTTAAGGTATTTTGTGAAGTTTTAATCCACTTTCTTTTAAGTATTTACATTTATAGTTCAAATCACAAGTTAGAAATTGTATGATGTGAGTGATAGAATGAGGTATGAGTTCAAAAAACATCCATTTGTATCTTTATTAGATGACACATTGAGTGCATTTTCACAAGTTCCAAAAAATGTGTTTCTCATTGATGATATAAGAAGTTACATTCACTATAAGATTGAAAGCATAGGTGATGAAGAGATTCATAAGGATTTAGAGAAGATGTGCAACAATGACTTATCCCTGAAGTTTTAGTTTGCACACCTAGATAGTTTGAATTTCATGAAGTATATGTTCTACATGGAATTTGACAATCATGATTGGACCCAAATTATTTTGAGTAGGGTAGATGATGATATGCTCTACTTAGGAGATGAAAAGATTTTCATCAACAATGACCTAATTCACAAGGTCATAGGATTGAGTAATGAAAGTTGCAATCATATTAATGAGAAAAATGTCAAGAAAATGGTTGAAATAAACCTAAATATGAAACTTCTTAGAAGGAACATGAAGGTAAATTCCATTCAAGATAAGGGAATAAAGTTGTTAACCAACATATTAGGGTACAAGTTAAACTATGGGTCAAGGGTTCACTTAGTACTAGTTGAATTTTTACATGCAGCTTATGTGATGGTTATGCAAGAAAGAAAGTTTACCTTATGTGAGCTTATTAGATTGCAACTATTGGACTACGTTGCAAAACTAAAGATGACAAAGAATGCAAATTTTAGATTTTAGTCCTTAGTGACTCACTTATTCTTTTGTGCTACAAGGAAGTTCCCCGGATTGATTAATTGGGATAGTAGTGAGTGCCCAATGAAATTAGTGTCTTAATGCTACATATCAAAGCTTAAGAATATTAGAGATGATGACATTGACAAAATGATGAAGAGTTTCCAATATGAGATGAAACAGTGGTTAGAATACCTCTCTCTATGGTGGAGAAGTATAAGGATGATTTATGCTGCATGGTGGAGACAGATAAAACCTACATGGAAGTAGTGATTCTTAGAGTCAAATTCATTAATCTTATGGCTTATGAGATGATCATAGAGCTCATAGAAGGTTATGTGCAGCTCATACTTGAATCTGAGTAGGACACAACATGGACAAGATGGGGAAACTTTGAGGAAATATCAAAGATGGTTACATCTAAACTATATAATAAAGAAAGTAAGAAAAATATTGAGAAAAGTGATAGATTCCATTCTTAAGGAATCTAGTATGACTAGAGACTAATTCAATGAGATCAAAGGTATTGCATTGGAGATGAAGGCTACTAGTCAAATTGAAGTGTTGATGTAACAACTCTAATAATTTTGGAGAGACCTTTAAAAGAAATAATAGTGGCATAACCTTGTGTGCAAGCTCCTATTGGACCTTATGCAATAGTTGCACAAGTGCAACAAATGAGAGCAAGATATGAATAATCCAAGAGGCAACCAGAGGTAGAAGGATCTATTGTTTAGACAAAGTCTAAGAGGTTGGTGAAGGATAAGAAAGAACCTACACCACAAGAAAAGAAAAGGGTCAAGTAGACCACTAGAAGACTAGGAAAGAGGAGGAAAAAAATGCAAATAAGAAGTTTAGAAAGTTTTGAGGATGAAGCTAGAGATAAACTTGTTGAATAGAATATGCAAGAAGCAAGAAAAAAAGCAACAAAGAAAGCATGCAAACCCAAGGTAGAGAATCTAAACATGCAAATAATAAATGATGATAATTTGGCACAGTTGAATAAATATTATAGTATGTATGGTAGTATGGATAGAAGGAAATTAGAGAATGTCATTATAAGAATTTTGTTTTCTATGTTTGGGTAAGGTAAATAGGCTAGAGGAGTATGCTTTGTTCCCCCTTTGGGCACATTAGAAACTTGGAACCCTTGAATCCAAACCAAGTCCCCATGTGGTACAACATTGTGAGTCTTCTTTGATTAGAGAGGGTTAACTATATTGGACATTCCCTTTATTAGGTCAACCATGTGGATGGAACCTCAAGTGGTAATAGCCATTCTTGACGTGGTAGTAGCAACCATTATATAAATGTTCTTGTGGGGGAAATCCTCACAAGTGTAATATTTTTTTGGGTTGTTAGATCTCTTTAGTAGCTCTAATTGATTAAATTCTCAGAATATGTCAAAACCCTAGTGCGCTATGATTGGATTTCACATACTCTAGATTGCAAAATTTGCAAAGTTGACCATTACTAAGGACCATAGTGTGGCCAAATTTTCTTTTCTAGGACCATGTGCATAATTGGAAAACATTTTGAGAACATATATAGTGGTGGTTTTAGGGTTTAGATTGATACTATGACAATATTCTTGTTTATGTGTAAGGTTGCTTTGCCCTTGGCTCATAGTTTGAAGATATTTGCTTGCAATCCTTGATTTTTGTCTTGTATGCCTAGTTTATGATTCAAAATTCATCACACCTAGTTGGATATTTAAGAAAAATAAAATTTGAGTTCTTGAATTGACACTTTATGATCAAACTACTTTGCTATCCTGTTTTTTTTAGTCTCCCTAGTCTGATCCAGTGCAAATTAGGCTTCTTGTCCATCCACTTTCATAAAAATTCAATTTTAATTATTTATAATTTGGGTAAATCAACCTCCTATTTCATATGTGCTAGGGTATTCACCTAAAGTTGTGGGCACCTCTGTGGCAGTCTTTTTTTTATACCTATTGCAAAATTCTATCTCATCACATCACTTTTGGAGAAGTGTGTTGTTTTACTATCCTAGTTTGGTACCAACATTTCTTAGGGTTATCCTATCACCTAGTACCTTTTCCTTCATGCCAATTACAACAAGATATCAAGTAGATTAAGGAAAGTGACCTCAAGTGATCTTTAAATAAATATATTTAGTTCAAACTTGTCAAATATGTAAGGGAAAATAACCTATGTTTGTTCAATCACCTGAGAATATTCCAAAAGCTTTGTTTGACCCTAGTAGTGACCTTATTGAGTTGAGTACAATCTTAACATCAAATCACTTGGATGTGGATATGGATTTTATAATGGCTCCACAAAAGAAGACTCAAAGTGGTGAATACTATGTTGACCTCTTGAGTAGTGGTCTTGCTCATGAAAATAGACCAACTTCACCCCATATTGAGGATAGATATTTGGATGCATACCAAAGGGCTAAGAAAAGTAAACATTATGCATATCAAGAAGAGTAATCCCAATATGATGATTGAATTAGTGATCCTTCTAGCACTCATGTGAATGCAAAATTTATTGGTAACTAGTTTAGATACTCAAGACCATGTACACTACTCATGACAACTTTAGGTTATATGAGTGGTAGACTCAAAGTACTTGAGCATGAGAGAAAAGCCCTTGTAGAAGAACAAGCTAAGAAGGAGGAACAAGTTAGATACCTAGAGGAGGAAAGGCAAAGTATTATTGAGATGGAAAGCAAATACCATCAAGAAGAACATGAACTTCTCATGGCTTTGCAACTTGACAATCAATTTAACAACGTGCACATTGGTGGTAGAAACAACTCTCCTCCATCTAACCCTGCTAAGACTCCATGAAGTGTGAGACACTCAAGAATATTTTCCCAATCTCCTAGCCCTAGAGGAAGGAGAGCTTCAAGACATAATTATTATAGGAGACCAATACCTCCTAGAGTTTCAAGACAACCTTCACAACAGGCTCATCATGGTTCACAATATGGAGGTGGTAGCTCAAACTTTGACTGTAATGCTTATGATTTCTTGGCTATGCAACCAAACCCACATTTTCATAAATGTATGGAAGCATATATGGACCAAAATAAAGATGAATGTTTTCAACATTTAATAAAAAAGAGTGCTAAGGTCCCTTAAAACTTTTATGTAGACACAAATATTCAAAAGCATGATCCCTCTATGAAAGAAGAAATTGAAAAATTGAAGAAACAATTCAAGAAAATATTGGCACCCAAGAGTTCTTTTTCACTTGATTCAATTTGTCCTAATCCTTTTGATAAGAGTATTGACATGAAAGATTTTCGTAGAAAAATTGAGATCCCCCAATATGAAAAATATGATGGAAATGGGGATCCAAATGATCATGTTTGTCAGTTCTATACTAGATGCATTTTGAGTTTCATCATGAGGACTCATATCTTATGAGATTATTTCCGAGTCTTAAGGGTCAAGCAATGCAATGGTTTACTAGTATAACTCCTCTTGTTAAGATGTTGCCTGAGTTAATTCAAATATTTTTTTAACACTTTGTGTATAATCTTTCATGATCTATCTCGCTATTGGACTTATGTCACACAAAGAAAAATCAAGGAGAATCCTTCATTACTTTCTTGCAAAGATGGAGAAAATAGTGCAATTTCTACTCTAGGACTATTCTTGAGAAAGAAAATATTGAAATCTTCATTAGTAACATGGTTCCTGAGATGAAGTACAGAGTTGAGAAGATGGATTTTGAGTCCTTTAATACCATGTTTGAAGATACATTTAGAATTGAGGATGTTTTGAGAGAGAAGTTAAAAGGGTTTGGCTATCCTTCTTGTTAGGGTTGGTCCTATTGAAAAAGATATGTTGGTCCTTCTTGTTAGGGTTGGTCATATTTTGGTCCTAGTTGATGTTGGACCCCTTGTGTATAATATTTTACTTGGTAGACCATGGATTCATGATATGCAAGCAATGCCATCTACCTATCATTAGTGTACTAAGTTCACTTACAAAAATGCATATATTTGTATACCTCAGGATAGTACTTTGTCTATTAACTCAATCTCAACAAGTACTCATGTTCCCCTCAATAGAGAAGCAAATTATTTTGATTCAACTTTAGCTAAATATAAAAACAAGTTCAAATCTATAGACTTTGGCATGGGGGGATATAAAATCAAATCATTTGCAACATTACCAATTTCACCTATGGCTTATGGTAAACATTCACAAGAGATGAAACCTTCCTCTTCAACTATGACATTCTATTCCAAATAGTTGATGTTGGACCCCTTGCGTACAATATTTTACTTGAAAGACCATGGATTCATAATATGCATGCAGTGCCATCTACCTATCATCAGTGTGTTAAGTTCCCTTACAATGGAACAAAGATTTGTATACCTTGGGATAATACTTTCTCTATTAACTTGATTTTAGAAGGTACTCATGTTCCCCTCAATAGAGAAGAAAATAATTTTTTTGCAACTTTACCTAAATATAAAGACAAGTTCAAATCCATAGACCTTGGCATGGGGGGATATCAACTCAAATCCCTTACAACATTACCAATTTCAGCTAGGTCTTATGGTAAATGTTCACAAGAGATGAAACCTTCCTCTTCGGCGGTGACATTTTTTGACACATTTGTATAGTCATTAGTGCCTATTCAAGATGAGAAAGAAGATGTCGCTATGAGGGATTGGATTTATAGAAAAGAGAAGTATATGCACAATGAGAACTTCACTCCCTCTTATAAAGCTTATGGAAGAGGGTATACTTTTGTCAAGAAGATGGGCTATCTGGGACATGACCCTCTTAGCAATAGATTAGATGCTAGAGCCAAACCCCTTGATCATGGTCTTTTCAAATGCAAGTCTAAGAAGCTAGTTGGCCTAGGATATGAAAATCACAATAATGTTACTCCTATCCTTGATAAGTTAGATAGTGAAGAACAACAAGAGTACGTACCTAATTTGGACAATCAACAAGATATTTGTGAATATTGGGTCCCTTTACGAATTTATTTGGGGAGATTTAGATAGTCCAGTATCTCATGGGATAGATGCCAATTTAGAACAAGAGAGTGTGACCCTTGATGATATTGAGGCTTCCATGTCCAGGTATCCCAAGCATTCATAGTGTAAGAACCCTAGTCGAGATTCAGAAACAAATTCTAATGAGTATAAATGGGACTTCCTCTCAAAGCCTTCTATAGTTGATATGGACATTCATGTTGTTCACACATATAGTTCTCAACCTAAGTTAGTTGAAGATTCATGTGTAGGATCAAATGATTTGAACTCACATGTTACCTTAGTGAATGATTATTTTCTTATTAGGGTGAATCTTGATTTGGGTAGTTTAGGAAGTTACTTGACTGACTTTGACTTTTTAGTCACTAGAGATATCATTCATATTCATAACCTTGAACCAGTCATTGATTTATCCCTTGTTCATCATGATTTGACTGATTTGTCCCAATGCAATCAAAAACTTGATCTTTTAATGTTTCAAAATGATTATGAGATAGCTTGCTATTTGAATGCCATTGAACCTATAATTCTTCCACCAGTGAACTAGCTACCAACATGGTAGAGCTATACATCAAGTACCATAGTCACAAAATAAAGAGAACATAAAATAAAAAGAATAGGATTTTTGACGATGAAAACCACTATGTGGTGGTGTTAGAACAAAAAAAATATAAAAAGTAAGGATGTATCCAAGGGTGAAAACCTCTTCAAGGTGCCTGAGGATGAGGTACTTGATCATCTC
This sequence comes from Cupressus sempervirens, assembly GCA_028749045.1. NCBI lineage: Eukaryota > Viridiplantae > Streptophyta > Pinopsida > Cupressales > Cupressaceae > Cupressus > Cupressus sempervirens. The sequence goes on along the minus strand of CM053786.1, from coordinate 206,323,350 downwards.
CCTAGTTATTTTCAAGATAGATCTTTAGTGCTTATTGAACCAACACAAGTAGTCAATTTGGGTACAAATGAAGCTCCACAAATGGTACATTTGGCTCAGTCTTTGTCATCACAAGAAAAAGAATCCTAGACTAATTTCTTATGAGAAAAGAAGATCACTTTTGCATGGACTTATTTAGATATGCTAGGGTTGGACACTAATCTTTTTATGCATCACTTATCCATAGCTCCAAGTGTTAAACCAGCTAAGCAAACATTGAGAAAGATGCATCCTCACATAGCTCTCCTAGTCAAGGAAGAATTAGAGAAACTCCTTGATAAAAATTACTAAGAGCTATTGACTATGTTGAATGGATATCAAACATTGTACTAGTTTCAAAACATGACAAAACCATTCGAGTTTGCACAGATTTTAGAGATGTAAATAGAGTATGCCCAAACAATGATTTTCCACTTCCTAATATAGACATGATAGTGGATATCACTATGGGTTATATGATTTATTCCTTAATGGATGGTTTTTCCAAATATAATTAGATTAAGAAAGCTCCTAAAGATCAAGAAAAGACTCTATTCACTTGTACATAGGGTACCTATTGTTGGAATGTTATGCCTTTTGGATAGAAAAAATGTAGTAGCCACCTACCAATGAGATATGACAACTATTTTTCATGATATGATGCATACAAACATGGAAGATTATATGGTTGACACCTTGTCCATGTCTAATAAAAGAGATACATAGTTAAATTATTTAGAAGTAATTATAGATCACATGGAACAATTTCAACTAAGGTTAAATCCTAAAAAGTGTGCATTTGGAGTTACCTCTCAAAAATTACTAGGATTCATTATTTCATCGAAAGGAATAGAGGTGGACCTTGAAAAAGTTCAAGCAATCATGGATATGCCACCTCATAAAAACATTAGTCAAATGAGGAGTCTTCAAGGGAATTTTCAATCTATAAGGAGATTTATTTCATAGTTGGCAAATAGAGCTCAACCTTTCAACAAGAACTTACATAAAGGAGTCAAATGTGTATGTAATGAAGAGTGTCAAAAAATCATAGATCAAATCAAGAAATACTTGGCAAATCCTCCTATTTTAATGCATTTTATCCTAGGGAAACCATTTATTGTATACATTTCAATGATAAAGCCTTCCTTGGGGGCATTATTAGCTCAACTAGATGAACATGGGAAAGAAAGAGCAATATACTACATTCGTCATACTCTTGTTTCACATGAGGATAATTACACTAGTATTCAGAAAGTTTACCTCATAGTTGTGTTTGCTTCCAAAAATTTGCGATATTATATGATTGTGAACACTATGCACCTCATAGAAAAAATTGATCCAATTAAGTATTTACTCGGTAAGGTTTCCCTCATAGGTAGGCTTGGTAAATGGATGATGATCCTTTCATAGTTTGACATAGAGTATGTTGAGCATAAAGCAATGAAAGGGCAAGCCATAGCAGATCAATTGGCTGATTTCCACTACAAGATAATGCACCTATTCAAGTTTATTTCCTAGATAAGAACCTCATGTATATGACTAAAAGAACATGGAAGATATTCTTTGATGGGTCCTTTATGCAAGATGGTTATGGGGCTAGTGTGTTGTTTTTCTCTCCTCGTGGGTACATGATTCCTAAATCTTACAAGTTATTGTTTCCATGTACAAATAACATTACTAAGTATGAAGCTTTAAGAAATGGACTTAAGATTGATATAGAATGAAGAATTATGGAGTTACACATCTATGGGGATTCATAGCTAATAATCAACCAAGTCAATGAAATTTATTTAACAAAAAATGAGAAATTGGCACCTCACAAACAAATGGTTGATTCCTTGAGATGTTACTTTACATTTGTCTCATTTCAGCAAGTCCCTAGAGTAGAAAAAAAAGCAGATGATGCTATGGCTACACTTGCTTAACTTCTTCAATTGGAGCAACATGAATCAAGATTCGAATTCCTCGTGGAAGAGCTACATCACCCTATCTATGATTCCCAAGAAAGTCATGTGATTTGCACCCTTGTTTTTCATGAGTCATCTCATTACAGTGCCATTTATTCATACCTTCATGATGGCACAAACCTTATTCAAAATGGCTCTTTCCATTCCCCTATCTTTGAACATTTATATAGGAGAGGTCTAGATGGAACACTTCTTAGATGCTTTGAAAAGCAAGAATCTAATCAAGGATTAGTTGACATCAATGAGGGCATCTATGGAGGACATTCTAATGACATTTCCATGGCTTGACAGTTGCTTAGGGTAGGATACTATTGGCCTATGATGTATATTGATGTAGTAGCTTTTGCAAAGTCATGTGAAAAGTATCAAAAACATGGTAACATGATACATGCTCCAGGTAGGGAACTCATTCCATCTATCTCTCATGGGCCATTTTAGCATTGGACCTTTGATCTTGTTGGGTAGATTCATCCCAACTCATTATGTGGACACAAGTTTATTATCATTTCTACTAATTACTTCACTAAATGGGTAGAAGCTAGCCCATTTTTTATTGACTCAAGCAAGAGAGTTTCTTTGTTTATTCTAAATCATTTTATCTATAGATATGGAGTTCTTTCCAAGATTATCATTGACAATAGAGGCTAGTGTAAAACTAATGACTTTAAACAACTTTGTAAGAAATTCAAGATAAAACAACATTGGTCATCCATTTACTTCCCACAAGGAAATGGTTAAGTAGAAGCATCAAATAAAAGAATTCTCAAAATCTTACATAGAACAGTTCATAAGAATGGTAGGGATTGGCACTTACAAATAAATTTGGCTTTGTGGGCCTATAGAATGAGTATTTGTACTCCTATTGGGGTTACTCCTTTTTCCCTTACATATGGTGTTGAAGTGGTGTTACCTTTAAAGGTTGAGATTCCTTCACTCAGAGTTTCACTCAAAGGTCTAGTTATAGATGAAGACTACCATGCTGTGAGACTTCAAGAGTTAGAACTTATAGACAAGAAATGCCAAGCATCGTTTGACCATTTGAGGGTCTATCAAAAGTGCATGTCAAAAGCATTCAACAAAAAGGTTCACCCTAGAGAATTCCAAGTGGGAGATCTTTTCATACATGAAAATCCTAAAAATCAATAGAATAGAGATTGAGAGGGTAAATTTTAACCTAGTTGTGTTTGACCTTACATTATTATAGCAACTTTTGTGTCTGGTGCCTATTTACTATCTACAGTAGAGAGAGAGCATCACCTTGATCCTCTCAATGTCTTGCACTTGAAAATTTTTTATCCATGATGCCCATTCTATCTAGGGGCATCTCTAGACATATTTATTGATCTTGAAAAATACAAAAAAATGATATATTTAAAAATTCCAAAAACATGATATACTGTCAAAATTCTGAAAATTGGAAAATGTCCTAAAAAATGATCATCTTAGTAATAAGCACTTTGATGTATCTCCAAAAAAATTATATATTCCAAGAAAAAAAAAAACAAAATATCCAAGTGGTAAAACCCTAGAAACAGGCACTACTTGAGCTCTTTGCACCCCTATTTCTTAGTGCATGTCCTCGACACTTTCCCTTTCTCCATCATGCCTTGTCCTTGTCTCCTTGATTTTGAACTGGTCTTTGTCTAGGGAGCATAAATTTGTTAGCTTTGGTCTCTTAGCTATGTTAGTCTTTAGGACACCTCACAAATGGTGTTTTTTAACACCACCCCACCTATATTTTCTTAATACAACTCTTGACATTGAGTGCTTTTCAACACTTATCAATTTGGTCTTACCCATTTTCATAATGTGATCTTACATGCCTATAAGATTTTGATCCTTATCCTCGAAAATTAGTACCATTTAACACACTTAAATCTTTAAATACAAACACTTAATGCTTGACCTATGTCATGATCTTTTCTTTGTGTGCTAAATGTTATTGATTTTTGTGAGTGTCCTTGTCTAATAAGTCACTATGGGATGCATAACTAGAGGACTTGGGCATGGGGAGTGTTTTTATTTGTTTTCTACTTGTGGGTATGGTCTTGAAAATATAAAGTGTCTCTTGTTGTCCCCTTGAAACACTTAGGAGATTTGATACATCATCCTTGACTATTTTTGCATAACTATTCTTCTGCTCATCCTAGCATCTATGCCTTGATGCGAGCATGGTTTTTTTACATTAAATTAGGTAAGCTAACAACAAAGTCATCTTGACCTTTATGTATTTGATGCTTATGTTAGAATCTTTTCACATTCCAATCTGATATAAATCACATTCATATCTTCATAGTTGTTCTTGTGACTAGTGATGATTGTGTAATTTTATGATGTCTACTAATAATGGTATAATAATGAAAATATGTTCTTATACATTCTCTAATGAATGATGAACACAAAATCCTATGTTATAGTTGCTATTTTGCAAGTACACCTTTGCATTTTCATTTAGCTTGCATTACTAGAATTCATGTTAGTTTTCATTTTTATGTTGCATTATGAGTTTGAGAGGGTTCTCCCTTCATATTTCTTGTGGACTTTTAATGAATTTCACTTCCTTATCTTCTTTCATGATCTCAATTGAAATTTTTATCTTAAGCAATTGATTAATTTTGGGGCATTATATTTCTTACAAAGATTTTTTATCCACATCTTCAAAACTTCTATCTCCATTTTCTTTTACCCCACTTCTTTTCTTCTAATTGACCTTTGGGGCATAATATGTCATGCTTGATGATCTTCCTTGGTTTTATTATTACTTATATCTTTTATCTTACATCAAGAACTTTACCTTTTGTTTGATTTGATCAAATTTATCAATTTTTATTTCTCCTCTGTCTCATTTTGATTTCAATCACGAGGGGGCAGATCCTATCAACCTTAATCCTTGATTAAGTTTTATCAATTTTATCCTTGAATTTTTTAAGTCAAAATTTATTTGTATTCTTTCTCCTAATGTGTTCCCAAATTGACCACATATCTGGATTGTTTTATGATCCCAAATTGATCTCACACTTGAATTTCTTTCTTTGACTACACGTGTTCCCAAATTAATCATACATTAGTCAAAAAGGGAAAAATGTATGCACCCTAAAACGGTCACTTAGACTATGGGCCTCCATTATTCAATTTATCAAATTTCTTGAATCAATGGTTTGCAATATTTTATTAAATTAATTCAAATCAATTTCTATGATCAAATTATAATTAATTCAATCATTTCAATATTTCCTAAGGTTTGATCATTTTATCCTAAGTCTTACTTAATTAAAAGAAAACCTCTCTTTTAATTCAATAATAATCCACATTTAATTAATTAAGAGAAAAGCCCCTCTTTTAATTTAATTAAATATTTCCTATTTAATTAAAAGAACTTACTTCCTTTTAATTAAATAAAATCTTACAGGAAAAAACAATTAAATAAATAAAAGTTAAACCCACTTGAAAATGGAAATAAATTAAATAAAAATAAATAAATTTATTTTTTTCTCTGCACTTAAATGCACATATCTCTAAGTGGGATTAGTCTTTTTCCTCTTTCCACTTTCTTCTCAAACACTCATTTTTTCTTATTAGTGGAATTTTGTCTCACATGGATCAAACTCTATTATCCCATATTGGTTGTGAGAAGCCTCTCACCTCCACATTTTCCTTTATAACGAGTCCTCTCCTTCTAATTTTAATATAGAGAAATAAAGATCAAAATAAAGCAATGTATAGAGCAATATAGAGACATAGAACAATAGAGAGAGATATAGAGGAAATAACTTGTTGCTATAGTATTGTTATGCTATAATTTTAGAGAGCAATTTTGGAGGAGTTCGAGCCTTAGGGTTTGGACATTGGGGCTTCATTGCAAGTTCTCTCTTCTTGTCTTATTCTCTCTTGCATCGATGGCTTCCATAATGAGGTTTTGAATCCTTGCATTTTCATATTATCTTAGAGTCATATTTATTTTCATAGATTAATATCATATTCTTATTTCCTTTCATAGATTAGATTTCTTTTCTTGCATTGCTTTGCATTATTATGATTTATATTAGTTTGCATCTTTATTTGCATTCATATTTAGATCTTTAATCTGTCATTTTATGGTGCATTTGCATGGGCACAAACTAGGTCAAATTGAGGGCCTCCATCATAAACCCTTACACTCCATGAATAGAGATGCAATGAGATGCCATTAAAGATCTCATTCTTGAGCAATATTGGATATAATGACTCATAGAAGTGTGCTCCCATTTTAGGCATATAGATAGTATGCACATAATTGTGGATACAAAGGAAAATCCTTTTGTGAGCTATGGAGAAAACATTAATGGCAATATCAACAATATCACTTCATGTACTAGCTCAGATGATGATGAGGAAGAAGAAAAGAAGAAACAAGAAGAAGAAGAGAAAAGAAAAGAGGTAGAAGGAAAGAAAAGGAATGAAGAAGAGGAGAAGAAGAAGAAAGAGGAAGAAGAGAAGATGAAGAAAGAAGAAGAGGAGAAGATAAGGAAAGAAGGGGAGAAGCTAAAGAGAGAAGAAGAGAAGAAGAAGAAGAAATAAGAGGAAGAACAAAAGAAGAATGAAGAAAAGAAGGATGCTGAGGAAAATAAGAAAGTAGAGGAAGAGAAGATAAAGGTAGTTACACTTACGCATGTAGTAACCATAGTAGCATCAACAATAGTATCTATTCCATCACATGTTGAAGATTAGAAAGGACTAATGAGCACTTGATGAAAGCTATTTGAGAAGAAAACATTAATGAAGTCTTTGGAGAAGACTCTAACAGAAGTCTTGGATCGAATGTAGAAAATAGTTACCACAATTGTAGTAAATCTAGACTTGCAAGTAAAGGCAAAAGAGTTGATAAAGATCTTTGATGGGAAAGTCACAACTCTAGTCAAGGTAGTTTTAGTGCAAGCTCAAGTTACTCATGATGCAACACTATTTAACACAGTGTGCACCAATGTGGGCAATGATCTGAAGACACTTAATGGAAACATCAAGGGACTAAGAAAGTATATTTAATAAGGGAAATGATTGTATGGATGATGTGCATAGTCATAAAAGTACCTTGCAGACTATAAGAGTTAGATAAAAGGTTAAATGAGTGAACTTGAAACACTCATTGTTAAGTTACAACTTCTAGAATCTAGTATTGAAGACTATGGTGTAGAAGTATAGAAGACATATGGTATGATCAGAGACCTTGAGTCTGATAAAGAGAAAGGAGCAAGGAGATTTTCTAGTCATAGAGAAATTTTTTTGTCTAAAATCAGTATTTTGCAAAAGAAAATTGAGGAATTTCCTATAGCTAAGGCTTCTTATAAATTTTTTTCCTATAAATACTTGAGTACAGTGGAAGTGACATCCTATGTATTTTGGGGCACTAATCAATATTTCAAAGATAGTAAAGTAGAACTAGAAGAAATAGATAGAAAGACTAAAGGTTTTTTATGTAGATTTTTTTTCTAGATTAACAAGTTAATTAGTAGCAGAATACCAAATTTTTTATTTTGGCACCTTTTCCATTGATGTCAAAGGGGTAGAGTAATATGTAAGAAAATTGTATGTTATTGTATGTTTGTAAGCATTTAAGAAGGAGTATACACAAAGGGGGAGTAATATTGTATATGTAAGTGGAAGTGTACTTATGTATCAATGTAAAGAAGTGATAATGGATGTAATGATCCATCAAAACATGAATATAAAATTGTTATGTTTTGAAGACAATTTAATATTTATTTTAAAATTTTTTTGTTATGTATGACATCATTTTGGGAATTAGCCAATTTTCCCAAATGTTTCCATCAATGCCAAAGGTAGAGATTGTTGGAAATATGGTAAGATACATTTCTTAATAGTTCTCATTTATAGAAACATACGTTAAAAATTTTATTTATGCATTTAGAGATATAAAACTGTCTAAGTATTGGATTATTCACAACAACACAATGAATAGAGGTTAAGAGTATGGATGGCTCGTTGAGAGTTAGCTCATGTGAAATCAAGGGAATCTTCATGATAACATCATTATGACATGTTCCAGTTTATAGATGTATATAGATAGTACATTGTAAGTTATGAATAAAATACCAATGCGGGTATTTAAGATTATAGAATAGAGCATAGTAGAGAATTGGATTGTATGACCTTAGGAATTGTTTTGGTTACAAAATAATTACCAAGTTATGGTGGGATAACTATATGGATATAATTCCATAAGTTATTTCATACTATATCAAGCATGTGAAGACATGAAGGTCATGTTGTAATATATAGTCCACTAATATAACTTTAGGGGGGGCGAGGTTGGGGTTGGGGGGGGGGGTGTGAATTAGTTATCTAAATATTATCACAATCATTAACCTAAAGAAACTTAGTCATGTGAGTAATATAAATTTCCACAACAAAATACACGTGCACAATTAACACTAGATATGTTAACTAGGGAAACCCTTGATTAGAGTGAAAACCCCTATGGGGATGGTACCCATAAGGTAATGTACTAATATAAATATTTCTTGTTAGAGGATAGACCTTGTTAGGATTCTATTACAAGATTTAGTACATATGAGTCCCTATTAGGAGACTTTGAATCCCTGTTAGGAGATTCCAACCCTTTTAGGAGTTGTGCTAACCATGTTAGTACTTGTGGAAGAAGCTAGACCCATTGCCTAAATAACTTCAATGTTAAGATCAAAGAACCCACTACTCAAATGATTTATGTATTATTCCTTAGAGAATAATAAAATATAAATGTACTTCCTTCCTATATCTTTGTCCCGTCAACCAGACTTTGTCTCCTTTAGATCTTGTAACTAGATCTTATACTGTGCATCCAATGATCTCTTGGATCACTTACATGTATTTAGTAAGCATTCCGCGCCTTGAACTGTACACTAATACTTTGCATTCCACTTGATCCTCTAAATCCAAGTCTCTATCCAAACAAGGAAAACAACTTTTCTTTATACCATATCTTCATGATAATTGCTTTAGTCGGTTTGAGGATTTCCCAATTAATTAAAATAAGATAATTGATTAATTCACAACAGTATCCGCTCACATTCTATACAAAACTTCACACATGTAAAACCATGACTTGCACACATTCTAGCATTATCACATGACTAGTTTCTATCACTATTATCTATTCATCACCTTCATTACATCTTGGCTATAAAATATAATGCAAACATCAAAAACTACAAAACAAATGCTCTATTTCTACACGGCTTCTAGTAAAGCAAGTGTAACTTCCATACAACATTGAATAAAAATTAGTCCTTTAAACCACATCATCAAAAAAACCTTAGGAACATTTCCACTATTGTGCTTCATCTAAAACATCCTCAACTTCTGCACATACTAAGATTACTGACTACTATTCTTCCAATCTTAATAAAATGACTACTATGTTGACATAAATGACAAATACAATCATTAATGCAACATATCAATACTATTCAATGCCTATGATACTCCTGTAATGTATTATCATCAAATTTCATGCTAACAATCTGCCCCTTTAGCATTGATGGAATCATAGATGAAAAACATATAAGTTCGAAGAATACAAAACTATATTCTATTGTTGCCATCTTCTCAAGTCCTCTTCACCAATTTGAAATCTTTTGGGACATTGTACTGTTATTCTTCTTCTTTTAGGATCAGCAAAATTTTCTCATAGTAAACAACTTCCAGTACTTGTTGGTAGCATCTTTTCACTTACACATCCTCTATGCACTTAAATTTTTGACTATGCACTTACATGAATGTTTCTAAATCTCCCTAAAGATATAACTCTCCCCCATTGACATCAATGTCAAAGGTTTCAATTATAATACCAATTATTACATATCAATTGATAATCAACTACTCAAATCATCAAAGAACCTAAGTATCTAAAGATAATGTTGAATACCAATTATCAATTACCAAGAGTCCTTCATGGCTTAGTACATATTAGATAATTTCCCCATTTAGAAATCATCAACATTCAATCCAGTCTATCCATACTACTCTATACCACTAGACTGAAGTACTCCTTGCATCAACTACTCTAAACTAGGTAGGGGCATAACACCTAGCGTACCTCTTAGCTACTCAAAAGTATCTTTAGGAAATGGCTTCGTAAAGATATCTATAATTTGATCTTTAGTGCTTACATACTCCAATCTTATTTCTTTCTTTGTTGCCTTTTCTCTCAAAATATGATACTTTACTGATATATGCTTAGTCTTATAATTAAATACCAGATTTTTAGACATACTTACTATACTTTTATTATCATATTAAATGATAAAAAATTCTATGAAATCAATCCCAATATCTTTCAATAGTTGTTTCTTCCACACAACTTGATTATAGTTATTTGTTGTTGCAACATACTTTGCATTAGCTGTACTCTGAGATATACAGTCATGTTTCTTGCTCAACCAAGAAACCAATCATCCTCCAAGAAAGAATGCTCCACCACTGGTACTCTTTCTGTCATCTATAATGACATCCCAATCTGCATCAGTATATGCACACAAAGTGAATATCACTTCAAGATATATCATACCAAATCCCATAATTAGTTGTACCTTTCCAATATGTAAATATCCTCTTTACTACTACATAATGATATCCTTTTTTATTACCTTGAAATATTGCCACAATCCCAACTACATTTTTTATATCTAGTCTAGAGTGAGTTAGATATTGCAATCCTCCAATCATAGATCTATACTTCTTCTACTCAATTCTAGGTGTCTCAGCTTTAGTAGATAATGTGTGACTAGTTATCATGGGTCTATGAATAGGTTTGCAATTCTTCAAACCAAATATGTTTTAAAAATCTTTTAGATACTTAGTTTGTGAGATAAATATCCTATCTTTGCTTTGCACAATGCACAATCCTAGGAAAAACTTCATTTTTCATCTCTTCAAAAAACTTGTCACTTTCTTTATCATTTCCTCCAAATATTATATCATGCACAAATATTTAAATGAAAAATATACCATCATTATTTTTTCTTAAATATAAATTACCATCTATTGTACCTTTGATAAATACCTGTCCAACCTTGCATACTAGGTTCTAGGTGCTTGTTTTAGTCCAGATAGTAGTTTCTTTAGTTTTCATATGAAGACTTTATCTTCTGTTGGAGGGAATTGATCAAGTTGCTCAATGTAGACTTTTTCTTCAAGTTCTCCATTTAGAAAGGATGACATGACATCCATCTAATAAACCTTGAAATTCTTACTTGCTACATAAGCCAAGAACATCCTTACTACTTCCATTCTTGCCATGAGTGCATAGGTTTCTTCATAATCTATGCCTTCCTACTATGAGTAAGCTTTACAAGAAAGTTTGGCCTTGTTTCTCACAACCTCTCTTTTCTCATTCATCTTATTTTTGAATACCCATTTGGTTCCTATCATATTCTTGTCTTTAGGTCTAGGAACTAATTCCCATGTCTCATTCTTCTCAATCTGATCTAGTTCTTCTTTCATAGCTTGTATCCAATGATCATCCTTACATGCTTCATCTATACTCTTAGGTTCCATTTTTGGAAATTAGCAATAATTCCTCATTCAATCTATTCCTTTTTATCACACATTTATCCTTGCTCCCAATTATGTACTCTAGAGGGTGATTCTTTATCATGTTTCTACTAGAAGTAGGAGTTGACATCTCCACTCTTATCTCTTCTCTAGGTTCAAATCTTTGATCTTCTCTATTATGAATAGATACACCATTCTGCAAATCGTTGTTAGTCTCAAAAAGAACTTCAACATTCTATATAAAAAATCCAAAATTATCCTCTTCTTCATCAAAATTAAAATCTACCATTTTCTCTTTAGTACCAAACTTTTTATCAATCCTTACATTTGTGCACTCAAAAATTGTCTTAGTTCTATAGTTGAAGCATCTCTATGCTTTTCCTTTCAATGAGTAACTAAGAATCATACCTTCATCTCTTATAGGATCAAACTTACCAATATCATCATCTCTCTTTATGTAACACTTACTTCCAAAAATTCTAATATACTTGACTAATGGTGAGTGACCAAACCATAACTCATAAGGTATCTTGTTCATACCTTGTCTAATTTGTACTCTATTTAAAGTATATACTACAATGTTAACTACTTATCTCAAAAATGTCTTTGAGACATCATTCTTAAATAGCATCCCTCTTGTTGCTTTTGCTACTGACTTGTTCCTTCTTTCAGCAATCCCATTTTGTTTAGGTGTTCTAGGTGAAAATAAATGTCTTTTAATTCCATTCTCTTTGCAGAACATGTTGAACTCTCTAGAAATGAACTCTCCTCCTCTATCTAATCTTAAACACTTAATCTTAACACTAGATTCATTTTCAACTATTTTCTTAAATATCTTAAATTTCTCAAAAGCTTCAAAGTTTTCTTTAAGAAATGCTAGGTCCATAGCATCCTAGTGAAATAATCAACAAAAATCATAAAGTATCTTTCACCATAGAATCATCTGGTTCTTGCAAGATCACTTAGATCTATGTGAACAATCTCCAATTTCTCTTTAGTAGAGAACTTCTTGCTACTAAAAGATTCTTTCCTTTGCTTGGAAAAAATACACTCCTTGCAGACAACATTTGTGGGCTTAATAATCTTAGCCAGATCTCTCACTACAAATGTACAACTAACTTTCACAATATTATCAAAGTTTATATGACAAAACCTTATATCTCATAACCAACTGTTATCAACTATTGCAGCCAAACCTATTATTTCAATAGGATTCAACTGAAATACATTACCTTTAGATTTGGTTCTAGTACCAATTAGCTTACCATCTTTGTCTTTGATAATGTAAGTCTTATGTGTGAACTGCAATAGATATCCCTTGTCTACCAATTGTCCAACACTTAAAAAATTATGTTTCAAATCATCAACAAACTAAACATCATTAGTGTTAGTTTTACTATCAAGAGTAATAGATCCAATCCCTAAAATATGATAGGCTACATTGTTACCAACTCTAGCAATACGTCCATAAGGATTTTTGGACTCAAAAAATTTGTTCATATCACCAATCATGTGATGTGGACATCCACTATCAATCATCCAATCTGATTTCTTCTCAACTTGGGTAACTAGATCTTTTTGTTGTCTAATCTATCTATCAAGATTATCTTCCTTAATAGCCACAAATCTTAATTCATCATCACTTTCACTCTGATCTTTTTCATCATATTCTTTGTCCTCATTAGCATATAAAAAATTTCTATCCTTATCTCTTCTAGGCTTGAATTTTCCTCTAAAATTTTTCTCTCTTTTAGGAAATTTGGATTCAAAATGACCATATTCATCACAAGTCCAATACTTAAAAGATTTTCTTACCATCTTTTTCTCTTGTTACCAAAAGGGATATTCCTTCTTTAATCTTCTTATCTTCTTCAAATCTACTACTACTTTAAAAGTATCCTCTTTTCCTTATACATCTTGATAGATTAGGTACAAGGTGCATAGCACTAAAAGATATCTCAACTCTTGCAAATTATCCAGAATATCTCATTTATGCTTCTATAGATTCTAATCTTCCAAGAAAAGTTTCCTTTTTGAAATCTTTGGTGCAAAGCATTACTAGCTAAATCACCTGAGCTATTTTCCTAAATGGTGGTGACAGAATTTTCAAGATCTTTCATATAGCCTAATCATCATGTTTAGTTCCATCAAGAGACCAAATACTTGCAACAATTTCTAATGTTCTTGCTATATAATTTCTAATAGATTCATCTTTCATCATCTTAGCATCTTGAAATGCACAAATCCAACTTTGTAATATCATTCTTTTTGCATGACCATCACCTTCAAAAGTAACTTCTAATGCTTTCTAGGTTTCATGAAAAGTTTGAAATGTCTTTACTTGATTATATTAATTCTCTAGGAGAGATGATAGTAGGGCTTCTCTACCTCTCATGTTATAAATGAACAAATCTCTTTCTCCCTCACTACATTCCTCTCGCTTAGATTCTTCAACAATTGCCTTCTTAGCTTTTGTCAAAAGCCAATATCCTAGACCCATGCATAGCAAATGAGTCTTCATCCTTTCCTTCCATCATAGCTGGCCCCATAAAATCTTAGACCATCTTTCCTGAACATATTCACCATTTATATCCCAAAGTTGTTAAGCCTTATCTACAAGGACCTAATGCTCAATACCAATTGTTAGAATATATAGTACACTGATATAACTAAGAGGGTGGGGGGTGAATTATTTATCCAACTACCATCACAATAATTAACCTTAAACAATCTTAACCAAATGAGTAATATAAATTGAACCCACAACAAGACACTCATGCACAATTAACACCAGATATGTTAACAAGGGAAACCCTTGATCAGAGGGAAAACCCTCGATGCAGATGGTACCCAAAAGATGATGTACTAATATAAATATTCCTTATTAGAGGATAGAGCATGTTAGGAGTTTTTTACCACATTCATCACATGAGTCTCTATTTTTGAATTAATAACAGCCAAAGTAAGGGGATTGGCCCATAACAGAAGATTGGTCAACTACTAGTGGATTACCATCAAACCAAAACTAAACCCTATTGCTGCTAGAAATAAAAAAAAGATTCACTACCATAATTATGAGAGTATCAATAGGCTTAAACAAAATGCCTATAATCAAACATAAGAGTCTAAAGAAAAATATTAACAAAGGCATAACAACCTTGCAAACTAGTAAGTTTGTTAACCAGTAGATTAACAACATTAAAAAGAAAAAAGGGGGGGGAGCCCTTAAGATTTTTTTTCCTCTTTCATCCCTAAGAGGATTTTTTCCCAGTCTTAAACCAATAAGTCAAATAGTGTCTTAGAGTCCTCAAGCAGGTCCTCATTGCCATCCTTGAGTAGGCACAAAGTGGTAGCTACCGCATGTGTCACCTTAACCGTGAACTTGGTCAGTAGGTGCATTCGCTCCTCCAGTGCGAGAATTCTCTCCCACGCCTCATTGCCAACCTTTTAGAAATAGCCTTAATAGGGGAGGAGATTGTCATGGGGGAAGGCATCCTATCCACAGTATGAGGGAACTGATCCTTTGTTAGGTCCATACACCCCAAATCAACTCTCACTGAGACATGTGACACATCATTATTCTCCTTACCCTCACAGAATAACTAAGAGGAGTCTAAACCCTCCTCCTCCACCTCCTTCATTCCTCCCACCCGAAAGCTCACTACTTTTTCTTTCATCCTCCATTTCAGGAAGCCCTAATCCTCCAAATCAAACTCCACCTGCAAGGCTTCCTCCTTCAACTTCCTCTTAGCATGGGATTTTGCTAACCCCCTTGACATCCTCCTACCCTCTCTCCCCTCCTCCTCTAACTCCACCACTACCTTATCCTTCCCTTTATCCTACTCCCCTCTCTTTCCCAAGTGGGAGGGATTCATAGAGGACCCACTGGGTGAAGGCTATGGAGTAGGGGCTCTGGGACTTGTAATCCTAAGTGGAATAATTTAGGGACAAGGGTTTGGGTGGATTTAATCCTAGGGGGGCCAAGGTAAGGTGAAATTGGTATAGCCTAAAAATTAAAGCCTAGTGTAAAATGGTGAAATTAACCCCCTTTTTCATTTTTTCTTTCACATCAACAACAAAATCCTCTAAATCATGTCGCAAGAAGAAAGGAAGAAAAATGAAATCACAATGGGAAAAACGATTAAGGAGAGGAAAATGATAGTAGTAGTAGACTCTATACCTTACTTCTAGGGTAAGATATTTCATCAAAACTAGACAAACCTTGTTCCATGGGTTAGGAAGCTTCTCCCACATAAAACCACCTCTATGCTGAATCAGTTCCTCTCCCTCAATGAAAAAATGTTGTAGGCTCACATCATTAGTCACCCTTGTTACCTTCTACCATTTCCTACCCCTCATGAGCAAGCCCGTCACCAGAGCTATCGCCTGTTTCAAAATATAAAATGAGATACGATTTATGGTAACTCAATGGTTCTCCCAAGAGTTAATGAATTGCATGGAGAAATTCTCATTGTGCCCATTAAGTTCCTCTATAAATGAGACAAAACCACCCTCCTCTAGAATATACCACACTAGGGGCTTCCTCATGTTTTCATCGATCACAACCAATTCAATGCACATCAAATTGCCACCCATCTCTACAATTTTAACCTCTTCTCTCTTACCCTTTAGAGCCCATACACAATTTCTAAAAAGAACTTCACTCTTAGGTAGAAAAACCCACAAGGGTAGATGATAATCACAATTAATAGTAATGAAAATAGCCAACTTGGTAAGAAAGATCACATGTCAACTACCATGATCTATCTCCCAATCATTTCCCTCATTCCCAACACATATCAAACCTTTAAAATGTAATTCCTTTCTCTGCATGGCATACGATTCCAACCCTATTAGTAGTTGTGATAGCTTTCTTAGGAGTTGTGGGAGACAATTGGACCCACTACCCGAACAACTTTAAGGTTAAGATCAAAGTACCAACTATCCAAATGATCTTTCTATTATTCCTTGTAGAATAATAAAACTAAAATGTAGTTTTCTTCCTCTTTATTTTTTCTATGAACTAGACTTCTACTCCTTCAAATCTTGTAACTAGATCTCATGCTGCACATCCAATTATCTCTTGGATAACTTACATGCATTCAATAAGCATTCTCTTCCTTCTCAAAATGCACACTAATACTTCACATTTCACTTGGTTCTCTAAATCCAAGTCTCTATCCAAGCAAGGAAAGAAAATTTCCTTTATGTCATATCTTCATAATAATTCCTTGAGTTAGCCTTGAGGCTTTCCCAATTAATTAAAATAAGATAATGAATTAATTCACAACACTGGATTGGCTCATAGTCTATACAAAACTTTACACATGTGAAACCACATCTTGCATGCATGTTGACATCATCACATGACTATGCTCTATTACTATTATCTTTGCATCACCTTCATTACATCTTGGCTAAAAGATATAATGAAAATATTAGAAACTACCAAATAGATGCTCTGTTTCTACACTACTTTTAGTAAAATATGTGTAACTTTTGTACAACATCAAATTAGACTTAGTCCTTTAAACCACATCATCAATAAAACCTCAGGAACATTTCCTCCCCTAGTCATCATCTAAAAATTCCTCACCTTCTGCCCATACCAAGATTACTAACTGCTACTCTTCCGGTCTTAACAGAATCACTGCTATGTTGACATCAATGACAAATACAGTCATGAATGCAACATAAAAATACTATTCAATGCTTAAAATACTCCCCCAATTTATTATTATCAAATTTCATGTGCTAATAGGATGACAATGAATAATTTTGTGAGTGTGCAAGGTAGGCATGAAATTCTTATCTTGCATAGTTTTTTGGAAATCGTGTGGACTAGATGTGATAGGTGAACTATTATGAGAACTATTTGTGAGCATTATGTGATGTGAAGTATGATGTAGGATTGAAAACAATGTGAAGTGGGTCAGTGCAAGAAGTTGGGTCTCACTTTTGGCCAAAAAGTGGAAGTGTTTTTCCTGTTTTTGAAATTTTTTATCAATTGATGTCAAAATTTGAGGTATTTAGAGATTGAATATTAAAAAAATCTGTAAATATAACTTTTAGTGTTCGGAATGTAGTTTTTGAATATGTAATTTATTTGTGCACCCATATGATAGATTATTTTTTTGGTATGGATCTTTAAAAACCACTTTTTCAAAATGCCTATTTTAGGACCATACCATGCTCGTGTACGAACACCATAATTTGACACAAATAAATGAAATTTTGCGAATCCTTTAAAAGGAAGTTACTTAATACAACTAAGATTGATGAATTTATTTTTTCTTAATTTTTTATTGAATAATTTTATTATTATTAATTATTAATTGGCTATAAAGGTAAATTTTAAAACCTCTCGTGTACGGACCACATAATTTGATCAAAATCTCACTTTTTTCAAATTTTTTTTTTAACATCAAAAGAATTGTATGTAGATTGATGAAATATAAATTAATTTAAGAATAATTATAAAATAAAAAAGTTATTAAATTTTTAGTGAATGTCACTTTTTAACGTTTAGGAGATAGTTTTGATTAATAAATAATAGAAAATTAGAAAATAAACTAATAACACTATAAAATTTACATTTTTGAAATCAGAACAGCAAGACCTATAATGGGTTTTTGTCTCATCAAAAAATTCAATAGGAATGACTATAAAAAAAATTATGACATTATCAGAAATTGTCAATTAAATGCCTTAGAAAAAAAAAGGAGTACAAAGGCATAGCTTGGTGGGACCAAGCCTATGCCATGCCTTTCCCCAAGGAAAAACCCTATGCAAAAGTCAGGAGCCATGCCAAATTCCCGCTCTTGTCTCACGAATCGGGCACCCAATATGTAATTCAAAAATTGGGTGCCCGATTTCTTTAAACCATTATACTGACTTTTTTAAAATCGGGCACCCGATTTTTTAAAAATCGAGTACCCGATTTGTAAATGGGTACCCAAGTTTTAAAAAATCGGGTACCCATTTCTAATGTACCTGTTGGGTCCCAAAAGCTGCCCCACCAACCCAATTTCAATGATTGAAATGATTGAACAACAATTTCGACCTGCAACACCAAATTTCATCACGCTTATTCTATTTTCTTCTCCTCTTATACAATTTGGAGGCTACTGATTCAAATTCAAAATTGGTGCAAACATGGGATCAAAACAACGAAGAAAGAAGAAAGCAAGAGTTCTGACAGATGAGGAGATTGCAGCAAATAAAGAGAATGAAGCACAACGTCAACGAGAGAGAAGACAGAGAATTAGAGATTTGAACAATGTTTCAAAAGAGAAAGACATTGAAGATACCACAATGGATGAAGAAGTCAAAGAAGAGAACCCATTACAATAAAATTTAGGTGCACATTCTAATTATGCGTTCAATACAGGTATGTCTCCAAACCCTCGAATTTTCTCTTATGATGAAATTGGTGATTTCTTTGAAGCAAGTTACGATTTAAATGATTTAGATTTTCTTCATGAGAAGCAATTGTCAAACGATCATGCACAAAACACTCCAATTGAAATGTCTGCCCCAAAAGAAATGCCAAGAAAATTTGAAAATGATATTCAAATCCCAAATAACAGTGAAAATAGTAGTGTCTGAAAATAAGAATTGCATGAATGTAGACATAGAAACACCAACTACTAAACAAACATGTCAAGATCATAGTAAAGTGTCTGAATATAATTTTCATATTCCTAATGATGTATTAGATAATCTTGAGGGATTGGTTTCATGGAGACAAATTAGGACACATGCTAATAGATTGTATAGGCATTTTTTTTATAATAAGAAATTGGGGTTTCAACGTCAGCTAATGTTGCAACTAATTAAAATGTCTAAAATGCGAAAAGTAATGAAAAGGTTGGGAATGTATGCAAAACCCAAGAATAAAAATGAGCCTTTAAAACAAGTTGTATCCACTGTTGCTAGTGCTTTTGATGTTATCAGAATGAGAAGTCGGTCTAAAGATAAGAATGTAGCATGACGAGCAATAACAACAGCTTTAGTTAACAAATCAACATCTGACAAAAGATTGATTACCAACATAAGTGAATATATTAATGTGAATCATAAGACTTTAGAAAGAGCTGTAAAGAGAAGGGTTAACTTTGAATGTGATCCAACAAATATTTTATGGACTTCTAGTGGTAGACTCTCGAGATGTGATATGAAACTTACTAGTGAAATCAAAAGTTTGATTGAAAATTTTTGGCATGATAATACAAGAGTATCACCTAATACAAGAGATGTTCTTAAATTGAGAATTGGGTCAAAAATATGTGATCCACATCCTAAACACCTTTTGGACATGACTCAAACTGAATTGTTTAACAAAATTGTAGATGGTAAGGTATTAAATATTACCATTAGTCAAAGATCTTTTGAAAAGTGTAAACCATGGTATGTAAGGATTAACAAGGAAAGAATCACATGTTGTTGTAAAACTCATATTCAATTTTGTTACCATTATGATGTATTTCAATCTATACGTGGTACCATGCATAGTAAAGAAATGTTGCAAAAATGTGGTATAAAAATACCACCTCAAACTATAAAAGATTTCATATCAGGTTTTTTTTGTAAGCCACCTAATGATCAATACTTTCTTTTCAATGCATGTCTTTCTAGTACATGTGGTATGTGTGGCAATCTTTCTTTGTTAGATGAATGTTTGCATGAAAATGCTTTGACTACTTTTGGACAACAATTAGTTGAGGTAAAAAGATTCAAAACTATTGAATATCCATTGAAGGATGGGAAGTTTGGAAGAAGGTGTGATCTAGTTACAGATAAAGTTAGTTGTCATGCATTTAAGGATGAGTTTAAGAGTGTGATCATACCAAAATATGTTAAACACTCTCAATATTCTAGATGGCTTGATGGACAATTTTGCATATGTAAGAATACATTTCCAATTGGTACTATACTTTCAATTGTTGACTTTGCAGAGAATTACATGCTTGCACCGCAAGAAGAGGTACAACCACAATATTAAAATTCAGTGCAAGTAACAATTTATGTTCATATAGTTTATAGGCATGCACCTGATAGTACAGAGGAGGATCAAAAAATATTGAGAGTACCATTTTTATTTAAGTGATAATAAACTTCATTCATCTGAGTTTGTCCAATATTGTTTCAAGGTCTTTTATGATAATTTAAACGAGAGACAAATTCAAATGACACAATATTGGATATGGTCAAATAATTGTACAAGACAATTCAAGAATGCTAGAATGTTCTATTGGTTGAGTAGGACACATAAGAAAACTAGCATCCAACATGTTTGGAGTTTTTTTGAGGCTAGACATGGTAAAGGAGAACATGATGGTGGTGGTGCATGTGTGAAGAGAGCCCTTAGTAAAGAGCAATTAAAATTTGAGTAAAGAGCTAAATTCAAAAATGCACATGAGATTGTCGAATGGTGTAACAAATATTTATACATGGGATCAAGTCAAAACTCTACAATCAAACGTTTCTTCTACCTAGTTGAAGAAAATAATATCCCTTCAAGATATGATTGTGATACAATTAGTGGTTCAGCTAAATGGCATTCATTTAGGAGTTCAAATTCTAACACTTGGACTATATGGATTAGGGAGCTTGCTTGTTTTTGTCAATTTTGTCTTGTAGGTGACTGGGAAGAATGTGAGAATACAGAATCGGTTGAAGATTGGCAAAAAAGATCATTAGCACCTACTGACACACATTTTGAAGATGATATAGTAAATTAAGGCCAGAATGTTACTTTTGCATCAGAAGACTATGATTGTATTTCAGACCTCATAGAACCTAGTATGCACAATTTAATTAGATATTTTTGCAATCTCATGCTTCAATTTATATAATTTTTATATGTACATGAGTGATTAAAGTGTTTCTATACTTTATCTTATCTTGTAGGACATGTTTATGTTGTTATTGCACCTAGTGATAATGATGAACAGACTGAGTATTGGCTAGCTAGATGTGTGGAACCTAAGAAAAAAATGACATGTCATCAAGTAGATGATGATGGTTTTGAGTATCCAATCGGATCTGTTGTTGTAGCTGGCACCTGGCTACATAGATACCTAACAAGAAGAAATGGTCTGCCAGCATTGGAGGACTACCAAACCGAAAAGAAGATTTTACACTATTCTCATTTGGTTGTGGCAACAAATATCAAATTAGAAAGGTACAAAGGGAGACCTGCCAATAAGGTATTATAGATAATTTCAATGGACGAGCACGAGACAATCATAGATGCATTGCAAAAGAGAGAGGATGCAGATGGTACAGTGGGATGACTACATTTAAATCAAACACATGTAAGTTTTTTCATTATTGTATTATTTTTATATATATGTACTTATATAATTTAATTACATGTATGTTTGTGTTTTCAATACCAATTTAGAGAACTTATAGATGTCTTATTCAAGTCTCAATAATAATTTATGCAAATTTAAGTGTTAAAGTGGATCGAACATCAACATCTTGTGCAATTTCAGATAGTAAGTACATACAAATTACACATATATATTTACATAGTTCAGATACCTTGAATATTAATTTGTGTTTATTAACATTTGTGTTTTTGTTTTACATTTTTATTTTACAGGACCTCATTTGAAGAGATGCGTTCAACCAATTTTATGTTTCAAATGAGTTCAATGAACTTTAAATATATCATTGACATTGTCTTACATATATTGTGAAATATGTTGTACAAACTAATTCAAAAATGAGAGTTTACTTCTATTTGAAAGTTAAAGGTATGTGCACTTGATAAATTATTATAAATTCATTGTCAATTTAAGTAATGACCTCCTATTTTCTTCTATTACTTTTACATTTAAGCATGTTTAAATTAATGTTTGTTTGAAGTTTCAAATTACTATTGATTGTAATATTAAAAACAAGTGACTTGCACATGATAATTTAAAGATCATTACTCATTGTATTCATTATATTGATTATATCTTTCATTACCAAACAACAAATTAAGATCACTTACATGATGTACATTGTTAGGTACGTTATCCATAAATGTGTGTCTTAAGGGGACATGAGAGTCCTAATAAGTCACTATGTCTATTATACGTTATGATAGGTATTCATATGTTTACTACCACATAATAGGTCTTATTAGGTGATAATGAGTCTTACATTACCAAACAACACATTAAGGTCACTTATGATACATTTTTAGGTACGTTATCAATACATTTTTTAATCGAGTAGGTCAATTTTATTTGTATGAATTATCTCAATGTATAAATTTGATGTGATATTTATCCAATAATGCTCTATAGATAGTTAAAATTATTGTTCATCTTGCATATATACTTACAAAATGTGTCATATGTTCATGAATAAAATATGTCAAAATAAAGAAAATGGTTCGAATATACTTAAAACATGGTGAAACATAGTAATATATGTACTACATACACAAGCATGATAAGAAATCGTAAAAAATAGGAGGCACGTCTCATCATGTACTTGCTTAATTGAAATGGGTCTCAAAATCTAGCTTGCAAATAAATTAAATATTCACTACATAATGAAATAAATTATACCACATGAGATGGGTGTCCCTTAGTAATGGGAGGAGGTGCACTGTCAAAACTACCAAATGCAGCAGTGGTAAGGTCCTGTAATTTACAATACATACATTTTTTAAATTTGATTTTAGAGCATAATGAACTATACATTATGTACATAAATCACAATACTGACCTCAAATGACGATGTAGGTACCTCCATCTAGCTAAGTCCTCTGCTCTCAGCAACACTCATGGTGACGTACTCCTAAAATTATGGATACATAAACATTTAGCCAAAATTAAATATACGTGAATATAATTACAAAGTACATAATTTGTACACTACATTTTTTATACAATATAAATTAAACATGTATATATAATGTATATATCATACCTGAGTGGTAGCCAATGTCACAGATGTGTCTACAGGTATGCTAGGATGATAATCATAAGATGGAGTCAAAAATAGACTATACCAAGGCCTGTATGGATGAGTATGATATCCATGCTCCTGTTCATAAAATCAAAACACATAAAATATATATACATGTGAGTCAAAATTGTTCAGATTATAAGTTAATAATAATGTACATATATAAAAATAATACAAATTATTTGTCTTCAGTCAAAAGTTCATACCGCATGTATTTGAGGCTGTGCCTCAGTGGTAACTGGAGTAGGACATGTACTAACATCAGTATGTGTAGATGCAGACAATCCCTACAACATCAAATAAAAAGAACATATGAGCACATGTTATTAAATTTGAATTTGAATGTTCATTTTTACAGTGTAATTCAAAGTGCATACCGTATAAGGGACGCTAACATCTGTAGGTCTTGAAAAAAGACTATACTGCCTCCTAGGAGGAACAATGTCATCCATCCTCTATTATTTGAAAAGTACAAATTAATATAGTTAATACAATTACACATATATGTAGAAAGTAAATAAGTATGTGCACTTCATATTTATATTGAAATTAAAATTTTATCTACTGCTCTTTACTCTCTCCAGGCTCTCCCTACTGCATGAGGTCAACAAATGATGACACGTCTATCTCGTCACTACCATCACCACGGGCAGCATATACATCATCATCAAAATCTGCACCCTCAACATAATGGCCATCGTGTGCTGCACCAGGATCGCTTTGGGGGCCTGTGCATATGCCTCCACAGCTAGTACAAACATGTCCAAGTGGAGGAGCATGTACCGCCTATGTCCACTGCTTTACTAAATTGCCCGAAAGGGCACTCAAATGGGTAAAAGCAGATGAAATCTCATGATGATGGTGAGGAGTAGGCACAAAAAGCATAGGAAGAGGTACAAGGGGCTTAGCTTTCCTGTGGTTTCTTGTTCTGTCACTTAGCTTTGCCCCAGGCCTATCCTGAGGCATCCCTCTAACAACCCCCTGAAATGCTTTCATATCAAAATAGTTGGGTTTCAAACCCAACTCAAACTTAGTCCATAAATTCCTAAGGAATTACATGGGCACCTCATGATTAGCATGTGGTGGATGGTCAAATACCATCCACCACCACTCCCAAAAATGTGCTGCTATGCGCGGATGTGTACACCACCTAATAGAAATGCGAGGCTTCTTGTCACTAATTGGTTCACCCGTCTTGGGGTTTACAAAATAATGTTGAAAATTTCCTTTACCTATATGTAGGTTATAAACCTCTCTATATGATAAGCCATTAGAGTAGAAGGCACACATGCTTTCCCTCCATGATCTAAATGAATCAATGTCTACAACAAAATGATGAATGGAGTCAACCATGCCTTGCATGCTATCTACAAGACATAGTAGGTGAGAGGGGGGGGGCGTGCCTCTCACATCAGATAGCCTCTATATCACTCATGAGGTCGTTGAGGTTACGCCTCATGGTCTCACGGAGCTCATCCACGGTGGGTGGTGGAGGTGTGGGTGCAGGTGGAGGTGGAGGTGGAGATGGAGGTGGCGGAGGTGGGGGTATGGGAGGGGGACGGGGTGGTGGTGGGTCCATCAAATATAATTTGCATATATATTTTAACAACATAAAACATAAAATACCCCTTAAAAAATACATCACAACATAATACATGTATGACGAAATTACTATTTAATAAAATTTAAATCTAAAATTTATCAACTAGATCTATATAAATGTGCATATCTTTATTAAAATTATATCAATTAAATTATAAATAATGTTAAACACTTAAGTCAAATTAAACATTAAATACTAAATTTTTAAGTATGAACTCATTATGGATTATACATGTTCATGTCTCGGGATGAAACAAAGTTAAGATTATGACAAGGTTATGGTTTACAATTTTGTTATGTTAACATTTTTCACGAAGGTTAAGCTTAAGATTATTATAATGATTGTGATCCTTTAATGTTAGGGAACTTGCCTAGGATTATGGTTTTGGTTAAAATTATATTTACTTGTATCGGATATTTATTATGGTCCTAAGACGAGAGTTAAGGTTACAATTATCTAATGAAATCTTAGAGATAGAATTATGAATTGATTAAAAAATATTTATGATTGTAGTTTGAATCCTAACTATTATCCGCTTTTTAACATAAGTAGTTTTCTATCAACAATGACACATCCAACATGAAAAAACATTAAATACCAAGGACAAAGGCAAAGACAATTATGCTATATATATATAGAAAGGATAGATCAAACTTCACAATTCTTCAAAGAATCTAAAATCTATCACATGACATTATTTTTGTAAAGTAGGTCATATGAAATTCTACAAAAAGCAGTTGGCTGATCAAAAATTGTTCTTGGAAAGGTGTCAAATATGCTCAAGTACAAATCTCAACACTTAAAATAGGCATCCCCATTAACTAAGTCACCTAGGGATGAGGGGAATTTTGGGGCTTTTGGGAATGAGGGTACGATTCTACTATATAGAAAGGATATGAAAAACTTCATGATTCTTCAAAGAATCAAAATCTAAAACTTAACTCATGCATTATTGTTATAAACCTAGTGATATGAAGTTCTACAAAAAGTAGCTAGCTAATAAAAAATATTCTCTAGAAAGGTGTTGAAAACACTCACGTCATAGAGCACATGCTAACAATTTCTCCATTGTTGATCAGATGATAGAATTATCAGCAAAAGTTTAGATTACATTGCACACAAACAAGATGTTACAAGAAAACTGGGACAAGACAATGGCACTAATTCTAAAGGTATGTTCTGACTTCTTGTCACATTTTGGAATAACCATGTAAAATTTACCTGTGGCATTTACATTAGAAAGGGGGAAAAGATGTAAAGGTGAAAATATAAGAAGTTGCATATAATGTGTAAAGTATATGGAGTATATATGTATGGGGAAGCACCATCATATTATGTACATATACAAGTATTGAGATAAACATCTCTTACAAAAGCAATTTCAGAAGATCTCAAAAATAGAGTATGGCACCAAGTTGAAAACCTTCTTGCAAACTATAAGTGTAGATCATGTCAGGCAATGAAGTAATTTACATGTGAACCCTATCCCTAACCATGTATAATAATCCTAATTCTAATCATAATCCATAATTCATTACCTTATGAATCTTTGGCTATCCATTTTATTGCCAAAGTAATCCCTTGGCTATCCACGAAATGGTCCTAATAGATTTATATGGAAAACCAAATTGATTTAAATAAAATGAGCAGGAAGAAGACAAAATTACACCCAATATTCAAGGAGAGAATCTTTTAACATACTTGAATTCTACCAACCAAAGTGAGATAATTAGAGTTCCAGTTGTTGAGTTTTCCAAAGATTTTCTTGTTGATATAAAGACACATTTCATTTATATGTTAGGGTTTACTACAGATGGAATCCCTAGGTACCTAACCACTTAATTATGAAATCTCCATCCAATACCATATTTACTACACAAGGTAGGGGACTCAATATTTAGCCCCAATAAGATAGATGTAGAGACATAAATCTTACTGCCAGATACAAAGAAAAGAGGTCCAATTTGATCATTAAATGACTAGTGTTGCACTCTTCTAGCTTAAAAATAATACAAATATATTATCAACAAACTATGCACATTAGATACTTATTAATTATTTGGAGAGTAGATCCTCTAACTTTTAGAGACAATTGGTTATCTCTAAGGAGATAATGTAATGAGTCAATGTTCAACAATAAAAAATAAAGAGCATGCAAGGGGACACCCTTTCATAATTGATCTAGAGAGTCCTAAAAATTATGATCTAACCCCATTAATTTCTTTACTAAAACCTTGACACCAATCATAAGAGAGGACACCATTTGACATTTAATATTGGATGGAGGGCTTGCAACATCATCATAGTGAAACTCCATTCCACCTTTTTGTAGACATTTTCATAATCAATTACTTGAGCATGCCTACACTCTATCCTAGAAATGTTTCTCAATCCAAAGTCTTCCAATAGGTTATCAAGTTCTCCAATATGCATAAATATCCATAACAAAACACTTTTGTGTAGGGTTAATGATCTTGGGTAGGATATCTTCTAGTCTAGAGGCTAAGACCTTGGCAATAATTATTTTGTATGATACACATTTAGGAGTGTCCTGTCTCTAATTTTTAACGAGATTCTTATCTCCCCTTGGGGATCAATTGATTACTTGACCTAGGGATTTTATGAGCCCTCCATTGATTACTTCACGTAGGGATTTCTCATTACTAATCTTTTGGATGGAGGAGTTGATTTATGATAGAAATGGGTTTATCACTTGGAATAATGCATCTTCATTCTAGGAATGATGGTTCTCATTCTTACCCTATCTTCTAAATCATTTTGAACTATCATCGTCTTCTAACCAAAAAAATTGATAGTAAAATTAGGAAAAAGAACTTACTATATATATCACTAGGGGGTGGGTGTTTCTATTTATAGAATAAGGCAATATTTTGTTATGTGGCCTTCCATTCTGCAAAGGTAATAAACATTTAGGCTACCCATCTAAGGGTCTAGTTCGGGCTCGTACTCGCACTGATGTGGACACCTCCACCTCTTGATGGTCAGGGAGGGTTACTTAAACAGATGCCTGATTCGTTCAAGTCTCTTCTAATTTTTTTATGATGTATCATTTTGAGACCTTGATATCAATGTTTAATTAGTTTTAGGATTAGGGTTCAATTTGGTTTGTACTGTTTGATTAGGTTTACATGCTTAGGTTTCAATTAGGACAAGAGTTAATAAATTGAATTAAGTTTTAAAGTGCTAAATTTGGTTTTAGATATAGAATTATAGTTAGAGCTTTTAGATTAAAAACCAACATTAATTCAAAAAAGCTAGGTTTGAATTTTGTTTTAAAGTGTTCAATATATTATTGAGTTCTAGGTTAGGGTGATTTGGTTTAGTCTTAAGGTCAACGTTTAACTTGGTTCAATCTTCTAGGGTAATGGTTCAATTTGGTTAATGGTTGGGGAAAGGATTTTTAAGGTTAAATTCAAGGTTTCTACTCTTAAGTTGGGATATATAATTAGGTTTATGATCATGGTTTAATTCAATTTGGTTTATAAGTATAATATTAATTAGTTAAGGGCTAGGGTTACCTTTCAATCTTAGGGTTTGACATTTATAAAATTAGTACTCAAGGTAAGATAGAAAAGTTATTTAATTATTTGTATATTACCTGGTGTAGGTTTTAGCAAATTAAGATTACTTAGGTTAAGATGATAGTAAGGGTTATGATTATAGTTAAATTCAATACAAATTGACATTATAGAACTAATCCTAAATGACGCCCAGCCAAGGGATCCAAAGAACTAATCAAAAGTTTTACCAAGCAAGCAATAACATACACACAATAATTTACATTTATAAAAAACATAAGAGATTGCATTCCTTGATGAGCACATTTACATTTCATTTTTAAATAATTATAAACTACTAAAAGTGAAATAATTAGCGTGTCCGCATGAAATTTCATATTAACTACTTCTGTTCAATCCATTTAAATAATTTATAGACATTTGTTCCGAATGCGACTTGGCAAATTAATTTGGAATGCACAATCATCCACTGTACATGTCATAGGGAATGAAAGGCTGAAATAATATCCATTTATAAAATAGTTTACATCATCCATTTTCAATCCATGAAACAAAGTACAATACAATTTAAGTAAAATCATTTTAAATACTATAAGTTTTTTGTTTGGATCCCTTGACTAGCTGTTATGTGATTAAGTATTTTATAATATGTTTAGGTTTTATTTATATGCTTAGGTCGAGATTATAGTTTAAACAATAAATTTACGTCGAGGTTATAGTTAAAACGAGGTCGAGGTTATATGGTTTTAGGTCGAGGTTAAATAGTTAAAACAAGGTCGAGGTTATATGGTTTTAGGTCGAGGTTATAGTTAATACAAGGTCAAGGTTATATGGTTTTAGGTCGAGGTTATATTTATTTGTAAAATTACATGTTTAAACAATAAATTTGCATCTAATCTAATCATTCAACATTGTAATAAATACATAAATTAAATACATTTCAAAACATCTAAAATAATAATTTTTTAAATAAACATTTACGAAACTATATTTTAATTAACAAATACAAAAATTTAAACATTTGAGTTCATTAACAATGTAAATTTACAATTTTACATACATATGAAAAGTGAAAAAAAAAAAATTAACATACATATTAAATTGAAAATTGAAAAAAAAAAGTAAAATAGTATAAAACATATTAAAATACCTGTGTATCAAAAACTAGCAGCAAGGGGGTTAGTCAGTAGGGCTGAGAAACGGGCTCCCGTATGCGTCTCTAATCGGGCTCCCATTTTTGAGGTCATGAAAATGACCTCTAAAATGCCAAAAAAGTGATTTATAAAAGTTTTACAAATCTGGTACCCAATTTTTAAGCAATCGGGTACCCGATTCTTAAAAAGGCAGGTGCCCGATAGTTAAGTGGCTCGGGCACCCGATCCTTTTTAAATATCGGGTACCTAATTTTTAAAATTTGGGTTAGGTGCCCGAAGCATAATTTTATTAATGGGTACCCAATTTTTAAAAAATTAGGTACCCGTTTTTGAGAAGTACAATTTTGCAGATCTGACTTCCGCGGAATTGCGACCCAACTTCTTGCGGTCACCCAAGTACATCAATAAGAAAATTATTGTATGTATATCTATTCCTATGAAGAACTGAATTGTATAAATTGCATGTTAGGGTAATGGGCTCTTCTTTCATACATTGTATTTTTTTATCTACTCCTAACAGGGTTGAGGCTTTTAACAAGGCCTATTCCTCTAACAAGGACTTGAGACACTATATGTATTTCATAGACTTCTAATAGGGTCAATATCCTTAACATGATTCTATTTTTTAGTGAATCATCTAGGGGGTATCATCCCTATTGGGGTTTGCCTAGATAACAAATAATGATGTTATGAGTTCTCCATGTACATGGTTATATTTATTGTTTTGCATTGTTGATTTACTTTTGTATGCAAGTCATAAAGTAATTAACAATATTCAATTGTGGGAAAAAAATTTTAGAATAACGATTCACCTTGCACCCCCCACCCTCTTAGTATTATCTATTTCTTACACCAACTTTGTGTTTATGGATTATCCTGATAATTGTAATCCTCAAACTTTCCTTCTATAAAGAAGATCCTTTTGGTTTAACTGGGGTAAACATCCTTTATCCTTTTTATAAAAGGACTTTATTCAAATCATCAAGGATCTACTTCACTCCTATCTAGGGTATTAACAACCCAATTATGTACAAGATGAATGCAAACTTCTTCTTCTCATTAATCTAAGATTCAAATTATCAAAGATGACCATATTCAATGATAATGAATCCTTTTGCATCTACCTAAAGAATTTCTACGAGAGACATTGATGACAAAAAGGTCTCATTATTGAAAGACTTCTCTTTCCATAAAAATATTTTATACTTCATAATATTGACTCCCTTGGAAGCTACTTCCTCGTTGTTGATCCCATTGATCAAAATTTTATAGATTAGAGGGTTTGCATTCAATAACACTTTCTTAAAGCTTGACAGCCCTTCTAATGATCCCTATTCAATCAAAACACTTTCTTCATGACCCATAGCCCTCCTAATGATCCTTTTGATACATCACATTCCTTATTTGGGATGCAATTACAATTCAACCAATTTTCAACACCAACTCCATTCCAAAGAGGATTCTTTCCTCTCATGCCCCTCTCAATAATTTAGATTACAGTGAGATAGAAACCATCTCTAATTATCAACTTATGGCCTTCCCTTATGGATTCTCTATTGCATATAGATGCAAGAATTCTTCCCCTCATAGGCAATAATACCCTTGAGGTATTGTTAGTTTGTGATTTTTCAGAGTTGTCACTTTTATTCTTTATTTTTGGTTTACTTTTTTTTTTTTTTAATGTTTTGGTTGAACCATTGGTTTTGTCAAGAGTCAAATGTACTTTGAGATATGATAACACTTTCATTGATCATTCAGAAACCTCATTCTTTCAATTCATCCTTCCCTCAAGATAATTATTGACCAAGTCTTTCCCTTAGAAAGCTTTGATCAGGAGTGATTATCCTAAAACCATCTTACAAAAAGTTTTGAAAGTTTCTTGGTATAAAATTTAAACTTCTTTTTACCCCTTGAACCTTTTGTACTCCTTGTACGAAGTTTAGATAGAACGAATCTGGCTTGGACCCTTTGTACCAATTGAACAAGTTTACAAGTTCAACACTTTTTTTGTTCTCAAAGACAATGTTTTGTGGTGGGCCCAATCAAAATGTCATATATACACATGTGTGAAGGACATACAATAGTTGGATGCCTCATCAAGTTTGACACAATCATGGGTGATGTCATGATTTAAGGGTAACTGCAAGTAATTAATGGCTGAAGTTAAGTCATCATAAATGATTGCACTGGAACCTTGATTTAGGAGTGTGGAAACAAGGATTTGGTACATGAACATGGTAGTAATCATTTGAAGTACTTTTTTCCCATTTAATGTTAGTCACTAATCTGTCCCATTACCTTACCTTTATAGCAGTGTAGAAATTAATTCTATCCTCCACATAATTAATGACCATTCCCTATTTTTGAGATGCATTTAAAGAAGGCTTTACCTTTAAAAAAGAATAAATTTTATTTTCTTGTCTGAATGAATTAGTCACAAGAAAATCAGAGAGAGAAAGCCTTCTTCCATATCTGTAATGGTCATTGCTCTTTAGGTAACCAATCTGATCTCTAGTTATTTTTCTCTCACATGTTAAGCAAAGCATATTTGTGGTTTTTCCTTTGCTTTCAAATATGAGTAAAATTCCTAAATCATGAAGTCTACACTACACTTATTCAAGAATACTTGTAGTTAGGAATGTAAATCACCTATAGTATTCAACATAGACCTATTAGGGGTTGATTTGGGGGGTGTTGCAAAGAGATTGTGTGAAAGACTTGCAAATCCTTTTTCCACTAAAGTATTTGATAATAACCTCCTCATGGCCTCCACTTTCCCACCAACCTAGCCTTGTCTAGAGCTAATTCAAGAGTGCATTCATATGTATAATGTGTTTGGGGGGTATATTTTGAAGAATGATTGAAGTGTGTTGTTGATTCTTAATAGGAAAACCATATCTAGATTATTTCACTTGGAAGAGCAGCAATTTGCTAACCTAACTCTTGCCTTGTCTGTGGCTAGATTTTCAAAGCAAGAAAATGTAGATAGGAACACTATATTAAAGAGATGGATCGATTCTTTCTTAAAAAGTGGTTCTAGGTTATCCAAAAGCTTGAAGGAAAGCCAAATGAAGACTCATGTCTAGGACATAGTGGTTCTACTACATAGAATTTTTGGTTCTTCCAATATCTCTACTTTTGAAGAATGGATATATTATTATATTAAAATTGTGTCGAAGGGCTCACAATTCTTAGAATGGGTGGAATTAAAAGCTAGCTCTCTAAAAAATTAGATGAAGGGTGCTCTAAATTTGAAAATGAACTTTTTTGTATCATCTTATTTGATGTATATGCTACCTAGAACTCAAGATTTACAACATTTACCACATGAACCCTACATGGAGAACATTACCATATATAATAATTGCCCCATGTTACATAAGGATAAAGCTTTAGAATATTTTAGAAGGGTCCATGATGTCTTTTTTGGAAAGTTGTCTTTTAAATTGAAAAACCCCTTGCACCATAGATTGTCCCTCGAGTCTCAAAAGCTCATTTAATATTTTGGTAACCTATACAATCAATTTCCTAGATTAAATTATTTGAGCATTAGGGGTTTTGAAAAAGAACCTATATGTCTTCAAAAATTCACTCTTGATTGCTTTGTCTTAGCAGATGTAGCTTGACAATTGATTGATGTGATAAACAAATTCTTGGCTAAAGAAGCTTGTGATATTATTTTTCCACTCAAGTTGGGAAAACTGATATGCAAAACAAGGAAGATGCAACGTAAGTTCTGACTTAGTTAAGCTTGGTTTTGGTTTCTATCAAGGTAGACCAGAATTTGATAGCAAAAGAATTACTCATAGTCTACTTGATACTCATGAAAATATTGTACATGTCCCTAATGTAGAAGGATTTTGGGACAATTGTGCAAATGAGTTGGATGTGAGAAGAAGAGAGTCATCAAGGTTCACTATTACACAAGACCACCTATTTCAATTGAATTTGGGTATAGATATCATAGACATAGGAGAGGACATAACAAATATCCCAACTCCCAAGGAATTGAACACATAGTTTGTAACATGGTTTCCATAGATTGGAACTCTAAAGAAGAGGATAATATTCTTGAAAGAACAAAAAATGTGGTTGAAAAGAAAAATTCTTGGTTACGAATGAAAAAGGACACACATATTAGTGACCACATTGATCCTATTTCTAATGTTGGTCTTACAATTCTAGTTAGTAGAAGGTTGTCAAGGATTTCTAAGAGGAAGATCCATAATCTGCCTCTTGAATAGAAAACCCATTCTAACAAGAAAACCAAAATGTTAGTATGGGTAAAACTTCACCAAGTGGTGAACTTATTAACAATAGCCAAAGAGTCTAGATGATAGTAGGTTCATCCCCTCTAAGGATAGAAGTCATAAACGCCCCTGACAAAGGTACTAAATCACAAAAGGATGCTACCACTCCAAACTAGTTTGTAGGTTTAGTAAATAGGAAGAGGAATTTAATTCTTCTTTCTTTTCACGTTGATGACATTGTGAGAAAATATACCAACAAGGCCCCAAAATCTAAGAGGACTAAAAGCACAACTAGAATAACTTTTGATAGTGCAATAGGGAGGAGTATATCTGAAGTAGCCACCTACAATAAAAAAGAAAGAACTAATAAATTGGATCTAAATAATTTTGAAATCACACACATAGATTTGGGGGTGATGAACTATGAAACAAATAAACACTAGGTGGAGGCATCTACCTAAAAAATTGTGCTACAATTGTAGAAAAATGACATTAAAAAGAAGAAGCTAAAAGATTAGAATAATGAAATGGCCAAATACATAAATTTACTAAAAGGTTAGATTGTTGTTCCCAGTGACCAACTATGGCTTACATTTGATTCTACTACCCTTGAAAAAAAACAATTTTTGGGTGAGCTGAAGAAGGGAAAGATGATGATGAAAATTGTGTTTAGTTGGATTGGCCTAGTGACAAATCAAGTTGCTAATCTCATGTGAAATTTGCATGAGATTTTTCTCTGGCTAGGGCCACACTTGATGAATCTCTCATTCAGTCAGTAGTTTGGAAACGTGAAGTTGAGAAATTCTCAGCCATGGTAACCCAATTCATAGAGGTAGAAGATTATAGGCTAGAAAATTTTCTAATGGAAAACCCACTACAAAACGTAGACACAAAATTGGTTCAAGTTTTAAGAAAGAATATGGCCTGGAAGGTATCCAATTACACTTTTTCTATTTCTAGGATGCAGTCATGTGAAAAGGAATTCAAAAAATTTCTTGAAAATATAGGCAGGGACTTTCAATCCATCAACTCAACCTTTTCCACTCCTCTTAATAAGGAAGGCAGTTTTGATGTGGAGACCGTGATCAAACAATATGAAGAATGCATGAGTTTTGTGAAAGATAAAATTGATGTCACATCATTTGATTTCTCCAAGGTGGCCAACAGTGAGATACTATCAGGCATGTGCACTCTATGACTCTGTAGTTACCTAGATATCATGAATAAGATGAAGCTAGATAAATATATCTAGAAAAATCAACTACAAAGCATCAAGAGCTAAAATAAAACTGCCATGAGTGAATTTATGAATGCATTTAGTAAATCAAAGCTTGCACATGGATAGGGTGATGTTGAAGATGAGGAGAAAGAAGAACCACTTCACTGATCGGTGGATGATTAGTGTTGTCTTTTTAATGCTTTTAAGACATTTGTTTTCTAGTTTTTTAAATTTAATTTCTCAATCTACATACCCTTATGTGGGTTTTCATAACTACTTTTAACTATTCGAGAATTGAGTTTTTAGGGAGATTCTAGGATAGCTTTTCATTTAAGTCTGAAACTCAATAGTGTTTAGGGTGGGCAATTTTTTATGGTTATTATACTATGACCATTTTTATCTAAGTTTAATAGCTATGCAAATATTTTAAGTTTCTGGCATTGTATCTGAATAGTATTGTTCTTTTTGGAAAGAAAAATGTTTGAATGTTTGAAGATGATATGCTTCGAATTTTATCATTATTGATTTAGTATTGAATCCATATTGAATCATTGAAATTTCTTTGATGCTAGATAATCCTTTTTATGTTAGATGAGTATTAGTTCTAAATGTTCTTTGAGAAGTAATTGATAGAGAAACTATATGTGTTCTTTCAACTTGATGTGTTATTGTTTATTTAATTATTGTTTATCAAGTTATCAATAGATGGAAAGCCTTAATACTTTCTTCTTAAAAGTAGCTCTCATTTAGAAGGTGGTTTTGATTGAATATTTAATAAGGAATTTGAACCCTACCAAAATTCATAAAGGAATTGAAGAAGTTGAGATTCCCCAACTGTTAGGAAATTGCATTTGTGTTTTGAATTTGGGTGTAGAAGTTTTTATTCATTTATTTTTATTTAAAGAAAAATATGTTCACCAATAGGTATCTAAATCAATTTAGAGATTAGTTAGAGCTAGTACAGAAGAAGTGATTTCAATCACTAATTCCCTTAAAACCAGATTACTCAAGCTCAATGCTTGATTAGTGAATTTTAGTTTACTCATGCAGAGGTACAAAATAAGCTAGAGAGATGGAAGAAATTAGATGATACACTTCTTGCTACTTTTAATACTTCTTTTGTAACTCATATTGGTAATGATGAGGTGAAGAAAATAACAATGGAATTGGCTTCATTCAATGATATGATTGGTCTCAACCAATAGTCATATTTGGGAGGATATGTACCTTATGATTCTCTTGTAGATCCTTATCATGAATATTTCCTACACGTGTCATATCCCTTCATATATTGTGTCCCTATCCTACGATCTCCTAATGAGGCTCGACATTCATTCTTGTCACTTGGGATTGCAACCAAGTCACAATTCAACAAATCTCCTAATTGTGATTCCCACCCACTCCCTCCCCCTTAAAAAATGGGTAGGAAGTCTAGGTAGGACTTAAGGAAGCAAGATTTTAAGGTGGGAACTCAAGCCAAGCTCACAGCCATCTTCAATAAGGAGAAGAGAAGGGTCTTCCACAAATTCCATGAAAGCCACCTGTTGAAATACTAGGGGTTTTAATACCCCTATCAAGAAGAGGTTTATTAAGTTTTGTCTTAATAACTTTGATTAAGACATTATACTCCTTCAAAGAACTAAGTTAGACTCTAATTAATTAGCTTGATTAGGTAAGAAGGTGGTAATTTTGAAAGTTTGGGGCCTCCCAATAATATTTTCCTATAGGGACCTTATATGCATTTGGATTACCAAACTCATTTAGTTCACTCCAAATATCATTCAGCCTCCCAATAATATTTTCCTGTAGGGACCTTGTATCAATGTGTATCATCCCATCTCCACTATTAGTAAATGTGCACTTTGGGCGGAACTAACTGACTCTCTCAATACTCATTACATAAGTAATATTATCTTTAAAGATGATTTCAATGCCATTACTTTTCTTGATAAGAAGACTTTTGATATCACATCCCTTAGTCAAGATACCAAATATTTTAAGAGATGGATATCTACTAATAATTTATTAGATATTAGCTTATCTATTGGCTCATATACTTGGATAAATAGAAGATCAGGTGTCGACCTTATTACAAAGAAATTAGATAGATTTAGGTGTCTTATGGTGATTTTACTTCCCTCTACTTTAACCTCACAACATGGATTTAGATCCTTCCTCTAGCTCTAATGACACCTCAATCTACCTAAATATTGCTAAGATGGTTAACTCAAAAAGAATTCCCTCCAATTTTAAAAATATGTGGTTCCTAGTTAAAGAATTTCTCCCCCTCATGTAAATTTGGTGGAATTAAGATTCCTTTTAAGGTTTTATGATGTTCACTTTTGTATCCAAAATCAAACATCTTAAAATTAGTACTAAAGAATGTTAAAGAATTAGCCAATGTTGAATCAAATATCAAAGAATTAAACCAAAACGGTTCTACACAATGCTTTGGATAATGATGCCTATTTCTAAGAGAAGATTTTTCTTAATAGGAAAGTTAATTTTCTGACTAAAGAGGAATTTTTTTAGAAGAAAAAAATAGGAGAAACACGGTTGAATTAGGGTGATAGGAATACCAAGTTTCTCCATAATAGTTCTAAGACCCTTAAGTGTTTTAACTAAATTACTAAAATTCAAACTCACAAGGTAATATCTTAGAAGACCCTACAAATATGGTAGATGAATTCATATATTTCTTAAATGTTAAGTTAAATAATTAGGGATCCTCATATCTACTTTTTGATAGAGAAACATTCGATCTCATTCCTAGACTCATAATCAAATACCACAACAAAATTTAAATAGAAAATTCTCCATAGAAAAAATCAAGGCCATGTTATTTGAAATGAAGCTTAATAAAGCCCTCGAGCCTGATGGATTATAGCCCAACTTCTTCTAAAAGTGCTAGTACATTTTAGAGGATGAGTTATGGGACATCCTTGAAGGAAGAAGAACTTCATAAAATCTCCTCAAAGAAATAAATTACACCTTCCTCACTCTCATACCCAAAAAAGATGAGGCATTTCACCCTGGGGATTATATTCATATTCTATTTTGCAAAATAATTTATAAGGCTCTCACAACAACCTTGGCTAATTAGTTGAAATTGATAGTCAAATTATGATGCATGTTATTCAAGCTAGATATCCAAAAGGCATAAGACATGACTAATCATGGATATTTTTGAGGATATGTTTGAGGATATTTTTGAGGTTCCTATGCAAGTTTTTGAAGGTCTTTGGTTTCTCTAAGAAATGGATCAACCTATATTTTAGCTATATCTTCTCCTCAAAAATATCCATCTTATTTATTGGATCTCCAAAAGGTTTCTTTAACATTTCTAGGGGGCTTAGACAAGGAGATCTCATAATCCCATTTCTCTTCATCATTATGTCAAAGGGCTTTAGTAGGCTAACTTCAAAGAATCTCAAAGTGGCCTCATCCAAGGGGTTATCATAACTAAGGGGATTACCAAAGTTATGCATCAATAGTTTTTAGATGATGCAATTTGCGTAGTCAATGTTTGATCAATGAAGCACGATTGATTAATGATCACCTATATTTATGTATGGCAACCTTAGGCCTAATTGTCAATATAAATAAAACAAAAATATTCTTCATTAACATATTGGTGTAGATCCAACACTTGGGAATAGGATCTATATTATTATAGAACTTGATGAAAGAAAACTTCCCTTGAAAATAATTAGGCATGCCTATAGATAAAGACACTCATTCCACATATATCTAGGATCACATTTCACAAAAAGTAGATTCCATAGTGGTGATTTGGAAGACTAAATGGTTATCTATTGTAGGAAGATTAACCATGACAAAATTAGTTATCATAGGCCTTCTAGAGAACCAAATATCCTATCTCCTAATTACATCCTAACATATAGATAATTTAGATAATAAACTAAAGACATTTTTCTAGGAAGGATCCTTTAATCTTGAATAAATATTTTTCTTTTGTTAAATAGGTCAATATATACAAACCAATGAAGAATGCAAGACTAGGTATAAGGAAGATATATTGGCAAAGAAAAGTATTTAATGCTAACCTTGTGTAGAGAATCTAGAAAGAATCTCATGGGAAGTGGGAAAACATTATCTTTTATAAATACCTCTCCCCTAGTGATCCCATTAGCATTTTCAGAACTATCTCCCCCTAAAGGGTTCATGATAATGGAATTTTATGCTAAATAATAGACCCTTGATCATAGATTATTATTCTTGGGATGTGGGGAATGGTCATTTTGTATTTTTATAATAAGATTCTTAGGGGAGGATACCCCCTCCCCTTGCTAACACCATACCCCCTAACATTACTGTTGGTGTAAATAATTATTCACTATTTACACTTACTTAAGTTTACTTAGGTTAATGCATTATTTTAATATTTATTTATTAGTCACCTAGGAGTATGCATACTCTTGTGAGTTGCCATGTTGAAAACATAGAGGATTGCACCTCTTTTATGCACATGGTGTCTACAATATCTCCAATTGAGATACACC
This sequence comes from Cupressus sempervirens, assembly GCA_028749045.1. Classification (NCBI taxonomy): domain Eukaryota; kingdom Viridiplantae; phylum Streptophyta; class Pinopsida; order Cupressales; family Cupressaceae; genus Cupressus; species Cupressus sempervirens. Next base: position 206,283,552 of record CM053786.1, on the reverse strand, counting down.
TCATCATTCTTATCCTATCATCTAGAATGAAGGATAATATGCATGCTTAGTTCTTATGCTTATATTATCTCTTAGTTCTTTCTAGAGACATTCTAGATGCTTCTTGAGAGGCCTTTATATACAGGCACTCTTAGTGTGTTTGTACATATAATACAGAGCAATGTATGAGGACATACTCTGATATATTGATCATACCCCTTTTTGGTCTACAATTGTGTTTGTATTCAATTTCTATGATCTTGGGTGAATGTTTCCTTAAGGAAAATTCTTACATGGTATCAGAGCTCTTGGAGAATCTCTCTTCACATAGCCATTTGAGACCATCTTCTTGCTTCAGCACCTCAGCCTAAAGCCAAAGTATCATAGAAATTGGGAGTTTCTAGAGCCGGAACAGACCTCACCATTGCATCCAAAACATCAATTTAGTGAAAATTAACTATAAAGTTTCCTACCCTAGGCCAAAGTTGATCGTGAGGAGAGACCTTTTGCAAGTGAAGATTGAAGCTTTTTGGTGAAAATTAGATATTTGCATCACATTCAGAAGGTCAAAAAACCCCAAAATCATAATTTGTTTCATCCAAATTAGACATCTAAGGTAAAATCTAGAGCCATTCAATTTTTGGAAGCATGACGACAGCGATTCAGAAAAAATAATAGCAGTAGTGATTTTCAAACAACGATATCTCCCTCATACGAACTCCTTTTTGCGAGCAATTTTTTTTTTGTTTTGGGGTAGGATTTTGTGATCTACACATTGGTGTAGGAAGTTTGACATCTCTATTCTTGAATTTTTCTACAGTTCACAAATCCTAAATTTTGTCACTTCAAATGCTCCTTACGGGCTCATCTAGACACGTAATCAAGTTCCATTTTCTTTTAAAGTGTATATTTTTTTTCTACTTTCCATATCTACAATTAGATTATAGGTTTTATGGATAGAAATTCTACTTTCAGAAATAGGCCCTAAATTGGGATGTGGCCATTGCACTAAGTGCCAAATCATACATTAGGGGGGAGTTCTCTGATTTATTTTACATTTTGGGAGCTTCATTGATTGATCTCATGGAGTCTTGTTAGATATGTCAGTCTAGTATTAGACTACAGTTGACAACTAGAAACTATTAAAAATGTAGTGCTTTGATACTTGATCATCTAAGAGACCATCAAGAATTGTTTCCTTATCCCTATTCATTGCCACCACATTTTAATTGGACACATCTTGTGCACCTCCATGACTTTCTATATAATAGTATAAGGAATCTTTTGCTCCCCTTATAATGGAAAGTTTTCCTCATGATATTTGGATGTCTATTTGGGAAGCATATGGAGATCCATGTGTTCCTCCATCTCCACAAGACATTCTACATCCAGTCACTCTAGATATGGTTCTTCCTATCTAGATGAGATCACACCTCTAGATGCTCCTATTGCTCCTATTTATCTTGTTTTAGCCACAGATGCTTCAGATTTAGTGCAGAAGGACACTCCATGTCTTCCTACTTTACCTTCATGTGATGACTTCCTTCTAGACATTGCACAACTATTTGTAGAGCCTCACATTGAAGATGTGGGAGGAATCCTCAATGATATTCATCTTCTTTTTTAGGAAAATTCTTCATTTATTGCCACATTGAATGATTTATGTACTTCAAAATAGTTGGATACACTTTGTCTTCTAGTTCCAGCCTCAAGTGATGACTTCTTGACTGACAGTTCATGTTTGTTATTGGAGTCACACATAGCAGATTTGGAGGACTTCTTTGATGATATATCACTTCTTTTTTCTGAGGACAATCCTTCTACAATTGTTGTGAGGGCCCACTCTGACCCTCATGTCCATTCTCTACATGATCAATCTTCATTGATTGGTGTGATTGTGGATTCCTATGTACAACAATTGCAAGAGGTTTCTCTATCATTTGAGGAGACCGTTGGTTCTTTGAAATAGGTTCTATAGTAATCCTTGCTAGATCAACACTTATTCTTAGCAATGTTGGAAGAAGGGACTGACAGTATTGACACAAGGACAATTGAGTAGGTTTTAGAGACACTTTTCATCATTGAGATTCTTTCCACACATAGGGGATGCATCTCCTTTGTACCCTTGCATTTGTTTCTTCCAAAGGGGAGGAACATCATTCAGCAGTCATGGATCAGCTTCTACATTGAAGTATTTCTCATTGATTGGCACACTACATTTAAGGGTGGCGAACTACTTTGTCTCCTTCTTCTTCTTATTTTTGGGAGTGACTTTTTCCTCTTAAAGGGTTTTGTCCTTCATATTCTCTTTTGTATATACTTGATGTATGTCGTAATGGAGTGGGGGGTCTTGATTACTCCACCCATCCATGCATCTTGTTTTCATCTCTCTTTTTGGGGGAGGGTTTTTCCCATGAGGTTTTCCCTCTTTCTCTACTTTATGAGAGACTGCATTTTTATTATGTACATGGGTACCTCACATGACCTAGTAGTCGAGACCCATCTTGCATTTCATCCTAGTTTTCGTAAGCTTATGGGCATTCCCATAAGTTGCACTCAAGGGGGGGTGTTGGTGTAAATAATTATTCACTATTTACACTTACTTAAGTTTACTTAGGTTAATGCATTATTTTAATATTTATTTATTAGTCACTTAGGAGTATGTGTACTCTTGTGAGTTGTCATGTTGACAACACTAAAGTTCATACCTCTTTTATGCACATGGTGTCAACAACATAGGAGTTAGCACACTACTTAAACACGTGGTGTCTACAACATCTCCACTTGAGATACACCTCATCATTCTTATCCTATCATCTAGAATGATGGGTAAGACATATGCTTAGCTGTCATGCTTATCTTATCTATTGGTTCTTTCTAGAGACATTCTAGGTGCTTCCTAAGAGGCATTTATTTACAGGCACTCCTAGTGTGTTTGTAGATACAATATAGAGCAATGTATGAGGACATACTCTAATATATTGATCATACCCTTTTTGGTCTACAATTGTGCTTGTGTTTGAGTTCTATGATATTGGATGAATCTAGCCCTAAGAAAAATTCTTACAATTATTAATAATTTGAAAGCCCATTGTTGTATATCCCTTGTCAATTATATCTCTTATAGCAATAATGACCCGTATTTATGTTGGACCTAGAGGTCAAGCAAGGACACTCCTTTATCCAATGGAGGAAAATTAATATTTAGTAATATCCTTAACACTCGTTAGATCTTTCCCAAGATCAAAGAAGGTTCATTAGTCTGGGCCAAGGCTAAATCAAAACTATATGATATGAAGTACATATACAATTCTCTTGTGCAATAGAATAACTAGACATTATGCTCCCTTCCACTTGGTCTTTGTTTGAGAAAAAATGATATTTCCAAAGTAGGAAAGTTCCTCTCAAAAGTAGTCCAAGAGAGGTTTCTTAAAGAAGAATGACATAGGAATACTAGGTTCATAGGTCCCTCCTAGTGTTATCTTTGTAAACAACATGAGGAAATAGTGGATCACCTCCATCTCGCTAATCCCTATGCCCACCAATGTTGATTTTAGTTTTGTAAGAAACTTCATCTCTCCAAGGTCTTTCCAACTTCTCTTCTATGACATCTTCAACCATGGCCTTCCAAGGTTTTTAAAAGCACTTATGATTATCTTTTTACGTCAACCTCATCAATAATCTTATAGGAATTATGCAAAGAACATAATAAGAGAATATTCAAAAACCAAGAAATGCCTCCTGACTCCTTATGCAATAAAATAGAAGCTAGTATTATGGAAAACATCAATAGAAAGTTGACATGTAAACCCCTACCTAAAGGATCCTTCTCTAATTGGGTTTCTTTGATGAGGAAGGAGTGTTTTAGTCTAATCAACCATCAATGTGTAGGTTTGGGTGGAGATAAGTCTAAACCAACTCAAAAAAATTGTGTATGGTCTTGTGCACCCCCACCCCACCCTCCTCATTGTTCAAACTCAATTTTATGGAGCTTCAAGAGGTAATTCATGCCAAGCTAGTATTGGATACATTATCCATGATTGGGATGAGAATATATGTGGACAAATTGTTAATCCAATATTGATATGATTAGGATCTATGATGATTGCATTTGAATTCTAAAATAGTTTAAAGTTTTTTTACAAAAAAAATTTAAAGAAAAATTTCAAACTTATCTTTGAATACATAAATATAAGTAATGTTTTAAAAACACTAAACTAAAATTAAGAGAAGAGCAAAGAAGATAATGCAAACATAACATAGATATTGATATAGAGCTCATCTACATGGATTACGTCTATAGTTCCTCCAAGTAGAGTGACCAATTTTATGTTTAGTTCCCTAATAAGATTACAATAAGTTGATGCTAATTTGATAGCATCTAGTTGCGCTAAGCTTTAATATCTCTCCTAAGAATGATAATCATCTTCAAAGCCTAGAAGAATACTCATAAAAAATTCTCTCCAAAAATCCACTAATTTTTTACAAGCCCATACCCCATTTTATACATTAAATTTACTTATTTAAGTGTTTAACCAAATGATTCACAATATTCCATAATTAACCATAAATTGACCAAAAATTATATCACATTATGAAAATCACTTTAAAAATAACCTCTCCTTTATTTTGGTTAATTTGGGACTTCATGGTCTTTGGATTTAACCATTTAAATATAACTTTATCCTTCAATACTAAAAAAAATCCCCAACCCACTTCTTAATCCTGAGATTTTTGGGAAGGATGTGTTGGTGGTTCCAACCACTGAGCCACTATCTCTAGGTTATTTTAGCCACAAATGGTTCCTTTAAAATAAGTTAGCACACTTCATATTTAACAATGCATTGGTGACATAGTGGGTAGTGGGGAAATGGTAGGACATTGGTGGTGGAAGAGTTTACGAGTATGTTAATCAACATGTCAATTAGAAGTTTATAGATAACTTTGTTAGAAACAAAGTAATAATTACATAGTCAACTCATATTTTAATAGCAATTATGTATATGGATAAATGAGTACATACTTAAGAAACCCTTTTCATTTCATCAAATTTGAGTAAGAAGTGATTTTTTTCATATTGCCACTTTTTGGCCCCCCATGATCCTTCATATACCCTTTGATCTTAATTTAGTTTTTATAATTAGATGTGAAATAAATTTGTAATGATTAATAAGAAATGTTATTAATGATATAATATTTTATCACTTTAAAACTCGATTCTATACTAAATTTGAAAAGCTCAAAATAAATGTCACTATAATATTGTGACTTAAATAAATTTGGTTAATATAAATTAGTAAATTAATGATGATGTAGTTTTTTCACATTATAAGAATGTCTTTTTAGGATATTGTTTTATTTTTTAAATTAAAGTTTCTACTTGTTAATTTCAATATCATGAAACGTAATATTTAATTTTAAATATTAATACAATTTCTATAATCATATATGATATGAATATTGCATATAATTTTAATAGATAATAAATGATAGAACAATTTAGCTAACAAAAATTAATTTTTATTAATATTTTGTTTAAAATAAAAATAAAATAAAAAATAAATTCATCTATGAGAAAATGATAACATGCTTAAAATTTTATTTAGTCCAATATTCATTAATAATATGGTTGAAAAGTTCTTAAAGTTATCTTGGAAAGAGTTAATCACACTTTATTGATGAATTGATGACATAGAACTAACTAGATAGATCACTCCATTATCTCTTTAACAATATATTTTGTTTTGAATTATGATTATGGTAGGTTTTAAACTTATTCTATACACAATATTTTTTTTATTAGATTACAATTATTTCTATGGATACTACACATAAATTTCATGTTTTTAAGATGTTTCCACTTAGAAACTTCATAAGAAGTCATATATACATAAAGAAACTAGCAGGAAAATCATGATAAACTATGTGGTGTTAGGTAAATGGTCACTAAAGTAAATAGAAAATTGAAGAAAATTCTAATATTTTAGGAGAACATAACAAACAATATCTTATGGTTTTCTACAAGAAAGGGAAAAAAAACTATTTTTTGTGCTTCCCCTTTTTTATGAGACTAATTTCTACTATTCAGAAAAATAGTAGTTTAGAAACTAGATTAAGAGTATTATAAATCTTCTTCTTGTCATATCTTTAAATTTTGAGACCATCCTCAATTTCTTGCCAAATTTTAGAGTTTGTTGATTTAAAAAAGAAGAAGTGGTAGCTATATTTATATTTCTAGTGCTTGATCGATATGTATATATGTTGGAGAATAAAAAAACAACCCTCTTAGGGGACTAGAATGGTTGAAGCACCTACCAAGGAAGAGGAATAAGGAAAGAGTAAACTCCATCATATATCAACTATTTAACTTACCCATCCCAACACTTGTCCATCAATACTTAATGATCAATAATCAAAGGTTGAGGTAAAGCTGGAGAAGGAACCATAGCCTACACCATCTTATCCCCATAGAAATCCCAAGGGACACAGATAATTATATTAGTATCTTATTCATCATTCCTTGCCTCAACCAAGTATTAGACCTTCACACATTTTCCATAGGTCTCTTTTCTTTGGGATTATCCTTAGTAAGGCAAGATTTAGACCAATGACCTATATAAAAATAAAATAAAAATAGGTAAAAGGGTTATATTCAAACTCTATAACTTGTAGCCTACCTCCTAACTTGGATTTAAGAGTAACAACATCCATGAGACTGGAAGATTGAGAAATATTATATTAATGTGCAACCAAGCATATGATGTTATGTGGAGCCTAATTAGAATTATAGATTAATTTTTCCCACTCCCTTCAATGACAATTTTCCCTAGATTTTTCTACAAGGGTTTGGGGGTTGCACCCCCATAATGTCATCAAGGCTAGTACCCCTTGAGGGGTCCTAGGGTAGAGCCCTAGACACACTTCCTATCAAATATAGGGTAGGGTCAAGAAACAACTTGCAAAGACAAAATTAACTTTATTATTATAAAAGCCATTAGGAGTTATTTTTGGATTGGACAACATATTCTAGCCCTAATTTTGTAAGAAACAAAAGCTTTTATAAAATGGCTCAGGGTTAGGGATTTTATATTATATAATGATTTAGAACCTTCTTGTTATGATATTGATTTTAAAGGGGTTATAGATTGTAATTGAGTTGAAATCACTAGATAATGATATTGGTCTCGTTGTTTGGTAGAGTACCCTAGGGATTGGGTGAACCACATTAAACATTGTGTCCATTATTTTCTTGTGTAAATTTTATTCCTTTGTCATATTGGTTACATATGCATGCAATTTTTATTCTTATCTCTTTTATCATAACACCACAGAATATTCTTCTCCATATGATAGATAAGGAAATCATTATTACTAGTTATACAAAACAAGTTACAATTCCTCTACAAATTATTTCATCCCAAAAATCTAGAGGTAACCTAGGCTATCAAAACCAATTATGCAACATCAAAAGCCCAACATAAAGGAGAAATACTAGGCTTCCAATGGCTAAGAGTCAAGGAAACCTTGCCAGATGTACATGGTCCTCTAGCTAAGACTCCTAATATATATTTTTTACAAGTGAATAAAAAATAAAATAAACCTTTAATAAAATCAAATACATAAACTTCTTGTAGCCTTCCATTTTCAAGAATCACATAAATGAATTTAATCAACATTAGGTCTGAGCCCAATAAATTTTCCCACCAGAGGGAGAAATCAAAACAACCATGTTTATCCATCAAATAATTTGGAACTCTCATTGGATTGGTTACAAAAACATCCATTGAATGCAACACAAGGGAAATGGTCCCTTTTTTTTTATTTGGACCTTATTAGGTTTGGCTAGGATCTATTTTTGTGTTAGGGTTACCTACAAGAGACAATAGAATGGACCAAGCCCATACCAATTATCCCCACATCATTAATTTTAGATTTTTCTCCCAATAAAATAGTCCAAACCGAATGGGTATATATTGTAGACATAGTAGAAAGATCCAACCCCACACCACCTATCCCCACATCAATAATCTTGGAAATAATTTCTTCTAAATTTTGTAAACCACAATCCAAATTACAATCATAATCCCTAGAAGATTCCTTCTATCCATCTATAGAACATCTAGACTCCTATATAACCATAGTGACTCCATTTCATTCTCCTAGAGAATTTAAATTTTGTTTCTCTCCCTTATGATGTACCATCCTAGAGTTGGTATACATGATTCTTTTACATGATTTTTTTACTACCTTTGTTGACTCCTAAACAAACATCATTATTCCCTTCCTTATCTCAAAGGAGAATATGTTCATAAGGATTATATCAACATGGAAAATATGGTATCTACATCTCTTAGATTTATTTCTAGGTTAGTCCATTTTTAAGAGCTATACCAAGATTTCATAATTAAGGAGTCCCTAACTCAATCATCAAATAATGATAAATATATTGACATTTAACAAAGTGATATACAAATATGGAAGGTTATCTAAGCACGAGTCAGAAATTTGATGGATTCATTGATGGGTATGCATGTAGTAGTGGTGTTCAATTAAGTTTCTTGTGGTTGTTAGTGGCAAGAAGTTGATGAAGTGTTATTGGAATCAATTGTTGATGTTAGGAAGAAAGAGGTGTTGATAAGAGGGGACCATGGAAAATATGATTAGACTGAGTGGCAATAATATGTGTTTGACAACATCTTCCAAATCAATTTTTCTTGCTAATGTAATTATTCAATGATGTATGGTTTTCTTGCTAGTTATTTCCCTACTAAACTTCCTAACTAGCTTTATATATTTTAATATATTTATTTATTAGGGGAAAAAAGACAATAAGCAACTTATAGTATATGGACTTTTTTTCTTATTACTTTTTGCGATTTCATATTTGTATTATTAAAACTTGTTTAATAAATGTAATTTGCCATCCTATGAAATTGTAGATTAAATGATGTATTTTAACTTTGTAAAATATAGAAATAATCCACTTGAAAAAAATTCATATTGAAATATATATAATGATGGTTCATAAATTGATACAACTTAACTATTTCATTTTTTATTATAAGTACAATTTTGATTTTTTTTTTATTTATTTAATTGTGAGTCACCCTTATTTGTAATTGATCATTAGGCTTTTTTTCATTGCTCTTCTTTAATCATGCAATCAAGTGGCTATGGTTACGATTGGTGCGACATTCTCATGGCTAAAAGGCTTGTGCGTTCTTTTTTGTTGAAAGCTTTACCAATATGGTTGAAAAAGTTATGCTTTACTCTTTTACAATGTGGCTGAAGTTTCAGATGCCTTCCTTTTCTTGTGCTACTCCAAATGTTTCTTGTCAATAAACGTAAAATTTATCAAATGTGGCTGAAATTTTTATTTTAGATTAATATACTCTGCATTTTTTTTATAGATATTCTAACCGACTGAAACAAATGTAGTTGTAGTACACATACCTGTTAAAACTTTACCAGAAAATTTGTTCCTAGCTTTAAACTAAATGAGAAAATGCTTTCAGATACACAAAATAACAAAGAGTTCTTACTATAGAGGAGGTTTTATTGGATGGTTCTTGTCAAGTTACTTAGAGGTAAGAATAGATGTCAATCGTGAAGCCAATCTAGACTAAGTTGTGTTTCCACAATTCCATTTCTAAGCTGTGGAATAGAAACGTTCTTTGCCCACAACCACTACTTCCCAATCTTCTCATCATAGGTAACTTGGTTGAGCAAACTCATTTTAGAAATAGATCTTGGCAGCCTCGTTAGATGCAAACATTCTCTCATATCAAACTCACTCAACTTCTTTAGTTTCCCTATTTCCTCGGGAAGCTCTCTAAACCCCTTGCAGAATGAGATGTCTAGAAATTCGAATAGCCAAAGTTTTCCTATTGATGGTGGAAGCTCTTTTGGGCCTGGGAAAGTTGATAATCTTAGCATTTTTAGAGAGCTCATATAGCCAAACTCACATGGTAACTTCTGAATCCCGTGGCAGTTGCTAATAGACCACGCCTAGATACAAGGCATATAAAAGAAGGTAAGAGGCACCTCCTCCAAGTTACGGCAATGAACATTGTTGAAGTCCCAAATCATCTTAATGTTGAATATTGTTGCATATTCAGACCCTTTGCATAAACTTGAAGAGAGCTTCTCTAAATTGGATGGTTCTTAGCTTTTCATTTTAACAAAAGGCACAATCAACCTTTCGAAGCGGATTCTCTTGAGATTAGTGAGTGAAGATAAAACATCTTGACCTTTTATAGTTGCCTTCTTTGTCCCATAATTCAATACCATGAGATATTTTAGACTCTTCATGGATTTGAGAAATCAAGGAAGAAAATGTTCACTTGAACAAAACAATAACAACAAAGCCTCTATCTCAGGTAAATCCATCTCATACCAATTATTTGCCTCCAAGGGGTCTGCGTGAATAGATCAGAAAGAAGTTCATATTACATACTTGATCATGTTGGTTATGACTATTAGCTGTTTGTGTTCACATAGGTCAGATTGCTTGGATCAATATACGTGTCTGAATGGAGAGCATTTGAACATCACATACATTATTATTAAGCAATTCCCACTTTGTGGGCAAACTATGATCCTTCCTGTCTATGAGAAACCTCTTTCTGTCGACTACACCATCACAGAATCCCAAATGGAGGGCCAATTCATGCATTACACTATGTTGAGAAAAAGATATCTTCGAGGCATTTCCATGTGAGATATTGTTACTCTTCTCCTGATAAATTGTACTGTCAGCTTAAATTTTATATAGGATTAAAAAAATTCAAATTAGAAAATGAAAATACCTTGGAGTGCTTGTCAAATCAACCAGGTTTTTGCTTGCAAGATCTGATAAGATGGACAAGGCGTCATTTCACTATAACTTCCTCACATAAACCGATATATGCAGTAATGCATCAGCACAAATTTTCCTGTACATCAGAAATAAAGCTTATTCCAAGAGGAATACATGGTAGATCATAGTTTATGATCAAACATTGTAGTCTTCATTGGATACACTTTATTACTGCAATAGTAGAGATTTGTGTGTGTCATCTCCACCCCAGTTTAACCTTCTCATTGGAGTGTTTCATGCTATGGATGAATATACTTAACTAACTATTTCAGTTTACATGCAAATTGTGAGATGGATGTGTCGTGAATGATTTTATGGTTAAAGTTTTCAAGCACTGGTACACCCCTCCCTCCTAGAGTTTATATTCTCTATTTTATTTCCAACAATTTGTATCAGAAGCATAATACAAAGAATTAATATTAGTCTCCAACAATCGAATAAGCCCATTTTTATGATCAACTGATATGGATTCTCCTTTAGAAATCTTCTTCTTTTCCCTCTCCCAAACCTCATTTGATTCTCCATGCAAACTACTTCCAATCACCTTTAGAGAAAATGTAAGGCCACTACATTACAATTGACTATGTAACCAAAGGAAGATAGCAAAAAAATTATAGATGACCAGTTCAAAGAAAATAAAACTTCTCATGTCATGCAACCTAGAATCATAAGCGACAATGTTGATCACCTTAAGGATGTTTTAGAATTCTCTAGTTAGTTCAATATTATATTAGATCTAATTATTCAACTATTTGGAAGAAACATATATTAAACTGATAATTCATTTTTTATAATTATTTCTTCTATCTTAACTAGTTTCTACATGCTAGTAAAATACCACTTGCCACGAAACATCGAATTTGATGTAGAGTGCTTAGACCAAAAGCTTAGTAGAACCCTTACTATGGTACTTAAGGTAACTTTATCTTTCCCATATTTATAAGAGTCTTCAAAGACTCCTTCCAACTTCTTTCAACATGAATCAAACTTCTACACAACTTCACAAACCTTCTTAGTAACTTTCCCAATCTAAGACTATAGGAAAAATGGTTTAAAATGAGAAACGATCTTCAAACTATTCCTTGGGTCAATCTCATACCTAAGAAAATTCAAGGAATACTGAAGGATGGGATTTCCACAATTGGTTTACTTCTCCAACTCTTATTTTGCAAATTTTGTCAAAATATGCCTAATTTTCCTTGTAGCCCTTTTTGAGGTTTTGCGATAGCAACTTGGTTTTTCCCCACTAGAATTATAAAAAAATTAGAGTTTTGGACACCCTTTTGTAAGTTACACAAATCCCCAAAACACCAACTTACCAAGTTACTCCAACACCCCTAAACCTATGTAAGCCTCACATGCCTAATTGACCAAATCAAGCCTGGATCACTTGGAAATGTACAAGGATAGGTGCCTAGGACTAGTTTACTATTGAAGAAGGTATTAAACAACATTTTTCACCAAGAAATGACCACTTGCTAAGTTTCAACACTTTATTCGAAGCGCTTTCCACAAAATCAACATTTTTAAGGCTAAAAATATAGTAATTTCACAATAGGACATCTTCATTTATGCCTTGGATCACTTTAGAAAAATATTTAACTTAGGAATCTAAAAATTCATATCCTAACCTTCCAAATCCTAGAAGGCCATTGAAGACCAACAATAGAAATGCAGGTTAGGGTACATCTTTCTTAAAACCCTCAATTTAAGGGTTTTTTAACCTACTTGTAAAGAAAGTGCTCTAACTTTCTTCAAACTAAACTAATCAACCTAAAATAAAATGAAATTTAAGTTAAACTAAGAAATAATTCAAATCATCCAACTAGATTCAGTTTCTTAATCTGTACAGGTTCGTACAACAGTAAATTGCTCAAAAAATTTGTATATCAGGTATCAAAAACTTCTTGAACATACCCCTTATGACTGCTTCAACTTGATAGAGGGTATATGAAAAAAAAAATATCAATCCCAACTAATAATGAGTTGGTTTGAGTAGTTAAAAGTTTAGTTGTAACATTTTGAAAAATATTGTCAACATTGACAAGAAATTGTTAGCAACTTTTCTTGCAAAATGCAATTTTTGCACTAACTCTTCCTAGAACTTAACTAATTGGTCATTTGCAACACTTAATACCTAAATAAGGTTTAATGACTCAAAAAATATTCTAGAGTTAATTTATTAACTAAAAACATCAAAAAGCAATAATCCTTAGGACTAAGGCAATTTAGGCTGATATGGCACCTCAAGTTCCTTGACCTGACAAATAAGGATCAACTTATTACAATAAGAAAAACTAAAATTTTTAAATGAGGTGGATCATCACCCCTTTTCTTCTAGCATGAATCTTCTTCTAGTTAATAAGATCACCTATGATGTCACCTAGGTGCCCTATGCCATACTCCTCTAGGTGGGAAGGTTTGAAAACTTCACACTAGTCTTCTCAATTTCCTTTAAACTCATTAAAGTAGCCTCCTCTAAAGGCTCTCCCTTCCATTTAACCAAGTACTCATGATAGGTACGACTCCTAGTTTGTTTGTTTATCCTCTATCCCAATATGCATTCAATGCTTGAGAAAACTTGCTTTGGTAAATCCTAAAGTATATCTGCATTTAGAGAATCAGTAGACCCTACAATACTAACATCAACAATACTAGAAGGTTTATATTCATAGATATCTAAGATGTTAAATTTGGGAGAGAGAGAGAGAGCTATATCAGCAGGTAAGGCAATCTTATATGCATTAGGTCCAAATTGTTTGAGAATCTAAAAGGGACAAATCTTTTTCATTTGCAACTTAGTGTACTTTTCCTAAGGAAGTCTCTCCTTCTTAAAATGAACCATAACCATGTCTCCCACATTAAAATTTACTTCCCTTCTTACATTTGTTTCCTTCTTATATTTTTGTGAACTCTATTGTAACCTTTCCTTTACTTGGTGATGAATATCTCTCATGACCTCGGCAACATCATTAGCAAGGGCACTCCTCTGACCAATGTTTTCCATTGACTTAGGCCTATACTTCTATTAATGGAATCATTGTAAGAAAACTCTTGCTGAGGTAGAATAATATCCAATGCAATACCATATTCTTTACTAAGGCATCTGACAAGGTTATCTAGTGATCTATTAATAACCTCAGTCTTCCAATCTAATTGGGGATGATAGGAAGATGACATTGCTAGATTTGTGCGAAGTTTCTTCCACAAGGTTTGCCAAAAGTTTCCCATATGCTTTTGATATCTATCTAAGATAAATTCCATGAAATATTATAACCTCTTTAAATAAAAGGCTTGGTATACTAGATGCATCATGAGTGGACTTATAAGGCAAAAATTGTGCCATTTTTGAAAATCTGTCGACAACTACATAAATATTGTCATAACCAAATTTGGTCCTTTGAAGACCCAAAAAAAAAATCCATACTAACTGAATCCCAAGGCTTAGTAGGTATGGGTAATGGAGTATATGAGCCTTGATTAGAACTTTTCCCCTTAGCCTTCTGACAAATGAAACAAGTTTCTACAAACCTCCTAACATCTGGTTTCATTTTAGGCCAAAAGTAAAATCTGCTTACCAATTCCAATGTCTTGTTTAGATCAAAGTGACCAGCTAGGCTCCCACAATGCTTCTCTCTAATAATATTTTCCCTCATAGAACACTAAGGTATACAAAGTTGACTTCCTTTAAATAAAAGGCCTTCTTGAATGATGTAATCGTCAAAATTAGTATGGCATCTATCCCCCATCTCAAAAGAAACTTGGTAAGCTTCACGAAAATCTCCATAAGTAGGATACATATCTTTCAAGGTAGAAATACCAATACTTTCCAATTGGATTTCTTAAATGAATAAGTCTCTTATACTTAAGGAATCAACCACCTTGCTAGCTACTCCTTTCTTGTGCTTGATAGAGAATTTATATCACTACAAGTACTCCATCCATTTGACATGTCTATGGTTCAACTTCTCTTGTCTATTTAGAAAATTCAAAGCTTGATTATCAGTAAAACCAATAAAATCTTTAGCTAACAAGTAGTGTCTCCACTTTCTAAGTGACTGAACAATGGCATAAAGTTCTAGATCATAGGTAGAGTAATTTTTCTTTGCCTCATTAAGCTTTTTACTAGAAAAGTCCACAGGCCTGCCATTTCAACTTAAAACACCACTAATTTCCCTTTTTCTTGCATCATACTTAGTAGTAAAAACCTTATTAAAATCAAGAAAGACCAATATAGGTTGTTGTACTACCCTTGTTTTTTTATATTCAAATGACTAATCTACATCTTTAGTCCATACAAACTGACATTTTCTTCCCCCCTTAACAATATCAATCATTGGTACACTTAACCCATTAAAATTTCTTACAAATTTCCTATAAAAGCTAGCAAGACCATGAAATCTCTTTACCTCACTAGGAGACTTTGGAGTAGGCCAATTCAATATGGCTTCAGCCTTGGAAGGATCCATCTTTAGGTTGCCTTTAGAGATGACAAAACTAGGAAATGCAAGCTCTTCCTACAAGAGCACTCATTTGTCCAAGTTTATCTTCAACTGCTCCTCATATAGCCACTTCAAGACCATATCAAGATGGGTTAGGTGTTCATCCTTATCCTTAGTAAAAATAAAGATATCATCTAGATATAAAACAATAAAAATGTTTGCGAATGGTTTAAGGAATTCATTCATCAATCTCATAAAGGTGCTTGGAGCATTAGAAAGTCCAAAAGACACCACAACCCACTCAAATATCCCTTCATTGGTCTTGAAGGTAGTTTTTGACTCATCCTTCTATCTAATTCTAATTTGATGGTAGCTACTCTTCAAGTCAATCTTGGCGTAGTATCTTGCATTTCCCATACAATACATAAGGTCTTCTATTCTAGGCATTGGAAACCTATATCTAATAGTGATCTTGTTGATGGCTCTAGTGTCTATAAAAGGCTTCCATGTACCTTCCTTCTTAGGGGCTAGGACTGTTGGAACAACACAAGGGCTAATGCTCTCCCTTATGAAGCTCTTCTCCAATAATTCTGGAATGTACCTTGCTACTATAGCAATCTGCTATGGATTTAATTTGTATGTAGCCTTATTTGGTAGTGTAGAGCCAAGAATGAGATATATGCAATGGCTTATCTCCTTTTTTGGTGGTAACATATTTGTGACTTCATCAACAATAATTCCCTTCTATTGATCTAATAGGTCTACAACTTCTTTTGGTCCAACTCTTCTTAATGTCTCTTGTAGAGCTTGAATACACAATAACTTTACATATCTTCCTTTTTGTACCTTGTAGGCTATCTTGAAAATTCACTTTCTTTGAGGAGATTCTTAGTTAAGAGGCATCAAAAGTGACCTATTGAACATCAAGCTCTCTCTTATCTCTAGGCCTACATATTTTGAATAAGATGGAACAATATGGAATGAAGTAGTACTCTGACAATCTTCATCTTTAAGCAACTAAATCCTCCTTTCACTTTGGTTGGCTACACTAATCATTTCAAGACACCTAATATACTGATGTCCAACTTTTTTTCTTGAGAAACTCCTTCCATTGAACACACTTGTTCCTCTATCTCCAAACCTTCCTCTTGGACTAAGTCTCATTCCCCTAAAGGATCCTCTATTGCTACTATCATTTTCAACCCGTTGACCATTGCTATACTCTCCTTGTTGTCTAGGAAAATTTCCTCTTCCAAAGAATCTTCCTCTTCCTCTAAAATTATTACCTCTTCCTACTCTATTTTTTTTTTTCACCCTTCCTCTTTTGTTTTTCCTCACTCCTAAGGGAAAGTTGATAGCATTTATGTATTGATTCCATTGACATCAAAGTTAACTCATCTTGGATATTATATTTAAGCCCATTAATGTACTTTGCAAGATTTTGTTTTTCATTCTCATATAATCTAGACATAATAGTTAAGGTATGAAATTGTTGAGTGTATGTATTTACATCCATGTCCTTCTACTTGAGATTCTGTAGATTCTTGTGGAGAATCACTTCATAGTCCTCAAGTACAAACTACTTCATTATCTCTGCCATCATCCTTTTCCATGTGGAAATGGGCTGCTTCTCTTCCTCTATTATTTTGTTTTGGAGAAAGTTCCACCAAATTAGGGCTAGACCTTTCAATTTTTATTTTTCCACTTTAACTCTCTAATTAGCAAGGATCTCCTTAGCTTTAAAATGATTCCCAAGGGCTTCTAACCATTCCATGCTTGCCTTTATTTCTAACTTCCCATTGAACATGGGTAAATCTCCCTTATCTTTTCTTCATAACTTCTTGAGGGCTGTTACCGTGATCCTATGATCTTTAGGCATGTTAGGCAAGTTGACTTCCTCCTCCTCCTCTTCTTCCTCAGATTCTTTATGCTCTTCTCTTCTAACTTTCCCTTTCAACTTGTCAAGTTGTCTCCGCATTACTCTATTTTTTGCTTTGAATGCCCTGCTCTTAACCACTTGTTCTTTTAAAATCTTTGACAACTAAATGTTGGTTATTCTCAAAGGAACATCTTCCCCTTCTACCATCTTGTTATCCCAAATAGATTCTAAGTGCTCTGATACCACTTGATGCAAAATGCTCACACAAAAAGCTTGGTAGAACCCTAACTATGGTACTTAAGGTAACTTTACCTATCCCACCTTTCTAAGAGTCTTCAAAGACTCCTTCCAACTTGTTTCACCACTAATCAAACTTTAGCACAGCTTCACAACCTTCTTAGCAACTTTCCCAATCTAAGAGTCTAGGAAGCAACAATAGGAAAAAATGGCTAAAACTACAAAACGGTCTTGAACCTATTCCTTGGGTCAAGCTCAAACCTAATACACTTCGAGAAACACTCAATGATTAGATTTCAACAATTGGTTTACTTCCCCAACTCTTACTTTGCAAGTTTTCTCAAAATATGCTTAATTCTCTTTGTAGCCCTTTTTGAGGTTTTGGGACATCAACTTGGTTTTCCCCCACTAGACTTGGAAAAAAATAGAGTTTTGGACACCCTTTTGAAAGTTACACAAATCCTTGAAGCACCAACTTACCAATCCACTCTAGCACCCCGAGACCTATGCAAGCCTCACAGGCATAATTGGCCAAATCAAGCCTAGATCACTTGGAAATGTACAAGGATGGGTACCTAGAACTAGTTTACCATTGCAAAAGGTCTTACACAATCTTTTCCAACAAGAAATGACCACTTGCCAAGTTTAAGGCTAGAAGCAATGTAATTTCACTCTAGGACACACTCATTTACCCCTTGGATCACCTGAGAAAAATCTATAACTTAGGAATCTGAAAAAAAAAGTACCCTAACCTTGTAAATCCTAGAACACCATTGAAAACCAACCATAGAAATGCAGGTTAGAGCCACATCTTGCTTGAAACCCTTAATTTAAGGGTTTTTATACCTACTTGCAAAGAAAGTGCTCTAACTTGCTTCAAATTGAACCAATCAACTTGAAATCAAATGCAATGTAAACTAGTCTAAGAATGCATTCAAATCATCCAACTAGATTTGGTCTCCCAATTCATATAGGCCAGTACAATAGTAAATTGATTAGAAAATTAGTATATTAGGTATCAAAAACTTGCTAAATGTACACCTTATGACTCCTTTGACATTATAGAGGGTATATGAATCAAAATACATCAATCCCAACCAATAGCCAATTGGTTCTAGCTACAAGTTAAGTTGTAACATTTTGCAAAACAATGTCAACATTGACAAAAAGTTGTCAGCAACTTTTCTTGCAAAATGTAAATTTTGTGCTAACTCTTCGTAGAACTTAACCAATTGGTCATTTGCAACACTTAGGACCTAAATAAGGTTTAATGACTCACAAAACACTTTTAGAATCAATTTATTAACCAAAAAAATCAAAATGCAAAAATCCTTAGATCTAAGAGAACTTGAACTTATATGACACCTCAACTTCGTTGACCTTACAAACAAAAATCAGCTTATTACAATAAGCAAAACTAACATGTTTAAATGACGTGGATCATCACCCATTGTCTTCCAACATGAATCTCCTTTTAGTTGATAAGATGACCTATGATGTCACCGAGGTGCCCTGCACCACAATCCAGGTGTTTCAGATTTCATAGTTGTATTGGCATTTATTACGAAATGATTATGAAAATAATGCAGAATCAGAATTAAGTATCAGAGAATTAAAAGCAAGGGGAATCGTTCAAAACACGATACAATAATTAATGGAAAGAAATTATTATAAAGTAGGGAGAATTAGAAGCAAGGGTAATCCTCCGCCATGTTTGCATTTGCATTGCTCGGAATTGATGGCTGTCCAAATGCCCAGAAACAGAAAAGTGACAGCGCATCAACTCGGCACAATAATGGTATTTGGACTTAATGGAATAGTGGAATTATCTCTGGTTGTTACAACAGTTCTGTACACCGGTCCTTCAAATACACTGGACCACACATCATCCAAAATTATCAGAGTTGGTTTCGATCGACTCAAAATGAATTGTCGAAGCTCTTCATTGCGGCAATATTCTCCCACATAGTCTCTACAATCCCCTTAACGTTTGGGGATTGTGAGACGGTAATGCATATCACATTATCACAGAACTATTCTGCCATGCAAGAAAACATAAATAATTTTATGGTAAGTACCTTACCATGCACCAATAGACTAACTAAAATCTAAGAGACCACGTTTGCAAAGACTTAGCTTTAATTAGAGTGTCATTCAAGAGAGCCAACGCAAGAGTAGTTTTTCCTCAAATCTCAAATACAATTGTCAAGTCCCACATAAAACTGAGATCTCTCCAAAAAACCATAGGCAGATGCAGTTGACGAAAGCCATTTGTCGAACTATATTGCCTATTCTTATGCTGCTTCACCTTATAAGAATTATATTCTCTCCGAGCTTATTGGACATGGCTTTCTTTTATAGAACAATTTGACGTCTCTCATAGTCTTCGCGATAGTTTCCATGAAATCTGTAATGAGGGAATACCAATTCATTTTTAATTAGCGTGTCCTCTTACATATGCATTCCAAATAGATTTTCAGTGAAACTGTCTCTCTTCCACGTTTGTAAAGTCCATTTTCAGGTTCATCGCTTCGTGCTTCCGACGTTGGAAAGTTGGTGGGCATTTTTTTCTCCTTTATTCTTTTTATAATTTAAGGTCGTTTTTTAGAGTTAATATTAATTATTATTTTTTAGTTGAACTTTATTGTTATTGGAAATACGAGTCTAGATTAGTATCATTTTTTATCTTATTGATTTCTTCTAGTTAAGGGAGAAGGATTGAGGGTTATGATTTATGTGAAGTATTAAAATATATCTATTTGTTTGGCTTTGTGTAATCAACATCTATAAGAGCTAAACAAATAATGTACAATAACACAAAGTAGAGTTCAAAGTTGCTATGCATTAAGTTCAAAAAGATGTGCATGTATATATGTGAAATAATTGGGTCAAATAAGAAGTTGAATTGAACACTCAAGGAGTGGTGGCGAGTTGCCTCCCACTAAGCTAGGATGGAGTTGCAAAATAGAATGAACACCTCTCTAGTAATGTCTTAAACAACTCCTAAATGATGGAAAATGTGTAGACAAGTATCAAATGAATATGAGAGACTCGCCAGACATAATAAGCATAAGTAGAATAAATTAGTTAAATATACTAAGACCCCTTAAGCATAACTTAGGAGGACAAGATTAGAATTAAAATAATATCTCCAATGATGTTAATGGTCTATCAATGCAATTTTATTAGATAATTTTTATCTTCACTACCTCCAAGTATTGGACGCTCGGTTTTTAGGGATTTCTATTAATAAGGGTACTATCAAGCTCATTCCTATAGGAAAGAATTAAGACAATGGTGTCCCATTACCTTGTTTGATACCTATAATATTATTTTTAAAGCACTAACCACCAAGGTTAAACCAATTGCAAAATATTGTTGGGAGCTATAAAATTAGTTTTCTTGGTAGAATATTTACCTTTGGTAATCTTATCCTTTCCTAACAATCTATTGGATGGACACAACAATCAGGCCAAAATACTACACTTATAAAGTTGGATTTATATAAATCTTATGAGAGAATGCACTCTAACTTTATTCTTAAAATGTTGCAATGATTAAAATTTGTTTGTAACTAGTGCAGACATATTGAAATGTTTTTTTATAGATGCCAATGTTCAACTGATTATAAATAAAGAAATTCTCAAACCCTTTCTTCTACAATTCTTAATTAGAAGAGGCTTCCTTCTATATTTTTTTCTTTACGCTCTAGTTGTTAATATTTTTAAGTTATAATTATATAGTTTTATTTAACCAGTTATGTTTTACTATCAATTGCTCACACATTTTAATTTGATGATTCTCTTTCTAGTTCACATCTAGTGTCATCAGATATGATTAAATTGATATTTATGGATGTAAAACTCCAAGCTTTTGAGAAGCAAGTGAAGCCAGCCTGAATTATGTCAAAAAATCCTCAGTAATTTATATCCAAGTCAGCCTCGAGTGGATGAAGATTCAGAATTGGGCCAACTATATTTCCTTTTTCCCATGTCAAAATTGTAAGGTGTGTTGTCTTGGTCAAACATGGCCTCAATTATAGTCAATGTCAAATCTGCCATGAAATCAAGTTCCACGAAGATAGTGAGAGTTTTCCCATGAATGGTGGGAGAAATATGTGTTTCTTAGGGAAGCATCTATTCAGCAGAGAGAATGATTATTAATATATTAATTAATATTTAATTAAAATTATAAATTGATTGTTTTGTAAATCTCAAAGAATTATGAAATGATAATTTTCTATTATTTCTTTCTTATTGGATGAATGAACAACATGTGAAAAGGAAATTGATCACGATGATGATCGGATAGAGCTTTGGAGTGTTATTTAAAGGTTGTCATGCTCCCAAAGATGAACAATGCTATATAGAGTGGGAAGTTGTAAGTCTTGGCAACCTAAGTTAGAGACCGTAATAGAGGTGGAATGGTTAAGGACATTACCTGATCTTATATAAATTTGAGCATTTGTTAAATCAAAATCTATAAATACGAATTTCAAGTGTCAAAATAAAAAGCTATATGTGTATCTAGGTGAAAGGATATCCTTTAGTATAATATCTAAGGATAGATAGCTTAGCAAGATTAATATGATTTTGAACATAGGATAGTTTCCTTATGTTATAAATGGAGGCAAATATTGTATTATTTTGTACTTTATTTTCTTTAAATAATTAAATTTATTTTTAAAAATAATACTATTAACTATTTTTTATTAAAAATATATATATAAATATACAGGTATTATGAATGTGTCTTTTTTTATTGTTTGTACATCTTTAATTTTTTGTGCATTATTCTAATTGGAGACTTATTATGCAAAATTTTGTGAGTGAAGATAAGAGCTTAATCTATAGCACTGAACTAATAATTAATGTTTTTATACTGAGAAGAATTTAATGTAATGTATGCTTTGTGCATTCTTTGTGTATAAATGAATATAACATATTTGATTTTTAAATCCACTTTTTTTTTTTTAGATTGAAATGTTCAATATGATCTACTTATCTTCATTGTCTACAAAAAAAGTTAATATGTTTATGAGTCTATAGTTGATGAATAGGTATACCAAATGTATGTTTGTCTATTTTCTATTTCAAGATAAAATCATTAACTACTTTATCTAACAATAGCCATGCAATTGTCATAAAAATTTCTTCTACTAATTTGAAAACTTTCAAGAGAAGAATTGTTCCTTAGTATGTCATAAGAAAATAAATCATGTTAAATTTCTAAAAGACGTATTTTGAATTAAAAAATATATATGCTTTCATACATATGCATAATGAGTGCTAAGTGTTCCATTTATTCTCATGAGAGATAGATTCATGTTGAATCACTAATCATGAAACATGGGTCAATGAGTTTGACTCAAAATCACACAGCTAAATCCTGACAGTAATATCACAATTTGACTAGCTTGTTGTGGAAATTATCTCCTACTTATCAATTGATGAGCTTAAGGGGCTTTCTAATGAATGGTTCATAAGGTACAACAATTGGTGAAGGTTTTTCAAATGGTATTGCAAGCTTTGGGTTTAACCATGGAGAAAACTCAATAGTTAAACACACTTAGGCTGGAGTAGTACTGGGATGGGTGACCTCCCAGGAAGTTTGGTGCTTCACCCCTGTGAGCATCACCTAGATCCAATGAGTTATAACTGTTCCATTTATTCTCATGACAGATGGATTCATATTGAATCACTACTCATGAAACATGGGTCAATGAGTTTTACTCAAAATCACATAGTTAAATCCTAATAGCAATATTACAATTTGACTAGCTTGTTGTGGAAATTATCTCCTATGTATTATATTAGTTCTTGATATTTACAATACCTCCAATAAATTATTAAAAAATATTTAGTTCATTAGCAAACAAAATCTAAAAAAATTGCAACTCAAAAGACGAAAATTCAAAATCTTGTATCTTTTATAGGTGTACTTTGAATTAAAATAATATAAAGAAGTTAAAGGTCTAGAAAATGTATGCACAATGTTTGGAAAATCACTATAAGAAATATTAATAATTTGTATACCATGATTGTATCATATACATATGCAATGTTTTGATAAATAGATTTTATAAACTTTCAACAAAATTAAAATTATAGGCATAAAGATTATCCCCCTTCGTCTTTTGTAAATATTGCATTATTTAAACAAATATGGAGTGTTTGGTAAAGGATTAAAAATCTACAAAATAATAATTCCAAGGAATTCTTATTTTCTGTCTTGATTTTACCTACTAAAATGAATATATATGCAAAATATGGATACAAATATAGGTTAAGTAAAATATTTAGAAAAGTAGGAAGTGCTAATTTCTACAATCAAAGGTAGAATTTGATAATTTTTATGTTTAAATGTGTAGATACTATAGGTCACATTAAGCCTATTTGAATGCTAAAATAAATTGAACACTAACCCTCAAGTGCTATAAGAAGTTAAACCTTAACAACATAAAATTTGTTTTGTTCATTTAATCCTAGGAATAATGACAATTTTATATCCAACAAAAATTCTATCTTAAACTAATTTGAAAGGGAGAATTGGAAAGTAACACAATGAACTACTTCTTCCTACCATCTAGAGTACAATAACCCCCAGCAAAACTCAAATATAATGCTATAAATGTTTAAATTTATTAGTAGAAAATGGAATACCCACATTTACAAGAGCCTTCTTATCATCTTTATCCTTTGTGAATTTCTACAAGACCTCTTCTATGGTCTTTCTTTCTTTGAAGAGCTTCAAGCCATCACTTGGCAAAACTTGTAATGTCAGAGATGAACTGGGCATTAAAGGGAAAAGAAAAAACATACATGGTCACACTATACTCCTTTGAACCCTTAAAGACCTCCATCATCTCTTTAGGATCAAAAACATGGAGCCATTCCAGACCTATGTCATCTCCTTCCTTTTGTTACAATTTCTTGGTTCTTGGTTCTTTAGGAAACTCAAAAAACATGCCTATTATCAAATTTGTTAACACTCTGAGTCCACCACATTAACTTGCAATAGTTACTATATACTGGCTTGATGCATTCATCATTTTTAAAAAAGTTTTTGATGAGGCAACATGTCTTCTCCTCAAAAAAATTCTCATTTAAAAGGTGATCTTTTGTAAGATTATCTTTCCATAAAATTATTTTGTAAACCCATACTCCCAAATTGGCAACATAACCCAAACATGATTTGGCTTCTCCATACACATGAGAAATACTAACTTTCTCAAAGGTATTTAA
Organism: Cupressus sempervirens; assembly: GCA_028749045.1. NCBI lineage: Eukaryota > Viridiplantae > Streptophyta > Pinopsida > Cupressales > Cupressaceae > Cupressus > Cupressus sempervirens. The sequence goes on along the minus strand of CM053786.1, from coordinate 206,258,913 downwards.
AATTTATCTTTCCTTGTAATTGATTGGTTCAATACTCCACAAAGGAAAAGACATTCCAACAAGTAAATTTAAAAAATTCTTTGAATCACCTTTGACCCACAAATATTTTGTAGCCCATTAGTTATCCAATATCACAAATTTTGTTGAATTTTTATTGTATGCGATCTTCATTAAGAAGCTCAAGAAGAATTCTATATCTAGTAGTTGTAATGAAAAACTACTTGACATGTATTTCATGCTAACCAAATTGATTTCTACATGCATTTGAATTATTTATATTCTTCTCATGGGAATGATCACATATGACCTTAGATTCAAATTTCATTGAATATTCTTTAGTGTGTATAAAACCAAACATAGGTGTCATTAGGAAAATATTTTTGACATTAAATTTTCATATGGTTACTAAATCTCATAAGTTTTTTATTGAGAAAAATATTTGAGTCTTTGCCTAAAGGTTGGGATAGAATAGATAAGCATGTTATTAAATTATCATTTCTAGGTCATGTAAGATTTGGAAGATATTTTTTTTATAGAAGTTGATTTTTGCATTATAAAATTAAATTTTAATTTTTTAAGTTCACAAAATTGATTAAAATATTCTTAACTTACATATCTTTTTTGAAGATGAAAGATATCCAGTGCTTTAAATGATTCAACAATCAAACATAAGGTTTGAAATTTATGGGCTCCCAAAGTTTGGTATTCTGAATTAGCAAATATACAAATGTGTCAAAAATACAAGTGAATTTTGAAAGGGGGTTATATGTGTTTATATATATTATGTTACATAATAGGAAATATCTAAGTAGTGATAATATGGGAACCACTTAATAAGTACTTTTTAAACTATGTTCTTGTAATACCATTTTATAGTGTTATGTGTTGTATCTCCTTTATAAGAGTAAGATCCTTATAGATATATAGTCATCTCTTCATCTCTACTTGGTGGTACTCCTAAATTTTCTTTTAATATATCTGACAACTTTTGAAGTGTAAGGTTTTATCTCAAAATGTGTTACCTCACATAAATTAGCGAGTTATATTATGCATGTTATTTTTGTTAATTTGTTGTGATCATTGTAAGTAACATCATCTTTTAATTTATTTTAGTTTTAGTAGTTGATTTTTTGGTTTTTTTAATGAATTTATATTTAAGTGTAATATCATGTAGAAGAAATTTTATGATCTTGTTATAGGAATTTTAAAATAGAATATTTGTAAAAGAGAATACTGGTGTAGATATGATCTAGATAGAAATTTAAAATTTTGAAGATAATGATGGAAGATTTACTAAAAGGTTGATACATATAAACAAAAAATGATGAGAGCATAATAATTTTAAAAAGGAAAAGGAGTTTGCTGAGAGTTTCAATAAACCTAGTGAACCTATCAAGTACTTTGAACAATTGATGAAATCCCCTAGATCTAGCAATGATACATTTGAACAGGGATACACAAGTATTGAAGAAAGAAAATCATCCAAAAGTACTGAAGAAAGAAGTAACAAAGGTAAGAACTCAAAACCTACTTGTAATATTTGTGGTAAGAAAGGACATACTATTAATGTGTGCAGGAGCAAGACTACAAATCAAAATGTTAAGCATAAGAGCATGGGTCACTACCATAAGTGCAACAAGCAAGGTCATTAGGCACATGAATTCAGAACCAAGACCATGCACACTCAAAGATTTGAAGGATATTGTATAAATGTCAAAAGTATGGACATAGTGATTTTGGGTGTAGATCCAAATCCAAGTGATCATCAAACAAGTAGACAAAAGTAAAGAACAATGGAAAATCTTATAATTGGGATTATAATACAAGGTATAGTTGTTGCTACCATCAAGAGTATGGAAATGTTCCTAAGAACTATATTAGAACACACTTCAAGAGTGACTACAAAAGGTGGCTGAGTCAAACCACATGTTTTAGTTATTTCAAGACTAGTCACATCAACCAATATTGTCCAACAAGGTCAAAGGCATAAAGTTTTGAACTCAACAAATACAAAGGAAAGTTGTTGAGGAAGATATTGAAAATTTCAGAGATGAGATGAACAAGACATGGAAGAGAAAGGAGAATTGTAACACATCAAGTGCAGATGGGATCACTTTACCCAATAGGTCAAGTGATCACACTTCATCAAACTAAGCAATCAAGAGGTATGTGGGACTGATATTTAAATGATACACAATACGTCAGTCCCAAGGATTTAGTTTTGAAAAGATTACGTATGCATGAATAAAGATGCAAACTGCTACTTAAAAATCAAGGAAAAACCTTTAAGTTATGTCAATTTCTCATGTTACTGCTAAGCATGAAAGTTTTTTTATGCTTGTTGTGTAAATTGTTAGTAGATGCCAAGCTAATGGAATTGTCTAGTTGAGGCAAAGCTCATAATAATTTCCAAGTGAATGGAAAGACATGTGGATGATAAGTGAGCCAAAAATTAATTGATGTCAATCTTACAACTGTGTAAGCACTTAGCATTAATTATAGTATTTTAAGGGATATTTGATCAATTTCTTCTCATTTAACATCATTTGAATTCAAGAGAGAAAATCAAGAGATAAGTTTGATTTGGAGAATTTCATCTAAAGCATTTACAAGAGATTTGAATGGCTATTCGACACTATTTCATCAGGATTTGTAAGGTATTTACCATGTGCTAAACTATGTAGTTTCAAATTTTTCAAACCCTAGATATATGTAATGGTGTCTAGTTATTATAAAGAGAAAGGTGTAGAGGGAAAAGAGGTTTTAAATGTTTAGTTAGTTAGTAATGAGATTAAACAACATATTTTCAAGGCTATTCCAAATATAGCATATAAGCAAGATCCCTCTAGTTTGTTGTCTATGACACCACTATGAGTCTTGATGATTCAAGATGTCAGGAATTGTTACACTTGCAAGACTAGAAGCATAGGTGATATGGAAATTAGAGAATAATATGGAAGACTATGTGAAATGGAGCATTAAAGGAATAATACAATATTATTGAGAAGAAAGGCCTAACTCATGCCCTAGTTTTCAAAATGTCTGCAAAAATGAGTGGATTAAGATTTTCTTAGATAGAATTTGTGATAGCTCAGTATGGTTAGAGGATGGGCCAATTTAAAATAACAAACAAAATTGTTGATAGGGTAATAGGGTATCCAACCATAGATCAACCAAAGTCTATGAGAAGTGAGTCAAAGGAAGTCATTGAAAAGAACACAAGGGCTATATGGAACAAAAGGGGAATAACCACTAACACAATCATAGGTACCTCTATAGCTTTTATAGTGAAGTTAATAGCACCCAATTTTTACTAGTCAAGTAGAGTAAATAGTGTACCTTGCATTGGAGTGGATATGGGCTAAAAATTTGTGAAGAAAGATCATACTTATGATCTTGTTGAGTGCAATTGCAATAATTGATTGACAATTTGGGAGCAATAAGGAAAACAAAGAATGCTTAGTGTAAATTTGGATCCATTCTGGTATGTATTTTCTTCTATGTGTAGAATACATTTCCTACATTTGGTAAGGTTTCATTGAAGATGAATAGATCAATTGCAGTATAGATACGAGAATTCATTGAATAATTAGGTGATAACTTTGAGTCAATAATGACTAGTTATTTTGAATATTTTAAACAATCTATGAAGAAGAGATTAAGGATTCTGGTCTCACTAGTGGAGAAACATTATGATGATGTTTTCTTCCTATTTGATACTCATCATACATATGTTTAAGTAATAATTCCTAAAGTGAGATGGATAAGGCTGTTAGGTTATGAGATAAATGTTGATTACACCTTTGTAGTAATGAAAATATTACTTGTAGAAGAATTGGACAAAGATGCCAAAGCATTTGGTAATTATGAATTGGCCAAATCAAAAATCACTATAGAGTTGAAGACTCCCTCTATAATCAAGAAGAAGATAAAATTGGAAAAGAAACTGAAAGAAAAATCTGGTTAAGGAGCCAAAGAAGAGGAAGAAGAGGAAGATGGAGAAGAAGAGGATACATAGGTTCAAGCACCATTGATCACTAACACAAAGTCAAGGAGAGGATCAACAAGAAGAGGAAATATAAACTACAAAAGGTGTCGAGGGAGAAGAACCCGTGGAAGCACCTATTCTTACTAACAGAAAGAAAAGAAAGGAAAAGACACAAGTAGTGACAAAACCAAGCCAACCTAAAAAAATAGCACCTACCACAAAGGCTAGTATAAGAGTCACTACACAGAAGGCTAAATAGGTAGCCAAGCCTAAAGAGCAAGAAGATGGAGCACATAAAAGAAAAAGAAAAAAGTATGTTGCTCAAGTATAATATGATGAAGAGAAGACTAGGTTTAATGAGAATAGCCAACTCCAAGTGGTGAGTCATAATCCCTTCTCAAACCTAGAAAGATCCTCCAAAAATTGCCAACTCCTTACTTAAGAGTTTATATGATAAAGTTGAGTGAAAATGGAACTATGGTTTAGACAAAGAGAAGAAAATTAGGGAGACAACCCTCACTCAACTTATACCAGAACTTAGCAAGGCACAAATGTCTAAAGCCATGAAGAAATATGTTGTGTTATTTGTACCTAAGTATAGGGCATTTAACATATTATAGAATAATACAGAGGATGTTGTAGAAAAGTCCAAATAAATGTGGAAATCAACATATGGACTAACAACATCAAGAGAAGGTGAACAAGAACCTATTGAGGTAAAAGATGATGAAGAAGATGAAAATGAAGAAAGAACAATTGAGGGAGGCACTGATATGAATATTGATAATCATGTAACAGCTGAGGAAGAACAAAAACTAGATCAAAGTGTACAAGATACACAAATGTCAAGTGCCAACTCTCCATAGGTGATAACTGCAAGTACTTATCAAATCTACACTACATGCCAAATTATGTGACAATCCTATATTGGTAAGTGTAGATGAAATTTAGAAGTCAAAGACTGTGGCTATAGGGGAGGAACTGAAAACACAAGAAACACCTACAATCACTCCTCAAACGACAAGTGTATAGCCTTCACAACCCTTAGTTATATATCAAAGTAATGAGGTACCAGGATGCACTATCAATAAACTCATGGAAGGCAATCTAGTCTCAAAAAATGTATAAGAATATGAAAAAGACAAGGTTTAGACAATTGGAGAGGACAAGGTTGAAACACTAGTAAATGATGGGACACAAAGCCAAATACGTTAGGTAGATGCACTTGCACATCTGGCACAAGATCAAGGTGTAACTAAAATCAAAGAGGTAGAAAAGGAAAAATCTAAAGAGACAAATTTGACACCCAAGCTGAAGGAGCTAGAATGAATTCAAGCACTTTCAAGATTTAGGAACTCCTTCCAATAAAACTCTTTAGAGGCCGAGCACAAATGCTACACCATTACAATTCTCAATGTTGTGTCCTACCTCATCTAAGGTAGAAGAAGTAATTAAATATAGAGATGTTAGCCTAGATGAAGAAATTGTATTGCCAAAGTTTTTATATGCAACAATAACAATTGAGCAGATGGGTTTACTACAAGAGGCCCTAGAAAGGAAGAAACATCAAGAACTACTCAGAAGGGAGCATAGGTAGAAACAAGATTTGATTGAGATCAAACACATTCTCTTAAATGCATTCAGCTTACCTACTCTAGATGAAACAAAGCCTATCATTGAAAAGTTGACCAACATAGTGGAAAGAGTATGTGAACAAGACCTAGATACTAATGTTAAATTATTAGAATGGTCTAAGAAGAAGTTTCAAAACAAATTGAATGAGAATACATATAACGATATTGCACTAATACAAGTTGCATTGGAAACTAAGATAGCTAGTGTAAAGAAGGTACTAGAGAAATTTTTCTCTCTATACACCAAATTGTGTAATCCTACACTCTTCACACAAGAGATAAGGAATAAATCCTAAGCTTCGAAAGTCAAATGCAATCAGCCGATGACAAATTTCCCATAACTCTAGCTCAAAATGAGAAACAATTTTGAACCCTCTTGCAATCCTAAAGTTAGTTAGCATCGTTACAAGCCAATGAAGCCAATATAAGGGCTAAATTGACCAACATTCAGTCTACATTAACTCCTCACATGGAGATTTTACAAAAGGATCTAGGCTATATAGAAACATTGATGAAGAAAGACCCAAATATTTCTACATTAGATGGCTTAGTACACCTTGTTGCTGAGATGGCCATCTAGATTAAGTCTTTGGAGGTATCATGTGATAATTGGGATGTAGCTCTTAAAATTATACTTGAGGTCCACAAATCCTTTTTGGAAAAATACAATATTAGTGTATAACCCATTGACATCAGTGTCAAAAATGGGGAGTAAGAGCAATGGGGAAGCAACAAAAGGGGAGCAAAATCAAGTGGGAGAGAGAGCAAGTAGAAAATAGAGAAATCATATTAGTTGAGGCAAATCTACGTAGTAGGAAAAAGATAGTGATATAGAGTATAGTAAAGTACAAAACATATCAAACAACTTAGGGGGGATTATAAGATTTTAAGGTATAAGTCATGTTGTAAAAATTTGATGTTTTGAAATTTTGTATAGGGGTAAAAGCACAAACCTATGACACCCTTTTACAAAGAATAAGGATAAAAAAAGTATAACTGTTCACCTTCAATTACATATAACTGGTATTATTATTTAGAATTTGAAAAAGAAGTAAACTAATGAAATGTGTAGAAATGGATGAAGTTTAGGATTATAATTTTTAATAATTATTTAAAATAAGAAATGACATATTTTCTAGATTTTAAAGATAACTTTTTAGTTTTTGAAAAACACTAGAAATTAGGGGTCTAGTTCCCACCATAAAATGACATCAAAATAAACTTATTAGCCTATGATCTTATATTATGTTATCAATAACATATGTGGCTAGAAAAATCGAAACTAAAATTTGTCTTTAGACCTATATTTTCTCTTTTATAACAATTCAAATTTCAACTTATTCAAATCAATGGTTTTCATCTTCTACCACATTTTAAAAAATAAATGTATTCCAACCAAAATAAAAACTATAGATTCTAGAAGAAGACTTTCTCCTGTACAACGTCATATAATTTTTATATTTTTTGGCTATGATTTAATATTTCTTTCTTTCTCAAAATCAACATCTTCTCAAGTGTTAAAATACATACTTGTAATTTTTTTAAATTATAATATACTATATCTAATTAAAATAATATGAACTCTATATGAAAATATTCATGACTTTGAGCTCTATAAAATGTTGTGTATATGTTATAAAAAAAAAAAAATCATAAAAAATAGTAAGATTTACTAAAACATAAGTTTCCTAAAATATTTGTATTTCTTTAGTAATTGAATACTAACTAGTATAAAACATGCATTTAATAGAAATTTTCAATTGGAAAAGTGCGAGATCATATATGAATTAGCTAGAATAAATTGATCAAGATAATATGTTTAAATAGAATTGATATTTTGATAAAAATACTCAAATTTAGTCACTCTGATAAGTTAGCCTGAAAGGTAACACAACTTTGTACTTTTACCCATAGAAGCCAAATGGTCATTTATGTTATGCTTGTAAGAATAAGATTATTAATGTATGACCAAGTGTTTTTGACACTCATATCAAAGGGGGTGATTTTTAATCTTAGAGAGATTTTGACAAGTGAGTGTCTATACACTTAAGTCATTTACTTAGTTCATGCCAAACAAGTAACATATGCTAAGTCACTCAAGTGTTGAGAAGATAGTATGTGACGAGTGATTCAGGGGCCAAGTAAGTAGTGCATGCCAAGTCATTCAAATCTCAAGTGACAACATTGAAGTCATAGACTATGTCAAGCAATAGGGACCTCAGATGTCGAGCAACACAATTTTTTCATAGTTATTTTTATTGGCACAAACTACTATGTAAACCATTTTTGGGCCAACTAAAGGATTGAATTATGATATTTTGTTGATAAGGACAAATCTTAAGTGTGAATCCCTATGTATTACATGAATCAAATCAAGTAAAGGAAATGTTTAAGTAAAAATATGGATGAATCATAGCCATTGATTCATACCTACCCCTAAGTCACCTAGGTCTTCTTAAGGAGGACAAACCCAAAACTTCATGTGTGTGAAAAAAATGAATGAATGAATGATCAAGGAGAGTTTGCAAGCGCAAACTATAAATTCATGGTGATTAAGGTATTATGATCTAAATTGAATTTCATAATCATTTAAAGGAGAATAGAGGAAGAAAATAGTTGTTAGGATTAAACTTCAGACAAAAATAACAATTACATGAAAATATAAACCATATCAAAAAATAATAGATCACGTAGAAAAGAACACAAGACATCAAGATTTAAAGTGGTTCACCCAAACCTTGGGCTACATCCACCAAATAGCAAGTCCAATATTTTATGATCCAGTGATTACAACCTAATTAAAATTTGTAATCCCTTATAGCTCAATACTGCCACAAGAACCAATTTTGTATCACCTTATAAATCAATCCCTAACCCTAAGCCCTTTTATACAAGTATGTACAGTACTTCCCTAATCAGTCCCCACAAACTAACAATCTCCTACTTGGGGACTGATTAGACTCCACACTAGACAAAAAGCTCCCACTTGGAGATTGATCATGTAGTAATACCGCTACCACATGGGGTTCCCACTGGATCAAACCACCCTAGACTATGTTGTCCATTGATTTTTGTTCAATCTAGAAGACCAACTGAAGTTGAAGAGGAATTCAACTTCTCCCTTGTCACTACCTTGTAAAAATATCCGTTTGATTTTCATCTGTATCTATCTTGTCCAACTTTAATTGTCCATCATCCAAAATAGATTGAATGAAATGGTACCACAACTATATGTGTTTTTTCTTTGAATGTAGTATGAAATTCTTTGCAAGATGAATGGCACTTTGACTATCTGTAAACAAATAATTATCATTTTGAGGATGTCACAATTCTTTCAAGAAGAATTGAAGCCATATCATCTCCTTAGCTACCTCTGTAGTAACAACATACTCTACCTTTGTAGTCGATAAAGCATTTACCTTCTATAACCTAGAAACCTAGCTCACTACTACCTCACCAATAGTAAATACATAACATGTAGTAGTTTTCCTAGTATCAATATCCCCTACTAAATTTGAGTTAGCATATCCCTATAAATCAGTAGTAGAGCCCCTAAAGTGTAAACACTTAGTGGATGTACCTCTCAAATATCTAAGAATCCATTTGATTGCATTTCAATGCTCAATTCTTGGATGATTCATATACTTTCTAACAACTCCCACTACTTGTGCAATATCTAGCCTTGTACATACTATAACATACATCAAGCTTCCTACAGCTAAAGCATAGGGTACCTTAGACATCTTATCCTCCTCTTCTAGTTTATTCAGACACATCTCCTTAGTCAACTTCAAATGACCAAGTAAAGGTGTGTTGACAGCTTTAGTATTCTTCATATCTTTGCAAATCTTTGAATACCAAGGATTTGTTTTATTATCCTCAAATCCTTCATAGAAAATGCATGTGCTAACAGGAATTTCAGCCCTTTAATGTGATCCATGTTAGACCCAGCTACAAGCATATCATTAACATATAAATATAAAATAATGTAGCTATCATCATCCAACCTCTTAACATAAACACAATGATCTGAATGACACCTTCTTTATCCATTCTCATGCATAAATGTATCAAATTTTAGATACCATTTCCAAGGTGCTTGTTTCAAGCCATATAAACTTTTCTTCAATCTACACACTGAGTTCTCCTTACCTTTGACCTCAAATCCCTCATATATCTTCATCCAAATCACCAGGTAGGAAGGTTGTTTTAACATCAAGTTGCTCCAAATGCAAATCTTCAGCAGCCATAATATGTAAAATAGTATAGGTAGAAGTCATTTTAACAATAGGAGAAAATATCTCATCAAAATCGATGCCCATTTTCTGTGCAAATCTTTTTACAACTAAGTTGGCTCTAAATATTTTATTACCTCCATCCTCTTCTTTTAACTTGTAAACCCATTTATTTTATAAATCTCTTTTACCTATAGGAAACTTTCATAATCACATGTCTTATTTTTTATCAAAGAGTCCATTTCGTCTTTCATTGTAGCCTCCCACTGAATCTTAGTATCCGCTTGCACAACTTCATCATAGCATTCATGTTCACCAACACCAGTAAGTAAAATAGAACACATACTCATCCTTTTTTACCATCTAACATTCATTGGTGTGTGTGGTATTTGTTGCACATCATGAGGTATGGTTGGAACATCATCTTTTGAAGTATCATCCAACACTACATAATCATCTTCTTTATTCTCATGTTGCTGCAACAAATCTTTGTAAATATTTTCTCATTGAATATGATATCACCACTTCTTACAATTTTACAATTTTCAAAATCTCAAAGCCTATAACCAAATTCATTAATGTCATATCCACCAAATGCACATTTCTTTGACTTAGCTTCTAGCTTGGTTGTATTTTCAAAATCTATATGAGCAAATGCTTCACAACCAAAGGTTCTAAGAAAAGAATAACTCACCTTCTTACTAGTCCATGCTTCCTCTAGAATACCATAGCCCAAAGGAGTAGAGGGACCTCTATTAATAAAATATATAGTAGTACTAACATCCTCCACCCACATGTGTATGGGCAACACAACATGCATCCTCATGCTCCTTGCATGCTCCATTATAGTCTTGTTCATGCATTCAACCACTCCATTTTCCAATGAAGTCCTTGGAACAATTTTCTCTCTAAGAATAACATTAGTAGAGAAATAATCTTTAAATTCATGACTACAATACTCACCATCATTATTAGATCTAAGACATTTTAATTTCTTACCAGTATCATTTTCACCCAAGAATTTCCATTCCTTAAAAGTTTGAAATGCATCAAATTTCTATATAAGGAAATAAATCCATAATTTTTGTGTTGCATCATCAATAAATGTAACATAATAACGATAGCCACCAAGGGAAGATACCTGAGCAAGTCCCCATACATTAGTATGCAAAAGCTCCAATTTCTCTCTTTTATTTTCCTTCGTAGTCTTCATGAAACTCACTCTCTTTTGTTTTCCATACACATGACTTTCACATAAATCCATATTAGCACATTTCAAACTTGGTAGAACTTTCTTTGAATGAAGTATTTTCATACCTTTCTCACTCATGCACCCAAGTCTATTATTCCATAGCACTTTATTAGAATTTATAGCAACTATTTGTTCTACCTATTCAACTGTAGCAATTGTTGCTATACATTCATTTTCTTAAAATAATTAAAGTAGAAGGAACAATATGACCTGTACAAAGATACAAGGTGCTTACTTTCACACCTTTTTCTACTACAAAGAAACCTTTTGAAAAATTTCAATTTTTATCATTAAAAGCAACTACACAACCCTCATCACCAAGTTACCCTATTGAAATTAAATTTCTACTTAGCCTTGGAACGCGTCTCACCTCATGAAGTAGCCAATGATTATGATGAACTGCAAATTAATGTTGACTTTTCCCTATCTAACAATCTGACATGGTTCATTATCCCCCAAATAAACAAGTTCAAAATCCCCTTGGACATAATCAATGAAATCACCTCTATTAGGTGTAGCACGAAATGAAGCACTACAATCTAAAACCCATGAATCAACAACACTTTCTAAAGACAGAAGCAAGCATCCTCTTTGAATTTGTTACTTACCACATTTTCCTCAAATAACAATTACATGCAAATATAAACCAAATCAAAAAATAATAGATCACACAGAAAAGAACACAAGACACAAATATTTAACATGGTTCACCCAAACCTTGGGCTTCTTCCACCAAATAGCAAGTCCAATATTTTACAATCCAATGATTAAAACCTATTTACAATTTTTAATCCCTTATAGCTCAATACCACCACAAGAAACAATTTTGCATCACCTTGTAGAATAATCCCTAACCCTATGCTCTTTCATACACATATTAAACTACTTCAGGGTTATAATTAATAATTACATGTCGGCCCAAAATCTTGATAAAATAGGGGTCACCACAAAAAAAAAATCTATTTTTTTATGAACTATTTTATCATAGTACCGTTAGTCATTTGGTCATCTCAATCGAGGCCTCCTTCCCTTTGATTTTCCTCTTGATTTTTCATGATTTCTAGAATTACTTCCTCTCTAAGTCATTCTACCTCAACTTTGTGCATTCAAAGCACTTCCTAATGTAGATCCACCTGAGGTTTTTCTATGATTTTTCTCACTCAAAATAACACCAATCACATCATCATATTTTAGGGTATTAGATCTAGAAACAAAATTAATCACAGCCATTCCCACACCATTCTAGCTTTCAGGCACAGAACACAAAATCAAGATAGCCCTAATTTATTGATCAAAATTAATACCCATAGAAGATAATTGACTAGTAATAGTATTAAACCCATTTAAATAATCCCCAATAGATTCACCTCCTGTCATCTTCATATTAAATAATTGGTTAATGAGAAATACCTTGTTTGAAGTGGAGGGCTTTTCATACAATTTCTTTAGCGTTTCCATCAACTCTGCCATCATCTTTGCTTTTGTAATATTAAATGATACTAATGGTTGTAGTCATAATTGAATGCTTCCAAATGCCTTTCTGTCTAAAAGATCTCATTCAACATTTGACATAGATCCCTAATTTTTAATTTTTGCTTCCAAAGGCTTCCATAAATCCTTCTGATAAAGATAGTCCTCCATTTTTATTTTCCATAACTAAAAGTTTTGCCCATCAAACTTGTCAATTCTCAACTTATCCTCATCTACCATCACTACCACTCAATCGTGAGACTTTCCTATAGAGGATAACTAAAAAAAGAAACATTTCTCTGATACCACTTGTTATGATCAAACCTCAAATAGAAATAACAATTACATGCGAATATAAACCATATCAGAAATTAATAGATCACATAGAAAATAACACAAAAAACAAATATTTATTGTGGTTCACCCCAAACCTTGGGATACATCCACTAAATAAAAAGTCCAATATTTTATGATCTAGTGACTACAACCTAATTACAATCTGTAATCTCTTATAGCTCAATATTGTCGAAAGAACTAATTTTCCCTTACAACTCAATACTGCCACAAGAACCATTTTTGCATCACCTTATAAATCAATCCCTAACCCTAAGTCCTTTTATAAAAGTATTAAACCACTTTTGGGTTATAATTAATAATTACATGTCAGCCCAAAATCTTGAGCCCCAAAGAATTTATGAAGTATGTACAGTACTTCCCTGATTAGTCACCACAAACTAACAACAGTGAACAATAGAGAGCCATCTAATAAAGAAGGATCAAGTACACAGTAGAATAGAGGTGATCTATCATCAAGCATCAGAGTGATAATAATAAGATCATTGCTGAGACATTCTAATAGGTGAATTAGTTAAATTTCTTAATAGACTAGTTTTGATAGGTTGTATTGAAATCCTCTAACAAGGTGCTTACTTAATTGTGAGTTGAACTCCTTTAATCAACCATGCTTCTAATAGGGTTTTGAAATCCTTTAACAAGGTGAGACCTAATATTCAGTCTTTGTAAGTCTTTAACTAGGCAGACCTTTCAAAGGGTAGATCATTTTTCATGATCAAACATTATAACCTTTATTGGATACACTTTATTATAGCCATAGTGAAGATTTGTGAGTGTCATCCCCACCCCAATTTTACCTTCTCATTGGAAGGTTTCTATGTAATCATATCTTGTGTCATATATGTGTGAATGCTTACTTGTTTATATAGTTTATATGTATATCCTTTACATGGTATTTCAGTTTACCTATTGAATATGTGAGATGGATGTGTGGTGAATATTTTATGGGTTGAAGTTTAAAGCACTGATTCATACTCCCATGCTCTTAGAATTTTACCTTTCCTATTGTAATTCCAACAAACGAGATCTACACATATAAATGAGGCTATTAAATATGATATTTTGTGTTCTGGTTTCACAATGCATGCCTTATTTCTCCTAGAAATGGGGACCCCTAGTATAATTTTTTTCTTTTCTAGACAACTAGTCTGGGGTCTGAATCACTTTTAGGGTTCTACCTATTTTTTGATTCCATCCTTACCCTCTTCCTAAAAAATCCATTTGTTAGGAACTAGAGTCTTTAAGGAGAAAGAATGAATTATGTAAGTAGGAGGGTGAACTAGCACACTTAACACACCTAGCACACCCTTCAAGGTGTGCTAAGTTCACCATTATGGGAGAACTTCCCTTTGCAAGTTTGCACCTCCAAAGGTGCACACTTTTACCCAAATCCCATTTTACAATTCATTTATCTCCTCTATTCAAGCTTTAAGCACACCTCCACACTTGTTTAGGTGCACCCTTTTTTCTTTAAGAACCAGCACCTTTCAAACACAAAACATTAAAACATTAAAAGTAAAGGTGCAAACATAGCAAATTCCACAAGGTGTGATATATGTGCACTCTTTAAATGAAGTTTTTCACTCTAAGGGCATACACTTGGTGCACCCCATAAGGTGGGCTAGGTGTGCACGATTAGTAGTGGTATTTTGATTAGGATAGGTGCACCTAGCACACCCTCAAGGTGCACAAATTGTGCCAAATTTTTCTCATTAGAGCTACAACTAAGTTTTTGAGTATTTTGTGATATTTTTGCATTCTTTCTTTGAATTTTTTGCAATTAGGGTTTGTTTAGGGTTTTATTTTCAAATTTTGGGACTAATGTATTTATGTTTTGAGTAGATATAAAGACATCCTTAACTTGTTGAGGTCATAATTTTTGACCTAGAACTTGGAATTCAAAATTTTTTACACTATTGGAAGGAAGAACTAAAAATTTAATTTTAGTCCCTAAAATAGTAAGCCTTTAGCTACCCAATTTTAGGGACTGATGAAAGTTTTAACTTAAAATTTTGAGAAGATCTTCGAAAAAGCTAGTTAAAAAGACCTAGAAAAACTTGTAAAAAATATATGAAAAGTTTCAAACATTTGATCATTTTTGATAATCTAGATCACTTGGTTTATGACCCAGAAGGATCAAGGATTTGAAGAGAAGAAAAGATCAAAGATATAGAGGTTGGACACATAATAGGTTACTCATCTTATGCAATTATTAGTGACAAGATTCAACACAGGTACCTTGGGATTTTAGATTGAAGAAACAAAAGGAGTTCAAGTCTATGAAAGTGTTTGGCTATAAAGAGGGTATAAATCATCAAAAGTATTAAAATAAATTCACAAAATTGATCTAAAATCCCATTTGATAAAAATCTAGAAACTATTTTCAAAATTGAGAACTTTGATTTTTTGGTGAATTAAGCACCTTGTACAAATTTATCCCAAGGTATGTAGGTGCACTTCTCCCAAGGTGCACTTCTTTAGAGGTGCATCAGTAGTTAACTACCTATTCCAAACACAAAGCTTTCCATACACCAAAAATGCATTCTGACAATATGTTAACTCCTACAAACACCTAGTAAAAGTTGAGTTTTTATTTTTGGCATCTCTAGAGACTCCTACATCATGTAGTGGCTTTCTTATTATTATTATTATTTATTTCTTTGTTTAAAGACATGTAAAGCCTCATGCACCCATTAAATGATATAAACAAGGCTAGAGTCCTACTTAGCACTAGTTGGAGAGTTAGTTTCTACATAAATAAATTTTTGTTATTAGTCTAGAATCATATGTTTGCATAAAGAGATTTCTCACTCTCAACACAAATTGAGAAGAGAATTTCTTATAAATTGAGGAATGTAATATGTATTCTAGGTTGCCCCCATTATTTTGATGCAATAATATATGATATAGGTGCTCTCATTCAAATTGTAGTTATTCTTTCCTGAGTGTGCTATATTTTATCAATGTATTTTCATGGAGTGTAATGGAGCTAATATTTTTATTGTGTTATTTTGTGTAAGAATTTTTCTTAGTGAAAAATTCACCCAAATCAAGGAACTCAAGCACAAGCACAACAATAGACCAAAAGAGTATGATCAATATGAGAATGAATATCTCAAAAGCATGTACATACACACTAGGAGTACCTATATATACAAGCCTCTAAGATGCATCTAGAATGGTTCTAGAAAGAACTAGGATATAAGCATGACAACTAAGCACACATCCTCCATTGTGCATTAATATATGTGCATCAATGAGAGGATAAGTATGATGAGGTATCTCACATGTAGAGATGTTGTAGACACCATGTTCTCAAATAAAGTGCTAACTCCTATGTTGTAGAAACCATGTACATAATCAAAGTGCTAACTCTTGTGTTGTGAACATGACAACTCAAAAGAGTATGCATACTCCTACGTGACTAACTAATTAATAATAAAATAATGTATTAACCTAAGTAAATTTATGTAAGTTTAAATAGTGAATAGTTATTTACACCAACACCCCCCCTTAAGTGTGACTTAGGGGAATGCACTCAAGCTCACAAAAACTAGGATGAAATGTATAATCAATCCTAACTACTAGGCCATTTTAGGTACCCATGTAAATAATGAAATGCAATCTCTCATAAAGTAGAAAAAGAGGGAAAATCTCATGGGAAAAACCCTCCCCCAAAAAGAGAGATGAGAAAGCAAGATGCATGGACGGATGGAGTAATCAAGACCCCCCCATGATGACATACATCAAGTATATACAAAAAAAAGTATGAGAAGGGCAAAACCTCACAAGAGGAAAAAAAAAACCCCATAAAAGAAAAGAAGAAGGTGACAAGGTAGTCCCCCCTCTAAAAGTAGTGTGTCAATCAGTGATAGTTGCTCCAATGTAGAAGTTCATCCTTGATTGTTGAATAACGTTCCTTCCCCTTGGAAGAAACAATGGAAGAAGTACATGTGAGATGCTTTCCCTATGTGTAGAAAGAATCTCAATGATGAAATGTGCCTCTAAAACCTACTCAACTATCTGTGTCAATATTGATCATGGCTCCTTCCAACATTGCTAAGAAGAAGTGCAAATCTATTAAGGATGTATGTAGAACATGTGCCAAAGAAAAAAGTGTCTTCTCAAATGATAAAGAGAACTCTTGTAGCTACTATACATAAGGATCCACAATCACATCAATTTGTGAAGACTAGTCATGTAGAGAATGGATAGGAGGGTCAAATGGAGCCCTCACCACAACTAGAGAAGTATTTACTTCATCAAAGAGAAGTTATAGATCATTGAAGATGTCTCAAAAATCTACTATGTTGGACACCACAAACAAACCTTCAATGTCTGTCAAGAAACCACCTATAGATGTTGGAGCTAGAAGAAAAAGTGTACACTGTTGTGTTGAAGTATTCACCTCAATAAAGAGAAGACAAATATCATTGATGTTGTCTCCCACATATTCAATGTGAGATTATAGAAACAATGTTGCAATGGCTAGAAGGAAATCATCCCATGAAGCTAAAGTAGGAAGACATGGAGTGTCCTGCTACATTGAATATGAAGCATATTTGGCTAGAACTAGATTAGTAGCAGCATCAGGTGGCAATATTTCATATGGAGAGGATGCAACAATAGCTGGAGGTAAAAGATCTTTGGGGAATGGAGGAATGTGTGGATCTCTATATAGATCCCAAAGATAGATCAAAATATCATATAAATCATTTGATGTCATGTCATCGAGAGAATCTATAACCTCCATATCCATATAGAGAAAGAGGGCATGCCAAATGAAGGAAGTTGTAGCATCATTGTAGGAAAGGCCTCTCGCATATGGCAATGCATTATGCTAACTAAAATAAGTGAGAACCAATTGACTCCATTATTGGTAGTATTGTGGTGTCAAGGTAATTAAAAATTCCTCATCTATAATGTACTAATTAATGTATCCCTCAAAATACAAAAAAATAATCAACCCCCACTAATGCATGATTTGATGATTTATAGCTAGTGCATGTACAAGAGGCCACTTGTGAAAATGTACAAGGTGGATTTCTGATTTTGATAATGACAACTAACTTTTGAGGCCTAAATCTAGCATCAAGCACTGTAGCTTAGATGTACAACAATTTTGAAAAGTAATCAAAGCAATGCATTGTAGAAAAAGCCCTAATGCTGAAAGTGTTTTTTTTCCACACAACCCTATAATCTAATTGCAGATCTAGAAAGTAGGAAAAAAATTAAGCACTTTTAAAGAAAATGAAAATTGAAAATGTGTCTAGATGAGCCCGTACATAGCATTTCAAGTTGCAAAATGCAGGATTGGATAGGTATAGTTGCCAAAAAATGCATTTTTTTACAAATCCATGCACCTAAACTTGAAAAGAATAGCAACATTAATTTTTTTAGGAAATTCTACCCAAAATAAAAAATAATCATACCTAATTTGGAGTTTGAATGACAGAGTTATGGCCTCACAAAGTTGGAATATCAAATCAAAATTGAATCTAGAGAGGGGTCTAGGAACCGCACTGCAAGGTCAAATTTAATAGTCAAATAGCCTTCATAGCTATTCAAAAGTGCTTGGGAATGAAGGTCAAATGACCATCAAATTTAATGTTATGTCTAGATGATATTAGTGAAAAAGGTTCCCTTGTTGTTGTAGCAAGATGACAGGATGTATGAATGGATGACATGTGGCTTGTAAGGATGCTTATGTGGGTTTGTGATGTGTCTCTGATGTTTCTGGGCCTACCTACTGATGTGTTGGTCCCACATGGTGAGGAGATGACCATTGAACTAGTAGTCTAGGTGGTGGATCTTTGACAACGATGAGGTTTTAGATGAATGTCACATGGGTGGCTTCAGTGGAGGGTGTGTGTTCCAAAATGGTAGACATCTGGCAGACAAGAGCCACTATGAAATATAGATAGGCACTAGAGTACCAGATGCTATTTTTGGGAAAGAGGGAAGTGACTGGAAGTGTTAGTTGGGGCCAAAGACTTCATGATGAGTGTTGAACATTATGCATCAGTTGAAACAATGGTGCCGATAGAGAAAGGACCACCGAAGGAGGTTTAGTGGCCACTAGTGCTTGGGACTTTAGTCCCACATCAATAGAAATAAAGAACTTGCCATTATTTAAAATGGAAGCCCCATGGTAATGAAACAAATAAGCAGCTGTCAGCATTGTGTTAACTAGAATATGGTCAGTTGCTGGTTGAAATACTTCTCAGTTAGTGAGGGTTGTACACCATGATCTACTAGAAAGAATGGTATGTTGTCTGCCATTATAAAGAAGGAATATTTTGAGTGTACAGTGAATATTCCCTGTGGGAGTTGAGGTATCACTACCCAGCTCCTACAATAAAAATTTCTCTACAAGCCCAACTAGCCAAGGAAAAAAATCCAAAAATTTGCAATGCAAAGAAAAATAAATATTGATCTAAAATAAAATTTGTAGATCTAAAGAACAATCATACCAGATTTGCAAATTGAGCCTTGGGGTGCTAGTTTGCAAAAATATTTTGCCTCAAAATTGACTTTGGCCCAACATAGGCGAATTTATAGTTGATTTTTGTCAAATCAACATTCTAGATGTAATTGTGAGGTTCATTTTGGCTCTAAATGCTCCCAATAAAGGTGATACTCTAGATTTGGGTTGAGGTGTTGAAGCAACAAGATGGTCTTGAACAACTATATGAAGAGAATTTCTCCAACCTCTGATACCATGTAAGAATTTTCCTTAGGGAAAAACTCACCCAAGATAAAGGAACTAAAGCAAAAGCACAATAGTAGACCAAAAGAGGATGATCAATATGAGAATGAGTATTTCAAAAGCATATGCATACACACTAGGAGTGTCTGTATATAAAGGCCTCTAAGATGCATCTAGAATGGTTCTAGAAAGAACTAGGAGATAAGCATGACAACCAAGCACACCTCCTCCATTGTGTATGAATATATGTGCATCAATGAGAGGATAAGTATGACAAGGTGTCTTACATGTAGAGATGTTGGAAACACCATGTGCATAATTAGAGTGCTAACTCCTATGTTGTCAACATGACAACTAACAAGAGTACCCATACTCCTAGGTGACTAACTAATTAATAATAAAATAATGCATTAACCTAAGTGTACTGAAGTAAGCATAAATAGTGAATACTTATTTAGACCAAAATTTTGATTTAGTGATCTTTTAATTTTGGTGTTTTCTATGTGTTTACAGATTCTGCTAATGTATCGAGTTGTAGAAGGGGTCACCCTATTGTTCCTGCATATCTTTGTTATCTTACGCAAGCATAGTTTCAATGGCCTTGTGATCTGATGAAAAGTGAAACATCTTATCGTTACTGAATTCCCATCAACCATTACATCAGCAGAATTGAGGAAATGTTGCTCCTATTTTTATGGTTACCTATCGATCTTTTCAAAGGCTTAACTCACAGACATGTTGTTACCATGGTTTATGTTTGTTAGGAATTTCTCTTTCATGTTATTTTCTTTCATCTGTCATTACCTTATCTTTGTTATTTGATTTTACAAACACTTGGTTAAATTAGGAATTCATATAGTTGTATTTTTAGATTGCATTCATTAAAAAACATAAAACACCAAAAACATATCTCTTTTGTGATTAATTTTGAAACAAGCTTATTGGTCATCTTATCTAAAATTGGTTCGAACCAGCAAAGGCCTCTTTATGAACAAAAACATTTATCTTCAACTGAATAGATTCTAGTAGGTCACAAGATTGCTCAAAATCTTGGAGTTGATCCTCGGATTATCTTTTCAAGTGAGGAGTTTGAAAGGATTTCTACCATTAAGAATCATGCAAAATGACAACTCGACATTTTGGATGATAACTCAAAGGTTTTAATCATATTTTTACTTACAAAATTTTAATCAATTTTGATAAATTTTATTTTATAAAAAGTCCATGAAAGAGGCTTTCTAAGATACATGATATAAAGTGCAATTTATTTACAAAATATGATTTTATTAAGGAATAAAATGTGTTCCTTGAGAATGGAGGATGGAGGAAAATTTACATATATTTGGAAGAATTTTATATGATGGTGGTGGAGTTTGAACCTATTGTTGAAAAAAGATTGTCAAAACTTCATTAATGCTCTTCTTATCCATAAAAATCATTCTACCCTTGGCCAGAGCATATGAAACCTCAACAACAATCTCTTCCAAAATTATTAGCTAAATATAAACTTTGTTAAGACCTTCTCATGTCTCCAAAAAATTTATTGTAGTTTGAAAATCAAAACCATGCATTTCCAAAAATAATTAGAGATTCCCCTTACATATAGTTCTCTCCAAAATTTGGTATTCTCTTATTATTTTTAATAGATAACAAGCTTCACATAGATTCATTTGGCACTGATTTCCTATGTTTTTCTTGGGATCAGTAAGAGGCCAAAGTTAAGGTTAGTTATTATTATTATTTTTGATTAATTATTTCAATTATTAGTTAATCTTGAGTAAATTTAAACCCAAAACTTCCCAAATAAGAGGCTCACAATTCATCATTGTGTTGTAGGCTCTTGCCTTTGTTCTATGTTATATTTAATATACTCTAGGTAAATTTGATAATATATTAAATATTTTGTAATATTTAATGAGAAATCGAGCATTTTATACAACATGACCTTTAAATCAAATTTTGCAAATTTTTGTTAGATTTTTGGTAATAATTTACTTGCACTTATTTGAAACAATCCAAACCAGCCTTTTTGATGATATTATGATCAAATATCTAATTTATATATTTTAAATTAAATGAAAAAATAATCTCCATATCTTACTAGAAATTTTTAACATTTAATAAACTTTGTAGTAAAATAATTCTTACTAAGAGTGACAATTAACTATCTTTCTACATTTTACCCATCTTATCCAAGTAAATTGGCTAAAGTGAGATGCATTGATCTTGATGTTATTCTTAGAGTCCCATTTTAATATATTCTAAAACTTTTAGAAGCACACACGTGAAATTTCATTTTCTTCATTGCCACGACTCTCATATTCAAGATGTACATTTTTTTTATCATATTAATAACATGTTGATTTATAAATATGTTGAGCTTGAATTTTAATGCTTATTCTTATTTAAAACCCAACTTATATGTAATTCTCACCAAAGGAAATTATAGTAGAAATATAGGACATGAAAATACTACTATAGTATGTCAAAAAAGGGTCAAAACAACATGTTAAAACTATTTATGTTGTAGAGGATTATTTATAAAATTAATATATTATGATAAATATCATGTGATATTCACATAAGTTGATAACCCATGTCTTTGAATGAGTAATTTCCCCCTCAAATGAATTGTAAAAGCATAATAGAGAGGATTCTAGAAATACTTGGATGGACAAATAGGGTTAGCTAAAGTTCTGGAAGTCGTAGATAAATCTAGAAAGGTCTATTTGTGTTTTGTCAACTAATTTAGATTTTTCTAGAAATGATCTAAGACCTCTATAAATAGAGGCGTCATGTAATGTAACTAACATGGACAAAATTGTTATTGAAATATATTACTTCTGCAGTAGATTGAATATTTTTCAGTTTTAGTTTGTTTTGTCCATCCACCTTTCACAAGGTGTATTAGAGTTGTCCTAGGTTTCTATAATTGGTATCATAGATAATTTAAAATCTTGGTCCACCTTCTACAAGTGGTATCAGAGCTAGGGCAAGAAAATCCTATCAAGTTATTTGTGATAGATGAATTAGAGTCAAGTTAATTGGGAGCATCCTGTCATTATTTTTTGATAGAAGTAGCTAATTATTGGATAGTTGAAGAAGAAAGGAATTTGTTTATCACCATTTGTGATAGCAAAGAGAATTTTTTTTTGTTGAACAAGGTTAATTGGAGAACCCTATCACCATTTGTGACAGATGAAGCTATCAAGGGATAGTCGAAAGAAAACATGATTTTGATCAAGGTTATCAATGAATCCTATCACTAGCATTTGCGATAGATGAGGCAAGATAGTTTTTCTAATTAAAGTCCAAAACCTTGGAAGACACTATTCATCAAGAAATTAAAAGATATGAAGCATTTTGGCATCAAGAAAAAGAAATGATTTGGATTCATATGCAATGGCATTTGAGGTTGAAATTAGGGGGGAGTGTTGGAATGTGTAATTTTCCCCTCAAATGAATTGTAAAAGCATAATAGAGAGTATTCTAGAAATATCAAGATGGACAAATAGGGTTAGGTAAAGTTCTGGAAGTCGTAGTTAATTCTAGAAAAATCCATTTGTGTTTTGTCAACTAATTTAGATGTTTCCAGAAATGATCTAAGACCTCTATAAATAGAGGCATCATGTAATGTAACTGACATGGACAAAATGGTTATTGAAATATATTACTACCATAGTAGATTGAGTATCTTTTAGTTTTAGTTTATTTTGTCCATCCACCTTTCACAAGGTGTATTAGAGTTGTCCTAGGTTTCAACAATTGGTATCAGATATAATTTAAGGTCTTGGTCCACCTTCTACACTGTGGACGATTAGAATTTCATAAATCATTTTTCTTTATTACTCCTAATGATTGACATGTACAATATACAATAATAAGGAGGCATTAAGAAACAAGTTCTATAAGGTAGCTAAGTTCCTACCAAGTAAAGGAAGGAAAATGTTGTCTTGACCTAGATGATAGAATTGCTAAGCAGTTTTTAGGTATACTTAGTAATATTATAAATTTTAGGTATTTATAAAATGTAGTAAAGCTCATGAACTTAAAAAGCCCAAAAATGTAGCTCAATGATTGTACATTGCCTTACTATAAATGCAAATCTTTAGAAGAGTTTGTACCCTAAGCTCCAAGTTGTGGTATTTCCTAAAGTTATTGATTTCATAGTTTTAGTCAGTAAGAAATATTCTCATAATCAAAGGGCATAGTGACCCTTTTAAATATCATAATCTAAGGGCAGAGTGACCCTTCTAAATTTTTTTGGAGCTAAACATCAAATTAAAAACACATGACCAACAAAGAGAAGAGATTACACAGCTTCAAATATTGTCTAATTCATAGCACAAATACGATGAAATAAAAAGACCAACAAGGATCTTATGTAGTTGTCACATTTCCTTACTATAAATGAAAATCAAAATATTCAGAAGTAGAAAAGGATAAATGCATATTTAAATATTCAACAATACAATTTTAGAAATTTGCAATCGAATTTTCTCACTATAAATGCAAATCTTTATAAGAGCTTGTAGCCTAAGCTCCAAGTTTTGGTGTTTCTTGAAAGCTATTAATCTCATAATCAAAGTGCAATGTGGCCATTTTAAATTGTGCTAAAGTTAAACATCATATTACAAACACAACCAAAAAAAGAGATGATACTACACAACTTCAAATAGTATCTAATTCCTGGCACAAATATGATGAAACAACAAGAGAACCAAGGTTCTTAGATGGCCTTTATTCTTTGATTCATGACAAGTCATTAAATTATGGATCAATCTACCATGTGTAATTGCTAAAACAATTATGAAACACAACAGGAAGACTTACCAGTAGAGTTTAGACCAATTTTTTGATATCAATCCAAAAGGTCGTCCATGACTTGCATATCCCATGTCTTAGTTGTGTCCTTTATTATTAGTTATAAGATGAATCTAAAACATAAAAGATAAAAGACACATCTAAAACATAAAAGAAAAATATTGAGATAGATATGAAACATAAGAGTTGAAAGAAACGTCTAAAACATAATACAAAAGTCCCAAAATGGACCTGAAACATAAGAGCCCCAAGATATGTAAACCATAACATAAAAGTCCCAAGGTATATCCAAAACATAAGAATAAAAATTCATATCTAAAAGAGAGATGTGAAACATAAGAATACCAAGATATTTCTAAAACATATGAGAGATCTAATATTAAAGGTTAACATTAATTCAAAAACTAGCCTTGCTTAGCATCCTTGTATTACATGCCTAAAACATAATTATAAAGTCCCAAAATATATTTGAAACATAAGAATATCATTCATATTGAGAAAATATATATACTATTTTAGAAAAAAAAGAAAATATAAAGTTCAATTTAAATAAGTCTATGATGTTGGTAATTTACTAGGAACTATGTAAAATATCAAAAAATTGTTTCAATTAAAATATAGTAAAAAGGTCAATTGCCAAAAAACCACTTTTTTAGAGAAGAGGAAACATATAGTCCATTTGAACTAATTAAATAACTTCAAGTTCTAAAAGTAGGAAACATGATATGTAAAATTCATTTGAAGGACGAAAATTATTGATAGAGCTGATTTAAAATATAGGAAACATTTCTATGCATGGATTGAACAAAGATTTTAAAATTTTCAAGTGTTTCAAAACTTATATACTATTAAATTAAAGGGAATAAGTAGGTCTATACAGGAAAATGCAAGCACAATTCAGAATGAGTCATGGGCTTGTGTATATAATAAGTATTATGCAATGTTTTGAGCATAAGATAACTATATTCTTTGTTGTTTCTGACAATATACAAAACTAGTGTTTGTTTTTCTATACATAACTAAAGGTGAAATATATTGAGCAGAAAATTGCTTACCAAAATATAGAAGTCATAGTTGTGATTTATACAAAGATGGGTTCTTTCTAACTATAGGTGAATGCATTATTGTAGCTCCAAGTCATTGCTTGACAATCTTGACAATAGTTTTGTTGATAGCCAATGTGAATGTGCCATATAGATGTAGTTTTCATAGGGAATATGCCAATTTTTTAATTTTTTTTGGTACTCCTCATATGTTATGGTGGCAATCTATAGATAGTGTTTCTTTAGCACATCACCCTATAAATTGTAGTCAATGTTGCCTTCATGTTTGTGTATACAAAATTGTGGTGACATGTAGGCTTTGGACATTTCTAATAGTGTGTATAGTCGATAAAGTTAAGGTCAAGAAATTTGTTAAGTGTCAACGGACCGTGTCATGTATGTCAACACATCTCATAAGGATCCAAATTAGTATTTATGACCTTCGATGTGCCTACCACATGAAAAATAAAGGGAAATAGAATTAGTTGTTTCAAGTATGGAAAATTATGTATTTATTTAGAGTTGAAAAGAATATGTACTTTGTACTTTCCTACAGATTGGACTTGGCAAGACTTTTGAGGTAGTTTTCTGTCCAATCATCATAATTTTTCAATAAATAAAGACTATGATGGCTGAATGATTGGTGAAACCTATGGAAAATTACACAATTTTTTTTTGAAGAGGACTAGTGGCATGTCTGATGTTGAGATCAGGAAGATTAGAGAAACCCATAAATTTGTATATGTTCTTGCCACGTGAACCTACAAATGTAGAAGTTAGCGAATAGGAGAAAGGTGAGAAGAAGTTAGACCATAGTCAAGGGATGGGAAATAAATTTTGATAAATAGATGGGTAGACATTTACTATCGCCATGTCATGCTGGGAATCACTACCCTTGACATGTACCTCAAGGTGTTCTCTATTATTGTGGTAGCTTGTGGAAATTGAACCAAAGGAGTCTACTAGATAGATAGATTCAAGGTCTCATAGCTGAGAAATTTTCATGTTAGGTGCCAATCAATGGTCCTTGAATTTTTTTTTATAGTAGTCAGCTTTTTGTTGTTTGTCACTAAGGCAAGAGAAAAGATTGCATCTCCTCATTCAAACTGTGACTTTGTTTACACAGTAAAGTTAGTAATGTGAATGTTGGAACAAACTATTAACAATGACATGAAATTGTATATCAAAGCATTACTAATGTTCATTCTAATTTTCATTTTTCCATTTACATCAATAAGATCAACATGCACAATATCTTCTTTACTCTGTGTATTTGTGTTTTTTTTTGTTGATGGTCCATACATCACTAAGACTTCACCTTCAAACACTAAGGTAGCCTAGTTTCTATAGAGATCCTAGATTGAGCTTGGTTATTGAGGTACTGAGGTTAGGAAATAGGAGGACAAGGAGAGGAATAAAATTTATGCTGAGATTACAACTGTAGGGCATTTGAAAGTAGATCTATAGTTATTGGCATAATGAAAGTAGCAATACCCAACTACACATAAAGAAAGAGAAAAAATTGGAGGGAATGAAAAAAACTTCACCTTCTTAATTAACCCCTTGTATGGTAACTTGTGAATGCAATATATAAATATCTAGGTGCACAAATCTAACTAGAGTATATTTTGTAAATATTTTAATGGTGTAATATGAAAAATATGGATGAATAGGGTTTAGAATAATGCACATGAAAGAGACCCTAAACCAATATTCTACACATACATATAATTTCTTATGACATGGGATATAAATATAGGATAATAGTATTAAAATAAAGAAATAAAAATGTTACCCCCGAAAAAGAATTAACTAAATATCCTATCAGTTAGTCTTAGAAATTGTTGATTTCTGAATTCCTAAACCATAACTGTGAGATCTATAAAAGCTAGAAATATTTTTCTCTGTTGGGAAAGGTTGACCTTGATGAAGGCAGACAAAGTTGATCATTACTCTAAAAAGTTGACCTTGACCCAAAAAGTTGACAATGACCTACACTACTCTAACAAAAATTCTTTTCATAGATCATGAAAGTTCTTTGAGAAGGGTACTCAAATCTAGAGTAATATTCATTGTTCCACACTTGTACCTACAAGAAAATTGATTTTTTTTAAAGATTCGAGGGGGCGGGGGGAGGAGTTTTCCTTAGTGAAACCATAATTTAGGAATTAACCTTGAAATTGAAGTGAAATTACTAGAATAAACAAAGTAAACGGAACAATTCACCTTGCTTATGATGAAACCAGTGTGGAGGATTCAAATCCTTGAATCCATGAGTATGGATATTCCAAATGAATGAAGAATGGGATGCAGGATGTCTCAAAAAAATTGTCTTAGATCTTCAACACCAATCTTGAATGGAAATTGATGAATCTTCAACAAGAGGGATCCATCAAGATTGAATCCTACAAAGGCTACTAATGGATCTCATTGATGAATTGAATGATTGAATGATTGAATTCTTGAAATCTGAAATGCTTGAAAAGGGATGCCTGATTCCAAAACATGATGGAGAGAGTAACAGGAGATGGATTGAAATGAGAGAGCAAGGCTCTCTATAAAAAAATCTAAGAGAGGCTGACATATGAGAAATAAATTCCCAATGAGCCCTTACCCCTAAAAATGGACCTAGATCAAATTCTATATAAGAGTTTACCATTTCAGAGATCAAAACAACTGACCAAGAAGTGGGAAAACAATTCTTTTTGAATCCTAACATCTGAAAATCATGGAACCTTGAAATTAGGACCTTGGGTAAGGGTCAAGGTCAACTTTGACCGAGGTTAGGGTTAATGTTGTTTTTGACCTAGGTTAGGGTCAAGGTCATTGACCTTGAGGTTAAAAATCTTAAGATCTTAGTCCAGAATGCTAGAAAAATGCAAAAAGAAAGTGAAAAGTGGGGCATAATCAAGGAAAAAATCTAGATCTTAGCAGAGGACCCATTCAAGGTTCTTGACATGACCCCAAATCACCTACTAGGAGGGCTAAACTAGTCCTAAATGGAAGTGCTTCCATTTTCTAATGATACAAATAGTTCAAGGAGATCTAACAATTAGGGTGAAACAAGAATTTAATAGGAGCCTAATATGGCCACTTTATTTAGATACTTGTGAAAAAGTTATTCATAGGTTGAAATTATAGAAAACTATACAAGAAGCTTTTATAAAAGTCTAAAATTAATGTCCAACCAAAATATTAAGTTACACTAAAAAATCTTATACATTACTTTCTTTCTTTACTATTTCTTTTTTAGAACATCAGAGGAGTAATCAGGAATTCCTAGTTAGCTTATACAAATAATAGAGAGATTGTTGTTAGATTAAAAATATTTACCTAATTATCTAGCTAGAGAAACTCCATTTTCCAAATGACAAAACCTAGATTAGTAGATATCATCTTGCAAATACAAAGGTCCACATTTAAGGCGTGAAACTGTAGGATATAAAATCTAAGTCGAAAAGTGTAACACAAGAATCTTTGATGTGTAGTTGTTGTGTGTGGCTATCTTATTGGTGAATTGACATAGACAAGTCAAGTCTAGGATGGAAATATGAAAAATTCCCTAATATTGCCAATAAAAACCATTATCTTAAATCCACAACATAAAAGCCTTGAGATATTCAAAAACAATACAATTAAAGTCCATTTTTCATTAAATGCTCCTATTATACTAGACATGGAGACATGAATTCTTTATGGGGGAAATGATTAGAGATATGGATGATGTATTACAAGTATAAATTTCTTTTGTTTGGAGAAGCCAAGGAAAGATGAGCATTCAAAATTTAAAGGGCATGGTAGGAAAGGAGGCAATTGAAATATTTGTATCATTTGAAATCCATTGGAAAAATATCAAAACAAAGTATTTTAATATTTAAACTCTTATAATTCTAAATTAATGTATCCCACATGTGAATTTCATTTAGATTATCTATTGTACTTCGGAAGATGGAATTAGAGCTGATGTAATATCTCTTTAAAATGAAATTTCATCATTTTTTAAATACATATCTCTATTCTAAGTGGATGTCTTCTATGCCTATTATAGGGTATTAGATGCATGGTCATGTGTTCTTTATGTCCTTGTCAAAATTGAAGTCAGTAAGTTGTAAGAAATGAAGGCAGTTTACTAAGGTACATGTTTGTGTTGCTAATGGAGTTTTAAATGGCTTACCATTTGGGTGAAGGCTAGGGTGCCACACTTTGTTGGATTTTGGTTTCCACCTTCTTAGCTCAAATGTACAGCATAGGTGAAGAGAACAATAAATTTTCTTTAATGTGATAGAGATTTGTGAGGGGCAACATAACTTAATTACCTTACCATTAGAAAACAAGTTGTGGAGAGACACTTTGCTTGTTTTTGGCATCCATATTCTTAAGAAAAACACAAAGAAGAATGAAAGAAAGCATGTGAGAATGGATTTAAAGATAGGGAAGTGTGGAGGAAACAAATTGTAAGATAGGTCATGATTAAGAGAGAATGAGTAGACTTCCGTTGTATCATTGGTTGGTTTTTCTGGTCTAAGTGATATGGTCCATGGCTTCTTGCTATGGAGTTATTTTTTAGGTAGAAAGTAGTAAGGAGAAATAAATAATGACTACATAAAATGGAAAAATACTAGTGTGGCTAGGATATGTATAAATTTTTGTAAATTAATACTATTTCTCTGTGTAGCTATTTAGTGGACGTGGTTTAATAGGCTTGATGTGTAGGGTTGTCATGCTTAATTTTCTATAGCATAAGAGAACATAAAAGTATAAGCACTAAAGTTTTTAGAGATTGTGTGAAACTTGAAGTAGATAGTAAAATTGTGATCTCTTACCATTTTTTAGCAAAATTAGTTACATCCCTATGTAAGAGAAGTCATTTCCTTGTATTTTGTGTAGCTACAAAATAACGAGAACAAGTTCAATGTTAAATTGCACATTTGTATGGGCAATGGTGGGCAACAAAGAAACACTATAATGGTACTATGAATAGGAAAGAAAGAGCTTGCTTTGAGAAACTTACAAAAAAATTGTTATCATTTTAGAAGGGGCTCTTGTGGGTTGCTACTAGCTTGACTTTTTGTATCGGTCTTTGTTGTGCATCTATAGGAAAAAGACAAAGCTTGAGTGTTAGTTTATAGAGGATAGTAGACAAAAAAGCTAAATGATAAGAACATTATGCAGAACATAAATTTACAATATAGATCTAGGTATGCTAGTTTTGAGTAAGATCTATTTAGTTTAGCATTTTGATGCTAATTTCAGTGTAGGATAAAAACCATGTGGCATTGAGTTGATGGTTTTGGAGAACTTGTGCATGTAGGTAAGGTAAACATAGCAACTTGTCAAAATAAGTTAACTTGAGGATAGGTTAGAATTCATGATTTAGTTTTTCATGAGATAGCTAGAATGGATACAAATTACTTAAGTAATAGATATGGGCATTGGTATCTATACCTTTGTTTTTCTTGTCTTCTTCCTATATAGGTGCTCTCAATAAGGTGCTTGTCTTTCTTAGTACTGCCTAGTTGGGTACAATAGAATAGAGGAAATATGTTAGAATACTAATTAACTAGGAGTTGAGATAGAAGGTGATTTTCAAAAGAAAGTTTGAGAGTGATAGATTTATGTAGGAGCTGACAATGTGCTCTTGATACTTAATTGGTGGATGTATTCTTTAAGGTATTTCTTGCAAGAGACTGATCCAAATGATGTATCTTGGGTTGGACTCTTCATTACCAAGATCCTAAAATTTTGTTGCTTTCTTTATAGATTTTGTAATATGGGAATGCAATTGGAATGATCTTTAAGAAAAGTATATAGAAGCATTAGGAAGGAAGTAGGCTAAGGGCATCGATAAATAATGTGTATGATTCAAGATGGAAGCTATTTAGTTTCTTGATGTGTGTGGTGTACTAGACCACATAGGAGTTCATGGTGCATAAATGGCATGTTATTTCTGTCCAGGCCTATTTCAATGTGCACTATGTCAACCATGTATAGCATAAGTGTTGTAGACAATTTTTTTTTGCTTCCATCATATGATGGCTAGAGAATAGTATAGCAATGGTAGTCACTAGAATATCATGATCAATCCAGTATGCTTCTAATATTTGAACTATTATCTTGGGTTGCACTCATGATTACCAAGAGCCTCTAATTTTATTTCTTTATCTATTATATTTTCCAATATGAGAATGCAATTGGAGTATGCCTTAAGGAAAGCATAGAGAAGAATTGGGAGGGAAGTATGCCGAGGTTGTAGAGAAAGAATGTGGGGGATTGAGTATGGAAGCTATAGTTTCTTGACGTGTGTGTGCTAGAATTCCCAAGAGTTCATGGTGCATAAATGACAAGTTGTTTTTATCAAGACCTATGTCAATTTTACTATGTCAAGCATGCATAGTATAAGTGTCCTAGAAAATTTGATTTTTCTTACTACATATGGCATCTAAAGAGTAGTATCACTGGTAGTCACTAGATTATCATGATCAGTCTAGTATGCCTCTAATATTTGAACTAGTGGTGTAGATGAGTGAGTGTTTGTCTAGAAGTGGTCCATTATTGTTCTTGGTGAAGAGTCTGGTTGTTCTTGTTGTTGGAAATATAGGATAGGCTGGGCTACTGAGAGGGGAGGGGTGAATCAAGAACCAATAAAACTTAATCTTATTTCACTAATTAATACTTCATATATATTTTAATCTAATTGTATGTATGAAAAATTGAAACCATTAAAACATTCATAATACTTTGACACAAGATATAGTGATCCAGAAACCTTCTAAATATAAAGTACAAACTTGGGTTGGGGATAATACACACAAGCTTTAGTAATCTAGTATAAATTTGGTCAGTTAAGGCTTATAATTGATCAGTTTTGATGATATTCCTTGTTAGGAGCAATAAGGACTATTAGGTCCACCTTGTTAAAGGATTTACAAAACATGCAATGAACTATGCACTTGGTAAAGAGATTTTTAAAAGAATGTTAAGTCTACCTTGTGAAAGGATTAAACTCATACACCTATTAGGATGAACACGTGGTTGATCTTTGATCTACAACTCTAATTTTCTAGTTGAGATTCCTTTGAAGTGTAATGATCACCTTGTTGTGATAAATAAATCTTTGTTGCTCCTTATACTACTTGTAGCCTTCTTAATTTTCATTTATGCTCATATGATTTCCTTCTATTCACATTCTTATTATATTTGGATGTGATACAATACATTACATCTATTAATGCAAACTACTATTTAACAAAGTTGGCTACAACATAAGTTTCACCAAAATACACAAATTTGTCTCAACTACTGGGACTCAGGTTTTAAAAGATAAACTCGAAGAGATTTTGATACTCGACAACTATTATCAACACTTGGAATCTTTATGCTCTCAGTAGACATAGAAGCTTTATTCATACTTATCACTTCCTAGTATTCTGAACTTGGTTAGCACTGGTGAATTAGTGAACATTGCGAAACTCAACATATAAACTGAATCCCTTGGTTGACACTACATGGCTCTATCAACACTAACACTATGAGCTTGATATAAATTGAATGACTTGGTTGACACTTCTTGGCTTAGTCAACACTATATTCACATCACTAATATTGTGAACTCGGTAGACACTAGAGACAACAATTGACATTACGCAACTTAGTTAATAATATGAAGCTCGGTTTGCACTGTTACTTATCAACTCGATAGATACTACTTTGTGTAAACTGAATATTGATTCTAGAACTCGGTAGAAACTTTAGAGCTTAGTAGAACCTATATTACTCAATTAACATTGTGAAGTGAAAGATAAGCTCGATAGCTGCTAACCATTTGACTAAGTGTGAGCCACAAATAAACAAACTTGACCATAATGTCAACAATATCTCCCTTTGGCACTAGTTACAATAACACTTATCAATCAAAACTAAATTCTCAAAATTTCAAGTTAAAAAGATTCTTTAGTCTCCAACTTGTGTCTAGAACTCAATAACATACTCTATTTTTAGTTTTTTTTTAATTTATTTTGTAAGAAATGTTTTATGATTATCTATACATTTATTTGTATAATATTACATTTCTCCCCCATACATATATCACATATTATACTATTCTCAATATATAAACATATCTCATATCTTATCTTTTCCCCTTTATATCTTTCTATATCACATCTTCTCCCCCTTTCTAACATCACTACCAAAGATGTATGCTATATAGTAATGCCAAAATGTGATAAGAAGTCAAAATGTACCTTCAAGATCAATGCCATTTTTTTGTCCAAATTTTTGTGTGACACCTTACTTGCATGAAGTGCAATCTATACTTCTACTAATAACTCCATCATGTGATCAGCTATGGAGAAGTTATTATCATGGATGAGAGTTTTGGCATGTTCAATGTATTTCTCAAGTTCATCCATGTTTAGGAGAATCATGCCTCAAATTTCTACAAGTGTCTCCTTGATCCTAGCTTCTTTCCTTAGTAATTCTTCTCACAAATTGTCAGAAATCTAATTTTTGAGTAGTGAGCAAAACTATAGCTCAGGTCAAGTGATAGCCAGTGGACCCATGCTTTCAAGTCTTCATCTATCTTAGATAGTTTATCTTTAATTTCCTGAGTGAAAATATATGTATCACATATATTATTTAATTAAAAAGTTACATTACTTGTAGAGGTTTCCAATGAGCTTAGAATAGTAGTCAATTATACTTCATTGATTGCATTTTTTTGTGCAACTTACTCCAGTACTTTGTTCTCAAATTTCCTCTCTACTCTTAGTAACAACTTTTCTTCTCTAGTTAGATCTTCATTGAATTTCTAGAGAACTTCTCCTAACTGAACCAAAATAGGTTGAGTACTATGAATCTCATTACTTAGTGCATCTACAAGTATGTTCTTCACATCTTCAAATAGTTGATTTTCCCTACTTTTCTCTTCTCTAAGATTTTGTTTCTTAACTTATTTTTGCAATAGTTCACCTATAATACTCATTTGATTGGGATTTAGAATAGAGATATCCCAATTGAGGATAACTATATCCTCATTAAGATCAATATCTTCTTCTATACCTTTATCTTTGCTTAAAACTTTAGTACTCAATTGACACTTTCTCTCAACTATCTTTGTACTTACTATTTTCATACTTGGAATTATAACAATATTAGAAATATAAGGGCTAGCAAAAAAAATAGATATTGCACTAATAGTAGAAATACCTAGTTTTCTAGCCAAATCTATTGATGGAGGAGACACTAGCTACTTGGTAGATGAAGTGTTGATCACTTTAGTCAATATGGTACTCAATTGAATAGAGTTAGAGTTTGGTTGGGTGCATGGTATTGTAGTGGTTTCCACAACCAACTCAAAAGAAGCTTTCTTTGGGCTTGATGACATTAAATCTATGCTCAAAGAGTGAGGAAATGAGGCCATTACTATTGCAGTAATCTTTTCTAGGTCAGTTTCCTCAATACTCTAAATTTCAGGGAGATTCTCCTTGGTAACTTCATGTTCTTGCTCCTCATCATCCAAATTTATAGTATCAATTTCTATATATTCTTCATCATTTTTGTCATTTTCTTCCTTGTCATCTTCATCACTACATCACTAACATGAACAATAAAATCACTCTATTCATGAAGATTCTAGATATTCTTGTATGTAGTTGTGGTTGTCTTCACCACAT
Source organism: Cupressus sempervirens (assembly GCA_028749045.1). NCBI lineage: Eukaryota > Viridiplantae > Streptophyta > Pinopsida > Cupressales > Cupressaceae > Cupressus > Cupressus sempervirens. Next base: position 206,223,730 of record CM053786.1, on the reverse strand, counting down.
GTTTAATGTCATTTACTAATATTATACATGTATTGATTTTCAAAGTAAACCTTTCCTCATATTTTTTTCATGGATTCTTTCACCTCTTTGTCACTAAGACTCAACATGAGCTACCTCAAAGTCTATTCAAATATATCATTTACAATTTTTATAGAATTTTCCCATCTTGGTTTGATTTCTTACATGAGCTCATTAGGAATTTTTTGTACAAGATGATCAAGTGAGTATTTCCATTTACCCAATTTTGACATCATCTTTTTTTCAACTTACTTCTTCTCATCTACATTCCTAGTCTCATATCTTAGATATTTGAAGTTTGCCATTCTAGCTACTCCTTCAATTTCCTTTGATTTTTTATAAAATGTATGTAAAGGTCCTTTGAAAATAATTTCCTTAGTAGCTTCTTCATGTAACTTAAACTTCTTTCTTACTCTGGATGCTCTTCTTATGAATATTGCAGTAGATGACTTGGGGGGTCTAGTTATGGTAACCTTACCCTTCCTCCTAATTGGCTCTTTTTCTTCAAAATTTGTTTATTTTCCTTCATCTTTTACATTATCTTCATCCACATCATTTCCTTTTCCTTCTGTCAATAGGAGGGTAGAACTTTCTTGCCTGAATATTTCTATCCTCTTCTTTCCTTTACAAATGGCTTGAGGAAGCTTTATTTCAAGATCTATTCTAGCTTTGGCTTCATCAAAAGTAAACAAATGTGTGGCCTTGGCATCCAAAGGTTCATTCAATAGTGCCTCAATGATATACTTGGTGTCATTAATGTTAACCTCATAGCTTAGAGGCTTAACCCACACCATTCTAGGTTTGACTACTTGAGTGTACACTTATCACATTTGACCATGAAACAAACATCATCCTTGTAATCTTCTTAAAAAAATATTGGAATTCTATATCTTCTATTTATCTTTTCTTTGAATTAATCAAAGTAATTGTCCATGATAGTAAAAAAATCCTGACCTATCTCTATTATATATTCATTAATCTGATTTAGTGCTAGTATATCTTTTCTCCATATGGTTGTACCTTTTGAAGGAAAAATGTTTTGCACAAAGAATAATAGACAAGTAAAGAATGAACCAAACTTACAAAAATTGTTCTTTGAAATTTTTATGCTCTCCATATTCCTTTTGAATTGATTCATCATTAGATCAACAAGGTCAAAGGACATGTTGTTCTAAACTACCTTGAGAGCTAGATCAACTACCTCACATGACATGTTGTTGAGATGACTGGAGCTATAGATCTTATGAGCTATGACATGAATTCAAAATTTCAGCTCCATGTGAGTCACACTTTTGATCTTCATACCTCTTTCGTCCCACTTGCCAAGAGTTTTTCTTTCTAGTTCTACCTAACTTAGGGTTTTGGTATACTTTTCTTTGTTCAACATTGGGAGCCCTATGACTCAATGAATCATTTTTTTTGTTATTTGAATAGGTTGCTCCAACCATATCTTCTTGTTGTGTACATGGCTAAGAATAAACCTTATCCATTTTATCTAAAAGTCTCAGGGAATATGTAAAATTTGTATTAAAACCTTGCTCTCCAAATGTTGATCCTTGGGTTTTAATGCACCATTCACCCATAAATTTTTCAAAGTCTCATCCATCTCTAGGGTTCCAATATCTTGTATTGAATAGTGAAAATGTGAACAAATATCATTAAAAGGTAACACCTTTGGTGGAATCTATGACTAAGCTCAGTTGGTTCAGGCACTTATGCAATTGCCAAACTCAACTTGAAGTCTGGTGCCTTCATTCAATTCTATGAACCAACATCTCAGACCCCTTCCTAGTTTTTCTACTAGAAGATTCCATGTTCTACATGGTTTATGAAAGCACAAAAATCTTCAACAAAAAACACATAGATCACTTGGAAGCATAGAAATTGCCCCTTGCCAGTAGCCCTTCATAAATTCATAGTGAAAAATGAATTCAATTTCCTTCCTTTTAACATATTTTCACTTTTCAATCATTATAAATACTTGGAATAATTTCTCATTCGGTGATAGACTATCTTCCACTCTATTCAATATTTACTCGGTAAGGTCTTGATTTTCCTTAGTCACTCACTGATGCCTTTGCATCTTGAATGTTACAATAGATCTTTCCTTCTAGCTCATTGAAGCTGATGTAAGATGTCTACTTTAGATTCTTGATTCCATTCATTCCTATGGGAGATCAAGTTGAAATGCTTCAATCACCCAATTCTTGAGTGACATTTGATTCGGGACTTGGACTTGCATTCTCAAAAGATTTTGGAATCTATTTTTGCCTCATCTTCTTTCTGATATTGTCATCTTTGGCTTTCTTTTCATCTTCAACCCTTCCAATGTTAATACAGTTCTTGGAAAGATGTCCAACTTTTGTACAAATAAAACATCTTCTAGTGGTGTCTCTTTTCCTCATGTGATGTTTCACATAATTTGATCCAATGTGTCCAAATTCTCCATAGTAGTGGCATCTACACCATGTATTATAGTCCCAACTAAATATAGCTTTTTCAATCTATTATGTTGGGTTTAATATCTTGGTTTTGCATACAGAATATTTCTGTCCATTCTTCTAGCACTTATGAAATTTACCTTCAAATTTAGGTTTCTCTTTGCATTCACTTGTTCTATGACCATGTTTATTGTAGTTGTAACACTTTCCATTGAATTTTGCTTTACCATTTCTCCAACATTTGTTTGATGTATTACCTAACTTACCACATTGATTACAAGTAGGCCTTTAATTCTTTTGAGATCCTTGCTTGGATGATTCACCTTCATCTATGTATCTTATTCTTGCGTTTCCTTTCTACCTGTATTGGCTTTTCTCATTCAACTAATTCATATCTACTTGAGATTTCATTATCCTCTCATTGCTTTTCTTTTTAGCGTTTAGATCATTTTGTAATCTTTCATTCTCTAATCTTAGATTCATGATTTCTTCATTTGTATTAGTAATTTGATCAATGAAGTCTACTTGTTCAAGGGATAGATGTTGAATTTCATTGTTCTTTCCTTCTATCGCTTCTTCATCTTTGTCTTTTTCTTCCATGACTTCACATAATCTTACTGACTAAATTTTGTGTTCTCTTTTCAACTTTCTAACTTCTTCTTGAAGATTGCAATTATATTCCAATAGGTCTTTGTTTTCCTCATCAGCTTCATCTGAGTTTCTTTTTGGATAGATATCTTCAATTATTTCTTTAGAGTAGATATTTTCATTCATTTGTATTGCAAGATCTTTTATTCTTTGCAAGGATTAAGAAAATTTCTCCTTTTCTTTCCTTAGTTTCTCAATAGCCAATTCCAAATCTAGCTTTTTATCGTCAATATCCTTATCTAGCATATATACCTCAATTGCCTCTAATCTTTGCTCGAGTTGTTATACTTCATCTCTAAGAACAACAATATTATGATTCCAATTGTTTGAAATATAGGACAGGCTAGGTTATTGAGAGAGGAGGAGTCAATAAGGAACCAATAAAACTTAATCTTATTTCACCAATTAATCCTTCATATATATTATAATCAAATTGCATGCATGAAAAACTGAAAGCATTAAAAATTTCATAACACTCTGACACAAGATATGGTGACCCAGAAACCTTCCAAATAGAAAGTAAAACTAGGGTAAGGATGATATGTAAAAGCTTTAGTACTACAGTATCAATTAAGGCTTATAATTGATCACTTCTGATGATCTGCCCTATTAGGAGCAATAGGGACTTCTAGGTCCACCTTGTTAAAGGATTTACAAAATGTACAATGAAGTATGCACTTGGTAAAGAGATTTGAACAATATTTTTAAGTCTACCTTATGAAAGATTTTAACTGATACACATGTTAAGATGAATTAGTGGCTGATCTTTGATCTATAACTATGATTTTCTAGTTGAGATTCATCTGAAGTTTAATGATCACCTTGTTGTGATCGATAAATCTTTGCTACTCCTTACTCTACTTGTAGCCTTCTTTATTTGCACTTCTACTCTTATGATTTAATTCTTTTCAATTCTTATCATAATTGGATTTGATACAATGCATTACATATATATCAATCCAAACTACAATTTAACAAAGCCAGCTACAACAAAAGTTTCAACAAAATACACAAAGTTGGTTCAATTGCTAGCACTCAGGTTCTGAAGGAAAACTCAATGAGGTTCTAATACTTAGTAAGAATTGTGAACACTTGATATCATCATGCTCTTGGTATACATAAAATATTTATTCATACTAATCACTTCCAAGTATTCTAAACTTGGTCAGAACTAGTGACTTGATGAACACTATGAAACTTGGCATATAAACTAAATCACTTGGTTGACACTGCATGGCTCGGTCAACACTAACATTACGAGCTTAGTATAAACCAAATCACTTGGTTGACACTTCCTAGCTTGGTAAACACTAGAATCACATCACTAATATTGAAAATTTGGTAGACATTAGGGACCACGGATGACATCATGCAACTTGGTTTATACTACGCAGCTCAGTTTGCACTATTACTTATCAACTCATTAGATACTACTCAGTGTGAATTCAATACAAATTCTAGAACTCAATAGCAATTGTAGGACTTGATAGAACCTAGATCACTTAGTTAACACTATAAATTGCAAGATAAGCTCGATAGGTACTAACCATTTGACTAAGTGTGAGTCACTAATAAATAAACTTGACCATAATGTCAAAACTTGCAACATGTGAAAATTATGAAAATACATAGTATCTTGTAACAAATGTGTGTTTTTTTGAGTTTTTAGAGATGTCAATGTTGAAGTCTCCAATAATTTGGACAAGGGTTTGGGCAAAAATAACTACCATTACTTTGTGGATAGTTGTAATGGTATTTTTGAGTGTAGTAATTGGTCTTGCATAGATATTGCAAAGGAATATTGTTTGGTTGTTTAGGAGTAAGAAGATAACCAAGGCCTCTACATTTTCAACACTTTGTGCTCTATAACATAACACATGTAGTGTCCAATTAATGAATATCATTTGCCATGGACTTGGTGTACTATAAAATAATTTTATTTTGGCAATGGATTGTTGACTATTGGCATCTTTAGATGGGTTTCTTGTAGGATGTCCTCTAAATATGGTTGTAAATAACAAGTATTAAGTGTAGCTATTGTAATAAAGGGTATATTATCTAGGGCCTCATGGGGGCTATTAAGTAGCCAAGTAATATCTTTTTCCAAATGTGTTATTTTTTTTCTCATTTTTTATTTCAGCCTAAATTTTTTTGTTATGAGGGGATTGAGAAACAATAGTGACTCAATACTTGTTTCTTGGTATAGGATTGTATATGTTAAGCCATGCTCATCCACTCCTAGAGGGTTGAAAGCAAGGTTGTTCATAATGAGTCCTTGTGCTCTATGAATGGTACAAGAACATGCTAATTGTATGTGGAACTATTTTCTAACAATGGTTTTATACATAGAAGTTTTCTTTTGGAGTGGTTTCACAAGATGAAGAATTGGCACCCAACCATTTTTATGTATGTTTGGTTAAGATTTTTTAATCAACTAGCATGAGATATTCCAATCATAAGTCATTGAATTATAGACAAATAATGTCTGGGTAAGTGTCCTTTGTGTATGATTTGAAATTTCCATCAATTCTATTGAAAAACTCATCTTGTATGTCATAGTTGCCACCATATATTACGATGTTAATATCTTGTCTTAATTATATTTTTTTAGCCAAAGGTATTATTTTATGGTGTGAATGGTCTTGTGATAGAGAAACCATACTCATCAATTTCATTAATTTTAATTAGTTCTCTATGGAGAGAGGATAATATCCTTTGGTTGTGTGCATTGACATCATTTCTTTTTGTAAAATAGAAATGCAAGTGTTGGGTCAATGGGTGGTGGGCATAAGCATTGTTCATTCAAGAATGCTATGTCATCATTTGTTTAGGATCTATTATCTATTCAGTTTAGAATATTGATAAAGGCTTGGTCTTTTTATCTCACTATTTTAAATGTAGGTTGTAGCATTTTAGATTTAGCTACTAAAAGTTGTAAGATACTAGGTAAGTGTTATATATCAGAGTTTGGAATACTAGGTAGTCATGTATAGGTTATACTTGGTAGAAGTTTCCATAGAAAATAACATCCAGACCACCAAAGTATGTAGTAGGCTCTTGCATTATATCATAAAATCTTTTATCTATATGGCATAGCAACTATCTCTAACCAGGAAGACCTCATCAATCACAATGATTCACAATTAACTATAATATTTTGTTATCATGTCTAATCATTCAGAACTTAGTGGATTGGCAACAAATTTGTTAAATGGAATGAGTAGTGTAGAGTGTGAAGTTGTGCCTCCTAGATTATAAGCTACTTTGACTGTATATATACAAGTAACATACCCTTGATTTCTTCTAGGTCACTTTTGATTATGTTGTTGTATATACAAGGAAGCCCCTAGTATAATACCTTTGTAGTAAAGGCCTTTCTAGTTCCTGCACTTCCTATCAAGAAAACATGTAGTATAATTGTATATGTATATTTTTTCCTTAGTAATATGTCCTTTACTAAAGCTTGTTTTTATTTATTAAACTTCCTCTGAAGGCTATAATATTATGTGTTGTTAAGAAAGTGTGAGTGTGAAAAAAGTTCAAATTGCCTTGTGAGCTTCCTTGTACATAGCTTAAGGGAATATTATATCCAAATCTGGTTGTAAGTCTCACTCTTCTTTCATTGCATGGTTGCAACTCATTACATTATTTATGTCTTTACTATTTCCATCTACAATATTGACATCATTAATAACATTGTCCATATCTCTCCAAGTCTCTTTCACACTGTATGTATACTTCTTTTTGTTAATTACATTGTTTGTTCATTAGCAATCAAAGCATCTTTCCATGTGTTGTAATTTTTTTTGAATGTGTTCTCATTGATAGAAAATGGTACATAGGGCATAAGATTCTCTCTATAATGATTTTTAGGATCAACTTCTTCGTTGTACCTTATGAATCTTATAATTTGTTGTCTACTTCATTCAGTACATTTTTCTTTTACTAGTGTATATTTAGCAACAAATTTGACAAAGGGTGCAAAATGCAGTTCTGAATCAAACTTTTGCAAGTAATGTTGTGCGACTCATCTGATTCACTATCCAAAAAAATTTGTGGCTTTAAAATGAATATGCAATTATTAGTAGGAGAGGTGTCTATGAATCTATATTTTTGTGAGGTATTGTTAAGAGGGAGACCAAGAAAAATATGTACAAATTGTTGAGATGAAATATTTAAAAAGTTTAATAGCAAGGTGTTAATGTCATATCTTTGTTAGTCAGTGTATGTTGAGCTCACTCAGGTGATGAAGATAGTTTCCTATGTCTACCAAGTATTCCAAATTTTTTGTAGTTCAGAAGATAGTGTCTACCAAGTTCACTTGGGTGACAAAGAGATATTTTTAGAAGATTTAGTGCTAACTGAGCTCACTCAGTTAATGAAGGAAATGTTGGATGGAACCAATGTTAACCGAGATCACTTGGTTACTAAAGAAACATTATGGATATATAGTGTAAAATGAGTTCACTTAGTTAACATAGGAAAATAATTTCTAAGTTAATGTCTACTGAGCAGGGTTGGCTAATGAAGAATTTTGTTGTTTTGGCATATTGACTGTAATAGTTTTGTTTGTTGGTTCTAGCTGACTGAGGAGATGAATATTAATTATTCTAAGTTGTATTCAAGCCAACTTGACAATTTGTAAGATATAAATATAAGGTCAAGTTGAGGATTGAATGAGTGCAAGTAAATAGAAGATTTAAAGATGTTGAGAGGAAGTGAATTAGAAGGATAAGTAGAATATCCTTATGGAGTTGCAAAGATACATTTGATCAGAAAGGATAAACTATACAAGCTAGAATTGAGACCTATAATCAGCAATTTAGTTGCATCATAAATTAGGTTATCACATTGTTACTCTCTAACCATAGTAACAGTGATCTAAATCTCTTAATAGATTTTTCTTAATAGATATTTTTATAACCTCTAATAAGGTGGCATTTCTAGATTGAAATGTCTAAAGACCTCTAACAAGGCCACTCCTAACTAGGTGATTAAATCCTCTAATAGGGTCAAACCTAATAGTGTATTTTTTAACTTTTCATAGGGTTGGCCTCTAACATGGCTCACTTTAGAAGAGTGAAAATCAGTAACTAGTTGCAATTAATGGTTTCTTTTAAATTGAGTTTCAATGTTAAATCTTGATATCACTTATATTCATGCTATTTCTTTTATGTCTTTCCAACTATGTTAAGAAAGAATAATCATAGATAATAATTTAATATTTAAATGTAAGGCATTTGCAAAGTTTCTCTTTCAATTTCAATATTTACTGAGTTACATCATTTTCTAGTGCAAATCGAGTGCCTGTATGTTTACCAAGCATCGATATTTTTAGTGAATTTTATGTTCTGTGTTGACACCTAAGGGATCTAGGATTTACTTGTGTGGTAACTATTTTACCCCTCTCCTCTTAATTACTCCTCTTATATTTCCAACAATTGGTATTAGAGCTTCTTGGCACTTGCAAAGAAGGTTTCAACAAACCTAAGGTAAAGATCAAGATGTCTTATAGAAGAGAGATTCCTGAGCTAAATAGAGATAACTTTGAAGCATGGCAAGAACATATGAAGTTTCACTTGGCAAGCATTAGTGAATCAGGTTTGAAATACTTGGAAAATGCTTACAAGGATCCTACTAGAATGTTGACTATGGAATAGATTGCTAAAAAGAAGAATCATAACATTATGATGATTGGCATTTCATCAACTCTTAACTATGTTGAATTTGATGAGGTCAAAGGATGTGCTACTACTCATGACATGTGGACCAAACTAAAGGATATCTATGGAGGTGATGATAATGTAAAAATATCCAAGGTAGAAAGCTTGAGAGGTCAGTTTAAATAGATGAAAATGAGAGATGATAAAAACATTGCAAAATATGTTGAGAGAATCAAAGCCAATGTTAGTGCTATCAAAGCCCCTAGAGGAAAAATTGAAGATGTGATAGTGGTAAGAAAGGTACTTAGAACCCTTCTTCTTATCTATGCAATTAGAGTGTCTACTATTCAAGAGATGAGATGTGATCCAAATAACAAGATAAATTTCTCTATTTGGAAGATTGATTGCATTTAGACTAAATGACTTTGATAACTCTACTCCTAGTTCTAGCAATCTTGAGTCTACATTTGAGGCCAAGGTATTACTAAAGAAGAAATATAAGAAGTATAAAAGGAAACAATCTAGAAGTGAAGAGGAAGATAGTTCTAACAGTGATCTTGAAGCCATTGAAGCATTGCTTGCAAGAAGGTATCCCAAAGGCAAAGGAAAATAAAAAGGTAAAATCCCTTTAATCTGTTTCTCTTGTGAAGAAGTTGATCACATTGCTGCAAGATGTCCAAATAGAGAAGACAAAGATGACAAGAAGAACAAAAAGTACAAAGGCAAGAAGGATTTCAAAAACTTCAAGAACTAAGAGGATGAAGGTAAGACATCTTGTTTTGTGGCTAAAGATTTAGGTAATAGTGAAGATGATGAAATGGTATATACTGTTATAAAAGATTAATCTTATAATGAAGGAGATAAAATGGAACTTATCTCTCATGTTAGCAAAAATGAAATATGGATTATTGATAGTAATTGCTCAAATTATATGACTAGTGACAAAATAGAGTTTGAACATATGAAACATTATGATGGTGGAAGTGTGAGATTTGGAAAGAATGAACCATGTTGCTTAAAGGGAAAAGGTTGTATCTCACTAACCAGTGAATTTAGATGTGATCATTCTTATTGGGTTGAAGGAGTAAAGAATAATCTACAAGCAAAAGGTAATCTATTCTAGCTATATATTAGTGAAAGTTCATGTTTTATTTCAAAAGTGGCAAAAACTTGGGTATGGCATAAAAGGCTATGTCATGTGAACTTTGATAATCTAATCAAGATAAGTAAAAACAAAAAGATGAGAGGTATTACTATTCTCAGGAAACCTAATATGGGACTATGCAAAAATTGTCAAATTGGTAAGATGGGAAAGACAAGTTTCAAAAAAAAACCTATCATTCTGAAGAAGTCTTGGAGCTAGTTCATATAGACTTATGTGGACCTATTGGAATAGAGAATTATACAATGAAGATAAAATTTTATTCTTTTTGTTGATGATTAATGTAGTATTATGACTATAATGTATTTGAAAGATAAGTCTGAAGCTTTTCAAAAGTTTAAGTGGTATCTAGAAAGAGTAGAGAAAGAAATTGGAAACAAGTCGAAGTGTTTAAGATCAGACAAAGATCATGAATTCATTTCCAATGAATTCAATGAATTTTTTATTGAAATAGGTATTAAGAGACAAGTATTAGCCCTTGGTACACCATAGAAAAATGGTATAGTTAAAAGAAGGAATGGATCCATCATGGAATGTGCAAGAACTTTGATGATAGAAAAGAGTGTTGCAATCAAATATTGGAAAGAAGAAATTAGTACTATAGTGCACACCTTGAACATAGTACAATTGAAAAAAGACTCTAATCAAACTCCATATGAACTATGGTATGGCTACAAACCTATTGTAAGGTATTTGAAAGTATTTGGTAGCAAATGTTATATTTTGAAAGAGTCTAGAAAAGGAAAATTTGATGTAAAAGGTGATGAAGGTATATTCCTAGGATACTCCTATAGATCATAGAAAGTGAACATGTAAGAATTGATGAGTTTGTAAAAAAGTGTGAAGAAGTGAGTAGCAAAGAATTTGAGGATTACATAATGTTTGTCTACTATAAACCTGATACATTGCCAAATCCAATTGGAAGTCAAAATACTTCACCTCCTAAGTCTTTGAAATCTCTTAAAGTCATTGAGTTGCAATCAATGCAACCTAAATCATAGTTTGAAGGAACCAAGTCATATTTAGAAGCTACCAAGCTGTTGCCAGAGACAACTATGTTTGATAGACTCAAGTCATAGATAGTTGAGCAAAAGCTTAATATAAAATATCATGGAGAGGCTAGTGGAACAAGTTCTAAATCTAAAGTACCTATGTTAGCAAGATATGTCAGAATACACCATGCACCTAATTAGATCATTAGAGACAAGTTAAATGGAACAATGACATGAAATAAATTGAAAGGTACATGTTTAATTGCTAAAGTTGAACCTAGATCAATGAAAGATGCTTTGGATAATGAAAGTTGGATTAGAGCTATGAATGACGAGATAGAATAGATAAAGAGGCATAAGACTTGGACTATTTTTCATAGACCCAAGGATAAAAATGTAATTGAGACTAAGTGAGTTTTTAGAAATAACTTGAATGAATATGGACAAGTCTTGAAAAAAAGAAAGCAAGGTTAGTATGCAAAGGTTGTTCTCAAGAAGAAGGTATTGATTATGGTAAAACTTTTTCTCACATTTCTAGATTAGATGGTGTTAGAACTTTACTTGCTTATGCTTCACATAAAGAATTTAAATTTTATCAAATGGATGTAAAATATAAATTCTTGAATGGAATTATTGAAAAAGAAGTTTACATAGAACAACCTGAAGGTTTTGTGGATCCTAGCAAAAAGGATATGGTTTGTAAATTGCACAAAGAATTGTATGGTCTCAACCAAGCTCGGTATGAAAGACTTCATAAATACTTGATAAAGATTGATTTTCAAAGAAAAAATGAAAGCAATAGGTCCTATATATCAAAGAAGGACTAGGCAAGAATATTTTATTAGTAGAAATCTTTGTAGATGACACATTGTTTACAGGAAATGATGATTTATGCAAAGCATTTTCAGATTAGATGAGTAAAGAATTTGAGATATCCATGTTTGGAGAGATACTCTTCTTTGTTGGATTATAGATTCAATAGAAGAAAGATGGTATCTACATTACTCAATCCAAATACATCAAGGAGGTACTAAAGAATTTTGGAATGGAAGATTCAAGACCAGTAGGAACACCAATGTCTACTAGACATAAGCTTTACAAGAATGATGATTCCAAAGAGGTAGATTAGACAACATATGTATATCAATGATTGGAAAATTACAATATGTAGTGCACATAAGGCTAGATATTGCATTAGTAGTTGATATGGTGGGAAGATTCTCAACAAATGCTAAAGAAAATTATATGATGGAAATCAAGAGAATCATGAGGTATCTAAAATGTGCTAAAGACTATGGGTTATGGTAGAAGAAAGCGGGCAATCTGGATTTGAAAGACTTCATAAATGTTGATTGGGTAGGAAGTGTTAATGATAGGAAGAGCACTAGTAGTGGAGTGTTCTTTCTTGGTAAAATATTAGTGTTTTGGACAAGAAAGAAGTAGAATTGTATTTCTCAATCAATAGAAGAGGCAAAATATGTTGTAGCAGTAGTTAATTGTTCTAATGGTCTGTGATTCAAGCAACTATTGGTAGGTATGAAGATAGAAATCAAGGATCCAATGGTTATCTTCTATGATAACACCACTCTAATTAATATATCAAAAAATCATGTGATGCATACCAAAACCAAGAACATTTCTATAAAATATCATTTTGTTAGAGAATTGGTGCAAGATATAGAGGTAAGAATGGAATATGTGAATACTAAAGAACAAATTACAGACATATTCACTAAGCCATTACGTAAGGATGCATTTTTTTATCTAAGAGGTAAGTTAGGGGTCATTCCCATATCTAAAGCTCACTAAATGAAGTTAGTGATGCATCAACCAAAGCATGCTGAAGATTAGTCAGTTGATGCAGTATTGAAAAGGATAGATTGCATATGAATTAGTACATGAGGTACACTAATATTCACTAAATATTGCCTTTGGAATGAAATATCAAAGAGGGAGAGTTTTTTGTCGTATTCACATTTAAAAAAATTTTGAGAGATGTCAAAGAAGGATGAACTTGGTAGAGTTTGCTGACAGAGGGACTTCACACTGATAGAGGCAGTTCTCATGATGAGAATAATAATGAATGTAATGATATGTGCCTTACTTTATTCTTGCTCTAAAATTTGATTACATTATGATATGTTGTATTGCCATCAATGCCAAAGAGGGAGATTGTTGAAAATAATTGGTTAATTGTGTATTGTATTTGATGTTACACAAAATGTCATATCTTTTCCAGTTAGTGTATGTCGAGCTCACTCAAGTGATGAAGATAGTTTCCTGTATCTACTAAGCATTCTAGAGTTTTCCTAGTTTAGAAGATAGTGTCTACCAAGTTCACTCAGCCAACAAAGAGAAATTCACAGAAGATTGAGTGTTAACCAAGCTCACTCAGTTACCAAAGGAACTTTGTGGATATGGAGTGTTAACCAAGTTCACTTTTTTAACATAGGAAAATCATTTCTAAGTTAGTGTCTATCGAGCAAGGTTAGCCAACAAAGGATTTTCTTGTTTTGCATTATTGATTGTAATAATTTTTTTTTTTGGTTGTAGCCAACTGAGGAGATGAATATTAATTATTCTAAATTGTATTCAAGCTAACTTGAGAATGTGTAAGATATAAATATAAGGTCAAACTAAGTATTGAATAAGTGTAGGTGAATAGAAGATTTTAAGATACTTAGAGGAAGTGAATTAGAAGGATAAAAAGAATATTCTTGTTGAGCTACAAAGATATATTTGATAAAAAGGATCAAGTATGAGAGCCAGAATTGTAATCTCTAATTAGTGATTTAGTTGCATTAGAAATTAGGTTATCTCATTGTTACTCTCTAACCATTGTAGCAGTGATCTAAATCTCTTAATAGAGTTGACTTCATAGCCATTTGTAAATCCTCTAACAAGGTGACATTTCAAGATTGAAGTGTCTTAAAGACGTCTAAAAAGGCCATTCCTAATAGAGTGATTAAATCCTCTAATAGGGTCATAGCTAACAATATATTTTGTAACCTTTAACAAGGTTGGATCCTAATAGAGCTCACTTCAGAAGACTGAAAATTAGTATCTAGTTGCAATTGGTGGTTTTCCCAAATTGGGTTTCCACATTAAATCTAGGTGTCACTTACGTTCATGCTATTTCTTTTATGTGTATGAAAGTAAGTTAAGAAAGGTTAATCATAGATAATATCTTAATATTTACATGTTAAGAATTTTTCAAATTCCTATCACTATTTTAGTATTTACTGAGTTACATCATTTTGTAGTGTGAATAGAGTGCCTGTGTGTTTACTGAGCATCAATATTTTCAATGAAGTTTATGTTCTGTGCTAACATCTAAGGGATCTGGGATTTATTTTTTTGGTAACTAATCCACCCCTCCCCTCTTAGTTACTCCTTTTATATTTTCAAAAATCCTTTCATCATAATTATAGCATCAATTTTATGATGTCTATGGTCTATTTGAATCTTGTTGGATGCATTTGTCATTGAATTATTACCCTTTGTCATATTGGATCTACAATACATTACTGTAGCATAGGCATTTAGAATGAATTAGGAATTTGTATTTTCTTTCTATAACTGTGGAATTTGAGGTGACAAAGAATTGTTCCAAATTTGGGTATGTGCAGGATCATGGTGTACTAAACTATGGCCTTAAGTGGCAGTGAAAAACCAGCAAATCAGGGTTATGTCAACTTGACACATAATTTTAAAGTGGTTCTAGACTTTATATCAAAAAGTTGTAAGAAAATAATCTGTAGGAAATTGAATATAGTTTCCAAAATATAAGGCCTTATCTAGAGAAAAATAAATTTGATTGGTCAAAAGTTTGAATTTTAATGCAGTACTACAAAAATTTCAGGGCGAAAATAAAAAGTAGGTATATGTCTGACCACCTTAATCATAATGAAATGATAATATTTTTAAATATAATTTTAGATATAAAAATTAGACTCATGCCTAGATGTGACACATATTTTTGGGAATTTTTATTCCAAATAAATAATTAATTATGAATTTTTTACTATACTATTTTCAGAATTAAAAAACTCCCATGTCTGACCACCTTAACTAGTGCAAAAAAAATCAAAATTAAGTTTTTTTTTTTTTTTCTTATACTAGTTGAAGCATAGAATGTGATGCATCTTTTGGATTTCACAAATCTTATATGGTTTGAAAGTTATATCTATTTTTCAACCAGTATGTCAATCAGCACTTTGCAGCTAACTCCATTAGAAAATAAGTAATAATTACTTACTGAACTCATAATTTGAAAAACCTTACATTTATGAAAAGCTAAGAACATTCTTAAGAAACCCTTTTCATTACATCAAATTTTGGTTTAAAAAAAGTCATCAGCTACATGCTTGAAGTAAAAAACACATAAGAACATGCAAAAAACACATTTTCAGGATGTTTTAAAGATGACCATATAAGGTTGGTATCAAAAGATATAGTAGGAATTATAAAGGTATTAATTGTTTTCATTTAGTATCAGGATGGGTGGGAAAAAAGTTGCAATAGATTTTGAAATTCTTTGAGGCATTTTAGAACTACATATTTTTCAGATCGCCACTTTTTGGTACACCATGATCCTGCACATACCCATTTGTGTAGGGATCCTTTTCAAAAAATTATTGGTCTTAACAATGTGGATCATACTGCCAATATATATTCAGCATCAGTTAGATGCAAGGCTTCAAAGAAAGTTGTAAAGGACATAGTACTATCTAATCTTGAGGTTTCTAGAGTGCATAGTTTCTCAATGAGAAATTTATATTTTTTCATATCTTCACTACATGGATCAAGTATTATTGTTCTTCTCATTGGGGGTTGTGGGAAATTGAAGCAAAAATTGCTCTTTTTATTTTCCTACATTGTCTAGTATGGCGATGTCTATGTAGCTTGGATATTTTTTCATCTAGAAAATATGAATTGCATGTTACATACTTGTACACAAAGTCTCCAATGCTAGCATTAGGGTGCTTTCCAAATATTGGAGCATTCTTGAGCCATAGCATGAAATGGTCATGTTTTTTTCCTCAATTTTGGAACTCTATTACTAAAAAAAAAAGATTATTTCAACAAAGAATGTATCTTTGGAATAGATAATTTTCTTAATTGCATTTATTTGGTGCCTGTAGTACCAGGTGCAAGTTACTGGGTCATTTTTCATCAGTGCATAAAAGTCTATATCATCAAGGCTTCAAGCTCCTCTTTGTCTACAGTTTGTATAGTGTGTCTGGTATAGTTGGTTTAGTGTTGTGGTTAGTGGAGCCCAATTTTTCTCAACACTAGTGAGTGTAAAGAAGAATGTTGGAAGACCTAATTTTCATATCATCGCAAACACTTTCTTTTTTAGATGATGAAAATGGTATAGAGAGTTTCTAATTTTATTGAAATTGGTATAGCCAATGTCTTATTCAAATTTTTTATCAAGGTTTGTCCTAAATTTGACATCTTTTCCTTTAGTGTCCTACAATTGATTTTTCCTTTGTGAATGCTTATCCATACTATTGAGAAAAAAATTAAGCTATTATTATTTTGATACTTTTGAAGAACAAGTTTTTTGTGTGACATGCAAAGGCTTAGTTTAAATTTGGTAATTCCCATCATGACATTTCTTGGTATGAAAATCCTTTCTCAATTTCTTTGTCATGTGACTCAACAAAAAAAACTGTGGGAAAGGTCATCTCTTCTGCATGCTCATCCTAGAATATTCTCAGTGGTTGTTTACCTTCTACTTGTATGACCTCTATTACCTTGACTTTCAAGGAATGAATGGTTCTCACTTCAATAAACTAATGCACTAAGGTGTTCATTTCAATCTCTGGCAAACTGTCAGCTTTAATGTCATCATCACTTGATGAAAGAGTATTTTATAGTACTTGATCTTGAGAAGCTATCAAGTGATCTTCCCCAGCTCTATTAATCTATACATTTTTATTTTTGTATAGTGTTGTCTTGTATAGCTCTTGGAGTGCATTGAAAATAGAAGTTGGTCGTACTCTTCTTTTCTAATATGCATTTTTATACTATAAATGTCTCTTTAATACAATAGCAACTATTCATGTGCCAATTTTTTGAGCATGGAAATACACTTTGTATTAGATTAATTTCCATCGGTTTATTGATAATTATTTCAGCTAACTCGTATTGGGATCTTTTGTGTCCTAGCTACCAAATCTATGCAAATGCAGTTCACAATGAAACTATTCTTTCTTGTAGTTCTAAAAATTTACTTGTATGTTGTCAAGGCCTATTTATTTTAATATTCTCTTGGGATGCATATGATGGCCTTTAGGACTATTCTAATTGCTTATTATAGAACTTATATATCTAGCCTCTTGGCAAAGTCTTTCTTTGTGGTAGTAATAGAGAATATCTATAGTATGTATCTAGTGTAATATCTTGCATACATTTCTTGAAATGAAGTTGTGCACAAATTGCACATTTATGTTTTTGTGTGTCCTAAATTTTTTCAAGGTAAGAAGTGATTGTTTTCTGTGATTTTCTTCTTCTACCTTGTTTTCTTGCGATTATACTAGATGAATGTTTTTTTTTTTTACTTTGCAAAGCGATTTGTGTGAGATTATATTAGTGGTTGTAGGATGTTTCTTTAATCTAATTTGTTTCCTACTTCCTTTGTTAGTAAAGCCTTTATCCAATGCTTATGTTACTAGTATATAGGAAGTAGCATGCACATGCCTACTATCTTGGGTGGTTTTCTTAATATGTCTTTGTTGACTCTTGGAGTTTTTTTTCTAATGTTGCACTTGACCAATGGTGGGTGCTTTGAGAATTTTTTTAGTATAAGATCAATTCCTTGAGCAACATAATATTGCATATTATTTATGGTTGTTCACACTTGCAATATTCTTGAATCCATAACATCAATTATAGATTCTTATCATCACTTCCAAGATATAGGAGATCCATTCAAAATAGAAATCAAATCCTTCAATCTTACTTTGTTGGAATGGGGATCCAATTTGCACAATGAATGTTTCCCAGTTTGCAATACCACAAGTCATGCTAAAATTCTATTGAATACATGTGTGTTTGCATTCAAATGTTCTTTTGTCCCTACCTAAAACCATATTGAAAACTAATTGTACCATGTATTATTGAATACTATGATGATCAAACTCACTACCCATCAAAATGGACATTGCATTAAAAAAGCTATCACCACAATCTTATATTGAAGATGTGTTTTTTGCACAAAGCAAACTGAGAAGTTTGACAGACCTTTGAGAAAGAATTGGTAAATTGAGGATGAAAAGAAGGATTTATAAACAAGTAGGAACCTTGGTGGAGCAGAAATTGGCATTTGTGGATTAGTGGTTTGAAGTGTCAATGCAGGGGGTCATGATCATGGAATTGAATAAAATATGTGTTTCTCTCCAAAAAATCATTGAGGAGAGAGTACTTTAACTTGTTTGTGCAAGCCTAGGCACAAACTAGTATATTTAGCCATTTGGAGAGCCACTTAATACACAAGAGATCTCCTCAAAGGACACACTTGTTAGAACTTGTGTTAGATATTACTAACAACTGCATTTTCTATATGTATGTATCAACATTAGTTAGTCCATGTAGTTCATACAAGGTTTGCAAGTCTAGTTCATAATTGTAAGGAAACAAAGCCTTAGGATCATTATTATCAAGGTAGTGCAAGAAATGGTTGGTAATTCCATTACGTATTTCTATTCTACTATATCACATATGGAATAAGATTTGGATAGATTCAAAAAGGAAATCACCTACATTATATGTAAATGATATGAGCCTATACATTTTATTACCATCCAACACTTTATCAATTGTTAATCGTACGATATCTCTCTTTGCAAATTCATAGTTTTTTGCATTTATCACATGCTTGTTTTCTTTTTTTGGTCATAGATTTAATTTTATTTTTCCCATGATATGCATAGAGCTTGATAGCAGACCCTAAAAGTTCACCCTTTTTATTATTGATGCTTTATTTATTGTATTATTGTGTTTTCCATATCTTGGAATACTCGGTGACATGCCTATAATAGTTTGAATAAAGATGTGATTTATGGTCATTAGTCAAAGTCTCAAAAAAATTTGTCAATTGATCGGGACATAAGTGCATAAAGGAAAGGTTTGATTAAATGGCTTGTAGAGATGTAGGTGCAGTCATTGGCATAGTTCATGGGAAATATCATGAGATGCTATGAAAAGTTGTTTGGTATTAAGGGACTTAATACAACCTTCTAAATAAATCAAAATGTTGAATCATTTCCTAATGCAGTTGTATTGGAAAATATAAGAGAATAATGGATGATATGTCATAAACCTACTAGATTGAAAAGGAGAATATGCATATTCTTACACTGATCATGATGCAGTAATATTGAGCGACTTAAACTCCACATCTAACAACAACTAACATGACTTAAAATCCAAGTGTTTAGTAATGATTAAAAGCATAAAATAAAACTAGAATAAAGTAGAAAAATAACATGTCATTGAACTTTTGAAGAATTCATGTTAAAACCATTAGCTCACAATGGATATAGAAGTGAAGTACAATAGTCAATAAAGTAGATACTAGTGATAAGAAGTAGATGACTCAAATAATACCTAAAAAAAAAATCATTAACCATATTTGCACAAGAGATAACCTGCTCATTGGAGAAACACTTTGACTCCACATAGGGACAAAGAAATACTTCACCAAAATCAATTCAGAAACAAAAATATAGTTTAAACTAATATTCTTCAATAAAACTATTTTTTAACCACAAACAAGAAGAAAATTTATAGTAATCAATAGTGTAAAAAAAAGAAATTAAAATTTGAAGAGGAAAAATTCTTAACAATCCATCCAGTGATGTACTTATCCTAGTAAATGTAATAATTTTGTTATTTTATCACTTGATTTTTTCCAAGCTAAAATAAAGGATAAAAAAAATTTAATTTTAATAATTGTGATGTAATCTATGCATTCTACAAGCTACACAGAGAAATAAATGGGGGATGATGGATAAGAAACCATCTTCTAACCAGTAGTGTAGAAGGACACCTACTCAACATAGATGTCAAGTTAGGCATTGGATTTCAACTATTAGATTTATTCACGCCATTACACTTTCCTCATCCTCAAATGTGGTATATTGTAAATTTGGAATAGTGAACACGCAAGGATTGACAAGATTGTAAATTTAAAGACCAATTACCCATTTTATCACCACTCTCATAGGGGGTCATCAATTCTTTTAAAGGAAAATGAATTCAAGAAATAGGAAAATATTAAAATTAAATACAAAACAAAGATGACATGGTACAAACTCTAATAGTGATGTTAAATGTTAAGAACATGTAAAAATTTAAAAATATTCAATATCATAACATTTGCATGGCATAGTGAAAGTCTAGCTAAAAAGTTTTTACCCCTCTTTAAAATGGAGAAAAGTTGACAGATAAATATTGCCAAGTTTTTATAAAAACTAAGAAATTTGGAAAACTCAATTGTTATTTTTATTATATTCTTAATATAGTGCTTAGAGAGATAAACATAAGAAAAACATAAACAATTTGTTGAATGTTGCTAAATATTTTGAATTTTGTGAAAAATATTGGTGTAATACTAAGATATGTTAAAATTTATCTCATAGCAAGTATGGTATGCATTAAGAGCTAGAAACAAACATAATATAGAAACAAAGAACTTGTGTTAGAAATGACTCAAATTTTCAAAAAAAAAAATTAAAAGGATTGAAATGAAACAAAGGTTTTAGTTTTTAAAACCATTTTTATTAAAATACAAGTAAACCTAAAGAAGTGCAACTTTTCTTGAAAAGCTTCTAGGATTTTCCTCATTACTGAGAAAATTGGCATGGACCTGATGAGTTAATGATTCCTATCTATAGGCAACACAAGAATTTTTTATGGTATGTAATATCCCCAAATGGGATATTAAAAAGGTGACAATAAAATATACAAACTAGGGCACAACCTTACAGAAAAAAATACCTCTACAACTAGGGCATAATATGGAAATGAACTTGCATCAAACATTTTTATCGCAACTCAAATTTGAGAACAAATTTAGGACCATAAACAAAAAGCTCTAAGTGCTCTTAAGATCAGATAAGGAACAAAATTACCTAGAGTTTTGAGAAAACCATCTCTAATTTTCTCCTAGTTTTTTGAAGTCCAAAGCATTGAAGGATAGCTCACTAAAGTATTCATAAAGATATATACCCAAATAGATCTAGCAGGCTAGAAAATTTTATGGGGCATTTGTGATTTGTGGGTCATATGTGTGCGATGCTTCCAAGTGATGCTCTATCATCTTTCCTTTCATTTGTCCCACCATAGCTAGCACTTTTGGCATTATGATTTATGGGGCCTCTCTAACTTAGATTGATATCTCTGTTGTGTTTTGCATTGATGTATTTATAGATCTAGTTATACTAGCCAGTGGTTTTGGTTTCATGAGTTATGGGTCTTCTCTAGCTCTTGGATTTTTTCCTATACAATGATTTTAACTTATCAATTTTTTGAAATCTAAGGAAAATTAGTAAGGTTTGGTTTTCTTCTAAGCATGATTATAAAGTAAAAAGATAATGGAAAATCTAAAGAATATGAAAGATTATTTGAAAGGAATCCACTTGTTGTCTTCGACAGAGGTGTATTCCAATTTGATGTATGGTTTGGTTGACACTAAAGAGTCTCTATGTTTGAATTTTGTTTCACATTAGTACAATCCTAGGTATTGCACTAGTTTGCATGTCTATAGAATGGTTTTCTATTAGCATGAGACTCACCATATCCTCTTCTTTGTGAAGTTACCATCAAGAAAAATGATAGTGCAATGGAATTATTATGTTGGTGTTAGAATGAAACAAGGAATTCTCTAATAGAAAGACAACCATGGTTATTGTAGGCTTAAGGATCATTGTTTCACTCTACCATTTTGTGGTTACTTTATGTATATAATCTTGCATGTGATCAAATCAATGTGTAGCTTTATCTAAATATCAAGGTGAGATCTACATAATAGATATTAAAATTTAATATGGGAAACTTCTTTGGCATTGCATTCTTTTCCCAATTAGTTTAGTGATGTTGAATATTATAAAGGAAGCCAACAAATCCTTCATGGAGTGCATGGTATTATTTATTATTTCTTAAGTTTCCCCACATCAATAGATATTTGATCTATACTACTTCTAGGTAAAATTAATATAAATATAGGATTTGAATATTTTCAAGTTCAAAACATGGGAAAATAGTCTTTGTACTGGGCTGAGGAAATGTTGAATACACTTGTTTAGGTACCTTATTTGTGACCTTGTTTCACTTTTGAGTTTATGGTCATTGTGAGCATTTTTTTCTAATTAATAATGATGTGGGTAGACAACAGTCCTTAGTTATTGGTCATTATAAACATTTTCTTTTTGAATAATGGTTTTTTGGGAAAATCTCAATCTTCATGGTCTTCGCCTTTAGAAGAATTTTTTAATATAAAAATAAATTGGAAAAAAATCAATATTCAATTCTTCATCATTTTAAATATATTTTGAGAAACAAAATGTTTTGGGAAAAACTCAATCTTCAAGTTCTTGGTCAGTACAAGCATTTTTTTATATATAAAAATGATTTGGACAAGACATCAATACAAAATGTTTTTGGGAATACCTCAATCTTTAAGTTCTTGGTCATTATAAGCATTATTTATTTTTAAACAATGATTTGGGAAAACATTAATGTTCAGTTCTTGATCATTAACTTATTTTTATATAATAAACTTTGATCTCGGTATTGAAATAGCTTATTGTTAATTTTCTTCTAAGAGAGAGGATTTTTCTTCACGATCGCTTGCAACTATTGTCTTAGGGAAGAGGATTCTTCTCAAAGGGAAAAAAAGTATCAAAATTTCTACACCTACTTCTATAATTAGAAAAGAAAATTCTTGCAAAAATTCTAAGGGAAAGTAGGTTGGCTTCCATATATTAAAACCCTAGTCCTTGCTCCATTCTGGTAGCATATAAAGAGAAGGAAATATATTGTAAAAGGAAGCAGATGCATATGTTGGTAGAAAAAAATGAAATTTTTAGTGAGAGAAAATGGAAGGGAGGAGAAGGTCCAAGCAAAGGTATATTTTGGCAAAAAAAACACTAAACTTTTAGTTTTTGGTAGTAGAGAAAATAGACATGGTAGACACAATATCCAAAGAGAGGCCAAGCAAACATGAAATGTAGAATTGGAGGTTTTATCAAAAGGAGCAAGGATGAAATGAATGAACCTTGTAACCTAAAAATTCTTTAGGGACAACATAATTGTTATAAATATTCAGAATAACTGAGAGGGGGTAGAGTGAATCAATTACTCAAGGTCCTTGGGTACCATTTGAACAATAAAACAATCACTCACTCTTCTTCTTATCCTATTGTTGCTCAGTCTCTACTAAATTTTTTTTCTTAAAAATAATTTTCTTTGCATAATTAAAACATCTTCAAATGTAAAACATATATAAAACATTGAACACAAATCTTGAAACTAAGATTTTACATGGAAACCCAATTCAGGAAAAACCACCAGCAACATGTCCCAATTTTTACTCTTTTCAAGTGAGAGTCATTAGGAGCCAACCCAGTAAACATTACAAAGCACTTTGTTAAATGTGACCTCGTTAAAGGATTTAATCCCCCTATTAGGAGTGACCATATTCGAAAACTTTGATCATTCCATTTAGAATGTCACCTAGATAAAAGATTTACATAGATTGTTAAGTCTCTCAAATGACTAATAGGTCAAATTTTTTAATAAGGATTTCAATACACATGGTGTATGATGATTAGAAAGAAAATACTAGGTTTTGATCTATGTGATTACAACTCACTTATCTAAGTTTAGATCTAGGTTTGATTCATATGCTAAGTCATTGAGAAGTTCTTCATTTTCATCTTTGATATTGACTCACCTAGAAATCCTTCAAGTAATCAACCTTCTCTTCTCAACAACACTTAAACCTTCTTCTTAGATTCACTTGTCAACATTAGCATCACCTTCTACAAGCTTTCTTCTCTAGCTACGCATTCTCTCACACTTGTATGCTTCTGATTATCATTATTCTTTATTTGTCTCTTATATATTCTTTCATCTACGCACACATATTCATCCCCTTGTGGTTTAGCTTTGTACCTCTTTAAATAGGCAATTATTTCTTTACAATTTTCAATGATCACCATAGATCATAGGGTTTATGATAATGTTCAAAACTCTGTCCATCATCTTGATCTTTTTCTAGAAACTTCTCTAGAATTTTTTAGTTAGGTATTTAGCTAATCCCTACCTTGAATTTAGTGATCCAACTCATCATTCTTATCATCAACATGGTTTACATCTCCCTATGAATTAACTGAGTCAATTTGGAATCATAGTTTTGCCAAATTCATTCACCTACTATTACTTAACAATCTCTAAATTTTAACCCTCAGTCATCGCTGAATTACTGTCACTGTAAAGCTTCTAGCTTACCATCAACTATCTTTCTTGGTCGATACTAACACTCAGTCAACACTAAATTCTCTTGATATTAACTATGGCTTCGTTGACATTATATCACTCATCCTCCCTTAGTATTTTACTCTATTTCTCATCTTAGCTTAATTTTTGATATGAAAAATCACTTTGCCTCATCACAGTCTAAGCAATCAAATATCCATTGTAACTTCCTTTTCATAACTCAACCATTCATCTCTGTTCTATTATTATGAGGAACATCTCAAATCCTCTTCATCAATCAAAACAAATATGATATTTAGATTAGGTAGTAATATGTCCTATCAATAAATTTGACATTAATAACAAAACAAAAATTATTCTGATTGTAAGTATCCAACAATCTCTCTCACTGGCATTGATGACAACATCTCTACATCTCAATATTAGCATTGTCTCAATATAGAAGATGTTTCTTACTTTGTTACCATAAAATCTAAAATATTTCTCCCTCTAAGATAATATTCTTGTTTATATTCTCATATACTCATGCTCCCATATATATCTCCCTTTTTGTTGTATGTTCATGTGTATTTTATCTCCCTCTTTGTATATTGCTTCATCGGTATATTCTCCATCTTTGACAATAATGCCAAAGATGCATAATATATTTAGAAAAGACACTTATCTTTCATGGTCTTCAATCTCTTTGTACGTCTAAGTTATGTATATTTTGCATGTCTAGCTGATATTTTCCACCTTTTTATGACTAATTTATTATGTTTTATTGAAGTATCTACCTTAGCCATTTCCAAAAATAGAGTTGTATTGCATCACTATGTATGATATGTTAACTAGCACATGTGATGCAATTCACTTTTTCTCCTTAAGTAGCTTTGGTTGGCGGAATAACACCTATTTTACCTCTATGATATTCATGAGAATATTTAGGTAAGGGTTTTGTGAACATGGCAAAAATTTGTTCCTTGGTAATCACATATTCTAGCTTCACTTACTTATCTTGAACTAATTCCCTCAAGTAGTAATACTTGATAGAAATGTGCTTTGTCTTAGTGTGAATCACTATATTCTTTGAAATATTGATAGCACTTATGTTATCACAATAGATAACCACTAGATCTATAATCTCTTCTATCATTCCTTTCATCAATTGCTTGATCCACATAATGTTAGAATAGTTCACTGTAGCTACCACATACTCGGCTTTAGTTGTTGAATCAAAAATACAATTTTGTTTCTTTATTGTCCATGACACCAATCTCTTTATTAGAAAGAATGCACCACAACTAGTGTTTTTTCTATCCTCAATATTTCTTTCCCAATCTGAGTCAATGAACACTATATCTTAAAATTGTCACTTCTTTTGTAATACAATCTATAGTCTTCTATACCTTTTGGATATATCATTATCCTTTTCATAGCCATCATGTGATTCTCCATAAGATTTTATGAAAATCTATCAATTACCCCAACTGCTAAAGCAATATCTAGTTTGTTGTGAATAACATACTATAATTTTCTAATCATGAATCTATATAAGGTCTGGTTCACATCACTAGAATCATCATTCTTAGATAACTTATGTCCTATAGACATAGGTATACTTACTGGTCTAGAGTATTCCATACCATAAGTCTTTAGTATCTCAATAATGTATTTGGATTGTGTAATGAAAATACCAAACTTCATTTGACATACATGTAAACCAACAAAGAATTTGATTTCACCAAAAATAGACATTTCAAATTCCTTCATCATATCATCAGCAAATAATTTTCATAATTCTTCGCTTCCTTACAATATAATATAATAAACAAATATTTTAGATAGCAATACTTCATTTTTCTTATCATGCTTTAAATATAGGTTACTATTATTATTTTTTCTTTCGAAACCAATCTTCACTAAATAGTTATGTAAACTTTCATACCAAGCTCATAGGGCTTGTTTCAATACATAAAGGGCTTTGTTTAGTTTACATACCATGTTCCTTTTGTTTGGATCTACAAATCCTTCAAGATGTTCAATGTATACTTCTTTCTCTAGTATACCATTTTAAAATACAAATTTGATATCCATTTATATACCTTTAAATTCTTGTAGGTTGAATACGCAAGAAATTTTTTGACTCCTTCAAGTCTTGCCATAGGAGAAAAAGTTTCTCTATAATCAACTCCTTCTTCAACATTAATCCCTTTCACACCAATCTTTCCTTGTTTCTTGTTACTTCTCTATTTTCATTGTGGTGTTCCTAAAAGCTCACTTTATCCCAATCAAATTTGTCTTTAAGTCTTGGCACTAAAGTCCAAGTATTTTTCTTCTCAATCTAATCAATTTCTTCTTTCATTACCTGAATCCAATCTTCATTATCTACAGCATCCTTTACTATTTCAGGCTCATATTCATAAAGTAAGCACATATCATATTTGAATAGTTTTCTTTTCATAACACTTGATTCAACATCTAAAATGATTAGTTTAGGTTTGTGATGTCTTTTCACATATTATGCTAGCATGGGTACTTTCCTTCTTGGTTCTTCTACAGGTTCATTTGAAAAAATAATCTCAGGCTCATTTTCTCTTCCTTGTCTACGTTCAAGTTCATGTTTTGCATGCTTAATGTTTTCTACCTGATGGTTACCATAACATGTCTATGACTTAGCTTCTACAACCTGTTACTTGACACCTAATCTCTGTTGCTTGGCAATTTGTATTTTTCTTTCATAATTTCCTACCTACTAAGAGACTAAATCTTGATTTTCTTGATTATTAGGAGTACTTGGAGCATCATCATCCACATAGATGAATGTATTTTAGTCTTTAGGTTCTTCTTTACATGCAATGTTACTTATTTCTACAAACTCGTCAACTTTGAAATTTGCACTTTTCATAATTTTGTTAGAGTTAGAACTCAAGCACTTATAGGCTTTTCTCTTGGTCGAATAACCTAGGAATATGCCTTCATCACTTTTTGCATCAAGTTTTACATTCCTATTATCTTTTACTTGATAGAATCTACTTCTAAATATTTTCAAATACTTCACATTAGTAGCCGAACCATTACATCATTGAAAAGGTGTAACATTAGTACTTTTATTGACCTATAATATTTTCAAGGTATAGATAGTAGTACTGACATCTTCTCTCCAATAATTATTTGAAACAATATTCTCCATTACTAATGTTCTTGCACAATCCATTATTGATATGCTTCTTCTTTCAGCTATCCCATTCTAAGGAGGGGTCCTTGGTGCTAACATTTGTCTTTTAATTTATTTTTCATTGTAGAATATAATTGAACTCATTTGAAATGAACTTACCACCTCTGTCAGATCTCAAGAATTTTAGACTCTTCCTTGTTTCTTTCTCAACTTTGTCTAAATATGATATGAATAATTGAAAACCATCTAATTTATCTTTAAGAAACATCATAGTCATCATTTTAGAGTAGTAATCAACAAATAGAATGAAATACTTATCTCCACAATAGCTTTGAAAATCAACAG
Organism: Cupressus sempervirens; assembly: GCA_028749045.1. Classification (NCBI taxonomy): domain Eukaryota; kingdom Viridiplantae; phylum Streptophyta; class Pinopsida; order Cupressales; family Cupressaceae; genus Cupressus; species Cupressus sempervirens. The sequence continues at coordinate 206,195,795 of CM053786.1, read as the reverse complement.
GTCCACATAGGTCTGCATGAATGAATTCTAAAATATCACAACAAGTATTTTTTTTTCTCTTGAAAATAGACTTGGCCATCTTTCCTAATTGACATTGTCAGGCTTTTCTAGTTTAGAAAACCCTTTAATATTCTTAATTTTACTAGTATTCACTAAATTTTTAAAATTCAATAACATAACCTCTTGCACAATAGCCAAACATCTTATTGTTGTGAAAATAAGCATGTCACACTTGATAGATATAGATAGAATAAATTACCTCTTATTTGATAACCACTTCCAACTAGCTTACCATCAACATTATGTATCTAGGCATTCCTATTCTGAAATTCAACTTTGTAGCCTAATTTTTTCATCTATGGAACACTAAGCAAATTATAGCTATGTCTTTAAACCCAATAAACATTGTCACATGTTATCCTGTCAATTAGTTGAATAGTCCCTTTACCTTTCACAACACATGGAATATCATTAACAAATTTAACAAATCGACCTTTGTATGGACCAATATCTTCAAATTTATCTTTATCACTAGTCATATGATTTGAGTATCCGCTATCAATTATCCATTTATCACTTTTTTTAACATATAAAATTAATGTATTTTTCTCATCTTTATTAGAATCTTCTTTCATAGAAACATACACAACTTCATCATCATTACTCTCAGATTCATTGTTAATTTCTTTAGCAATATAACAAGATTTCTTACCTTTTTCATCTTTGCTTCCTTGAAGTCTAATTCATATCTTCTTCTTTTGTACTTTATTTCCTTCCTTTCATCGTTATCCTCTTTTTCATGACACATAACAACAATGTGATCAACCTTGTTACATGAAAAATAAATAATAGATAGTTTACCTTTGTATTCACCTTTTCCTCTTCCAAGCTTTTTTGTAGTAAGGGCTTCAATTTCATCAGTCTCATCATTAGAGCTATCACTATCACTGTTTACATGTTTACCTTTTCTTTTGTTGATAACTAGTTGTGATTTGAATGCAGATTCGATAGTGGTAGGTGTGTAGTTGTCAAAATTAGACATCTCAAAAGTAGTAATTCTACCAATTACACTTTCTAAGATTAATGTGTTACATGGTGAGCATCCACATTCTTGGATTATAGAGACTCTAATGACATAGATAGGGAGTAGAGTCCTTAATACCTAACTTATTATTGTTTCATCCTTGATTTCTCCATTTGCACCATGAATAGCATTAACAACCTCTTTTAATCTTATGTAGTATTGAACTATATAATCATCTTCCATCATTTTCATGTCATAAAATTTTCCTCTCAGACTTGGCTCTTAAGACATTGCCATCACCTCCCAATATGCTCTTCAATTTGTCCCACATTTTATTTGCACTATCACAATCTTTTAAGTCATTAAAATTGACATAGCTTAGGGCTGATTTAATCTCCAACATTGCTTGTTTGTGTTCTTGCTTCTACTTTAGTTGCTTACCTATCAAAGGAGTAGTGGTCATCTTTACATACTCTCTGAACACAAAGTTATTAGTAACATCACTCATGCTAGATATGTGAAACGTCATCAAGGTTTGCCATGTTGGAAAGTTCTCCTTTTATATCTCTCTTATGAGTCATGATCTTTATCTTTTAAGTACCTTAAAAAAATTCTATATGAGCATTAAGATTTGATACCAATTATTATAAATGTTTAGAACAATTAAGAGGGAGGGGGGTTGATTTATCAACTTTTGGGAGTCATAACTTCTAACTCAGAAATGGGTTTTGGCTGAAATTTTATAGGCAGTCACGTGATGAGGAGTTATTTGGATTGCCAATTGAGTGTAGCTCAATAGGTGGCCATTTCAACAATTCTTTGGGAGCTTAAAATTTCATCTTAACCTCCAAATTTGAGTTCTTGTATTTTTCTCCAATTTTTTAGAAAATTGTTTATTAATAAATCTAAAATCATACTCTTGATTTTGTAGATTAGTTGGCAATTCATCTTGTCATTGTTGGGGTCTTTTCTTGGGAAAAATTGGGATTCATAGGATGGATTTTGGAAATTACCAAAAAGGGAAAATTCTTAATTTTTTCTAAAATTCTGCCAAATATTATAATTTTCAGAATTGTACTCAGTAGGCCTTTTCTTTCATTGTAAGGTAGAATAGAGTTGGAGAAGTTTAATGAAGAATTTGGTATTTTGAAAATATATGTTGTGTTAATATTTTTTGAGTATTATCTTGAAAGGGGTTTGGGCTACACAATTTGGTATCAGAGAGGGAAGATGGCTAGGAGAGGAAGAGGAGGTGTCACTCCAATGCAAGGATTTATGTTGGATATGTAGAGGTAGATTGAATGGTTGAATGAGAGAATGGATAATCAAGGAATACTAATAGCATAAGGAGAAGATAAATCAGATGAAGAGGGAAAATGAAGAGGTGTTAATCAAAGTGAAGAAAATGAAGAAGAACCCTTGGAAGAGTTAAGCTATGAAGATAGAGTGCTTTAGGCTTTAGAAGGGAAAAATGAAGGGATCAAGATTGAAGTCTCAGACTATGCTGGTAGTCTTAAGCCAGAAGAGTTGATAGACTAGCTAAATGAGATGGGTAAATTTTTTGAAAGGAAGCCTATGGTAGAGGGAAAGAAGATGAAGTTTCCCTACACAAAATTAAAGGGACATGCAATGATATGGTGGGATCACCTCCAAAAGGAATGAACCAGAAAATAAAAGGAAAAGATCAAAACATCGAGCAAGACGGAGAAAAAGCTTCGAGAGAAGTTCTTACCATTAGACTACTCATAAACCCTATATTGTAAGTTCTAGAATTTGAAGCAAAATCTATCATTTGTACAAGAGTATAGAAATGAATTCCATAAGTTATCTATGAGAATAGAGCATCAAGAAGATGATGAGAAAGTGGTTGGTAGATATATGAAAGCCCTTAAATTTTCTATCCAAGATGAACTGAGCATGCATCATGTTAATAGTATGGAGGAAGCCTACCAATTAGCTCTAAAGGTTGTATAAAAGTATAATTGATAGCACAATCAGAAGAATAAAGGAGAAGAACAGGTCCCTCAACACCACTTCAAGAAGGTTCTAACTATAACCAAGGAGAATTCTCCCAAGGATTTGAAAGAAATACAAACTCTAGACAAGATCCTACAAAACAAGAAAGATGAAGGGGATTTTAGCGAGGATGTTGTTATGGTAGTAGAAGAGGATGGGAAACCCAATAGAGTCCCTTTACCTATTTTAGATGTGGAGAAGAAGGACATAGGGCCTTTGAATGCTCAAATTATGACATGCTAAAAATAAATCAAGGAAGATAGCCTAGAGTGAACCCGACTTAGCTAGAGGAGCAGGAGAAATAAGTCTAACCAAATGTGGGAGAAATCCTCATAATGAGGAGATCAATGATTATCCTAGAAAAAGATGAAGTTCCTACAAAGAACTCTAACGATTCATGGCTTTGGACCAACATTTTTAGAAATAGATACACTTTTGGTGGAAAGGTATGTCAAGTTATTGTTGATGGAGGTAGTTGTGAGAATACGGTGTCTAGAGAAATGGTAAAGAAGTTAAATTTACAATGTGAGAAGCACCCTTGCCCTTATCGTATTGTATGGCTTAAGAAAGGAAATGAAGTAACATTTGATAAAAGATGTTTAGTTGGATTTATAATAGGAAAATTTTATAAGGATGAGATATGGTGTGATGTTATCCCTATGGATGCTTGCCATATGTTGTTGGGAAGACCACAACAGTATGATAGGAAGGTCATGCATGATGAGGAGAAAAATACTTACACATTTTGGAAGCATGGATCTAAAGTCGTTTTGTTGCCTCTTAAGGATGACAAGAAGAATGGAACCATGTTGTTTGCAAGAGAAGTTGTCAAAGAAATGAAAGTAACAAGTTGTTTTTATGAGGTACTTAAAAAAGGAGAAGAACAAGAAAAATGTGGTGCCACCTAGGCAATAAAGGTGCTAGAGGAGTTTCCTAATGTTGCTCCTAAGGAACTACATGATGGTCTCCCACCCAAAACAGATATTCAACATCATCTTGATCTTATTCCTAGAGAAAATTTTCCTAATCAAGCAGCCTATTGGTTGAATCCAACACAACATGTAGAGTTGAATAAACAAGTGACAAAACTAATGTAAAAGGGTCTAGTCATGGAAAGCATGAGTCCATATGTAGTACCTGCATTGTTTACCCCAAAGAAGGATTTCACATGGAGAATGTGCACTAATAGAGGAGAAATCAATAAGATTACAATTAAGTATCAGTTTCCTATTCCTTGGATAGAGGACATGATGGATGAATTAGTGGGGGCTAAGTACTTCAGAAAGATTGATCTTCAAAGTGGCTACCACTAGATCCACATTCGAGAGGGAGATGAATGGAAAACATCATTTAAGACAAGATATGGTTTGTATGAATGGATGGTTATGCCTTTTCGGCTTTCAAACAAACCTAGCACATTCATATGGCTGATGAATATATTGTTGCGACCTTACATTGGTAAGTTTTTTGTAGTTTACTTTGATGATATTCTGATCTATATTAGAAGCAAGGAAGACCACTTACAACATCTAAGGATCATCGGGATTGTCTTAAGGAGGGGGAACCTCTTTGTGAACTTGAAGAAGTGTAGGTTCATGCAAACTAGTTTTACCTTTCTAGGTTTTTTCATTTCTCAAGATGGTGTTTAAGTGGATCTAGAAAAGGTAAGAGCAATCCTAGAATGGCATCCTTCTAGTATAACATGAGTAAAAAATTTTCATGGATTGGCAACATTCTATGAAAGTATTGTAGCATCCATAATAGACTATACCAGGGGGGGAGTTCACATGGACACCAAATGCTGAAGAGAGTTTTACATTCTTGAAGAAAAAGGTAACTAAAGCTCCCATATTGACACTTCAAAATTTTAAAAAAGTTTTTGAAGTAGAGTGTGATGCTTTACATATTGGGATAGGTGTTGTTCTTATCCAAGCAGGTAAGCTCATGGCCTTCCTTAGCAAGAAATTGAATGACGTAAGAAAGAATTATTCTACTTATGATTTGGGGTTTTATGAAATTGTTCATGTATTAAGACATTGGAGGCACTATGTAGTCCCACATGGGTTTTTGTTGTTTATTAATCACATTGCTTTGAAATATCTCAACACACAAAAGAAGTTGAATAGTTGGCATGTCAAGTGGGTATCTTTCTTATAGGAATACACTTTTTTCTTGAAGAATAAATTTGGAAAACAAAATTAGGTTCATAATGCCTTGAGCAAGAGTGATATGCTATTAATCATAATGGAAACTGAGGTTGCTAGTGTTGATGCTATTAAGACCTTGTATGAAATTGATGATGATTTTTGGGAAAATTGTAGAACAACTAAAGGCTTCATCTTCTAGTATGTTTGATCATGTGAAAGGTGACTATTTTATGTAGGATGGCTACCTCTTTAAGGGTAAACAACTATGTCGATGTAGGAAAATATTAATAGGGAATTTCATAGTGGTGGACTAGCTAAACACTATGGACATGAAAAAAAATACACTTTACTAAAGATAAATATTATTGGCCCAAAATAAAGAGAGACATCACTAAATATGTGGCAAGGTGCAAAATCTATCAAGTTCCTAAAGGACATTCACAAAATATAGGATTGTACATGCCTTTACTAGTACCCACTAAACCATGGATTGATGTGAGTATGGATTTCGTATTGGGTCTCCCACACACTAAGTGAGGCAATGATTCTATTTTTGTGGTTGTTGATCATTTTCAAAAATGGTCCACTCTATTGCTTGTAAAAAGACCGATGATGCAACTAGAGTAGCAGAAGTTTTCTTGTCAGAAGTTGTTCATTTACATGGCCTTCAAAAGACCATTACCTCCGATAGAGACACTAAAATATTGAACCATTTTTGGAGGACTCTCTAGAGGAAATTAGGAACATAGCTATAGTTTAATAATGTTTATCATCCTCAAACAGATGGACAAACAGAGGTATTTAATTGAATTTTGGGAAATTTTTTACGCTACATTGTGGGGGAGAAGCCTAAATAGTGGGACTTGGCATTTCCCTAGGAAAAATTTTCCTATAATAGATCCATTGAGAAATCCCCATTTCAAATTGTCTATGGTCAAAAATCTCAAGGTGTTCTAGATCTTGTGTCACTTCCCTTGGGAGATAAAATTAGTGATGATGGAGTTGCTTTTGTTGAACACCTTCACTAGCTCCAACAAAATGCCTGACAAAAGTTATAGGATAGTAATGTGAATTACAAGATTGCTATAGATGCTACTCAAAGACAAAAAATATTTGATGTTGATGACTTGGTGATGGTTTAGTTGAAACATGAATGGTTTCCTATAGGAACCTATCATAAATTGAAGTATAAAAAAGATTGGGACTTGCAAAATCATCAAAAAGATTAAAGATAATGCTTATAAGATCATCCTACCAATAAATCTTGACATTTCCCTTGTTTTTAATGTTTTTGATTTATGCACATTCCATGGAGATGTTCCCAATAGAGACAAGGGCTAGGGAGTGGATTGGCAACATCACTCCCTAATAAGAAGAAGGAAAAGATTGCCAAAATTCTTGATAAGCAGACTACCTCCACAAAGCATGGTCATCATAATAGATACCTCATATAGTGGAATGGATTACCTAAAATAGAGAGAAAATGATCATCTAAGTGGGAAGTAATGTAGTTGGATCTAGTAAAACTTCAGCAATTCACAGATAGTCACTCGCAAGTGTTGATTTCTTTCAAGGGGAGAATGATGTATCAGCTTTTGGGAGTCATAACTTTTGATTTGGATATGAGTTTTGGCTAAAATTTTACAAGTAGCCACATGATGAGGAGTTATTGAGATTGTTGATTGAGTGTAGCTCAATAGGTGGTGTTTCAAAAAAAAATTGGGAGACTAAAATTCATCTTGACCTCCAAAATTGAGTTCTTGTGTTTTTTTCTATTTTTTTAGAAAGTTGTTTTTTTAGTAAATCCAAAATCATACTCTTGCTTTTTTAAATTAGTTGGCAACTCATCTTGCCTTAGTTGGGGGCTTTTCTTTGGAAAAATTAGAATTCATAGGATGGATTTTGAAAATTACCAAAAATGGAAAATTTTGTATTTTCTAAAAATCTGCCAAATATGGTAGTTTTAAGAATTATAATAGAGTTGGAGAATTTGAATGGAGAATTTTCTGTTTTGAAATTTTTTGTTGTGTTATTATTTTTTGAGTATTATCTTGAAAGGGGTTTGGGCTACATCGGGGGGGGGGGGGGGGGGGTGAATTAGTCACTTAAGGTCCTTGTGTACCATTTGAACAATAAAACAAATACACACTTTTCTACTTATCCTACTATAGCTCAATCTCTACTAAATTTTTTTTCTTAAACATAACTTGCTTTGCATTATGAAAACATCTTCAAATGTAAAATATATAAATCATTCAACACAAATCTTGACACTAGGATTTAATGTGGAAACCTAATTTGGTAAAAACCACCAGCAATATGTCACTAATTTCCACTCTTCTAAAGTGAGCTCTATTAGGAGCCAACCCTGTTAAAGTTTACAAAACACACTATTTAATGTGACTTCGTTAAAGGAATTAATCACCCTATTAGGAGTTATCTTTTAAGAGGAGTTTGATCATTCCATTTAGAATGTCACCTAGTTAAAGGATTTACATAGACTATTAAGTCTTCCAAATGAGTGTTAGGTAAACCTATGATATAATAATTTTAATTCAAGTTATTGACAACTATTAGAAAGAAAACAATAGGTTTTGATCTATGTAATTGCAACTCACTTTTGTAGGTTCAGATACCTCTTTAGTTCATTTGCGAGTCACTGATAAATTCTTCACTATCACCTCTAGTCTTGGTTTGCCTAGAAATCCTTCAAGAAATCATCCTTCTCTTCTCAAGATGACTTAAGCCTTTTTCCTCATATTCACATATCAACATTAGTAGATCATCTTCTACAAGCTTTCTTCTCTAGCTTTGCATTCACTCACACTTGCGTTCTTCTGATTAACATTCTTCTATATTTGTCTCTTTCATATATTTTCATCTACAAACAAACACATGCATCCCCTTGTGGATTTGCTATCTACCTCTTTAAATAGGAAATTCTTCCTTTACCATTTTCTATGATCACTATAGATCTTAGTCTTTATGATCAAGTTCAACATGATTCATTAAATATGTCACTCTTCTTGATCTTTCTATAGAAACTTCTCTACAATTCATCTATTAGGTCTTTACCTAACCCTCACCTTGAATTTAATGATCCAACTCATCATTCTTATAGTCAAAACAATTTACATCTCCCAAGAAATCAACTAAGTAAGCTAGGAATCATGATTTCCTTGAATTCATTCACCTAGTATTACTCGACAATCTCTAAATTTTGACACTTGGTCATCACTAAATAACTTGGTTGCTGTAAAGATTCTAGCTTGGCATCAATTATCTTGCTTGGTTGATACTAATTCTCAATCAACACTAAATTTACTCAACACTAACTATGACTTGGTTGACACGAGTATCACTAGGCCTTCCTTAGCCTTTTACTCTATTGCTTGGCTTAGCTTAAACTTTGATATGAATAGTCACTTTGTCTCATCACAGTCTAACTAATTAGATGTCCATTGCAACTTCCTTTTCATAACTCAACTTTTATTCTAGGTGTTATTGTTATGAGGAACATCTCAAATCCTCTTCATCAATCAAAATAAATACGACATTTAGATTAGGTAGCAATATGTCATATCAATAGATTTGACATCAATGCAAAAAAACAATTGTTTGAATTGTAAATTTCCAACACATAATAAGGAAAATGATTTTCCATACCTCTAAGTGCCCCCAAGAATCACATGGTTGTATTCATCTAACCCATATGCTCTATGTTTGTTGCACAATAATTTACATAGGGGAAGTATACAGGGCTTCCTTGTATGGGAGGGGTTCTTCTTTTTATAATCAATCTTATGATCTGTAGTAGCCCGAAGAGGTAGAGAAGCATAATTTTGTATTGCACAGGAGAAATCGTAGCTGACAAGTGGTCTTTTGATCATCCCAAGGTAACTAAGGGCCCAAGATCTTTGTATGTGAAAAATTTCTAAAGCAACCCTAATCTCAAGGCCTCGACCACAATTCCTCAATCTTCCCTTGCCTCGGGTATCGTAAAAGTGTTCAACTATTATTGGTATTGGTAAAAATCAATCATCTTCACTAGTTTCTAAAGATTAATTATTATAATTAAAATGATGACACATATGATAGGAAGATAATGGCAGTAGGATTGGCTATGATTGTTTTTACAATGAAATAATAATAACATGTTGACATGAACCATGGGTAAGAGTTTCATGCATGAAAGGAACTAATAATATGCATTGAGTCATTTTTTATCTCAAATTTTGGTCCCACGATAGAAGAATATAATTTAAAAAATTGGTTACTACAACCAATAATTATGTTCATCTCAATAATCACATGTAAATAATTAATAAAATATTTTATTCTTCATGACCCTCAACATCCAAGTACACATTGCAGCAATTATGAAGACAAATGAAAATGAATTAGCAAAGTATATTTCATCTTGTCCTAACAAATAAATTGTAGCATTCAATTAATTTTGTTGAGTACATGTAATGAGGTTGGTAGACTCTTAGAGCTATATGGGCCATTTATAATGCTATAATAAATGATCAATGATATTAAGAAGTGTGATGTTGTAAGAAAAATTTATATAATAATATGATCCTTACTAATTAGTTACTATAGTTAATAAAACCTTTTTTGAGAAGGCTCAAAAGATTAAGGAAAATATCACTAGTATATAATTTACACTATTGCATCTGATGGATACTATGATATTGTATCTAAGAAAGTAATACTTTCTAGTAAGTACTTATTTTTATCAAATAGAATGTTTAAGTAATTAAGAAAGGTATAGTGGTTTTAAAGTTATTCTAAATTTTACTATCTCTAGAGTTGGTTTGCATCAATTTTACATGGTTTCTCTACTACCTATGCCTCCTACACAATAATTGTGGTTCCCTTGATCATCTCAAATATAATTAGGTTAACAATAAGTCAAATTGGTCCTTCACATTTGATGAAGCATGTGACTCAAGCTTCTAACGATAATTAATCTAATCAGTAAGATAATAAAAAATAAAAAATATAATATATGACTCAAGCTTCTAACAATAAATAATATAATTGGTAGGATAATAAAAAATAAATAATATGACTTCTATCACTTTACATTACAAAGTCTAGTAAATATTTTCAATTTCCATTCTCTTTAAAATTGTTTACTAAGTAGTACATTTTAACTTCATAGTACAAAAAATCAAGTAATAACTCAACATTATACAACTCGTGCAATCATATGGCTATGCCTATTGGTTGGAGATAAAATGGTTATGCAAACATTCATTTTGAAATCTAGTTCTCTTTTTCACATACATGAAGAAGTAGTGCTTTCTAGTTTTTTAGTCCCTGCAATAAAGACAAGAGACTAAAGTTTTCAAACTATTACAAAGTATTAGTTTCTTTATTAATAATAGTGTTTTTTCTGATTATAAGATTTAAGACTATAGTTTATATGATATTGTAGAATTATTTGATGGAATATATGAAAATTTAAAAAATTCCATTGGCTGTTGTTATTTTTCTGGGTAGTCATTTTCTTTTTTAGTACAAATACTATGAGAAATCTTTGAGTTTGGAAACTGTCATTTTAGGAAGAGACCTACTCATTCATTGTTGTGATTTATGAAGCACACATCTATTGCTATGATTTCCTAAACATGAAATGTGTGTAGAGAATAAAATGTGTTCCATAGACATTCTTTGCATGCAATGAGGTCTACCATTCCAACAAAATTTGGTACTTAAATCTCTATGCCAGCAAAGAAAAGCTACCAAACAAGAACATTATAAAATGAAACTATTCAGTAAAGCATCACTTTGTCCTCTATCATCAAATGAAGTTGTGTGTTTTTAAGGTAGAAACAATTTTTCTATTCTCTTCTAGATAGGGTAACACTATTCTGGTGCCCTGTGAATATTGTAAAATAGTTTTTCTATTCTTGTAGACTATAGATATATTTTGGAGAGGCCCATTTGTTGTTTGATGGAAGCTCAGCCATAGTCGCAATTAGGTATAGTCTATTACTTGCCTTTACTTGTCCCAAAAATTGGTGATTTTTGAAGTGGTCATGGACGTACACAAATTATCTTCGAGCTTAGCTTCTATATCAGTTCCCTACATAAAAGTCTAAACCATCAATTGCTTTTCGTAATTTTTCTTTTTATGTTTTTATTGAAATATTTTAGACTTTAATTTCCATTGTATGAGATGTTTCACTACAAAACATTAGTAAAAATTCCAATGTGTGGACTAAAATGCTCATCAAAATTTTGTAGGTATGGTCTGTTTTACTACAAAATGTTACCCAAAATTTCTATGTATGAACTATTTTACCAGAAAATGTTAATAAAAAATTTCTTACCAAAATAGAAAGCTCCAAAATTTAAAGAGAAATAGTAAGAAAGAGAAGATAAAAATTAGTTCAAATCATAGACCAACTAGCACCGCTTCTTCTACAAATGTCTCTCCAACATCTTCTAATTTTATAATATGGTTGTGTATTATTTCTGATTTTGTAATTGTTCCTTTTTCAAAGAAATTAGGTTCCAAGCATTAGAGCCTGTCTCGAACTCTAAATTAGTTTCTTTGGTCGTCCTCTCTTCAAGAGAAAAAAATTCTAGGCAAAATGAAGTGTCTTCACGTGTGACCATATTAATGTGGGCAAAGAATCCCCATGCAAAATTAAATAAGAGCTCATGTTGTGATTAAGGGTTCTTTAGATTGGGATTTATACAAGTAAAATAATCAGAGGACATTCCATTCTAATCCATCCCTTCCAAGGACTTTGTGAAGTTTGGTAGTCCCTAATTCTTTGTTTCAATGAAAAATATTTTCAGTCCTTATTTGCTTTGATTTTGGTGGTTTCAATCTCTTTCTTGAGATACAAGTTTTGATTGTCTTTTTGACTGATTTGTATATGGGTCCAGGGCATATTCCTTTTCCTTGTTAATCTTGCAATGGAATCTTTAGAAATCTTGCTCGGCATTGTTTACCTAATGAGTTAGCTAAACATTTCTTGTCCAATATCTGTGAGCCATATAATTTGTAGATTGGATCAAAAGAAATAATTATTATATTGATTTGATAGATTATTTACTCTTACAAAATTGACCCAAAACTTATTGCTTTCTACATGTCAACAACCAACTTGACTTGAAACAACTTAATTCCACAATCCTCATTGAAATACGATAGTGGGGCTTGTCTTTAACTAGCAAGCATTGAAAATGCACCAGGGGATCCTATTTATTAGTATGGCTGAAATTTCTTTTATCATTACGTCTGTAGATCATATTCTTAAAATAAAATTTGAGTTTTATAATCAACAGATAAAAAGTTCAGTAAATTCTATTTTTTAAAATTTAGACTAAACCACATTCACTATTTTAGTAAAACAATCGTATTAGTATGATTAAATGCAAATAACCTAAACAAATCAACATTTATCACAAATCATCTAAAAATTGAACTTATTCTTTGACATGTTATCCACCTTAACCAGTTAGCTAAGAATCAATTGCACAAAGCTGAACGTATAGTGAATGTCTATTGTTTAGGATTATTTTAGACCTAAAGAATAAGAGAATCGCTGGTTTACAGCTATGATTACACAGCCATATCAAAAGAAGGATCACAAACATATAATAAATCTCACATATCCATCAACAAATCATTTTTAGAATGAAATGTTCACACGCTTCTATGAAGTTTGTGATTAGAAATAATCAAATGTTAGGATTAATGTCATTTGATCTCGCATTTTATTGTAATATTTTCAAATTTAGGTGGACTAAGAAGTGGCATCATCCTCAATAATCAAGAATCTGATCAGTACATAGTGATGTTCTTTTCAAGGTATTTTTTTAATGGCTAATATTTGTAAAAATTGGCTAATTTTAGAGTTTTTTCACTAGTGATTTGGCTAATAATTTAAGATTTCCTGCAACATAAATGGCCATAGTGTTATAAAATTTAGTACTAGAATATTTAAAATTGCTTAATAATTTATTTTATTGAAAAATTTAATCTCAAATATTCACCACAATATTCGTTCTATGATTAAATTTGAATCACCTAAATATAATATATTTTTGGATAAATTAAATTGAGCTGACTAGAATATTTAAAATCGCTCAATAATTTATTTTATTGAAAAATTTAAGCTCAAATATTCACCACAATATTCATTCTATGATTAAATACGAGTCACCTAAATATAATATATTATTGGATAAATTAAATTGAGTGACTAATAATTATCATAATTATTAGTTACATTAGGATATATCGTCAATATTTAGTTTTCACTGATTTAAAGTATATGTAACGATCCTCATAATATTCTATGAGGTAAAAAAGCTCAATTTTGATTTGTAATATTCCATGGTGATTAATGAACTTCTTATTATTATTATTGAGATTTGTCAATATTTTTTTCAAAAATATTACGACTCAAAAATAATAGCCACTATTAATTGTATTTAGAATAAAAAATTGAGAGATTTGCAATAGAAATAATTTTGTTTTTTCAAAATAATGAAAGATTTGCCAATATTTAATATCTTTGTTTAGAGGTGGCTTTCTTAAAGTTTACTCTAGTTCTTTTGATTCTTATTTTTCTTCTTCAAACTGCAGAGAGACAAGTCACTTAATCTTATTTTTTCCCTTCTCTTCAGTAGATTTTGACAACTAATTCTCTATTCCAAGCACTACTCTATTTATATGGACATCCAGATTTGCCAAATATAGGGTCCAAAGCAAACAAGGTCAATAGTAATTTAGCCTCACAGCCCACTGCTATATCAAATCCCCTCAAGTCTTCAACTTTTTAGTTTCAAAATTTGAACAGCCCTGTTGAATTGACTATTAGTTCTTTTTAAAGTCATTTTTAGAGAATTTGGCCCGACTTATTAGTCCTTTGTCTTATGGTTTTTTGTATTTAGCTTTTCAATCTAGAGTTTCTCAATAGCTAATCATCTTACTTTGGGAAGCGTCTACTCAGCCTATTAAATTATAATCTTCCAATAAATTTATAATTGATAGTCTGTGATATTCTATTTTGAGTCCCTGCCGCCAAAGGAAGGGACTAATGCTTTTTAGCTGACTTCTGCTATTTCATCTTGCTCCGAGAATAGTGAAAGGGAAAACAATCCGACAAAAGTATCCATTAGTTCTCATTTTCTATTAAATGCTATTGTTGCACTTAAATTTTCTACCTCTTCATTGGCTACTAGCCATTCTACTGGATGTCTTTTCATTTTTTCCTACGGAAAATTATAAGGAAATTCATCTACACTGATGGGAGCGTGCATTGTGCAGAGGTGAGAGACGTCTGATCCACAGGTGGAATCATTTGACATTATGCATAAACACTTGCCCTCTCCCCCGGTTGGTATATTAAAATATTTCTTCCATTCCTTTTCAATTTGTCCTCTCCCAAACAATGTGTACTTTTTGTGGATGAAACATGGTTTTCAGCATGGACATTCTATTTTGCATTGTAGTCTTGGTTCAAATTCAAAGGTATTGCATCTTGATTCTTCTTCATGCTTGACCGATAGTTACAGAAAACAGAATATGTAAGGATTTATGGTGAAAATAGTTGGTTTTCCCTTACATTTCTCTTGTATTGTGTTGTATTTTCTTCTATATCTTGCAATCTTAATAGGGAAGAATCTCGTATGTAATAATTATCTGTATATCTGCAATATTAGTAGGCAATGTACTTTGGGCAATGTTATATATATTATTTGTCTCCTTTTGTTATGCTTGATGTTTGTGGCTTTGTCTGCTATCTAAGCTTGCTCTCAATTTTATTTTTCTTGGAATTTAATTGAATAGCCATGTTTACTGTTCAAATGCTCTCCCATGGTCTGAGCTAAAACCCTCGTTACTGCCTTCAAAATTAAGAAATAAAATGCAACTACGTCCCCAAAAGAGGATTGAAGTGTAAATTTTAGGGATTCTACTTTCCTAGCACTGTGCCGAGATATTTTTTTAAAAATAGTACCATATAAAAGAACTTATATTTATTCCAAAGCTTGGCCCTAATGACACAGGAGGAAGTAAATTGCTATCAAAAAATGTGGCTAAAAACAACCAAATATCTAAGGCAATTAAATAGGAATGAAAAAAAACGCATTGTCTTGTTTTCTATCTTTTAGCATTCCATCTAAGAATATATACCCATATATTAAAGAAAAAGTACAATTATACAAGGTTGTGTTCAAAATATATATCTCAAACTCTTATACCTATTTATTGTCTCTGTCGTTAGTGTTTTAGTGTATATCTAGGGTGAACATAGATATTGGCTATAATAAAGAAACATATAGTCCTCTTATGCGTACTCAAAATTATGTCAGAGATGAACTAATGAAATTGAGCAACTGAGTAATCCAAATCTGACCTTTCAATTACCACAATCTAGCTATCATAGCAGAGAAATCTAAATATTGAATTGGCCTAATGCAGAAAGCTCATAACGTCAGAGATATTAAAGCTTTTGGACTATTTGGAATTACTACGTAAGATGAAATTATAATGGAGCTATAAGATATACTTCTGACTTGGGTGTCATTTTCAGAGACCAGACTAATAATTCCACTATCAAAATGATAATAATGGAGATGAAGTGCTCAGAAATACACAAAAGCAACCAATTTCTTGTCTATAGTTGTCAACAGTCCTCACATTATTTAGAACCATTCTACCCAGAAATGACCATTAGTTCTCTCATTTACACTCGAAGGAAACCAAAGTCTGAGGTTTTTATCAAATCCAAGATAGCTCATGGTGGGACATCCGAGTTCTATTTGTTCAATATCTTCACTGTGTACATTATTGCATCATTGTCTCCAAAGAAACATGTTGTGAAAAGGCACAAACTCTATCTTTTGTGACTAGAGATTTACCAGTGACCATGATTTCTTCCAATTTTGAATAGTTCTTACCAATGAATCAATGGAATGCTATGTTACATTTCTACAGACATTTTTCTGATTATATTATTACTTTATTTCAGTGCATACGTATAGCTTTCTAAATTATTTTGCAAATGTACAGTTACACATTGTTGTAACTCTACCCATGGTAGATGTGAAATTGTCGCCATAGCATGCTCTCTCAAACACGCTCTCAAACACGATATTCGGAAATATAGATACATTTTATTTTTATTTTTTTAATTACGAATGTAGGATTTTTGGTTTACAGAATCTCCTGCCAAAAAAATCCACGATCTGCAATTCATTCCATCCTTATACTTTTACTATTGTTTTCTGCTTATTTATTCATTCATCTACTCTTCTATTTTGTGAAGGAAATATGCTTGAGAAGGGACAGTCAGAATCTGAACAATGGCCTCTACTATAGTCTATGCCCATATACTCTTCTATTTCCTTACATGCCACCATGGGTTGAGAATATGATTGTGCCCTATTGTTAATCATCATTAGAGTACTTCAACGAGTTGTCTATCCATTTTCTCACTTATCACTTTATTGTGTTTATATATATTCTATTTGTCTACCCTTTTTCTCATTTTATTAGTTTATTATGTTTATTTATTTATTTTGTTTCATAATGCCTGTTAGTTAATTTATTGTACATTCAGATTTCCAGAAGCTAGAATCCTTAAGTGAAATAAAATTTATTCTAATGTTGTTTTGCAGGTGACTTACATGGATACATAACTGATATGGATACATAACTGATGATCAGAGTCCAAAGACATTCATGTATGTCATTGATTTTATCTATAAAAACCTATAGCTACAGAAGTTACTTCTATCAAGAGAGCAAGGATTTACCCTGGAATGAGTATTTGTATGCCATTTGTAAAAGGGCTTCACTTTTTTCAGATATTTTTGGAATATTTGAAAATTGATTGTAGTTTTTTTTATTAGTTTTGAGATATGATTTTACTGCAAATGATAATATATGACTTTTATGCAAATCTTGGTGTCTTTATTGCTTTGATTGCTGCCTTTATTACTTTGATTGCTTAAATTTCTATGAGGTTCTATTTCTATGAGTCAACTTAGAGCCGATACTGGCTAGCTATTAGAATAATATTTGATGATAAGTATTATAAAGGATGCTTTACAGTCTCAGTGACAACTTAGACTTAGGTTTAATTTTTACAAATCCTCGTATCTTCAATGCTTTAATTTCTTTAATTCCTAAGTCATCACGGAGACCCATAGAGACTATATTGGTCATCACTGTTAAAGACAGCTTGAATAGCAAACAAACTAAACATTAGACATTGCCTTACAAAGGTTACTCTTGGAAAGTATATCTCTTAATCACATTCTATTTCTTGAAATATAACTATTTGAAAAGTTAAAATAGAAGTTAAAATAGAAATACTAGAAGAGCTAATTATAATCTGTTGGCCACATATATCTACTTATTTGTTTTCTGACATATGATATTACCCTCTGTCATTCACTTCTTTTCAACATTTTTTCCATCTTCAACTTTGCGAAAGCCATCGACACACACCTTCTTCTTACCCTACCATAGATACCATAGGCATAGACAGGGACTACAGCTGCACGCAGCCCTTGTTTAACGACACAACTAGTGTTGAATATTCAGTTCTTTTCTGGTGCCATGTCAAATGTTCCTCGTCAAAATTGTACTGGATACCAAACTTGTGCCATATGAATATTGAAAATGTTTATTTACATCAATATACATAACGTTTGTAATATCTGTAGACAGTCTAGTCCTGATATTATATAAAACACACAAATTCTTTTGGATACGCAATCCCTAATAGGCGAGGAGAAATCACTATATCTGTAGGCTCAAATATAGAGGAGCTTTTATTTAACTTAATTTGTCATGTTGATTCGAGGTAAGATTGAAATCAATCAATATACATAATGTTTGTAATATCTGTAGACGGACTACTCCTGATATTATATAAAACACACAATTTCTTTTGGATGCACAATCCCTAATAGGCGAGGAGAAATCACTATATCTGTAGGCTCAAATATAGAGGAGCTTTTATTTAACTTAATTTGTCATGTTGATTCGAGGTAAGATTGAAATCAATCGTCAAGCCAATCTAGACTGAACTGTGCTTCCGCAGTTGCAACAATAAGCTCTGGAATCGAAATGTTCTTGGCACGCAACCACTGCCTCTCAATCTTCTCATCACAAATAACTAGCCTGAGGGAACTCAGTTCACAAATAGATCTTGGCAGCTTCTTCAAATGGGAACACTCTCTCATATCAATCTCAGTCAACTTCTTTAGTTTCCCTATTTCGTCCGGAATTTCTCTGAGCCCCTCACAGAATGAGATGTCAAGGCATTCTAGTAGCAGAAGATGTCCAATTGATGATGGGAGTTCTTTTAGGCCTGGTAAAGCTGATAACCTTAGCATTCTAACAGCGCTCATATTTCCAAGCTCATAAGGCAAATTATTAACAAGGTGGCAGTTGCTGATAGACCACATCTTAACGCAAGGCATATCAAAGAAATTAAGAGGCACCTCCTGCAAGGTGCTAGAGTGATCAATGTTAAAATCCTGCAACTTGGTGATGTTGAATGAGGATGCCTGTTCAAATCCTTCACATAAGCTTACAGAAAGCTTCTCTAAGTGTTGTAGTTGTTTTCTTTGTGCTTGAATAGTAGGTGAAATCAACCTGTGAAAGCGTACACTCTTGAGTTGAGTTAGTGACGATAAAACATCCAGACCTTGTACAGTTGCCCTCTTTGTGCCATAATTTAATACCATCAGAAATTTTAGATTTTTCATGGATATTAGAAACGGCGGAAGAGAGTATTCACTTGAAGTAAATAATAACAATAGAGCCTCTGTTTCAGGTAAATTCATCTCTATCCACTGATTTTGTTCCATAGGGCCTACATGAATAAATGATAAAAGAAATATGATTAAATCACTGCATATGTTGGCTAATCATAAACTCTTGAAATTTAATCTAGAAAAATATAGAAACTAGAAACGAGTTCATAACATTACATTCTGATTGTGAACATTAGTATCTTATAATTCTACTAAACAAAAATTATGAGAAATGCACTAATACATCCAAATCTTTTGAAAAGTATTGGTGGCATGTTTACTGTACACCATACAAAATTGACTAGGATATAATTCCATATCAGTAAACACTATAGTTTCATGTGAGAAAGAAATAGTTTGATACATATGAGGAATTAGTTGTCAAGAGAATTAGTTGCCGAGAGAAATGATATAAATATTTAAAATTATGGCTGATATTTTGAGAAGATTAGCACAAAGGGTTGGAAATAAATAATGAAGAGATTCCTTTGACCAACATACCTGTGTGAATGGAGAGCACCTGAACATTACATGCAGTATGATTAAGCAATTCCCATTTTTCTTGCAAATAATGTTTCATTTTGTCAATGAAAAATCTCTTTTTGTGGCCTAGACCATCTTGGCATGCCAAATAAAGGGCCAATTCATGCATTACATTATGCTGAGAAACGTACAGCTGGGATGAGTTCTCATGGGAGATTGCTGCTCCACTCCTGATAAGTGTGCTTCACATTAGCTTATAATTCAAACACGAATAAAGAGAAAACTAAACATGTGAAAGGAAAGACAAATACCTTGGACTGCCAGTCAAATTTAACAAGTTTCTGCTTGCAAGGTCCTTTAAGATGGAAAAAGCATAATGTTGCTCTAACTTTCTAACATAAACCCATATGTCCAATAATACATCAGCACATATTTTTTGGTCCTCAGGAAATAAACTTAAGTCTAGGACGCATTCCTTGTTTACATCATCTAAGGAATTGATACTAAGCTCCAACAGTCGAATAAGCCCGTTTTCATGATAATCTGATATGCATTCTCCTTTAGAAATCTTGTCCTTTGCCCTCTCCCAAATCTCACGTGGTTGCCCATACAGACAGCTTCCGATCACCTTTAGAGCAAGTGGTAGGCCGCCACATTTCGCTAGCAACTGTTAATTGAAGAAAGGTCAAGATAATTTATTAAAAAAAAAACCAGTTGAAAGGAATGGAAAATTCTTTCATGTCATGTAAGGAATATAATTTGAGAACACCTAATTTCAATTCAGAAATTTTTAGAATTCTATTAATTGATCGATACGATATTTAAAGTCTTGGATCTAATATAAGCCATTATTGTAAGGAAGCCTATTCAGATCCAAAATTCTCTAAGATCTTATTATTATTATTTTAATAGAAATTCTATCTAATTAATTAGTACTTCGAAGAAAATATATTTCAAATTGTTAATTTATTATGCACAATTAACTAATTCAATCTTCAACATTTGTTATATGTCAATAAAATCGCCTTTTCCACTAAACGTCCATTCTGAATTCCACAACCGAAAGTGTCCTATGATTCTAGATATATCAGAATCTTCAACCATTTTCTTTTCAAATGCTTTTCCTGTTTCAATCGATGCTTCTAGCACTAAAATTAGAAAAAGATTGAATGCACTATCTGTTACAAGTGACATATTAAGTACCATATATTCCGAAAGGATAATGATAATATTGGACAATAATTATAAGGGGTGCATTTTCGGAGAAAAGAAAGCTATGTGAATCGTTTAAAACACTCTAGAATAATTAAAAGAAAGAAATTATTATACCTCCTCCACTAAGTCTGCATTTACAGTAGTGCTAGGAATTGATGGCTGTCCAAATGCCCAGAAGCAGAAAAGTGACAGCGCATCCTCTCGGCTCAACACTGGCAACTGATACAGCTGAGTAGTTGGCGTTGTGGGGATAGTGGAATTATCTCTGGTTGCTACAACAGTTTTGTATTGCGGTCCTTCAAATAGTAGACTTTCCAAAGTATCTTTGGACCACACATCGTCCAAAATAACCAGAGTTGGTTTCGATTGACTCAAAATCAATTGTTGAACCTTCTTGCGTGCATCTTTGATATTTTGAAATCCTTGGCTCTTCTTTCGGGCAATCTTCTCCCACATAGTCTCTAAAATCTCCATCAGGTTTGGGGACTGCGAGACGGCAACGAAAGTCACATTGCCACAGAAGTATTCTGATATGCATGAAAACACAAACTTGTTTTAGGTTAAGTACCCTACCATGCAATTACACCAATGGGTGTAATAAAATATAAATGAGAGCACAATAATAGATATTTACCTCTGACTTGAGGATCATTGCCGACAGCCCGAGCAAGAGTAGTTTTTCCACCGCCTGCCATGCATTGCAACCCAACAACTGACACATCGCTCTTGAACAACACTCCCTTCAAATCTCCAACACATTTGTGTAGTCCCACATAGAACTGCGATTTTCCGGAAACACCATATGCGGAATCGTCTGCCGTTACATAACTATCGATGAAATTATTCAAAGCCATTTCTTGAACTTCTTTCAAACAGCTAATTTCTACTGCAATCTGAAAGTCGAATCCTATTGTTATAGGACTTTACACACCTTACAAATTTTCTTGTCTTTCGAAGCCTATAAGACATGGTCGTTTTTATAGAAGTGTAAGACATGTCATGACTTATTCTCGTTGGCTTCCATGAACTTTCAAGTAAAAGCAGAATGAAGATACGAGGTTTTGTTAGGAGAGTCGGATGTCTGGAACATTCTTTATTAGAAAGCGAGTTCGAAGAACACTTTTAAAGAGTATTTACTAAATATATTTTATCATCGTATGGAGTACTCCAAGATCTAGCGTGACCTAACTTGAATTAATGAAATACTCTTCTTTTTGTGTCGTAAGTTCTCGGTACGAGGATGCTCCTTACGGCGTAAGGAGAGAAGATAATAATTTGGAAACTGGTTCATTGTTTAGCGAGTTTGTTCCAATGTTGGTCAATATGTGCTCAACTTTGGCGAGTTTATTTCGTCAATCTTGGCAATAAGTGGACCATAACATTGTCAAAACGTGGCGTGTAAATTGGTGAATACACAGAGTAGAAGTGTTGGTTTTAAATTTGATGAATTTCTTTTGTCAAAGTTTTACTCATACGTATTAATAATGATTTTCTTTTAAAGTTTGGTGAGTTTGTTTAGACAATGCTAATCGATATGTAATTTTTCTATGGGATATCTTGTTAGAATAAATCAATACAGATAGTCATAGTTTGAGTTCTAATAGGAGTCTGTAAAGAACTAGTGATCTGTTCACACTTCTAGTTTGCTGTCAACAATTCTAGTTTTCTATCAATAAGGCTTAGTTTGTTGTCAATTAGTCACAGCCAAATGTAGAGTTTGTTTCTGATTTTACAGGAGAGTAGTTGGTTGTACTTTGTGTGTAAATATGTATTGCTTATGCTATTTTCAATAGAAAAATAAGTGAGCTCGTCATTTGCTTTGTTTTATGCTTTGTAATCTTGTGTAACGTCCCGCTCGGGAACCCAAGAGAAATAAACCTAACATGTTACAATGTTTACTGAACTATTTTTTTTTTTAAAGTTTAAACAACATCAAGATAACATTAATGCGGAAGCAATATGAACATACACATCAAATACACATATGCAAATATAGATACAGTTTCAATTCCTCAAGAGTTCCTTTACGTTGAGTCACATTTAATAATTTTAAATTAATTAGTTTAAGTTTCAAGTATAATGTTTCAAGATCATAAAGGAATAACAGATACATAATCGCATAAGCAATGTATAAGTATAAATAATACAATGAAAGTACATCCACTGCACATGTCATAGGGTATGTGAAAAAAGATACAATACATCAAAATACATGATAACATATATACATCATCTAAAAAGAAGTCTCTAAAATAACAAATAAGAATGATAAAGGTACATCTTCTGCAACGAACATCCAACAGCTGGAAATGTGAAGGGGGACCCAAATGGTAAGAAGGCACTACCTCCCGACCGTGTGGTTACCTAGTCAGGCTTCCACTCCCACCGTGCAGAGAAGATAATGAACGATCCACATACGGCTATCAAACATAAAACATTCCTAGGCAAGGTACCCCTAATAGCCAAAACTACCTCAAAGGTAACACATACTACTCAAGAAGATAAAATAATCTAAAAGTAAGAACACTCAATCCAATACCGACACCACATAACCAAACATCATACACAAACCAAGTATAAACCAAATACCAAGATCATAAGATAAAGTCAACAAAAGACAATCACCTCAAGTCAAAAACCACATGTCAAAAGTACACCATCCATGAATCACCAATCATCATCAATGAAAGTAAATAACCATAATAAACACATCCGAAAATAGATACACCACATCCAACAATAAGTACACCACCAGAGATACACAAATCTACAAAGATCTACAGAGGAGACTTAGGCTACATACTAGAGAGTGTCATCACATGGCTGCTTAAGTTACCCTGGACTGATCTCTTAAGAGACCCCGAACCCTCAAGCGTTGAGTTACCCTGGACTAGTTACTATGAACCCTGGACCCTCAACATCACACATATGGAAAACTAGAAAGCCCTCTCAAGAAGACGAGGCACTCATCTCATTCCCATCCTTAGTCAATACAAGCACTAAAGGCATGGGTAGATCAAATATCTCTAACTTATCTTTTTAGTGTGTTTTCCCCCCATAAATTTTACTTACTAGATTATCACTTATTACATAACTTGCATTAAGTTACCCTGGTACCGACCACTTTGGGTCCCGGACCCCTATGCAAGCCACTCCCAAGTCACGTACCTAGACAACCTCTCTTAAGCACATAAAAACACAGTTGTGTCCCATACCACAACACCCATAAAGATCAAACTCGGTTCCTTAACAAGCAACCTAATACTAAGTTGGTTCTCCCAACCCAAGTAAACATAATTTCTCCACAAGATAAACCTCATAAATATAATCTCCAATATGAATCACAAAACACATCATGACATCTAGTCTCATAAATAGTATACAAGAAATCTCACAAAACCTCTGGTGTACATCCTAGACTGGTCAAGATCTAAACAACTCGCAAATCCCAAAGCATAGATAGTACAAGCAACAACACAATTTCATAGTTAAAATACATAATTGGGTTACAAGTAAAGTTTTAGTTTTTCAATGTTTGTGTTTATGTAACTAGTCTCATAGTTCAATTGATTGATAATATGCTTTTGAGTTAATCTGAGGTTTCCATTTCTGGTTGAACGTATGTTTTAATCAGATAAATCACATAGTTTACCCTTGCAAAAATATCTTGTTCCTATATCCAAATGAAACACACAATTACCCATAATTGATTTTAAGTTAAGTCCCCAAAACAACCCAAGGGTAGTAATTAAATTGTTAATAATACTACGATTTTATTAAAAATTAATATTACAATAATTAAGTAAAACTTATAACTTAAACAACTTTCATTATTAATTAATTCTAATTAAATCATATTCAATTAAATTAATTAATATATAAAAGATTCATATCAAATTCTAATTGAACATGGTTTATAAATTACTTTAATAATAATTTAATTAAGACTTAAATTAAATATTCTCAAAATTTAAATCAATTAATTAAATTAATATTAATAGTTTATTTAAACCTAATTTATATTATTATTAATAACAACTCATTAATCATTTTATAAATTAAAACTGATTAATATATATTACATATTAAATAGCATTTTATATATATTAATACTAATTAATAAATATATATTACTAAATAATAACTATTATTAAAAAACTTTAATAAATTTTTTTAAAAATGATTTTTTTTTAATAAAACTATATACTATGTGATTTAGGCCTGCTGGCCATACTATACGGCGCCTGTCGTGTGGCTGCCTGCGTGACTGCAGGCTTGTCTGATGCCGCGTGCAGCAGTCAACCTGCACACGCACGGCAGTCAGGTAAGGTGGTGGGGTGGTCAAACAACCCCCCCCCCCCCCCCCCCCCCCCCCCCCACATTTTAATATAGTTTTTTTTATTAAAAAGTTTTGTAAAACACTTTTTTTTTTTTTTAAAGAGTATAAAACACTTTTTTTTCTTTTTTTTTTAAATTTATTTAAAGAGTTTGGTATATTTTATAAAATTTATGATTATATAAACTTTATTAAATAATTCTTATATATATATATGTATATATATATATATATATATATATATATATATGTATATATATATATATATATATGTATATATATATATATGTATATATATATATATATGTATATATATATATATGTATGTATATATATATATATATATATATATGTATATATATATATATATATACATATATATATATATATATATATATATATATATATATATATATATAATGTTTACGATATAAGCCTAATAGGAAGATAAATAAATAAATCGAACCCTTCGAATTTTCAATATAAGATTTTCATTTCCACAAAAAAACCCTTTCTAAATTTAAATTTCTAAATCCCAATTTAATTCAAAAGCCCAGATCCCGATTTATTACCAATTTCTTTCAATTGCAGAACGAGGTTATCTAAATAGTTTTTCAATCTCAATTTCTAGAGGAAATCAAATAGCAAAAGATTCAGAAGAAAGGTAGCAAGATTGATTCAATAAAATTTGAGAAAGCAATTTTCAATAAGCACAAAGAAGAAAGAGATCCGAAAGTGTTTCTAGAATGGTTCACAAACCCTACCTTGATCTGATGCTAACAATCTAGTGAAACCCTTGCTAATCCGAACCCTTCCAAGCTTCCAAAGATTTCTTTGTTCCCCTTTCCAAAAGTGTGTTCCCTGAAACCTGTCCCTGTAATAATGACCCCAAAACCCTCTAATATAGAATCTAATTACCTTTTAGGGTTTCTGTCTCTACAACTCAAAAATAGAATAATTACTTTATTTAATTAATTCATTCATGCACAACTAATTTTCTTTTTAAATTAAAATATTCTTTTTATTATTCCTTCATGCACTTTAAGTGAATTGTTAAATTACTTTATTTAACTATCCACTTGACTTCTATTTTAATCAATTTATAACTTATAAATCTCATGCGCACTTAATGCGATTAAATATCTTTATTAATTTCACATGTTTAATCTTTTTAATTAATTTCTTTTATTTTCAACTCATGCATAAATCATGCGAACTATAATCTTTATGATAATTAAATATCTTTTCACTTTTAATTTCATTTTTAGAAACTTAATTGATAAAATATTTATTAACTTAAATAACAATAATATTTAGCATTTATTTAAAAATGCACTCTAAATATATTATTATTAAATTAAATAAATATAATCACGTTCTAAATTTAAACTTTATTTAACTTTCCACTTTACTTCATTTTAAGTTAATTTATTAACTTTAATCTCATGCGCACTAATAAAATATCTTAATCAAGTTCACATATTTTATCTTTTAAATTAATCTCTTATATTTTAAACTCATTCATGCGAACTTAGATCTTTTTCATAATTTAATATATTTTATCTTCTTAATTTATTTTTGGAACGTTTAATTTGATAAATATTTATTAACTTAAATAACAATAATATTTAGCATTAATTTAAAAATGAACTCTAAATATATTATTATTAAATTAAATAAATATTATCATGTTCTAAATTTATTCTTAAAACTTTTACCTTCAAATTCAATTCTTTATATTTAATTAATTTCTCAATTAATTAAATATAATTAAATATTCAAAATATCATAATAATTTTTCATTAAATTAAATCATTAATTTAATCTTTAAATTAGACTTAATTAATAGAAAATTCATCAAAGACTCACAAAACAACATACACACAAAAATACTAACGGGTTTTAAAAAGGGTAGACAGTCTGTTACAAGTCCTCCTTGCAGGACAAGTATTATAGGCTTATGGCTAGGATTGGACCTGATCATTATCTTCTCATTCTCACCATTTGAGTGTTTGTAATAGGGCACGCTCATCCTAGCAATTCAGGGAAGTCGATGCCCGATACCTGCATCCTGCATAAAAGACGAGCATGTACATGTATATAATATATCTAAACTAAAAAGACAATGCCAGGGAGTGGTTCATCGTGTAGATCCTGACTAGCAAGTGACTATGAGTCCCTCCCTTAACCACATCAAACACGTCAGACAGAAAGATAAAATAAACATGCGCACCATACACATGCAAGTATGGGGTAAGTATAAAATCACAAATCTAAGATCAAATGCGTACATATAATAATGCATCTCTATCAATACAACATAATCATTATTAAAGACATCATTTTAACATTGTTACAAAAGAAACCACATTTACTAACTAGGATCATCAAAATATCATTAACGTCATGTAAAATGAAATCAACTAAACAATTATAACCGATATATTTGTAATCAAAGTCATGAAATAATATCATAGTATTGTAAATCCAATATCTCTAAACTAATCAATGCATAAAATCAGCCTAAAAGAATTTGACAATGATAACAGAAATGTGATCTAGGGGCAGGCACTACATCTTGTTGTTCTATTTTTAATTTGGTATCAGAGCAAAGGAATGTTGTAATGCCCTGTTGTGTTTTCTCTTGCTTAGTACACCCTTTGTTGATAGTGCTTTAAAAGTAGTTCATGAAGAAAGAGCTCTAATCTAGCCTTCTAGAAGTGAAGTAGCTGAGAAGATCCCATGTTTGAGTTGATTTTCTCAAATTGCAACTAGTATATGTTCAACAATCTGATTTGAGTTCAAGAATTGATAAATTTTCTTTTTTTTTTGTTCTTTGGTTACTTCAAAAATGACAAGTCTATTTGATTCTTATCTAACTGACTCAAATAAGTTAGATGGTTCCAATTATGTCAATTGAAAGTTTAAGATGCATAATCTAATGGAGGGATATAATGTGTGGAGCATTGTAAATGGTACTGAGGCTAAGCCTACTACACCTCCAAATGTTGTTCAAGATTGGGAGAAAAGAGAAACCAAAGCCAAGATTCTTTTATGAATGTCTATAAAAGACTCTATCATCCCTCCTATAAGGGATATCACTACTTCTACTAGTACTTGGAATGCCTTAAAAGGTTTCTATGAGATTAAAAATTCAAACAGAATTCTGTTTTTAAAGAGCAAGTTACTTTCAATTAACATGAAAGCGAATGAAAATGTTAGTAGTTATTTATCCAAAAACAAGGATTTGAGGGATAAATTAGCTGACATTGGTGAATCAGCTTGAAGTAGTGATTTAGTTACTGTTACTTTGAATGGAATGGTGCATGATTATCAAGTATTTATTACTGGTTTGACTGCAAGAGGAAACACTACTTCTTTTGAGAATTTGGCAAGTATCCTTCTATAAGAAGAAGAAAGGAAGAACCAAGTGGACAACAGATTTTAGAGTACAGATTCAGCGTTGATGGCAAAAGACAAGAATCCATTCAAAGGAAAACAATGGCCAAAGAATAATGAATTTAACATATTTCACAATCAAGGGTATAGAAATGAAAAGAGTATCATGAATGGGTATCATCAAATCCAAATATGAGGAAAAATGGTAATTGTAATTACTATGGAAAGTTTGGACATTATGCTTATGAATGTAGAAAAAATAAGTATAATGAGTCCAAAAATTACAAATATGAAGGTAATTTTGTTAATGGTGATTCAGATACAATAAGTGACAACCTTCATGATTTAAAATTGTTTGTGTCTAATTTTGCTCTTTTAGCTAAATCAAGTGATTGTAATGATTGGTTTATAGATTCAGGAGCATCAATTCACATGTCATGCAATAAAAATTGGTTAAAATTTTTCCAAGAGAAGGATGATGGTAGAGAGATCCATTTAGGAGATAATAGGTCACATGATGTAAAGGATGTGGTGATATAAGTGTGCAGTCAGATTAATAAAATAGTCTTGTTATCCACTATCACCATTTTCTTTGTTTTCTACTTTTAAATATGGTATCAAAGCCAAGCTTCAATCCTAGGACCTGTGAAGATCAAAATAGTGATGGTTGTAGCAAGAGGTGCATTATTGGTTGTATCTAACATCTCAAAACTTTTTTACATATTGATCAACCATGTATCTGAAAAAAAATTCTACAAAACTAGTGAGCACAGTGGGTACCCATGTGACTCGGTAGATGAATTATTTTTCATATGGAATATAAGTGTTCAATTACCTAATGGAAATGTAAAGAAACTTTCTAATATTATGTATGTCCTAGGAATTAAAAAGAATTTGATTTCAGTTTCAGCTATTACTAACCAAGGTCTAAAAGTTGAGTTCTTGAAGGGAGGTTGCCAAGTTAAAGATACGAAAAATCAAAATGATGTGATTGTTGAAGGAATCATGATAGGAGGTTTGTATAAACTTAATATCAATATGGAAAATCATCATGCAATGACTTCTACAAGTGTGTCTTTTGAAGAGCTAAGGCATAAGAGGTATGGTCATCTAAATTTAAAAGATTTGATTTCTCTACAAAGAAAAGAGATGGTGCAAGGTCTTCCAACATTTAAAGATGAAAAAATTAGTTGTGGTGGATGTGCATTAGGCAAACAACATAGAAATGAATTTCCAATAAGAAATAATGTAAAGGAAAAAACTATTCTTGAACTAGTGCATTCGGATGTGTGTGGTCCTATGCAAACTCAATCACTTGGGTGAGCATCTTACTTTCTTATATTTGTTGATGATTGAACTAGATACACTTGGGTAAATTTCTTAAGAAATAAGAGTGAAGTTTTTCAATATTTCAAAGAATTCAAAACTATGGTAGAAAAACAAACAACTCACAATGTTAAGATTCTTAGATCAGATCAAGGGGGGGAATATACGTCAGAAAATTTTGTGAAATATTGTAAAAATAATGGCATTCTTAAGAAATATGTAGTGGTCCATAGTACAAAACAAAATGGTGTAGCTGAAAGGAAAAATAGAACAATTGTTGAATGTGCTAGGAGTATGCTAAAAGAAAAGAATATCTCTAATAATATGTGAGCTGAAGAAATTAATAAAAGTGTGTATTCACTAAATAGAAGACCTACCAAGTATCTTGCAAACAAAACTCCTTGTGAAGATTTTCTTGGAATTAAGCCAATTGTTAGTCATTTGAGAATTTTTAGAAGTAAGGCATATTGTCATATTCCAAAAGAGAATAGAAGGAAACTTCATGCAAAGTCATTCAAATCCATATTTGTTGGTTATTGTATTGATCTGAAGGCCTACAGGATGTATAATCCTACTACTCATAAGGTATTTGCTAGTAGAGAAGTTATATTTCATGAATTTGCATATAATGTTCAAGATGAAGAAAAGGTGGACAAAACCATTTCATTAAAGCTACTTGAAGCGGACAATGAAAGTTCAAATATTTTAGATCAGGAAGCTCATGATCAAAGTGGGCATGAGACAAGTCAAGTTGAGGCAACTCCATCCAATAAAGAAGCACTAAGAAGATCTATAAGGAAAATCAAGGCACCAATTAGGTATAATGATTATGGCTTAATGACTCAAATAATGAGTGTAGATGAATCCCAAAACTTTGAAGAAGCTAAGAATCACAAAGAATGGATGAATGCAACGCATGAAGAATATGTTTCAATTCTCAATAATGAATCTTGGGAACTAACTTAACTACCAGAAAATAAAATTCCTATTGATTGTAAATGGTTGTTCAAAACAAAGTTTAATGCTAATGGCACTGTTGATAAATACAAAGCTAGATTAATTACAAAAGACTACTCACAAAAGGAAGGAATCGATTATGAAGATACTTTTGCACTAGTAGCTAAAATGAATACTATTAGACTAATGATTTCACCTGCTACTAAATTTGATTGGGTTCTTCATCAAATGGATCTTAAATCAACATTTTTAAATGGTGATTTAAGAGAGGAAATTTATCTTGTTCAACCTGAAGGTTTTGTAAAATAAGGAAAAGAGTATTTGGTATGCAAGTTAAAAAAGGCATTATATGGTCTCAAACAAGCACCAAGGTCATGGTATTAGAAAATTGATAAATTCTTCTTTCAACAAGGATATATCAAGACTAAAAATGATTGAAATTTGTACATAAAGAATGATGAACATGGGAATGTTGTTTTGATTTCTTTGTATGTGGATGATTTAATCATAATAGGAAGTTCGATAGAGTTGATTGATGCAATCTAGGCATGTCTATTATAGACATTTGAAATGAAGGATCTTGGAGAAATACATTATTGCTTAGGAATTGAGGTGTGGAAACAAAATGGTAAGACTTTGATTGCTCAAAGTAAGTATGCAAAGAAGTTAATCCAAAAGTTTAATATGCAAGATTGTAAAACATGTACTCCATTGGAACAAAATTTCAAGTTCTCTTGTGGCAGTGACACTTCAGAAGTCAATGGGACATTATATAGGCAAATGGTGGGAAGTCTCAACTACTTGACCACTACAAGACTTGATATTTCATACTATGTCAGCATACTTAACCAATTCATGGCTAATCCTCTCGAGGTCCATTGGAATGCAGCAAAAAGAGTTCTTCAATACCTACAAGGAACCATAACTTTTGGCATTAAATATACTAACCATTTGAATGTTGAGTTGATAGGTTACTCTGATTCTGAATGGGAAAGAGATCTAGATGATTGTAAATCAACAATAGGTTATGCATTCAACATAGGATTATGTATTTTTTCTTGGTCTAGCAAGAAGCAACCAACTATTTCTCTTTCATCTACAGA
The DNA here is from genome assembly GCA_028749045.1 of Cupressus sempervirens. NCBI lineage: Eukaryota > Viridiplantae > Streptophyta > Pinopsida > Cupressales > Cupressaceae > Cupressus > Cupressus sempervirens. The sequence goes on along the minus strand of CM053786.1, from coordinate 206,163,983 downwards.
AGCTGAGTACAAAGCATTGTGAAGTGATACTTGTGAAGAAATTTGGCTAGGCAGAATTCTTGAAGATATGGAACAAAAGGAAGATGGACCTACTCCAATCAAATGTGACAATCAACGTACAATCAAGATGGCCAATAATCTAGTTTATCATGAAAAATCAAAGCACATTGAAACTCAACATCATTTTGTAAGAGAGAAAGTTCACTCTCAAGAAATAGAGCTGCAATACTACAACACAAATGATAATATGGCTGTTGTATTCACTAAGTCATTGAGAATAATAAAGTTTGTAAAATGTAGACATATGTTAGGAATGCATTTTAATTTCCTTGTTGATTAAGAAGGAGTGTTGGAATAAATCAACAAAGAGAGAGTCATAGTTTGAGTTCTAATATGAGTTTGTAAAGAACTAGTGATCTATTCACAGTTCTAGTTTGCTGTCAACAATTCTAGTTTTTTGTCAATAAGGCTTAGTTTGTTGTCAATTAGTCATAGCAAGATGAAAAGTTTGTTTTCAGTCTTATAAGAGAGTAGTTTGTTGTAGCTTTTGTATAAATATGTATTTCTTATGCTATTTTCAATATATCTTACATTTAATTTAAAATTAATTTGACATGGCTTTGGTGATTTGCACTATATTTGTTTGATTTTTTTATTTATTTTTTGATGGAGGTCACTCACAAACAAGTTTTAGATATCTCATACTATTTGTTTGATTTAATTTGATGATATTGAATATTTTAATCAAAGTTGATATTTTTTGATTGAGGACTATATTATACTAGCAATGACATCTTAGTATGCAATAGGTATGTCTAAATTATTTTTGTAATACAAAAAGTTTTGTAATTTTTAAATTCAATCTTCTCTATATTGCAATTTCAAAAATTCAATCTTCTATTACAATTTCAAAAATTCTATATGATCTACATTGGTGCTCTTTGTTATTTACAAATTCAAATTGATAATCATAGAGTTAGAACTATTGTTTTAATGGAATTTCATAATTATTGCAGTTGATGAAAAATTTAAGTGATACTATACTCTACAATCTACATTCATATTTGTACAAAAAAAATTTCTTTATAATTATATATCAAGATATAAATTTAATTTATAAATCTTACCAATCATATATTTAACTACCTTTTATATTTATTTTTAATTAATAATTACACCAATACAAATATAAGAACTATATATCTATTACCTTATGACAAATAAAATATAAAAAATATACTATTTCAAACAATATTGACATAATTAAGCAAATTGGGTTAAACAAAAATATTGAAACCCTAACTACCCATTCAACAATATCAATGTTCATTTGGTAATTTTTCAAGTCACTCAAAGAAGAATAGAAGATTGTCCATGGAAAACTTACTAACCGTGGATTAAAAACAAAAATTAAAATATAGACTTTAAAAAATAGTGAAATAAAGCCATCTCCTAAGACTATGTTTTTAAAGATTCATACAAATTTTCCTTCATTGTATTTGTAGTTCTGCTCCAATCATATTAGAGGAAATTATGTAACTTGTCTTTTTGAAATATGGATATTGCTATTATATTATATGAGATCAACATCATTGTATGAGATTAAATTTCATTTCGTGCATTTCAGATTATTTTGGAGATGATTGTGCTTGGACAATTATATTTATAGACGGTGAATCATTTAATGTGGGTGTAATACAACAACTAAACTTTGATTTTGATAAAAATTAATACACACCGATTCCATTTTTGCTCCCTATGTTTTCCATTTATTGTGGGAAATGTGCCCTTGACAAGTTTTCTCTTTTTTCTTCGTGTGAAAAATCAAACTATTGCAGTCACTGATTATTAATCTCTTATCACAAATGATTATTAAACTGCTGAAAATAAATTTCCAGCTAATATCGAAGAATAACACAACTGCAACTTCACTTATAAAATACAAAAAGAAATGCGCAAAACAATGAACACAATATTTTCGGACAAATTGTCCCTGGAAAAACCCCTAAGGGAAAACCAGTTCTACAAATGAGGAATTATATTAAACTTCAACAAATCAAGAGATACAAAATTCCTTGCCTCTCACTGGCAAAACTCCGACAACCTCTTAATTTCTCCCGCTGATATTCCCCACTGCTATCCCCATGCTAACACTACGCCCTTGCTAACACTGCAAGACTGTTTGCTAACACTGCAAACTGCTTCACAAAAGCTTCTTCTTCGGGTGCCCTTGCTAACACTGCAAGACTGTTTGCTAACACTGCAAACTGCTTCTTCAAAGCTTCTCCTGTGCCCTTGCTAACACTACAAGACTGTTTGCTAACACTGCAAACTGCTTCACCAAAGCTTCTTTTTCCTGTGCCCTTGCTAACACTGCAAGACTGTTTGCTAACACTGCAAATTGCTTCTTCAAAGCTTCTCCTGTGCCCTTGCTAACACTGCAAGACTGTTTGCTAACAATGCAAACTGCTTCACCAAAGCTTCTCCGCATCCAAATGACCCAATGACCCCTTTCTATACTACTCCTGTTGGTAAACCAATGACCGAGATTAAATCTAACCAACGGCTGAGATTAAGACAACTCGACAGCCAATAATAGAATTGGTTGCAAAGTGTCCAAAAGGAATCACTAAAATTAGTAAACAATAACCATTTATTAATTTTTGGTAAGTGGAAAAACAGCTGTCCAAACCACCCATAAATACAACTGCTATTCATAGATAAGGACGAACAGCTGTCCAAGCTACCCATAAATAGTGCTACTATTTCTGACTCAGAAATAACAGTTGTCCAACTAACAATAATTAACACTCCCTCTTAGCGAGGAAGCTGTTCTGCATGACACCCATCTTATCTCTGAAGAAGATAAATTTGGCCTTTCCCAAAGCCTTTGTCAGAATGTCTGCTACCTGCTCATCTGTAGGTATGTATTGTAGTCGAACAACTTTCTTCAATCTGCACACGTGGGTCTCTTTGCTGTGTGCTACAAAGCCTTCTGGTTGTTCTATGTATACCTCCTCCTTCAACTCACCATTGAGGAATGCTGTCTTGACATCCATTTGATGGATCTGCCATCCCATCTGTGCTGCAAGTGAGATTACAGCTCGTATAGAAGTATACCTGGCAACTGGAGAAAATGTCTCCTCATAGTCTATTCCCTCCTTCTGAGAGAACCCCTTTGCCACAAACCTAGCCTTGTATTTCTCGATGCTACCATCTGCATTATGCTTTATCTTATAGATCCAGCGTGATCCAACTACAGCCCTATCTGTTGGTCTAGGTACTACCTCCCACACATCATTCTGCATTATTGAAGAATATTCCTCAACCATAGCATCTCGCCATACCTAATGTTCTGCAGCTTCTTGATAGCTAGAAGGCTCACTATCTACCAACTGACTAACTAATGCCACATAGTCATTGAACTTGGCTGGTTGTCTTCGTTGTCTAGTACTCTTCCTAGGAGCTCCCACAAACTCCTGAGTATCCCTTTGTGTATCTGGAACCACATGGTTCCTGCTGCCAACTGTAGAGGATGAAATGTCAACCTCTAAGTCTTCCAGATGCATTTCCTATTGCACCTGTTGCTCCATACTCTGTGAATCTTCACTAACTGAGTCTACACTCGTACGGGTAACTGTACTTGAGCTTTGATGCCCTTGACTTGGTCTTGGAGCTTCTGTTGGCTGCTCACTCTGATCATCTGCTGGCAAATCTCTGGATCTCTTGAATGCCTTGTCCTCCATGAACTTGATATCCCGTCTGACAATAACTCTTTTAGTCCTTGGAATGAAAATCCTGTATGCCTTTGAGGTCTCATTGTACCCAACAAAGTACCCCCTCTCTGCAGTTTGATCTAACTTTGTACGTGTATCTCCAGGAATATGACAATATGCCAAACTCCCGAATATCTTGAAGTGACTAACATCTGGCTTCTTCCCTATGAAAGCCTCCTCTGGTGTCATCTTCCCTAGCACCTTGTGTGGAACTCTATTCTGAATGTAGACTGTTGTATTACATGCCTCTGCCCATAAGGAACGGGGCATGTCCTAGTCATGTAGCATAGCTCTTGCTACCTTCGATATAGAACAGTGCTTCCTCTCAGCAACTCCATTCTGCTGTGGATTGTAAGGAATAGTCCATTCTCTCTTGATTCCTTCTCTGGTGCAGAACTCCTCGAAGACATTTCCTTTGTACTCGCCTCCATTGTCTGACCGAAGAACCTTTATCTTCTTTCCTGTCAAGTTCTCCACAAGAGCCTTGAACTCTTGGAATCGACTAAAAACCTCATCTTTAGTCTTCAAGAAGTATATCCAGGTCTTTCTAGAGAAGTCATCAATAAAAGTAACATAGTACTCATATCCTCTGAGAGATTTTGTTGACATTGGTCCACAAACATCTAAATGTACTAGATCAAGAACACCCTTAGATCTGGTGTCACTCCTTGGAAAATATTCTTTCGCAAACTTCCCCAACACACATCCCTTACATACATCGTCATGCTCTGTGCTCACCTCTGGAACACCTGTCACGGTCTCACGAAGCAATCTAAGTGCTCTATGATGAATATGGCCCAACCTCCTATGCTATAGCTCTCCAAGATCTCTAGGATTATTGTTGCTCATAAGTGCCTTAGGAGTATCAAACTGTAATCTATAAAGGCGACCACTCCTAACTCCAATAGTTATGGGTGATTTCCAATCCTTGTGCTTAATCAACACATGTGTCCTCTAAAGAGTACATTATACCCCCTATCCTGAAGAACAGATACAGAAATCTAATTCATACCTAAGCCTGACACATATAACACATCATGAAGAGGAATTATCTTTCCATTCTCCCTCTGAAACTGAACAGTCCCTTTCCCAACAGGGTTGAGTTTGGACAAGTTTCCCATAGAAATTTGGATGTTGGTGTCCTCCTCCTTGTAACTGGAGAAGTACTCTCTAACTCCTGTCATATGAAATGATGCCCCACTATCTATATACCAAACACACTATGAGGTTGAGCTAACAATACAAGCTATGAGTGCAAACTCATCTTCCATTCTGTTGGAGAGTTCTTCTGCACTTGCTGAAGCTGCCACCTGCTTCTTACCCTTTTTCCTCTCTAGGCAATCACTGACATAGTGGCCAAACTCGTGACATCCAAAGCACTTGACCTTAGAAAGGTCCTTCTTCTTCTTTTCACTTTGTGAATTTGATCCTTTGCTAGATCCCTTCTTTGCTTTCCCTTTACCCGCTAGGGCAACGTTCTCTTGTTCCACCTCATTTTTCTGACTCTTGTTGGCCCCATTGACAAGACTTAGTCTAAACTCCTTCTGAGTGAAATCAGTCCATAGTCGATCCCAACTCGGTAAAGTGTCTCGTCCATTGACAACTTGAACAAAGACACTCCATTGTTTAGTAAACCCATTTAGGGCTATTCTCACTAGCTCATCATCACTAGGGCTATCTCCAACAGCTGCTAACTCATCCTTGACAAGTTTGAGCCTGGTGAGGTAACTTGTGATGTCTTCTCCCTGATTCATCTGGGTATTCTTTAGCTTCTCTCTGAGAATCAACTTCCTGTTAGTGGTAGCATTCTGGTACAGATTTAGAATGGCGTCCCACATCTTCTTTGCTGTATCTAGCTCTGAGATATGTGGAACAATATGATCCTTGACACCATCAAGGATAATCCTCTTCGCTTTGGCATCGTCCTTCCTATATGCTGCAAGCTGTGTTGCATCCGTTGGTACAGGTACACCACTGGTAGCATAATCCTTGATACCATTCTCTTCCAACAATAAAGAAATTCTAGACTTTCAGACACCAAAATTCGAGGCACCATCCAATCTATCCTGATCTCTCAAACCAGCTGAAGCCATCTCAAGGGTTTAAAGCAATAATAAATCTAAAGAGATCAAAATTTATTTCCTAGGGCAAAACTCTTCTACCCTTAACAATGCTCTGATACCATGAGAAAAATTAAACTATTGCAGTCACTGATTATTAATCTCCTATCACAAATGATTATTAAACTGCTGAAAATAAATTTTCAGCTAATATCGAAGAATAACACAACTGCAACTTCACTTATAAAATACAGAAAGAAATGCGCAACACAATGAACACAATATTTTCGGACAAATTGTCCCTGGAAAAACCCCTAAGGGAAAACCAGTTCTATAGATGAGGAATTATATTAAACTTCAGCAAATCAAGAGATACAAAATTTATTGCCTCTCACTGGCAGAACTCCGACAACCTCCTAATTTCTCCCGCTGATATTTCCCACTGCTATCCCCACGCTAAGACTACGCCCTTGCTAACACTGCAAGACTGTTTGCTAACACTGCAAACTACTTCACAAAAGCTTCTTCTTCCTGTGCCCTTGCTAACACTACAAGACTGTTTGCTAACACTACAAACTGCTTTTTCAAAGCTTCTCCTGTGCCCTTGCTAACACTGCAAGACTGTTTGCTAACACTGCAAACTGCTTCACCAAAGCTTCTTTTTCCTGTGCCCTTGCTAACACTGCAAGACTATTTGCTAACACTGCAAACTGCTTCTTCAAAGCTTCTCCTGTGCCCTTGCTAACATTGCAAGACTGTTTGCTAACACTACAAACTGCTTCACCAAAGCTTCTCCGCATCCAAATGACCCAATGACCCCTTTCTATACTACTCCTGTTGGTAAACCAAAGACCAAGATTAAATCTAACCAATGGTTGAGATTAAGAAAACTCGACAGCCAATAATAGAATTGGTTGCAAAGTGTCCAAAAGGAATCACTAAAATTAGTAAATAATAACCATTTACTAATTTTTGGTAAGTGGACAAACAGCTGTCCAAACCACCCATAAATACAACCGCTATTCATAGATAAGGACGAACAGCTGTCCAAGCTACCCATAAATAGTTCTGCTATTTTTGACTCAGAAATAACAGCTGTCCAACTAACAATAATTAACACTTCGTCTTCTAATTCTCTACACTTATCACCATAATTGCTCAAAGGGAAGCTTGGAATGGTGTCTGGCAGCATGGTTTTCTGATCCTTCCGCCATTGTATCTCACAGTGGAGTTGTAGAGGATTGGTGACGACGAATTTTCAATTGAAAGCTCTTCTATCCCTCTGCTTCTTCCACCATTGTTTCACGGAGCGGATCCTAGAGAAACGATTGGCGGCGGCAACCTTTTTCATAGTGATCAAGGAAAGGAAGACTGAGTCTAACAACATTGATTTTCTCCTCGATATTGTGTCCGACCTCGAGTACCTCTATTATCATCTTTGTACTCCGTAACTGAGAGTACGTGGTTGAGATTTAGTATGGAGTGTGTCGGCTCAACTGCCAACAACACAAATTCAGTCCAAACAATTTATTTTGATAGAGTACACAAGCATGGAATATGGTGAAATCAGTCCATAATAGAAGCGACAGACCTGTACATAATGTGAGTAAATGCATCTACTTAGAAAACCAGTAGTTAGTGTATGCCATGTCAGTGCCAGAAAGCCGAGTTATTACTGTCAATGATACTGTGTGATGAGTTGCATTCGTCAAAGTGCTATTAACAACACTAAACACTTTCATATGGGAAATGCCTGTGGCATAATCACTCTAGGGTATCGACTATGTCAATTATTATAAGATATTTGTTTATTCTATCAGCAAGCATTATAAGATGTTTGTTTATCCTATGAGTGTCACAATTGTAATTTTTGAATTTGTGTCACCTTTTGAGATACCAAAACTTGTTTTGGTCAAATTTCATTTTTCTACCAAAACTCAATTTTTTTCCAAAAACTAAAAATATCTTTTTATAGATCTCATATTCAATATAATTATTATATAAATTTTAAATTTTTTTATTAATTATAATATGTTATAATTTCAAAATATTATAAATTGATATTTTAACATTTCAAAAGACATACTCTGAAAAAGAAAAAAAATAGTAAATAATATTAAAAAAAATTTGAAAAATTATATTTATCTCTAAAGCATAGAGTCCTCTTTACGAATATGTAACTTTTTTTTTAAAAAGGTGTACATTTAATGGTGAAGTTTTGATAGGAGGAAAAAACTATTGAATTATGATAAGGTAAACTTTGAATACTTATAATAATCAAAATATACATAAAAAATTATTATTTCATTTTTTGTTCCCTATCAATACATGTCATCTATATGATATTTTCAAATCAGAAAAAAAATTGATTAACATATACTTGTTTGATGAGCACTACACCCTACATTTTTTATAGTTAAAAAATGGACTTCAAATTTTATTTTATTTTATTAAAAAAAAAATTCTTAATGAGAAAATTTATTAAATTTACAGACTTAAATAATATCCAATTCTACACATTTCACTAGTTTACATTATCTTAAAATTTTAAACACATACCATTTTTTATGTCATTAAAGTTGAATAGTTGCATTTTGATATCATTTTTCTTTATAAAAGGTGAAACAGGTCTATGCTTTATTGTACTTGAATTTTCTCTTATTAAAAACCTTCTTGTGAAGCTTTCTTCTATTCCCCTATTTTTAAAAGAAAGGAAGGTCGGTCCATAGTTGTTAGTTCTAACACTAATATCTTTGTGAATACTAATTTTACTATAAAAAATCTTATTTCTAGGGAGTTGTGGCACTAAGATTGTTTTAAAATATTATAAAATAATTAACACTAGTCTTTTCTACTGAAGATATTCTCTAGTAAGATGAAACACGTTACATATTTAGTAACAACTTTGTTACTAGCTAACAAACACTTCTAGTTGACTGACTTCTCCTCATTTAGTTGTAGAGGAAATTTCCTCTTGATTCCAAGAATCTGTTAAAGATGCAAATTTTGATAGATGTTCCCTAAAATAAACTTCTCTTGTTTATTCACAATTCTAATTTTAAATTTTTTACTTTTCATATTTACATTTACTTAAGATTTTTCAGCATAAATGATATGAGTTGGAGCAATTCCATTACATATTTTACTTCCACGTCACATCAGAACATAGTTGATAAGCGATGTAACCCTACTAAGTAGGCATTTTAAGATTATTGCAACATCAATAATCATTCTTTTGAGGCTATGTTCATCTTCAAATAGTATTTTCGAGAGATATACTCTTTGGAGATAGATTATTTATTTACTGACATCCAACATTTAGTTTATGTGTAGGGACTATAGTTAGCCCAGAGGTTTTAGCTTAGAGGTTACTTGGAGACTCGCTGAATCCGTGCAACAAAAAAACCTATGTAATTTATTTATTTTAAAAAAATAAAAAAAATAGAACTACTTAATTTATTCAATACTATTCAATTTATTCAATGTGTTGTTAGGCATTGATTTTTTTCATTATTCACTTTTAATAAGGTTGAAAAGGTAATGAACTAAGTGTTTCTTGTATTTTAGAAGATCAATAAAATTACTATTGTGAATAATTTTTAACAAGAAATTTGATAAGTTGTGATTAGTCATTTAAATGCAATATAGATGATTCTTTAATGAAAACTCATAATTTTTGAAAAAAAAATTTCATAAAATATAAAGTTCAAATAAGTTAAAAATTTTAAATTACTTAAACAACTTTGAAATAAATTAAATTAATATATAATTTTAAAACTAATTATTTTGAAATAATTTTAATAAGTAGAGTGATTAGATACTGTTATAATCGGATTAAATTTAATAAACTAGATAAGATCAAAATGATAGTTCTAACATTTCGTAAACTAAACTCTATACCTATAAACATATAACCCCAACCCTTAATCTAATTAGAAAAAAAATTGTAAGACAGAGAGGAGGACTATGTGTGTGTGTGTGTGTGCGTGTGCGTGTGCGTGTGCGTGTGCGTGTGCGTGTGCGTGTGTGTGTGTGTGTGTGTGTGTGTGTGTGTGTGTGTGTGTGTGTGTGTGTGAGAGAGAGAGAGAGAGAGAGAGAGAGAGAGAGAGAGAGAGAGAGAGAGAGAGAGAGATAATCGGGACAAGGTGAGAGACATGAGGTAGATAAACAAGAAAAAAGATTAATTAAGGGGATATAGATGTGTATGTATAATAGATAGAGATGGGGAAGATGTGGTTAAAAGAGGAATAGGAAAGAGACATGAGCTAGAAAAAGAAGGTAAATAGGGGAAAAATATGGAGAGAGAGAGAGAGAGAGAGAGAGAGAGAGAGAGAGAGAGAGAGAGAGAGAGAGAGAGAGAGAGAGAGAGAGAGAGAGAGAGAGATGTTATAAAAACATTGATTGATGATAGATAGAGAAAGAGGGTTATAAACATGAGCTAAAGTTTTTTTTTTTATTAGTAAGAGTTATTGTAAGGAATAAAAAGGGGAAATTTGAGAAATATAAATCAAGAGAAGGTAGAGGGAAAGAAATGAGATAGGTCTTGAAAAGTTGTGAATTTGGGGATCAAAATAGATAGACATGCTGCTGGGGGAAGAGAGAAGTCAGTGGGGGAGAGACATTAGGTAGATATGAATGGTAGTTATATGTAATTAAAGGTAAGATGGAAGATGTGTTTGTGTGTGTGTGTGTGTGTGAGAGAGAGAGAGAGAGGGGGGGGGGGGGTGGGTGGGTGAGATATGCATGTTTGAGGTATATGGAAAGTTTAGAGAGAGAGAGAGAGAGAGAGAGAGACAGAGAGAGAGAGAGAGAGAGAGAGAGAGGGGGGGGGGGGGGAATTTGGTAAATATAGATGTGTACATATAAGAGATAGAGATGGGGAAGATATGGTGGTAGAAGGGAGCAAGAGAAAGCATGAGTGGGTGATAAAGAGATAGAATGATTAATTATAGGTGGTAAATAAGATATAATGTGGACAAGGTAAGATACATGAGGTAGATAAAGAAGCTAAATAGGGAGAAAGTATGGCAAGAGTTGGGAGATGATCAAGTGTTAGAGAGAGAGATAGGTGGAAAATATAAAATAGATTAATTGAGCTGATATAGATGGAGAAGATGTGGCGAAAAGATGGAATGATAGAAGGACTGAGTAGAAGATAAGGAGAGAGAGTGAGTAATTATAGGGCATAGATAAGATAGAATGGGGACAAGGTGAGGGACATGAGGTAGATAAAGAAGATAAATAGGGGAGAGAGAGAGAGAGAGAGAGAGAGAGAGAGAGAGAGAGAGAGAGAGAGAGAGAGAGAGAGAGAGAGAGTGAGAGAGAGATTACGGGGATATAGATGTTTATGTATAAGAGATAGATATGGGAAATCTATGGTAATAGGAGGAAGTGGTAGTGTGTGTGTGTGTGTTTGAGAGAGAGAGAGAGAGAGAGAGAGAGAGAGAGAGAGAGAGAGAGAGAGAGAGAGAGAGAGATTATTTAGGGGGATATAGATGTGTATGTATAATAGATAGAGATGGGGAATATGTGGTGAAGAGAGGGAGCAAGAGAAAGAGTGGAAGATAAGGAGAGAGAGTAAGTAATTATAGGGCATAAATAAGATAGAATGGGGACAAGGTGAGAGAAATGAGGTAGATAAAGAACTTAACTATGGGGAATACACACACACAGAGAGAGAGAGAGAGAGAGAGAGAGAGAGAGAGAGAGAGAGAGAGAGAGAGAGAGAGAGAGAGAGAGAGAGAGAGAGAGAGAGAGATTATGGGGATATAGATGTTTATGTATAAGAGATAGATATGGGAAATCTATGGTAATAGGAGGGAACGGTGGTGTGTGTGTGTGTGTTTGTGTGTGTGTGTGTGTGTGTGTGTGTGTGAGAGGGGGGAGGTGAGATATTCATGTTTGAGGTTTATGGTAAGTAGGGGGGAGAGAGAGAGAGAGAGAGAGAGAGAGAGAGAGAGAGAAGAATTTGGAGGATATAGACGTGTACATATAAGAGATAGAGATGGGGAAGATATGGTGGTAGAAGGGAGCAAGAGAAAGTGTGAATGGCTAATAAAAAGATAGAGTGAGTAATTATAGGTGTTAGATAAGATATAATATGGACAAGGTAAGATACATGAGGTAGATAAAGAAGCTAAATAGGGAGAAAGTATGGCAAGAGTTGGGAGATGATCAAGTGTTAAAGAGAGAGACAGGTGGGAAATATAAAATAGATTAATTGAGCTGATATAGATGGGGAAGATGTGGTGAAAAGATGGAATGATAGAAAGACTGAGTAGAAGATAAGGAGAGAGAGTGAGTAATTATAGGGCATAGAGAAGATAGAATGGGGACAAGGTGAGAGACATGAGGTAGATAAAGAAGATAAATAGGAGAGAGAGAGAGAGAGAGAGAGAGAGAGAGAGAGAGAGAGAGAGAGAGAGAGAGAGAGAGAGAGAGAGATTACTAGGATATAGATGTTTATGTATAAGAGATGGATATGGGAAATCTATGGTAATAGGAGGAAGTTGTTGTTTGTGTGAGTGTGTGTGTGTGTTTGAGAGAGAGAGAGAGAGAGAGAGAGAGAGAGAGAGAGAGAGAGATTAATTAGGGGGATATAGATGTGTATGTATAATAGATAGAGATGGGGAATATGTGGTGAAGAGAGTGAGCAAGAGAAAGAGTGGAAGATAAGGAGAGAGTGAGTAATTATAGGGCATAGATAAGATATAATGGGGACAAGATGAGAGAAATGAGGTAGATAAAGAACTTAACTATGGGGAATATATATATACATAGAGAGAGAGAGAGAGAGAGAGAGAGAGAGAGAGAGAGAGAGAGAGAGAGAGAGAGAGAGAGAGAGAGAGAGAGAGAGAGAGAGGCAAAATTAAACCAAAGTAAACTCTAACCAAAAAATAACCTTAAACATAATTTAATGTTAAACCTTTCATTAATTCATTACATAGTAACCCTAGCCAAAAGTGAACCCTGTTAGTGATTAAATGTTGACCCAAATTGAATCATAACCTTAAATCTAATAAATCGATAAATGATAATGAATCCTAAACATAATACTAAATCAACTAAAAACCATATCCTTAGCACTAAACTAATTTTAACCCTAACTATAAACCTTAATAAAATCAAACTCTAAACCTACTCAGAAACCTTGACATCTTTTAGTATCAAACTAAGCAACTACAACCCTAAACCCACATTAAATTAGACCTATTTGCCAAATTCATATTTTTTCTTATACATAATAGAATTATACAAGTTGATACTATAGAATTTATGTAGTAATATAATATTATATAATAAATATTAGAATTGTATTCTTCTAACATCACCTCTCGATGCTACTAGCTATATACATATTATATATTTATATAATATATATATAGAGAAAGCTGAGATATATCAAAGCTTTACTTTACACCAAAAAAAAAATTCATATTAAAAAATTAAAGCCTTGATATCTCTCGGCTTTCTCTCTATATATATATATATTATATAAATATAAAATATGCATATAGCTAGTATATTATATTTCAATCATGGTAATTTTTTATATTAGAAATAAGGAGATCAAAAATACAAGAGATTGCAGAATAATAGAGTTCAGAGGCCAAGCCTCACACCTTCAAAAATGAAGTTTATACAACGAAACAACAAAACAAAAACATAGACCATGACACCAAGAAAAGCACAACAACCTAGGTGTCCACCCAAGCCATCCAGCCCAAGGGGCCATCCATCCAAACCACACTATTTGGATCTTGAATTTGATTCCGCATGTAAATCATCTCACTAGAAACATTGTGAGGTCTTCTTTTAATCTCTTTGCTAAACCTACTGAAGGTTTGAATGAAAGCATGTATATTATCCAGGTGCAGCCTCCAAAAAAATCCATTATTAACCTCATTAGCAAAAAAAGGTAGTATGATCGTCCTTGAGCAATCTTTTGAATTTAGCCTTGTTGATTTTCATGGTCATCTGAATCTGCGAAAAAATTTTAAAATGTGTGAGACTTCGAAAAAACCTCAGTAAGCATTCTAGGGATATTTTGAAACCTTTCTTCATTTCTGCACTTCCAAATTTGCCATAAAATGTTAGATGAGGTAATATCCCAAAACATATTAACATCTTTTCTAGCATTAGAAATAAAGCCGGTAATAACTTCAAAAATACTGAAATTAGAAGGGATAGAAATACCAAACATTAACCAAACCTCTTTGGCAAAAGAGCACTCAAAGAAAATATGCTTTCCCGTTTCTGGGGTTCTGCAAATGCTGCAATAGTTAATATCAGAGAAAGAGTTCCTAATAGGCAGCTTATTGAGAATAAGTAACCATTTAAAACATTTAATTTTAGGATCAATAGAACTATTCCAAAGATAATCAAAAACCTTCATCCAAGAAGAAATATCCAAATTGGTATACCAAATATTGTTAATATGATTGATGATATCAACATTATAATTTAAAATAGAATAAAGATTCTTTGCTTTAAGTTTGGAGATGATGATACCATCAGGCCATTTTATCTTCAAATAACTATTAGAGTCCACATGACACAGGGTAGGGATATCTTTACTAGCTTTAACAATCATTCTATAAGTCTTTTTATGAGAGTTGGGAAGTTTAAATTTATTCTTTAAAACATCCCAAGGGATAAGTCTGTCCATTTCAAAGATATCAATGAATTGCTTAATTCCAAGGTTAGTCCAATACTTAGCCGAGCACCCTTGGGTAAGAGCAAGGGGTTTATTACCAAGCTTAAGGTTCCACCAAATGGATCTTTCACCATGGAGGGTTTTATTATCATAGAAGTATTTGTTAGTGATGAATTTCCTAACATGGTTCCAGGCTTTCCAGATGGATTTAAAAACTGTCGAGCCTTGAACAATAATAGGAAATTCACCACAAATGAGATCAGTGAAAGGAAGATTTTTCCAGAATTTAGCATTTTTAGGATATCCCTTCTCAATATTATTACGAATCAAAACTTTCCAAGGAGCATCTCCCTCTAAGGCATGAAAGATCCATTTGGAGGCTAAAGCAAGACCATGAAGACGAAGATCTTTCAACCCTAGGCCCCCAAGGAGCTTATCAACATGACACCAATTCCAATTGACAGAATGCAATTTTTTCTTGCCCTTCCCATCAGACCAGAGATAATTTCTAATAGCTTTCTAGATTTCCAAAACTTGGTAGTCATTAAACATCCAAGCAGAGGCATAATATATATTGTAAGAAGACAAAATCTTTTGGCAAACTTGGATTCTTCCAGCAAGAGATAGAGACCTATTGTGCCACTTGTTCAGCTTAGTATGGATCTTATCCTTGACCCAACCCCACATCTCTTTTAAAGAGGGATCAACAGAGAAGGGGATACCCAAATATCTGACAATTTTTGAGGGACCACCCCATTGGAAATCAATTTTTGATTTTTATCTATGTGCTATATAGATCAATAATTTTCAATAATTTTTATTTAAAAAATGAACTTTCAATGTAAACAATCAATAATGATATTTACAAAATGAAATCAACATCAATAGAATAGCCTCCTCCTAAATGTATAAATATGATATAGCAAAAGAAGTATACAAAGTAAATTCAAAAGATGCTTGAATTTACTGTCCGTCTCCCAAGATGCTCTAAATTTTATTAACACATGCGAAAGATACTACAAATGAATTGAGCTAGGTTGACTATTGCAAAACGATGTTAGAATGAAAATGATAATGGTGATACCAAGAGGATATTAAGATGACAAGAGGATGAAAAGAGCTTTTGAATGCTATAAAGACATGTTACACATGAGTGATTAATTACTTTAGTCTCATTTTCTTTTATGACTTAGGTCAAATAAGAAAAAGATAAGTTCTTTTGTACAAGTCCCCATAAAAATTAAATGGTTCAGATTAATCGTTTAAAATTATTGGATAAGAACTAAGAGTAACTAGGGATAATTTTATGCGTTACTACGTGCTTGCAATTTCAAGACACAGTTTAAATACTGTTATGTTTAATATGGATTATATAAATCATCGGTATTGTAAAATTCGGTTATGTTTTGCTGATTATCAGCAAAGTTTTAGCTGAAAAGTTAAACTTTTTTACTAGTAGTATTCTATTGGATTTTTTTAGGTTTTTTTTAGAGATGGACCGTTAACAACTTGTGTTAGAATAATATTTTCTGTTGTTTGGTTGTAATGAACCAAAGTAGATAAGTCCTTCTTTTTCTTATTGTGTTCAAATTCAAGACCTTTTTCTTGCCTCTTTTAATTAAAAAACTAGACATAATTTGAGAGAGAATGGAGAATGGGTAGGAAATATGGAGAACAAATAGGATTAAGAGGTGAAAGGAAACAAGTGACTAAGATGGAGTGGTAGATAAAAAAAATCAAAGATATAAACGCTAATGAAATAAATAAATAAATATTATTATTTTCATCGGTGATAGGCTGCTGCTTATTATTATTTATTGTGATTAATTATGATTATTATTAGTTAAGATTGGGTAGTCATGAACCCAATACCTTCTAGGTAAGAGGCTCACAATTTACTATTATGATGTAGGCTCTCACCCGTAATAAATATTTATTTAATTTATAGAGAAAGAGACAAATAAATTAAATATTTATCTTCTTAAGAAAAATTGATGTTGATAGTAGAAAACAATAGACAACATTATCATAAAACTCATAAAACTATATGAGTTGTTTAAATCAATAAAAATTAACAAAATTAACAAAAGATTAAATATTTGGTTCATGATGTATATTACTATTACCCTATCAAATTGTATTATTTATATTCATTACAATTATTTGTAAAAGAGAAATATTAACAATTATTTTTAAGTTTATGTATCTTATAAGTATTATATCTAATTGTATTGGAAATATTATATTATTAATGTTAGAAATATTGATAAAATGTATATTTAAAGAGGAAATGATTAAGAAACAATATTGTGATGAAATTAATAAGACTAGAAGTTAAGAGAAGTCAAAAAAAAAAAAAAGTGGTAGAGAATATTATTTTTAAAAAATGAAGTATTATAAAGACAATGTTTTATGCAAGAAAAAAAAATGAAAATTAATATACAAATCTTAAATTAAAATAGATAGATTTATAGAAAATATTGTAATTAGAGGAACAGAAATGATTTGATTACATGATAACTAAATAAATAAAAAATAAAAGAAGAAAATATTGAAGATGAAGCATCACATAATACAAAGAATGTAATTTAAGATGATGCTTGTGGATATTGAAGGTGGAGGGATAAGATGCTACAAATTTAGGTAATTAAAGAAAAACCATGAAGAAAAACAATGAAGGTAAGATAGAAGTAATAATAAAGGAGGAAAACCTCAAGGAAATAAATCAAATATTATCTAAATTGAATGGTGAGAGGGTGAAGAGTGAAAAAAAAAATCAAAGTAAATTGGAAGTCATTATGAGAGAAATAAATTTATAAAATGACACAAAATGAGGAGGATTAGTTCATGTTTGGTATAGTGAAACAAGAGTAGACAAGTGAGTAGGGGGGAAGTAAAAAGATAAGAAAAAGAAAAAAGATGAGTTAAATGGTAAAGGAGTGGGATCTTGGAGTATCTTTAAAAGGAGAAGTGGAAGACTCTAGATAGAAGAAAAAGAGATTTAGGGAAAAAATTTAAGGGAATGTGGTCAAGGAAAATAAGGGCACTATTTATTTACATAAAAATGTTACTTTATTTGTATTTCATAATATCATCAGGGTAAAAAACAAGATTTGAGTCATAAACTGCTTATTTATTGGGCATAAAGTACCATACATCTTTTCACTACTTATCATATGTGTAGACAATGCCCCATCCTATTAGTAATATTGAATGTAAATAGTTTTAAGCATTATTTATAATTAAATTATAGAAGAGCATGAGATATCCCCGACAAAATTATTGCTTCTTAAACACCAAAATACTAAACTTCAAGGGTTTGACATTTCGTCAAACAATTAGCAATTGAGCTCAGATATCACTGAAATGATCTTATCTATTAAGTCACTAAATCCCTACCATTTACTGTGGCAATTCGTCAAATAGTTGGCAAACAGGCTTTTCGTCAAACACTTGGTGAACAACGATGACAAATGCAATGTTTCCAACCATTCATCAAATTATGGTTATTACAAATACAGTGATAATAAACACGTTCAGAGAAATCTTATGGGGAGCCAAACAAATAACAGTGACTATATATTTTATTCAGCTCTTATTAATAGAGTAACACCGGGTAAACTCCTTGCTACCACCTGTACGATACCCTCTACTTGCCTTATTCGATCATCTGCAAATTGCACCTACTTGTCTTGTTGGTCCGTTTCAAAACCTGCGCAATACCGATTGCCATCGATAATGTTGATACAATGTTAATATCTCCTAGAGGATACTCGGCTAGGGGGTCCCCTGGATGGTCTTTGTTGTTTCTGCCGAACTAGTCACTCTTCTATTTCCGGCTGGGAATGAATCATCTTCTCTATTGTGCTCGAACTCCATTCAATTCGACGATGCCCAAGCAACTCCTATTCAACACCGTATGTATGACATTTCCCGCCCTTTGATGCCTATGCAATACAATTGCCACCGTGTGGAGTCCTGTTATAGTGCGAAAGTGCTATTAGGACCCGTGGCTTGAAGTCGCACCAATTTATAGAGCCGATATGAAGGTTAATACATACACCCGTGTGAAAGTACCTTTCCCAATCTTTTCGCTAAGAGATGATTTCAGCCCTTTGGAATTCAATACACCAACAATACGTATGTGCATCTTACATGGTGAACCCGTAATACTGCTAATGAGGGTGGCCTTTGCGATTTGGAGGATTCCAACTTCTTTAACTCGCGCTGACCTCTTTCCAACTTGGTATCCGCAATCTGTCGAATTTCCTATATGGTTCTCAAGCCGTTGGATCCAAGTGATATCTGCTAGGCCTCAAGCGACGAAAGTATCTTGAGAAAAAATGCCCGTCTCAGGTGACCAAAACTTGCTTGCTGGAAATAAATCGTTGCTTGTAATTTCCTTTGAAATTCGAACCCTTCTTGACCTGTTGATCTGAATCGGATCCTTGTCTCTTTAAACTCTCTTCCCGACTTCCTTCCAAATTTCCTCTAATACTGCAATTAGTTAATCCCTTTCTAACTAAACCTCCAATGATCAATGAATCGCAAGATTTGGCCTTAGGCCACAGATTTGTCCCTGATGAAAAGACTGCAGCGTCACCTCCAATTTGCAATAATTCGGATGATATTTCACACCCTCAAAATTGTGTACCAATTGAGAGTTATCATTCTCAATGGCCAACTGTGACAATTGCCGGAAACCCTAGGTTCCACAATGCACCTGTGATTGAATCACAACCTGAAAATCAAAGAGAGATAATCAACTACCTGATTCGAATGGAGCCCCGGGGTGCCTATTTATTCTTTTCCCTCCATCCTCTCCAGAGATTTCTAGAACCTTTTTGATCTTATCCCTCAAGTGACTTTATTAAATATTTTCCAAGTCACTTTATTAAATACAAGGTTATCTTTTAATATTATGTATTTAATTAAAATAATTAATTAGTCATCCTTGGACAACCATTAATTAAATTAATTAAATCGAACTGTCACCAAAAAAATTGGGGACATGACAGTCCGCCCTTCCTGAAATTGCTTGTCCCCAAGCAATGGCTGAACCATGAACCAATCAGTCTGCCTGGATCCCGAATGTAAATCTGTGTATCATCCCAATCCTCATCATACTCCCGTGGAGAAATCATCAATACCAGTAACTGAGAAACTGTACTCAACATCCAAACAACTGACACTTCTGATGAAATCATCTGAAAACCAACTGTAGATGCTGGTAGAAGAAAACATTCTACGAAACTCAAGCCAACTGAAACATCAATTCTATCAAAACTCAAGCTCCTGTCAAAATGACACCTGCACCCAACTGCACTGTAGATATGACAACAGCCATAGGTACCTGAATTACTGCCAGCAAATTCAATCTCTGAAAAACTGCTCCGAGCGTGTCGATCCTGCAGGCTGAGTAACTTGCTACTACCAATTTTATTTTCAAAAGATGGTGCCAATCTATCCCCTAATGGATGATAAGAAACTGGAGCCAATCTACATCTGCGTGAAATAAAATCTTCTATCTCTGTGTCAAAAGAACAATGATGAGCGTACCCTACCGTATAATGCTAGTAAGAACCTCCAAACTCTGCTGCTGGCTCATCATCACTAAACTGGGAATCAACAGATGGCTCCATTTTCTGACTCCAAGTGACTGTAGGCTGGATAGGATCCCGTGCATTCTGCTCAACAAACCCTTCCTCGAGATCCTTGCGAGGTAGCATAGTAGAAAGGACCCCTATAATCTTCTCAACCAATCTGCAAATAACACTAGTATCTTGAATGAGAACACCTTCTGTCACCTTATGTGAGTCCAAATGAACACATGCACTTTCCAGCAAATACTCCATGAGCGGTTCAGTGCAGTAAAAATTATATGAGGAAACATTAACATACTCCCCTTTACACCACAACTGGTCCTCCTGTAAGGGTGGCATACTCAACTGTGCCACACTATCAACTATCTGAGAAGAATCACTCTGGAAACTTGACTCTACCGGTATCCCAAACTCATTAAGACCAACTTCTTCCAAACCCTGAACATGTGTGTCAGTCTCAACAATAAGCTCCTTAATAGCAACTACGGAAGTGTACTTACCATCATCCACTTCAATAGTCAAACGAACTGGGTCAGGGGCTGGTTTTGACCGCAAATGCTCCAACTCCACGGTCACCTCCTTCAACTGAAACTGCGACTTCTATAGATCTCGCCGTGTTTCCTCTAATGCCTCAGTAGTCGCTATGAGCTCTTGGGAAAGCTCACTCACCTCCTCTTCACGATCCAAGAGTGCCTCATATGTTGTACTCCCCCACTCAACCAGGTGATCACGGTCGGCTACCAATTGTAAGTAATCATGCTTCAGAATCCGAACAGCTTCACGCAAGGCATGAATCTCTGCCAAAGAAAAGTAACCACCGCTGGACTCATCTGTCATAGAAGAACCCCAACCAGTAATAGCCAACAACTAACGAGCAGTATCAAAATGCTCACAAGCGATAGCAATGTCTTGCTCACTAACTTTCAACTGGCTAACCACACGATGGCTCTGGCTGAATTGTCTCCTATAAACTCCCTCTGACACATTGTCTGGAGGAATGTCTTCAAAGATACTGGTCTCTGGATTATTACCATCTATATTTTTCGAATCAACTTCAAAACTCATATCAACATCCAGAAGGTCAAAATCTGTAGTTCTTCTATCAAGCTCTTCTGTACCTAAAGAAACTGTCAAAGAAGCTGTGTCTTCAAAACTGTCCACTTCATCCTCCTGGATGTCATCAAGATCAAAACGATCCTGGGACTCATCTGTACATGCTTCCAAATATGAAAAACCTTCAACACCTTTCAGCAAGGATGGTCGACTGGAAATATGAACCAAACCCAACAACGGTGCATAAAAACTAATACCAACATCGGATGTTCTGCTGGCACAAGGAAAGATAACACTGTATATTCTGCTAATCAAATCCATGATAGTACTCAAACAATCATGGCTATCATAAAGTGCTAAAGATCTTTGGTTGACTGAATCCCAAATGCTGCTGAAACATTCCCGAATCCATATGCAAGAAACAACTGGTAACTCAAGCAAACTACTTACCTGAGTAATGTGACCAATACCAGCTAACTTCACATACCTGTCTGCCATTGTCCTTGTATCTTGGATGTGAATGCAAGATGAACTCATAGCATTATCAGCTACCATATATGATCCGTCAAATGTAGAAAGCTGAGTGTTAGACGTACCAGATGAAATTAAACTTAGCTCCATGCCATGCTCATTCTCATGTCTCTCCCAGTCCTGTAATGCCAAAGTTGCTCGAGTGTCCTCAAGCTCGCAAGAAAGCTTGACAACTTCCTCCTCCTTCCTCCTCAAGGCATCTGAATAGTCTTTGGCAAGGCTTAGAAGATGGTCACGATCTGATAGAATATGTAAATAGCTCAGCTTTGTCGTCCCCATTCCATCACCAATTGCATGTAAGTCACAGTAGGAAGAATTTTCCTGAACTCCCTTATGTCTTCCTTGTAACTGAATCATCTGGATGTGCTCTTCTAACATTCCCCGCATCCTGTCATGATGAGATAAAGAAGCCCCAACACTATCTTTGCTTACCTTCAGTTGGCTGCACAAATCTTGTGAAGTACTGCCATTCTCATCCTCATGTGATGAAGCTTCTAACTGAGCCTGGTACTCTCTGTCAGCAAAATCATAAATGCTCGATGTCTGCTCATTTTCACCAGGTATCTCATCACCATGCATAATGACATCTTCATCATCATCTGAACTCACTTCACTGTAATCATTGATTGTCAGAACCAAACTACCTTGAGTACTTGAGACATCACCCTTGGGAAGCTCGTATTCAACTGTCTCAACTTGAGTGTCAAGTTGACAGTTACTATCTATCAGTGCAATATCCTTCACCACTTCTTCCTGTGACCGAACTGAAGCCTCTGACTGGTTGCACACTTGTTTCTCGAACTCCTCATTAAGGTTCCTAGTAGCATCTCTCATTGTATCAGTCAACGCTCTGTGAGAAGATTTGCCAAAATGAAATCCAGTTGATTTATTCACCTTAGCCGGGATGGACAGCCTGTCAAGCATATGGTGATGTTTAACCAACAGTTCAGACATGTTATGTTTGATTTTTCTGAGCTCATCCTGAATGCCTGAATAGTCCTCCTTTCCACAATTTTGACTCTGAATACTGCGTCTATTATTTGTCTGAGTTTGTGTTCTTGGAGACTTTGTGCTGTACCTGTCCATCTTGGTTGAAGTAGAGTGCTGATCACTCATGTAATTTGGTTCTCACCCCACAGGATGGCAAGAAAACCGCTCTGATACCACTGAGATATCCTCGACAAAATTATTGCTTCTTAAACACCAAAATACTAAACTTCAAGGGTTTGACATTTCGTCAAACAATTAGCAATCGAGCTCAGATATCACTAAAATGATCTTATCTATTAAGTCACTAAATCCCTACCATGTACTGTGGCAATTCGTCAAATAGTTGGCAAACAAGCTTTTCGTCAAACACTTGGTGAACAACGATGACAAATGCAATGTTTCCAACCATTCATCAAATTATGGTTATTACAAATACAGTGATAATAAACACGTTCGGAGAAATCTTATGGGGAGCCAAACAAATAACAGTGACTATATATTTTATTCAGCTCTTATTAATAGAGTAACACCGGGTAAACTCCTTGCTACCACCTGTACGATATCCTCTGCTTGCCTTATTCGATCATCTGCAAATTGCACCTACTTGTCTTGTTGGTCCGTTTCAAAACCTGCTCAATACCGATTGCCATCGATAATGTTGATAGAATGTTAATATCTGCTAGAGGATACTCGGCTAGGGGGTCCCCTGGATGGTCTTTGTTGTTTCTGCCGAACTAGTCACTCTTCTATTTCCGGCTGGGAATGAATCATCTTCTCTATTGTGCTCGAACTCCGTTCAATTCGGCGATGCCCAAGCAACTCCTATTCAACACCGTATGTATGACGTTTCCCGCCCTTTGATGCCTATGCAATACAATTGCCACCGTGTGGAGTCCTGTTATAGTGCGAAAGTGCTGTTAGGACCCGTGGCTTGAAGTCGCACCAGTTTATAGAGCCGATATGAAGGTTAATACATACACCCGTGTGAAAGTACCTTTCCCAATCTTTTCGCTAAGAGATGATTCCGGCCCTTTGGAATTCAATACACCAACAATACGTATGTGCATCTTACATGGTGAACCCGTAATACTACTAATGAGGGTGGCCTTTGCGATTTGGAGGATTCCAACTTCTTTAACTCGCACTGACCTCTTTCCAACTTGGTATTCACAATCTGTCAAATTTCCTATATGGTTCTCAAGCCGTTGGATCCAAGTGATATCTGCTAGGCCTCAAGCGACGAAAGTATCTTGAGAAAAAATGCCCATCTCAGGTGACCGAAACTTGCTTGCTGGAAATAAATCGTTGCTTGTAATTTCCTTTGAAATTTGAACCATTCTTGACCTGTTGATCTGAATCGGATCCTTGTCTCTTTAAACTCTCTTCCCGACTTCCTTCCGAATTTCCTCTAATACTGCAATTAGTTAATCCCTTTCTAAGTAAACCTCCAATGATCAATGAATCGCAAGATTTGGCCTTAGGCCACAGATTTGTCCCTGATGAAATGACTGCAGCGTCACCTCCAATCTACAATAATTCGGATGATATTTCACACCCTCAAAATCGCGTACCAATTGAGAGTTATCGTTCTCAATGGCCAACTGTGATAATTGCCGAAAACCCTAGGTTCCACAATGCACCTGTGATTGAATCACAACCTGAAAATCAAAGAGAGATAATCAACTGCCTGATTCGAATGGAGCCCCGGGGTGCCTATTTATTCTTTTCCCTCCATCCTCTCTAGAGACTTCTAGAACCTTTTTGATCTTATCCCTCAAGTGACTTTATTAAATATTTTCCAAGTCACTTTATTAAATACAAGGTTATCTTTTAATATTATGTATTTAATTAAAATAATTAATTAGTCGTCCTTGGACAACCATTAATTAAATTAATTAAATCGAACTGTCACCAAAAAAATTGGGGACATGACAGAGCATTATTGACTAAAAAAATTTATAACTACAAATAAATGATTAGTAATGTTTAGAGAGATTACAACATTTGATAATGATTCACATTTTTTATTTCAACAAAGTTTTGAAACCATATACAAAAGATAAAGCTAATATTTCCCCCATTGTGGAATCCATTATTAGTACACAAAATAGCTAGAATTCTAAATAATGTAATATATTACAAGAAGGAACAAATGTATATTTTATAGCCTCTTATAACTATAGAGTTTCTATGATAAAAATTATAAGCATGTGTTAGAAATAATATACTTCTAGAAGAGGCTCATCAAAATTCAAAATGTTTAAGAAAGAAAAATGTTTTATTTGAGTAGTAAGAACTAACTCATTTTTATATAGATTATCTATATAAAAAAAATTATCTTATTGAAATGAATCCTTTAAACTAACACTAATTATTCAAATAGAATGCTATACAAGGAACATCTCGTGCATTGCATATTTTTATTCTTCAATGGATGATGTTAATCATGCCGCTAGGGGCTTTGAAGTGTGCTTGGAAATCAGTTATTTTTCCCTAGGGGTCAAAAGTGACATTGTTAACAATGTTTGAGAAAATGTTTCCTAACCAAACATCTCCTTATAAAAGGAGTTGCAAGTTATGTTGTCTACAACTCTTCAAATATATTTTGATCACTTAAGAACTAGCCAACTATTCTTAGTTTCCTGAAACACAACTACACATCAATATCATCCTTGTGTGTGTGTGTGTGTGTGTGTGTGTGAGAGAGAGAGAGAGAGAGGTGTCAAATGCTAGCATTAGAAAGTAACAAAAAGGCTAGATCATATTTTTCAAAAGCTTACAATTGATAATAAGTATAGGAAAAATGTAAATAGAGAATAAATGAGAGTATTTCAATAGTCCAATTTGATTAGTATCATTAAAAAGCATGTAACTTCTAGAGATATTTTCTTTTAGAATCAAGTCAAAGATTTATTTATTATGACAAATTTTTAAAAAAGTATAAAATGAAAATTATTTTCATTAGATAATTTTGACTTAATAATAAAGTGAAAAATTCCACCCAGAAGAAATGCTTAGATCGTTCTCATTATCCATGAAAATATTCTATAAGTCTTATGTAGGATAGAAAAGGCCAAACTAGTGATCTAATTTACCTCTATCATTATTAAGCTCATTTAAATGTATAAAAGAAATAAACATGGCTAGCTCATACAAAATAATAGTCACGTTGAAAAGATGTAGCTAAACTGTGATAGAGCCAATGCAAGAGTAGTCTTCCTGCAGCCACTTCTGATATAAAGCCGAATAAGGATTGACACCTTGCTGCAGAATGAAAGCGCATTGAATGCTCAGCGCTGGATAAAATTGAGAGTTTCTTGGAACATTGTCATAGCAGCTCGTCGAATCATCGACCTTTTTGAAATTATAAACGAAATGAACCGGGGTCACTTGTTAAAACTTTTCATAGAAAAAAACATTTTCTTTCCTCCTTGAGTTTTAGTGAAGCGTAGTTCTAGGATACTTTTCGCAAATATTCTTCTTTAATGGGATTTATTGTATTTTTCATTATAATATCACACACATCTTCCTTTTTATAAGATGTTACAATTATCAGAGGAATCCTCTTTTCTAAAGCTGCAATTGATAGCAGCATTCTTGGCATATACACAAAGGAATCTATAGAAATTTAATTTTTGGTGGCAACAGTTTAATGATCCTTAATGAAAGAGTCATTGGAATTTGATTCTAAGACTTTATCCACATCAGTTCTACGACAAGGAAACCCCATACCTTTTCTCTGATCTCATAAGAGACTTCATGGAAATTAAGGTGAAACCCATTTGATTACGAGGAATTTAACCGTTTTAGTTATTCTGTCTTGTTTGAAGAACTGGTCATTAAGAAACTATAATTATGTGAGGATTCTTGTCCACGCAATGCACAACAATAGACACCTCGATGAGGAACGAACGTATTTCGAAATTCCCATTATCTTTCTCAAATCCTACCTAGAAAGTGTACGTTACTTGAAAATTATAAAAATAAAAATATGTCAAATCATACACCACTTTTTTTTTTGGATGAAGGATATTTTTTATTAATTAAATATTATAGTTACATATGAAGGATCTTTTTTATTAATTAAATATTATAGTTACATATTTACAAAAAGGGTCTGGGATAAAATATCACTTCATGAGAGTTCACAAAGAAGAGACAAAATCAAACAATTATTCATAAAAAAACATATAAATTGGTATCAAGTAGCTAAAGTAGTGCCAATAGAGGGAGGTGGATCTTGTTGATCATTAAAATCCCATACATTAGTGGGGTTGAAGAGTTGCTCAGAAGGAGCCCAACCATCATCAATACAAACTACTTTCTCTTTCCCTTCTCTTTTTGTCCCAGGAGGCAAAATCATCAGGTCCAGGTGGAGGAATGACCATCTAGGATCTATACTAGAGGCAAGGCCGCACACAAGCAGTAGAAGTAACAACCAAGGACCAATCAGAGTCTTATGGTGGAGAGGTAGAGTGAAAACAATGAACATCCAAACCATCACTAGGAGAGCAAGGGAGAGCTTGGTAATGCGACATCTGTGAGTGGTAGGTCAAGGATCTATGACATCAGTGGTGACCATGGGGTGGGTTTGATCTGCTAAAGTGGAAACTAGTGGTAGTTGGGTGACCATATAAGGCACATTGCCCTAGTGATTAAGGAGCTCCTGTAGGTGGGCCAACTCAAGTGACACCTTGTTGGCTTGAACTAGAATTTGCATCATCACATTTTTACATATGAAAGCTTTTGTGTACATAGATATATTTATATCAAGAAATATGTAAGTGAAGAGAATTGCATTGCTATCTTTCCATAGAGTGAAAAGAATCTCCATCCTAGAAGCATGCCAAATATGGGTATACTAAAAAAGGGAATTACCCAACAGAACCATACGCCCCAAAAAGGGCTCTATCCTAAAAGAATTTAAAAAGTCATGTATCTAGAGCCAATATTGTTGATATGCAATATAACTAGAAGATGTACAAGAAAGACTCATGTTGTGCACAAAAAGGACAATGTGGGCTAAGAACACCCAAATACTTTAGCCAAAGACCTAGAGGTAATTCCTAGAAAATGACACACTAAGAAAACTGTACAATCTTTAGCTCAATGATGATATTCAAAACAATGTTAAACCTTTATCTCCAATTCCACAACAAAGACTAGAGGTGCCAACATTGATTGAGAGAATCAACCATAGGCAAGTGAGGCACTAACTAAATGTATCCCATCTCGGGCTTATCATTGAATAAAGAAGCACACATATATCAATTTGAGTCTTTCCACCAAGGTTTGACATGGTGGACACCCAACTTGTGAAGCGTATGGGATGGCAATATAGAGACCAATACATCAAAAATTGGTCAATCTAGGAAAGAAAAACAAAACTAGACTTGCATATCCTCCCATGACCTAAGGTCCATGGTAACTCTAGAAAAAATATTTTTGAATGTCCTAATGCCATGTTTGAAAAAATGTAGTGCATTGATACCTTGAATTGTGCATTGATACCTTGAATCCTAGCAAGAGGTAAACCTTGAATTCCAAATATGGGTGACCACCAAAGATTGTGCTAGTTCATAGAGAGCCCATCCCTAAAATTGCCATTGACCTAGTGAAACCATGACTTGATGGCTTCCCAGGATTTTAAGATCCTTTTCACAACAAAAAAGCCCTAGATTTGTACTAGCTCTGGCGTAATGAGAAGGGTTTGAAACCCAATCCCCTTCCAAATAGGGTTGTTAACTAGGAATCCAAAAGAAATACAATGCCTAAGAAGGATTGTCCAAGCTTCATCTCCAGTGAGGGACTAGATGACCCATTTAGCACATAAAGAAACCCCATACCTTCTCTCTAATCTCATAAGAGACTTCATGGAAATTAAGGTGAAACCCATTTGATTACGAAGAATTTAACTATTTTAGTTGATTCTAACTTATATGAAGAACTAGTCATTATGAAACTATAATTATGTGAGGATTCTTATCCATCTAATGCATAATAATAGACACCTTGATGATGAACAAAAGTACTTTAAAATCCCCATTATCTTTCTCTAATCCTATGTAGAAGTGTACATTATTTGAATGTTATCATAAAAATAAAAATATGTCAAATCATCCACCAATTTTTTTTCTTTTTTTGGCATGAAGTACCTTTTCTATTAATTAAATATTAAAATTACATATTCACAAAAATGGTTAGGGATAAAGTATCACTTCATGAGAGTTCACACATAAGAGACAAAATCAAGCAATTATCCATTAAAAAACCTATAAACTACCATTAGTTAGCTAAAGTAGTGCTAGTAGAAGGAGGTGGATCTGGTTGATCATTAAAACCTCATACATTACTAGGGTTGAAGAGTTGTTTAGAAGGAGCCCACCCATCATCAACACAAACATCTTTCTCTTTCCCTTCTTTATTTTCCCTAGGAGGAAAAATTGTCAAGCCTAGGTGGGGGAATGCCCATTTGGGATGTATACTAGAGGCAGGTCCATACACAAACAATAGGAGCAAAAACCAAGGACCAACTAGAATCCTATGGTGGAGAGGTGGAGTGGCAATGATGAACATCCAAACCACCACTAGGAGAGCAAGAGTGACATTTTCGAGCAGTAGGCCAGGGCTCTATGACATCAGTGGTGACCATGGTGTGGGGTTTGATCCACTAAAGTGGAAACTATTGGTAGCTAGGTAACCATATAAGGCACAGTGCCTTAGTGATTAAGGAGCTCCTATAGGTGGGCCACCTCAAGGGATGCCTTGTTGGCTTGAACTGGAATATGTATCATCACATCTTTACATATGAAAGCTTTCATGTATATAGATACATTTATATCAATAAATATGTGAGGGAAGAGAAATGCATTTCTATCCTTCCATAGAGTGAAAAGAATCTCCATCCTAGAAGCATGCCAAATATAGGTATACTTAAAAGGGATTCTAGGGGAAT
Source organism: Cupressus sempervirens (assembly GCA_028749045.1). Classification (NCBI taxonomy): domain Eukaryota; kingdom Viridiplantae; phylum Streptophyta; class Pinopsida; order Cupressales; family Cupressaceae; genus Cupressus; species Cupressus sempervirens. The sequence continues at coordinate 206,134,359 of CM053786.1, read as the reverse complement.
TACCCAACAAAACCATATGCCCCCAAAAGGGCTCTATCCTAAAACGATTGAAAAAAGTCATGTATCTAGAGCCAATATTGTTGAGCTCTACAACATAACCAAAAGATATGTATGAAAGACTTGGGTTGTGCACAAAAAGGACATCATGGTTAGGAACACCCAAATGAGTCGAAGACCTAGAGGCAATTCCTTGAAAATGACACACTAGGAAAAGCGTGCAATCTTTAGCTTATGGATGAGATTAAAAATATTGCTAAACCTATATCTCCAATTCCACAATGAATACTATAGGTGTGAACATTGGTTGAGAGAACCAACCATAGGAAAGTGAGGCACCAACTAACTGTATCCCATCTTGGGCTTATCATTGAATAGAGGAGCACACATATACTAATTTGAGTCTTTCCAATATCATTTGACATGCTGGACACCCAACTTGTGAATCACATGGGTGGCAATGTAGAGACTAGCAAATCAAAAGTATGTTGATGTAGGAAAGACAAACAAAACTAGACTTGCATATCCTTCCATGACCTAAGGTGCATGGTAACTCTGGAAAAAAGATCTTTGAAAGTCCTTGTGCCATGTTTGGAAAAATGCAATGCATTTGTACCTCGAATTCTAGCAAGAGGCACACCTTGAATTCCAAATAGGGGTTACCACCAAAGATTCTGATGGTTCATAGAGAGCCCATCCCTAAAATTGTCATTGGCCCAATGAAACTATGAAATGATGGCTTCCCAAGCTTTTAAGACAATTTTCACAACAAAAGAGCCCTAGATTTGTACTGGCTCTGGCACAATGAGAAGCATTCGAAACCCAATCCCCTTCGAAGTAGGTTTGTTAGGTAGGAATCCAAAAGAAATGCAATGCCTAAGAAGTATTTTCTAAGCTTCATCTCTAGTGAGGGATTAGATGACCCATTTAGCACATAAATAAATGCCCTATCCCTGAGTGGAAATGAGGCCAGGACCTCCAGACTCCTTCAGAATACAATAGTAATCTTAAGAGACACTATGAAATCCATAGTGGTTAGCTCCCAAAGTGTAGAGAAAAACTTTGAACATCTTTTCCAACATGAGATAAGAAACTTTGGAAGGATCCTAATGAGAATAATAATAAACATGGGTAGCAGCTAACACTTTGGAAAAGATCTAGATTTCTTTGGCCCAAGAAAGAGGTTTGGTGAGACAATAATCCATCTTCTTAGAAATCTATGTAGGTATGGCCTTCCAAAGATTAATAGCTGAAGTTTGAAAATAAAATAGAATACCTAGAAAGAAGAAAAAACTTTCGATGTTGAATCTATTTCCATTGGTAGTGGGAAAGCCAAGGTGGAGATGGAAGAATTGACTACCTATAGTACATAGTTTTTTGTCATTGCATAGTACAGCTAGAAGCCAAATAGAAGGTGTCAGGCCATTGAAGAGAATTCAAGACATTTTCCTCTTTATCAATTAGCATGAGTGGGGAATCATTAACAAAGTGCCCCTTGACAACCTGCATAGGAGACTAGGGCTAGGAAATGCCCCTACCATGACTAGAGGAGATGGCATTGGAAAGTAGATATCCTAGCCCTTTAGTAGCAAGAAAATACAAGAAATGAGCTTGAGGAAATTCTTGGCACATGGACATGAAGAGACCAAAGCTTTCAAATTGCATTCCTTTAATGCTGATGCAAGCAAAAGCATCCCTAAAGAGCATTTTCATAGATTGGAAGAAAACTAGTCCAAATCCTAAGGCTTAAACCATAGCAAGAATGAATGGCCATTCAATATGATCACGGGCTTTGAAAAAACTAATCATGGGAAAGAGAGCTTTTTCCTTAGATCTATGAGCACATTCCATTCCCTCCCAAATAAAAATGATGTTGTTAAGGATGTATCTAGATTTTATTAAACCAATCTTCATAGGGTGAATAATCAAAGGAAAAAGATCGTGAATTTTGAGTGCCAAGACTATAGATATGATCTAGCTAGAGAAATTCAATAGAGTGATAGGTCTCATGTTGTAGATATCTTCGGGGTCACCAACTTTAGGTATGAATTTGATGCTTCCTTTATTAATAATATTTTATCAAGTGATTTAGAGTAAAATGCTTCAAGGTATAATTTGTGCAAATTTGGCTCCAATGTAATCCCATAAAGCTTTGTAAAATTGACAAGGAAATCCATCAAACCCAAGTTCCTTGTCATATGTCATAGAGAAAATGGCTTCCTAGCATTTTCTTTTGAAAATTGTGGTGCTCAACCACAAGCTAGTTAGGAGTAAAAATAATGCATTCCTTCAAAACTTGGTTCCTTTTTGCAGAATTACCATGCATGGCAAAAACCTCCTCATAGTGATGGACAGAAGCTTGAAGAATGTTAGGCAGGTCATAGAAAATCTACTAGCCTTCATTGATTTTTTAAATTCATACCAGGGTGTGACGAGCTCTAAGAACTTGAAATAATTCCTTTGAATATTGGTCTCTGACTTCAGGCTTGTGGAGAGGAGCCTTAATCTGAGCATCTTTAGAGACATAAAATTTAGAAACCTACTTCTAATGGTGGGGATTGGTTAGCCAAAGTTGTAGGTCTAAATCAAATAGAATCATGGCCAGGGTGTTAGAGGCCATATGCAATTTTTTTGTAGTTTCATCATAGGAACATGTGTGGTATAGACAAAATTACCTACCATACATGCAAAGAAATATAACCATACAAAAGGTGTCATCATTTCACCTTTGAATCAAGGTACTATAGATGTAAGGCCAAGGGTTTCAATTCTAAGACACTAAAATATAAGACATAGTGGGATAAGCACTCAAGAGTGATGTCCTAAGAAAAAATACTTTTTTGAAGGATACCTTTGAGCTATTTGTTAGGTAATAGTAAAACTAGTGGGATAGTGGTCTGATAAGGTCACATTGTACAAAATATTCATAGATAATTCACCTTCTTTAGAAAAAGTGAAAAATGATTGTACATATATCATTGCACAATAAAGTATTTTAAAAACCATGTCAGATCTAGCTTTAAAATTAGACCAAGTATGATAAATCTGACCACAATGGCGACAATGGGCACTGTAATACCAGGATTCTCTTTCTCTAGTTTCCCATCAAGAAGGTAATCCCTGCTTTGTTAGAGTCTAGCTCAACCATATTGAAGTCCCCATATATAACACAAGTGATAAGTGGAAAAGAATCTGCCATCCAACACCATAGTTGCGATCTTTCAACAACATCATTTAGATCATAAACATTAAATATCCAAAGAAATGATTATTGAAAGACAAAACAATCTATACAATACTGTACATGGGCTGAAAGACTTGAGAAATAACATAAGAAATAAAATAAGGTGAGAGGAGAGTAAACACACCACCTTGACCAACCTCATCCTAGTGAGAAAAATAGTGTTTGTCTAGCTAAATAATACATAAATTATCATTAAAAAAAACTTTAAAATATTAACTTCATAAGACATTAAATATATAGGATGCAAATATGACATTTTGTGTCTCACACATAATATTTGAAAGGAAGGTCTATGTGAATCTACACATTCTAAAAGAGAAAATTCAATAGAAAAAATCATGCATGTTACCTCCATCCCTAGGAGAGGACAAACTATTGTGCAAGAAGGAGCTAGTGGTAAAGGAGGGAGAAGCATATCATCCAGAGATGATTCTCTACTTCTTAGAACTAGCATCGAGGTCATTTCCATAGTCGTCAAGGCTACGAGACCTACACAAGGACAATGAAGCAATTATGGAGGATTCTTACCAGATATGAACCCATGAGGGTCAAGAGACACCCACCAACAACCCATTCCCCTAAGGAGAAGGGTTTAAAATGTGTGGTGGCACTAACAATGTAATTATCCCAATAGTACTAGTAACTAGAACAATCTCCAACAAATGTTGAGTAGAGGAAGATGATAGTTGATTTGGAGGCAATTTTTACCCATCAGAATAAATGTTGCACACTCAACATTATAACCATTCTCGATAGGTTTGGCTTGTGAATCCTTGTTAGGAGAAAACTTGGGAAGCACGGTCAATGCATAATCCTTGATCTTTTGGTGAATCAATTGACTTCAACAATAGTTTTGGAAGATTATAATAAATAACCTTTTGGGTGAAGGTGTGAGCCCTAACTTTGATATCAATTGTTTCTTTAAGGTTATGCAAAAGGTTGACCAATGTAAACCCTTCTTTCAGGATGAGCATTGAAAATATTTTTAGGTTCTATGGAAACAACTTTACCAAGGGTTTGATAAATGAAAAGACCAGTAAGAATGGGGAGATCATGGACCTCGACCCATACAAGTAACTTCATCTTCTTTTCATCCAAGACATAGAAGTCATAGGACCATCATTTGAAAATCAGTAGAAAAGACCTAACTATCCAAGGCTCCTAGTTAAAAAACCACATTAGTTTTGGAAGGGTTAGAAAACCAAAACAAAATAAAGCCTTGGGTGAGGCTGCAATCAAGTTGGACCCCATGAAGAGATGAGGACTTAGTAACCCATTCTTTAAGCATACTTTTAGGAGGAGTTTTATAGACAAAATAACCTATCAAATTCTTTTTCTCTAACCATCCACAAGCATTATCAAAATCCTAAATTTTGAGAACAATATTAGGGGAAGCCTTATTTAAAGAAACACTTTCAAAACAAACTTACAGGGACATTTGTTTTGTGGAATTTCCATGAACATTTGTCATAGAAAATCCAATACCAATATTAGCAACTAGGCTAAATTTGTCCAGATCCATAATAACTAAGGATTAATGCTCCAAAAATAAATGCAATGTAACAGGTTAAAAAGTAGACATGAACTTAAAGAAAAAGGCATACTACATGTGAAACCCTCTACCACCCATCACTTTGGAATCATTGATAAAATGAATGGAATGGGCTTGTTGAACTTTGAACTACTAAGTAATTGTAAATGTGTTTTTCTTAATACATTTCTTTAATGTGGTTTCTTATCTTTTGCAAGGAAATATCATACATATTATCCTCTTGTAACAAATGCGGCCTAGAAATTAATTTAAGAAGCAATGAAAAGGGCATTCTCAGCATATACCCAAAGAAATATGTGAAGTTTTTAACTCATAGAAAATGATTGATAATCCTCAATAAAAAGGTTGATGGGATTTGATTCTAAATCTAAATTCTTGTGAGTTCTATGACTACACACCAATCTTTCCCTATATTATGAATACAATCTTTTTGTGAATGTCTAGATTTAGGTAGAACAAAGTATTAGAGGGCTCCAAAATCCAATGGTATCAAATTACAAAATAAGAATGTTGAAGTCCAAATTAAAAATTTTATAGAACAAGGATAAGACATTATAAACTCCAAGATCCTAAAAAAATAGTGACTAGAATAAAAACCCAAACAACCAATAGAAAGACTAGACCAAACACAAAACATAAAATCTAACAAAGAATCAAAACTAAGCCAACTACTTAAGGATTTTGGCTACCTGGATCTCTTTTACCTTTGGATCCTCCTTTATGTTCTTTGATGTAGTAATAATTTTTTTTCCTATTCAATTTATCCCTTGTTATTTTACTTGGTCCTCCCTTGGCTTCCTCTTGTTGTCCTTTATCCTTGCCAATTAGGTCCACCCTAAGCTCGATGCCATCTACATCAATTTTACTATACTAGCCATTAGTTTTTGTATGAACCCTTGAATTTTTAGGTCACTATCCCCAATGACTTTATTCAAGTCTCGCATTTGATTGAGGATGCCTTCTTCTAGCCTTTTTCTTGCTTCAACCTCTTTTTTTCAAATCATATTTGAATTTTTCCACTTCCTCTTTGATGACCTTGATTACATTAATAACCCAACTATCAAAATAAATTGATACCTCTTATTTCTCCTTTTCCCTATCAATGTCATTCTGAGCTCCCTATTTAGGGGTGGAAAAAAATTTTTCCTACTCCTTCACATTCTTCTCATCTAACTCCTCATCAAACTATGACACCTCACACCCCACAATGTTCTTGATAGGAGAACCAACCTTTGCAATATTGTTACCTATTTCATCTTCCCAATCTAGAAACTCCTTATTATCCTCTTTTGGGCTCATTGGCTTTTTTGTAGAGAGATATAATTTTTTTGATAGGAAGGGACTCATCACACTCTTTCCCTAGTTTTGTCTGATTTCCATCATCACCCAAAAAAAAAGCATAAACCTTATCCTCCTGGGTGCCCATGGAAGTGACTTCTTCCTCCCTACCTATTTCCATCCTAGAATCTTCACCCTCCACTTTCTTTTTCTTCTTAGAAGAATTTTTTTTTAAATTTCTCCTTGAACCAATTTTATCTTTTTTATTTTTGGGTTCAAAGCAAGGGTTCTAAATTTATAGTACTTACCAAAAACAAGGATAAGGCCCTCATCGAAAATAGGGCAAGAAACTTTCTTCCTCTGACTAGGCATCCTTGTATTTAGGAAATGCAAAGTAAAATAGGGAAACAAAATTATATCCCCATACCCAAAATGGTTTAATAACACAAAATTGAAACAACGAACATCCTTCTCCCTACCATCTATGGTAAAATAGCCCCTACACAACTTAATACACAACTCCATAAGGGTTTAATTTTCTTGTTAGATAAAGAGCTTCCCACCTTAACTAGAGTCTTCTTCTCAACTTTTTCCTTTAAAAATTTCTTCGGTGCTTCTTCAATATTTTTTCTTTCCTTGAAAAACTTCAAATCATCAATCAACAAAATAGAAATTTTAGAGATGAAGTAAGTGTGAAGGGGAAAGGGGACCACATACATGGCCACATTATACTCCTTGCATCCCTTCAAAAATTTTATTTTTTCTAGTCAAAAACCATGGAGCCACTTGAGATAGAGATTCACCCTACCCTTAACTAGTTGATTCTACACCTTTGGTTCCTCATTCTATTCATTGCAACTACTAGATTCTCATCTTTTTGGCTTACCACCCATTATTTTTCTAGAGATTCTCTCATTCTTGAAGACTAGGAAACTCTCCACAAAAGAAAAATTAAAGGAGAAAAATAACCAAAGAGACCTAGAAAGTGTGTCTATTATGATATCTCTAAGCACTTAGAATATACCACATTAACCTATAATTATTAAAGTACTGGCTTAATTTATTTATCATGTTTATTTAAATTAATGTTGGGGGAACATTTCTTATCCTTATAAATATTTTATTTTAAAAGGTAAACTTTTATGAGATTACCTTACCATGATATCTCTTTGTATGTTTGTACTCCCAACTTGGAAACATAATCCACACACAAATTAGCTTCTTTATACACATGATAAATAATGACTTTCTAAAAACTATTTAATAATTACATTCGCTTCATATATAATGGATTCTATAGCTCACATGGGCTGATATCTCGTAGTTAGAAATTTTATTGTGTTCTTTAAATCACTTTCAACCCAAGGATATTTAAAGTTTACCAGTTTACCACATTTAACAACTAGTAGATCCCCATAATCTTTGGTTACATGGCTAGTCTTGGTGCCAAGTTGGAAAACCCCTATATCGATAAAATTTCCATCAAATCCCTTATAATACCACCTACACTCACCCCTAGGTTGCCTTTGGTGACCTCATTAAAGTTGGCCTTTATCCAACCATCAAGAGGACAAAGACAAACAATATTTTCTCTTAAGTTCTTCTTAGTACACTTTGAATTGAAATCACAAAGGAGTGAAGCATCCTTCATAAAACCAACATTAATTGAATTTTACTTTTTTCTTATTATAATAAAAATCTCCTAATTACCTCTGATTCTTTTCCTAGTAACCACCCAATCTGGGGGGTCCTTACTCCTAAAGGTCTAGGGATTCCTCTCTTTCCATATATTCCAACATATGTGATGAGATATTATATTCCAAACTACATTGGCATTCTCAATCTTCACATGCCAATATCATTGTTTGATAAAGCATTTCATTTTTCTAAGAAAAGACTAGTTATGGTTCCTGCCAGCAACACATTGGTTCTAAACTTCATGAGCACATGGATATTCCAAGAACATATGGTAACTAGTCACCTTGTCTTTTTTAAAAAGATAAAACTTATTAAAGAAATATAGAATCCTCTCTTATGAAGATTGTTGAGGGTGAGAATTTTTTTTGTATGATGATCTAGTAGAAAATTCTGAGTTTCAATATAAAGCCATTAATCTTGAAGGAGGCCCAAAAAGGATAGACATTCATGGAAGCCACAATAAATTAAATGAATTTCATTGAATAAGTACCATTTGGATTCTTTCCCATATTAAAGAGTCATGAATCTCCTATTTTAAATACCAAGCATTAAGACTTAACTAGATATTCCTAAGATCTAGGCTAATTAATTGAAGTTTGACCTAGCTACTATTTATTTAGTAATCATAGGTCTAGGAGCCATAGATAATTTTACACTGGTTAATAATATCTATTTTATTAAACTTATTTGCAATTTGACTAGCTACCAGCCAACTATACTCCCAAAATCTAACCCTTCTTCCATTTACCATCTTCCACCTGGCTACTGTATTGACAATATGTTTACAATCTTGTATTGATCTCCAAATATAGGAGTCAACTTTAGTAATTGTCCCCTTCATTAAATCCCCTAAAGAAGGATAATAAAATAAGTATTTTCTTCTCAATATTAGATTCCATTCCTTTTCCTCAATATAGATTCTCAAGATTTTCTTCGTTAATAGGAATTTGGTCTTACTTTTATTAGATCATATCCCAAGAATTCCCTCCTTAGGTTTACATAACTAGTCCCACACAATGAGAGGCATCCTTTTTTTGTCTTCCATCCCATACCATAAGAACTTATTTTGTGTTCTTTAAATCAATGAGCTGTGAATCTTTCTAGAATCTTGAAGAGTTTGAGAGCATGGATTGGAAGGTTTTTCAATCAACTTTCTTGAAAAGTAATATTTCCTTATTGATGAAGAAAATTCCCATTCCATCTTGTTATTTTATAGATAATTTTTTCCAGAAAAAATCCAAAAGATTAAGATAGAGAAGAAGGCCCATGTAAGAGCGTAGATGAGTGACAATAGGATACCCTAGAATCATAGATATCCTCTTATGTCAAACAATATAGTTACTAAGGAAAAATATGGAGAATTCACTCCAATTGGCTAGCTAACTCATTGCTAAAGAATAGAAATTTAGGGTAAATTTCATATTTTTGGCTTCCCAAATGGTAGACTCCCCCACCATAATGGTGTCATCCACAAATTGTTTGGTGAGAGGAAGGGATGATACCATGTATAGAACCTTTGAAACCCTTATAAGATTTAGCTTCACAAGGAAATACTTTTTCTAAGATTTGATATGAGAATGCACATTTTTATAGACCACAATCATGAAATCCAAAATATTCCTTCTATTTAGTAAACTATTATTCTAGATAGAAATAATACTAGGAAGAATCCTCAAAAACATACAAAAACTAGCACTCTAGAAATAATCTTATAAAAGGAATTGCAAGGTCTAAATTGTTCTACCATGTTTGCACCCATTTATTTAGCAATCAAAACAAGAAAAGTGGAATTTATCTCTTTCTAAATTTCTTTAGCTTCAAAGACCTCCTTAACAAAATTTGAAACATCTTTTCCCATAATGTGCCAAAACTTATAGAGCACAAACATGGGAACTCCATTTGGTCCTTGTGCTTTATAACCTTCAAAAGAGAAAACTAGTTACTTAATTTTAGAAGAAGAAGGAATAGCCACCATATCGTTATCTTGATCATTTGAAACATCTTGGGATGACCAAAAGAACCTACCCCTAATGATTAGCCTTGAGAGTGTTCTCAAAAGTTAGAAGAAACAAAAAGTTATTAAACATTTCTATGTATATTTCATCCTATTTGTAAATTATTCATTTTTCTATGATGAGATGAGAGATCAAATTAGTAGCCTTATGTCTATGGGTACTAATATGAAAATATTTGGTATTCTTATCCCCTTCTACTAGCCAGGTGGACCTAGATCTTTGTTTTGAAAATACCTCTGCCCTAATTATGACATCATGTTATTTTACCAAGAGATCATTCTCTCTATTAAAAATATCCAAAGAATACACTTTTATTTGGATCATGTCTTGACAATCTTTTAAGTTACCTTGAGTATCCTTCTTTCTTATAAAGATGTCTCAAAAATTAGACTTATTACAAACTCTTACACACTTATTCATAATACATATCTTTTCAACCACTTTATATATTGCAAATACATCAAATTGTACATCCCAACACTCATTAAAATTATTTTCAAAACTAGGGCATGTTATTTACATATTTTAAAACATAAAGGTGAATTTTGTTTCCTAAAATATGATCAGAAATAATGAAAATCAAATGGTGGTCTGATTCTATATTAGGAAAGGTAGAGAGAGAGAGAGAAATAGTATGTTTGGATCAAGTCATGAGAGCTGAGGGCTCTAGCCATCTTAACATCAATGAGATCCACCCCCACCCTTTTATTTGACCAAGCAAATTTTGTGCCTGTGAGTTTTAAATCAATTAGAGATTTATGTTATATTAAATCCAAAGGATCAATCCTACCATTTAGGGAATTCAGATATCTTCCAAATTTATCAACATCACTTAACATACTGTTAAAATTTCCTATGACAATCCAACTTGAGTCCTTGAATAAGGATCTGTTGATTGAGATTCTATCCAAGCAAAGATTCCTCAAAGACCAATTGTTCAAGGCATGATTGTTAGATATTTTCCAAGTGAAATTGTCCCTCAAGTGCTTGCATTTTAAACTAATTATATTACCATAAAAAGGAGGATTAGCAAGACAAAAGAACAATTACATGAAAATATGTCCAATATTAGAAAAATAATAAAGAACTCATAAAAAAACTCAAGATGCAAATATTTAACATTATTCACCCAATCCTTGGGCCATGTCCACCAAATAGAAAGTCTAATTAATTTTTATTATATAATGATTACAACCTAATTACAATTTTTAATCCTTTACATCTCATGAACATTGCAAGAAGCTACTATCTCATCATGCCCTATGAAATCCTTGACCCTAAGCCATTTGATACAATATTTTTCCACTTACAAAATTAGGACTAGAATAATTACAACATGTTGGCCCCTACAAAAATTTGTGAAAAAATAGTCACAAGAAAAATTTCTTGGCCAGTTAGCACAAGAGAACATGCCTACCTTGAGTTATGTTATGAGTAGTACTTAGCTACTTTGACTAGTACTATAAAAACTTAATGTTCTTAGACTTTCTTATTTATTTAAATTATGAATGATATAATTTATGTTATGAAAGGTGTTTTGAAATATATATTTAACATTAATTATTTTACATTTAATTAATATAAATATATATGATATTAATATTTTCATATTTATTTATTGAGTGTATTTATATTATTTTGATATGAATGGTGATATGTTATGTTATTAATTATTATTATAATAATATTTTATTGTATTATTCAATCATATTATTATTATTATTTTTCTTTTTCTGTTTAGATTATTTTTTTATTTTTATTAGCCAATACATTCTTAAAAATATATTATTAGAATAAGAATAGGTCATATAAGTTTAAATCCTATAGTTAATATCTATTATCTATCATTATTACAGCTCGTGAAAAGTACACCCTTCATCAAACTACTTGCTCCTAAGAAATTTCTATTTCTTATATGCCATCTTATAACTTTGACATTATCCTACCTAAAATTTAAATCTAATAGGTTTGATTATTTTCAAACTGATTCTTATGGCTTGATTATTTTAGTATAAGTTTCAAAATAATGATCATACCCAAAAAAAATTCAAAGAAAAAACATACATTATGTATGCACATTAATACATGAAGACACAAAGTATACACATTGATGCAAGAAGACACAAAGAAAATACATTGATATAATGTTTTACTCATAGATACCTTCATACTCATAGACACGAAGCTAATACAAAGTATATACATTGATATATGAAGACACAACGTACACACATTAAAGACATAAAACATACATAATACATATAAACTTTGATGTAGAAGGATATGAAGTATACATATGAATGTAGAGATATGCAAAAAACATACTTAAATATATTCTTTAATCTCTTTGATATGATTGTTTATCTACATCATCATGTTCCTATAGTGAGTGGTCAAATTGTTGTGTTTTGACATAGAAATGGTCTACTTGAGGCTCCTACACGTATTGAGCCTAGTTTTGGGAATCTTTACCTTAACATGATTGAATTACTCCCCTCTCCCTTCACAAGATCCTCATTCACTATTGGGTTTCAAGGTAGGTAGATACTTCCTTTAATAGGACTTGGAAACAATAATGTACTTAGAATTCACCTTCATTGTCCTATTCATATAATGAATGGGGGAATTAGGGAATTACTAAGCTTTGGCATGAATATAAAGTACTTAAGGTTCCCTCATGTACAAAGCCTATTTTGGGAACTTTTTTTTCTCCCCAATGTAGCTAAATTACTCCCCTCTTCCTTCACAAGCTCCCTATTCACTATAATAAGTAGGGGTATGTAGATCCCCACACAAGGTGTTTGAATGTTGAGCCTTAGTTGAATTATGCATTTTCTAGGCTAATAACTAATTCTTCTTAGCTTTTATTTCCTTTATTTTATATGCATCTTCCCTACAAGAGTGGAGGGACATACTCTGATACCACTTGTGATGAACCCTTATAGGGTCTTACTTAAATTTTCATGAAATTCAGAATTAGGATTTAGACCATATTTGTTTCACATTTAGAAAATGTAAACTTTATATGCTTTAATATTATTAATAACACCAAATAAGGTTATTGCTCCTTATGTGTAAAATTAAATTGTGGATTGTAGATTTACTTTTGGTCAAGTTTTCATGTGATCTACTTGGGTCTCCCTTAGATCTTTGTCCATATTGAGATTATATTGGCCTAGTATGAGCATATTACTCCTCCCACTAGAAACACACCCTATCCATTAAAAAATTACACATAGCAAGTTGCCATCTAGATTACTAATAGCATTATCTTGAGTTTTCTCATAACATTAGCTTAGATACATTATATACACTACTCTCTCTCTCTCTCTCTCTCTCTCTCTCTCTCTCTCTCTCTCTCTCTCTCTCTCTCTCTCTCTCTCTCTCTCTCTCTCTCTCTCTCTCTCTCTCTCTCTCTCTCTCTCTCTCTCTCTCTCTCTCTCTCTCTCTCTCTCTCTCTCTGTGTGTGTGTGTGTGTGTGTGTGTGTGTGTGTGTGTGCGCGCGCGCGTCTGTGTTTGATATGTTGATATGTCTAACCTATTCAAATAATATTCATTATTTATACATATATATGTAACATGTATTTTATGAATATTATTTATTAAAATTCAGATACACACTTGTAAGGAAATTTATATATAGGTTATACATATGCTATCTATCTATTAAACTTATCAAACATATTTCTAAGGCCATGCTATTTGGATATTATTTGAATAAATTAAATGCACACCTATTATTTTATATATAAATTTAATTTATTCAACTAATATCCAAATAACATGGGCTTAAAAATATGTTTGATAAGTTTAATAGATAGACACTATACGTATAACCTATATAAAAAAATTCTTACAAGTGTTTTTAATAATTTTAATAAACAATCTTCATAAAACCTATGTTAAACATTGATATCACATAGTCCTTAGCTAAATGGTCAAACAAATCTTTCCCCCTACCATTGATGTACTTCACCACTTTTACTTTTACCTTTTGATGGCCCTATTTGGTTGATGTATCTATTTTCCTTGGTGAACAATGACGTGTGCCTCATACCATTAAATAGGGTGACGTAACCCCTAGGGAGAGTCTTGTCCCATCCAACATATCCACCTACCTCAACTTAACTTATGAGAGTTTTTAGCTAGTTTGACTAATATTATAAGAACATAATATTCTTGAACCTTATTATTTCTTTCTATGGCATGACATTATTATACATGTTTGGTGTAAATATTAGTTTTAAATTACCCATGTATATTGTACATAATTTTTTTCCCTATATTTTGATAAGTTTGCAAGATTTATTTTTTTCATTAATACTATTTATCATAGTTCTTATTGACCAAGAGGAATAAAACTAAGGGAAAAAAAAGCTAATTTTTGATAACTTTAATTTTCTAAAACGAGTTGTAATTATAAGTTAAGATTAAATAGATCTATTGAATAAAAGTGTTATGACAGATCTAGTTATATAAAATAATTAAAAAACTTGTAAGCCATATTTTTTTAAAAAAATTTTATAGAGAGGAACGATATTAAATATTATACTAGCATACATCTATTTTTATTTATTATTATTTATAATTGTACTACTTTGATAACTAACAAATTTAAAAACTTTAATGTAATATTTTAAATTTTATTTGAGATGAACCTTTTAAGGCACAAATAACGCTTGTGACATGATGTAAAGGCATCATGAATGAAGGAAATATGATCATACAAAGACCCCATATTAGCAAGTGACAATGACATTCAAACAAAATTAGTCTACAGTTTTAGCTAGGCATTGAAAAAATAACATTGGGTCAATTAATTTAATTTTTTTATTATTTAGTTCTTTCTTTAATTAATTTAAACAATGACATTGTAGAGTTTAAATCTTTTTAGCTTTAATTTTATTAGACCATACTAATTTTTAAGGAATGAAATATAAATTTCTTCTAAAAAAATAAAAAATTAAATAAACTCATTTCTAAAATATGATTATAATCTATTATAAAAATATATTTTAATATACATGTATAATGTGTCAACCGAGAAGTAAATATTTATCAATATAGTGCACTATAGATATTTTTTTGCTATAATGTTTAATATAAACACAATGCTATTATCACTAGATTACATAATCAAACAAGTTTTTAAATTCATTAAATTTATTATAATCATAACATTAATTTTTTTACAAAATATTAAGATTGTCAACTATTAATTCAAGTTAATTATCTTATATACAAGTAAGTTATGATAAGAGAGTTAAAATTTAAAATAGTTATTCATATTTTTTTAGTTTTAATTATTATATTATACTATTAAATAATAATATTTAACTAAATTTGTGGAAATATATTAATTAACTTCATAAAAATCTATATTGAAAAATTAGAACTTATTTTTAATGAAGTTGTTCAATTTTCTTAAATTCTTATTCTTGTTTTTTTAAATAGAATTTTCAATCTGACTTAATTTTAGTTATAAATTAACAAATACAATTCACTTAATTCCTCATGTTTGTATTATTAAACAAATTAATACATAAATCTAATATCTTACTAAAACTTTCTATCATAAAATTCCTTTTTAATTTTATTATTATTTATTTCTAATTAGACAAAAACCTAGACAAAATTCAATCCTTTACAACCTTTTAGTTTTAAATAATTTTTTAAAATAATTTCATTTTTAACATGTTGAATCTTTTAGATTTCTATAATTTTGAATAATTCTAATAGAAATTTTAACAAAATGTATATACAAATATTCTGATTACATCATCATGTAATTAAAAAACTATTATTTAACATTTAAAATTTGTGTGTTATTATAATAGTTTATCTAAATAAATTATTAATAATTTATTAGTATATTGATATGCTTACATATTACATACATTTCAATCCCTTTTAACTCTTTCATCATATTTCACCCTATATCTCTACTTCCCTTCTTAACAAAATATTGAGAGGAACTTTGACACATTGCATATCTTGTTTATTTATTGGAATTGTAAATTATATTATTTATGTTGGGTATGTGCAGGATCATGATGGACCAAAAAATGACCTTATGTGACAATGAAAAATTAGGATATCAATATTAGTCGACTTGATGTAAAATCATGAACTAGTTATGAAGCTTATATCAAAAAATTGTAATAGTAAAATCTCTAGTAAATTTAATGTAGTTTCTAAAAAAAGTAGCACTCTTCTAATAAAAATAATAATTTAATTGCTCAAAATTTGGAATTGCAATGCAAAATTACAAAAAAATCATAAAAATATAATAATTAGGTGTATGCCTAACCACCTTAGTTATAATCTGATGGTAATATTTTTTCAAAGATTCTATATATAAGAAGTAGACTCATACCAAGATGTGAAGAATATTTTTTCATAATTTTATTCCAAGTAAATAATTAATGTTGAATTTTTAGGTACAACATTTTTTGGAATTAAAAAACCCTCGTGTCTAACCACCTTAACTCTTTCAAAACTATACATTTTCTCCCTCATATTAGTTTTTTGATCGGTAAGAGGCTAAAGCCAAGATTTATTATTATTATTATTTATTAAATGTGAGTAGTTTCAAACCCAATACCTCTTTCATAAGAGGTTCACAATTTACCGTTGTGTTCTAGACTCTTGCCTCCTACACATACCTTGTTATGAGTGTTATTCTAAAATATATTTAATGATTTTCGTATCAACATTTGATTATTATAAATATATGTGATAGTAATATTTTTAAGATTTATTTATTGAATGTAGTTTTATTAAATTTTTATTAATTTGATACTTTATGATATTAATTATAATAATAATATTTTATTGAATTATTTAAGCTTATTTTTTATTATTTTTCTTTTTAGAATATATATATATATATATAATTAATATTCTAATATATTTTAAATAATAACTAAGTGTTATTTATTGTACTATTAGACTAAGGAGAGATCATATTATTTTAAATCTTATAGTTATTGTCTATTATATAATGTTATGAGGTATCATGATTTAGACCTTTTAATTAGGCCTTCATCAAATAGGGAGGTTACTCATAGGAAGAGAAAAGAAGATAGGTAGCTAAAGCCATTGAATAATTATGAGATGAAGGACCTTTCTATATAATTTTGTATTGAGAATTCTAGGCTAAAATAAAAGAATTAAGAAAAGTCATAACATAAGAGAAAAGAGGGTTGATGAGACTCAGATCCACTCACTTATCACCATCCCAATAATGAACCACTTTAACAAAAACTCCCTCCTTGTGTTGGTTGACATAAGAGGAAATAGCTTTAGACCCATCTACCATTACATTAGAGAGCCACTCATCTTCCCAAAAATTTATTGAAAATCCATTATGAATTTTCCACGTTAATATATTTTATATGATTAAATTTCACAAATGGTGGAACTAATTACTATAAACAATTAAATATACCAGTGATTCTATTTAATTATTTGTATACCAATTACATGACAATGGTCTCTCACATATCCACTAGAATTAAATTGAATTTGATATACTAGGTTAATATTATAATTTATCATTTTCAACACCCCACAAATCCTTAATTCTATTACTAAATTAAAATCCAAAAATAAATATTTCATCTAAAAGTAATATTCAATTTTTAATAAATTTTCATTTTCAATTGACCCAAGGCTATTTCTAGTAGATTAGTAATTCTAATTATGTGGATTTATGGTTGGATTCCTAGGCCAACCAACCTCCTTTCGAACTCCACCTAATGTTCCCAACATTAAAGAAGTAGCTATGGAATAAGGTTAGTGATTACTAGATTCTTTGGTTGTTCCATGAAGATTAAAATTTAACACTAATTAGTTTCAGAATGGTCTTAAAGGTATTTATTCTAAGACTATTTAAACTCTATCTTCCCCTAGGTTCTATACATTAGAAAAAAAAGGATAATATGTGTTATCCCAAACCAATATTAAGAGGGGGTGTGAATCAATACAAACTTTTCAATCGATCTACTAGCTATCACACCATATATTTTAAATACCTATTGCTCTACGAATAGCATAATGATAAAAGAAGTAAGCTAAAAGGACACAATCCCACACATAAGCATACATCAATGACATATGGTTTTTCTTACATGGGAACCCTTGATGAGAGGATAAAAACCATGTTGGGAGTGATACACACACTAGCCTTTCAATGTAGATAGAACATTCCTTGGTTAGAAGCTATAGTTGTTCTCTATAGGAACACATCTAATTATGAATGGTAGTAACCTATGGAGTTTTAAAAGTATTTTCAATACCTTGTTAAAATGATTTAAACACTCTATCTAGGTAGTAGTTGGTTAGAGGATTTCCATCTAAGAAAGAAATTGAAATGCTTGATCTAAATAAGTAGCACCAAATTCCTTATAGATATATTTTTTTTATCTTCCCTCTCTATCTTGGCTTCCCTACTTATCACTAATGTGTAATTTTTCTTTTTTTCCATGTTAAGATATGTCTCTAGTTACCAGTCTGTTACACCTTTGCTCTCAACTCTGCAACTATGTTCTTTTTATCTCTCTCTTTGTCCAATCTTGAGAAAAGCCTTTCGAAAGTGAATTTTTCATTTTATATGCATTGTACATTATCTAGGCATAAAAACCCAAAAATAAAGCCTTCTCAAAACTAATGCATTCAAATTTTCAATTGCATATCCAAGCTGCTCACAAAATATCCATGAAACCTAAGAGTAGGAGTCTAGATTGGTAGGTCTACTAATCACCCTATTTACCTATATGCATCCTTGGTCATTTATTATTTATGTAAGCTCAAAATATTATTTCTTGTCACATTAAGCTGCAGCATACACATCCATTGGTATGTCACATCAATGGTGGCTCATCATGATTTTTTGTTGCCTCTGATTATTTACTTTTGTGCCCCTAACTCTTTCTTTAACTTACTAGTGTATGATTCTACGTATGGTAATTTCTAGGCTTCATATAATCATCTTACTTTATTTACTAGTTACTAATCAATTACAAAACAATGGTATGATGTGTGTTGGCATCACTAGTTTCCAATCTTCATTTCATTGAGACTTCTAAGTCCAAAAATATACACCTTTTGCATTGATCACAAAACATTTTACCATCCTTTGACTGATTATTTAGAACATTTGGCTTCTAACCATTTTACATTGATTGCTTTGACTACACCAATAGAAAACTTTACACTAGAATGGAATTATTCAAAAATTTGATAAGGCTCCATCTAAAAAATAATGTCCTTTTCCTTGTCTCTTTTAATCTTCTTCTACTTTTCCCTTGAAGAGCATGTTCTTCCTTTTTTCATTCTCCCCCTATCCTTTTTGTATGCTTATCTTTTCTTGTTGTTCTTTCTCTTTGTCCCTTTCTTTACATTCTTCCCATGTTTTCTCACATATTTTCTTATTCTTTTCTCGTGTACTTGTTTCAATTTCTTAGTTTTTTTCTCCCATTTTATTCCTTTTATTCTTGTGTATTCTCTACATTTTTTTCATTAGTGACAAAGGGTTTGGTCATAACCTTTTATGTATCCCTTTGTATGAGGCTTGAGTACTAACTAGTTGTGTCTCCTACAATTCTTTGAAATACTTAAGGGTGATTCTCTTTCTTTAGATTTCCATCACACGTCTTTCAAAGTCATCTAATTTGTTCCTTCATTTCTTGTCAATTTGTATTTCACAATCCTTGATCTTCAGTAGAATAACTTCTACTAGGGGTAATAGGAAACACTAGACTTCTAAGAGCTTGTATTCTTTTTCTCATATTTATCTTTTATCCTTTTGATTACATGGATTTTCTCTTGAATCTATAATGTTAAAGTATTCTATTAGTGAACCTCTCATGAGGTCAAAAGTGCTTTGCAATAGATTAAGATCCTATGAGAATTCTTCATGGTGTCATCCAAGTTAGGCATGAAATTTGATGGATTAGACATTGTTTATAGTAATGGTGTGATTTCCTTATTGTAGTACATTGTGGGGTCGAAGGGAAATGCACTCACAGGGACTTCTGGAGGCAGCACACCCAAAGACTAAAATTACCTTATATTGTAAAACACGTCACATGCTATTTTTCTTTTAGAAAATTTATTCTAGCCCTATTTTTTTAAAGTGGAAAAATCTTGTATCAGATGTCTTAGGTTTAGGGATTTCATAATATATGATGGCATTTTAGCTTCTTACAATGGTATTAAGATCTAAGATATTGCAAATCATAATCATTGGATAATAATAATATTGGACTTTATGTTGGTGGACATATCCTAGGGATTGGGAGAACAACATTAAATATTTGTGTCATGTGTTCTCTTGTGTGCAATATATTATTTTTTGATATTGGTTATATTTGCATATAACTATTATTTCTATTTGTGGTGAATCCTAATAAGTGGTATCAGTGCAAAACTATCATCATTTTTTTAGCTAGATGCTCAACATAATTTTTTTTAGCTATCCTCTTCAAGAAGATCTCATGGTTAAGTGGGAGTCCCATGGTTGTGTGGGAGCGATGGGCAACAAAGGTAAGCTAAAGGTTGAAAATTTTAATGGGTAGAAATTTTAGTTATGGAAAATAAAAATGGAGGACTATATTTATCAAAAGAATTTATGGAATCCATTGGAAAGAAAAGGCAAGAAATAAGGAACTATCAATGATGAGGATTGGGAGATTCTAGAGAAAAAGGAACTTGGAAGTATTTGATTATGCCTAGCACCATCGGTGACATTTAAGATTAAAAAATAAAATACTATAGAAGAGTTGATGCAAACCCTATTAAAGTTGTATGAAAATCCCTCTGTTTTAAACAATGTATTTCTCATAAAGTATGTTATTTTAATATGAAGATGGTAGAAGGTGGATCTTTTGCTGATCATTTAACTAAGTTTAATATGGTTACTAGTTAGTTATCTTCTGTGAATGCCAATTTTGATGAAGCAATTAAGGCTCTCTTGATTTTATCTTCTTTGCCTAAAAGCTAGAATGGCTTGGTAATGACTATGATTAATTTTATTTCTGGATTTAATACCCTAAAATTTGATGATGTGATTGGTGTTATTCTGAATGAGGAAACTAGTAGGAAAGCCTTAGGTGAATCTACATCAGGAACTACTTTGAATGCACAAAGTAGAGGCACAATAACTAAAATGAGGAAATAATTATATGAATTGTGGGAAATCAAGAAGAAAGTCAAAGGGAAAGAGGTCTCAAGCCAAAGGACCAAGAGATTGATGGTACTATGTGAAACCGTGGCATAAGAAGAAAGAGTGTTGGAATTGAAAGAACAATAAAGTATGCAAACTAGAAGAGAACAAGGAGGAAAATTTGGTAGGTAAAAAATCCAACGAGGATGATTTTCTTCTTTCTTTAGAAAGTGTTGGTGATTTTGGGGTTTAGATTCTAGGGCTTCATTTCATGCTAAATTCCATAGAGGTTATTTTATTGATTGTTTCTAAGGGGATTTTGGTCTTGTTTATTTGGGGGACAATGAACCATGTTATATTATTGGAAAGGGAAAAGTTAATAATAAGTTGTAGAATGGGAATCATTGGCTACTACATGAGGTAAGACATCTTTCGAGGCTAAGTAGGAATTAAATCTTAGCAAGAAAACTTAGTGTTGAGGGTTGTCTAGCTACTTGTAATGCTAAAAAATGGAAGGTTTCAAAAGGTTCCCTTGTACTAGAAAAATATGTGATAGTAGGCACCTTATATCTTTGTATATGTCATACTATCCCTTCTACTTTGATTCTTTCATAGGAAAATGAACATTTGGGAATAGTAGTTGTAGTTTAGTAGGGGGAACAAATAGTTTCTATAGATTTCTATTTAACGCTATGAAACTACATACTTGGGAACACTAGTGAGAAAGGTATGAAATTACTTCATCCAAAGAAAGTTTTATCATGTCTAAAATGTGTCAATATGGATGTCTTTGAAAGTTGTGTGTATATAGAAAAAAAAAGAGTTAGTTTTTCGAAGAGTGGAAATGAAAAGAAAAATGATAAATTAGAGCTTGTGCATACATATGTATGGGGAACAACTTAGGTATCCTCTCTTGGTGGCTCTCATTATTATGTTACATTTATTAATAATGCAAATAGAAATGTAAGGGTTTATTTCCTTAGATAGAAATCTGATTTATTTGTAACTTTTATGAAATAGAAATGCTTGGTTAAAAATGAGACTTGTAAAAGATTAAAATTTCTCAGATTTAATAAGGGTGGTGGGTATTGTAGTAGTGAATTTGAAGATTAATTTTTCTCTAATGGTATTGGTAGATAGAAAACTATTCCAAGGACTCCATAAGAAAATAGAGTGGTTGAACACACGAAGAAGATAATAATGGAGCATGCAAGAAGCATGAGGTTTCATGTTGGGCTGCCCTTAAAAATGTAGGTGGAGGCTATCAGTATTATTGTACATATGATAAATAGAGGGCCCTCTACTCCTTTGGATTGTGGTATTCCAAAGGAAGCATAGGCTAGTGAGAAGGTGAGTTATTCTTTTCTCAAAACTTTTAGTTGTGAAGCATTTGCACATATAGATTTTGAAAATAGAACCAAGCTAGAAGCCAAGTCAAAGAAATATGTATTTATTGGATATGAAGGTGATGAATTTGGTTATATTCTTTTGGATTTTGAAGATCATAAAATTATAAGAAGCAGGGATGTCATATTTATGAGAAGGCATTGTAAAAAATATCTATTGCAACAACATGAGAAGAAAGAAAATGATTATATAGTATTGGGTGATACTCAAAAGGAAGATGTTCCAATAGGCCCTCATGCTCCACAACAACTACAATAATAAATACCACACACCCCAATGATTGTTAGATAATCAACAAGGCTAAGTAGACCTCTAGAAAGATATTCTCCCCCTTTGTACTCTATTTTACTAATTGATGCTAGTGAACTTGAATGTTATGATGAAGGTGTATGTGTGGATATTAAGATTCAGTGAGAGTCTATGATGAAAGAAGAAATGGAGTCTTTGTTGAAAAATTAGACATGAGATTTATGAAATTTTCTTGCAAGTAAAAGGGATTTACAGAATAAATGGGTTTATAGGTTGAGCCTATTCAGACTTGGAGGTTTATTAGGGTTAGTGATTTCATACTGTATGATGATATTGTGAATTCTTGTGGTAGTATTAAGCTACAAGGGATTGTAAATTATAATCACTGGATAATAATAATATTGGAATTACTTTTGGTGGACTTTAGCCAAGGTATTGGGTGAACCATGTTAAATATTTGCTTCTTGTCAACAAGATCCGTCTGTCACTCAATCACAAAATCTCAATAAAAAGAAATAAATTGGATTTCAATTTTATTTTTTTGATAATAACTATTTAAATGATTCTAGACTTTTACTATTAGCTATTTGAGAAATTCCACATTTTTAATATTAGCAAGAATCCAATCACTTACAATAGAAAGTTTCCTAGTTACTCTACACTCATCATTTAGTTCTTGTATCAATTTTGTTATTTTGAACATCCACAATTTAAAAATTGGAATTAAGATAAGACTACAAAATACCTATACCAAGTCCCATTATTTGCAATGACTTGCCTACTTGATTGAATTGAAACACTATAATCAATTCCAAAATAGAATACTAAAATATAGTGAGGGTTGCGAGTAGATGAGAACAAACCACCTAACCCCAAGTAATGACAAAACCGAGACCCATTCTAGGAAAGCCAAATAATTTTTGGTCTTGCTAAGATGAATGAATCACAAATTATATTGCAAGTTATAACATATGTGTACCCGAAAGCACTCCAACACCATTGAAATTAGAAACTTAACCGTAGTAAAGAAAAATCAGCAGCTTGCTTGCATGATCAAAAGAAAAGTATGAATTATTCAATTTAAAAAAATTTCTTAAAATAGGATTTTTTAGTGGTCAAAAAATTAATGAAAAAATAAAAAATAGACAAGATTGACAATATTTATGACAAAAATGATCAAAATAGGTTTCAACTAATACAAATTAATTTAGATGTTGTTACTAAACAATTTTTTTTCATATTTTTAATTAAAAATTTAGGTCTCTTATAACTTCTTATACTAAAATTGAGACCTTCATTAATTAGTCACTCTACATGGAAAGTGTAAGAACATCTAGTATGCATAAAACAAAAAATTATCATCAACGAATGATATATTACTATGAACTAAGATTAATATAACTAAATATGATTTTTATAGAATTCAAGAAATATATTCTACAATTTAATCAAGTTAAACATTAGAAAGTCTTGCATTTTTATTTTTATTTTGAATTTAACTTAATATATAACCTTTAACATACTATTAAAAATATTCATCTCATTCTTTAATTTATATGTACCTTAATATCAAAATGTTTATATTCTTTCAAATCTCATTAATTTCTTTAAGAAAAAAATTAGAATGGAAACTAATATGCATTCCTACCATTTCCACCAAAGTTGGATTGTAAACATTTGATCCTAAATGACACTAGTGACAACTTTTTTCGGGTTCAGTTTATGATTTTTTTTCCCAAAATTATTTTTTAAAGCATGATCTTCTTTTTCATTACAATAAAATCAAAAGAAGATAATCCTTCACCACTCCTAATGGACAAATAATAAGAAAAATTTTCCACTTTTACTGGTCCCTCCTTTCTGATACTACAATTGTTATTTTTAGTTTCTTAAATATTTCTAGACTATTATACGTTCAATAGCACTTACTTCCATATTCTTAGAAAAAAAAAAATTGTTGTGCTATTTTTCGTGTTTCTTCTTATTCTTGAATTTATCAAATATGAAGAAAAGGTTATAATATTTGAAAGATATAGGTTTTTATCAATTAATATGTCAATCAACACTTTATAGATAACTCCATAAGAAAATAATAATCGTTACATACTAAACTTATAATTTGATAGCAATTAGATTGATGGAAAGATGAGTACATAATTAAGAAACCCTTTGTATTTCATGAAATTTGGGTAAATTTTTTTCTTTTCTTTTCATATCACCACTTTTTGGCCCCTTGTGATCCTATACATAACCTTTAATCTTAATTTCACTTTTGTAATTAGATGTGAAATAAATTTGTAGAAACTTTTTAATGATTGATAAGAAATTTTAGTAACAATATAATATTTAATCACTTTAAAAGTAGATTATATATTATATTTGAAAATCTCAAAATAAATGTCACTATTATATTGTCACTTAAAGAAATTTGGTTGATATAAATTATTAAATTAATGATGATATAGTTTTTTCACATTATAAGAATGCATTTTTAGGATATATATATATAATTTTTTATTTTTTATTTTTTATTTTTTTTATTTTTATTTTTTATTTTTTTAAATTAAAGTTTCTACTTGGAAATTGCATTAGCATGAAACATAATAGTGAATATTAGATCTTAATTTAATTTCTATAATCATTTATGATATAAATATTCTATATAATTTTAATAAATAATAAATGATAGATCATTTAGCTAACAAGAAATTCAAGAAAACTTTGGCTTTGAGGTTAAAATTGACCTTGATGTTAAATTTAGCCTCGTTGAGTCAAATTCAGATACTAGGAAAGGTGTGCAGATTGCCAGGAGAAGTAGTAAGTGTCTTCAGCTAGAAAAGTTTAAGTCATCGCCCCCTCCCAAAACATGAGTATAACTCTGTTTCTTCTTAAAGTGATGTCAAACTAGCAGAAAAGAAGAGACCATCTCACAACAACAAGCTAGCCCCCAAACCCCTTAGCCCCTCCCATATCTTTGACACCCTCGATGATACCTTGACTAGAAGTGGGGGGCGAGGGGGGACAAATATCACTTCCCAAAGGAAAGAAACCCCTAAAGGTGGGGGAAAGAAAGGAAATCATAGCCATGAATAGAGCTACAGTAAGGCAAAATTGGAAAGCCTTGAGTAGTCTATGAGGAACCTAGCTGATAATCAAAGTGGTATCTACCAGAGATTTGAAACTTTAGTATCCACCAAGATCATTCATTCTACGACCACCATCCTTTACTTTTTGTAGATAAAGAAAGAGGAGAAAGACCTGGGAAGGAAATCGAGAAAACTTGATCCATTTATTAGTTTTTGGTGGAAGACTAGCTAAAGACCATCCTAGACAAACTAATGAAGGTGGAGGGGGAGGGAGTGGAGAAGGATTTGCCTAAGAAAAAGAAGGAAGACAACCATAGGTAGAAGGAGAGAAACTAGCCCTAGGTATGATGTTCATTTTTGTTATTATTATGCTTATGCCTATGAACTTAGTACCCTACAGGGTTTTACATTTTATGTTTATGTCACTTTTCAAGACTAATAGTAGTGACTTGTTTAAGTGTTGTTGGATTATTTTACAATATTTTCTACTTAATAGTTTAACAATTGATAGCACTATTAATTCAGCTATGAACATCTCTTGCTTTTTGAAGTTTAAAGTTGGTATTGGTTAGATGACTGAGAGGTAACCTTTGGTTGATTCTTCAACCTTTTTGTATCTCGAGGACAACCCCACATCTTTCTGGCTACTATCTAATACTTCAAAAATAAAAACATATTTTAATCAATTTTTTTTTCAAATAATGATAAAATTAAAAATAAATTTATATAAGAGAAAACAACAACATCCTTAAAATTCTATTTAGTCCAACATTCATCAATAATATGGTTGAAAAGCTCCAAAAGTTATCTGGGCAATAGTTAATTATGCGTTATTGACGAATTGATGAAATTCAAATAATTAGATAGATCACTCTATTATCTTTTTAACAATATATTTTATTTTGAATTGTAATTATGTTAGGCTTTAAATTATTCTATACATGTCAAAAAAAATTATTAGATTACAATTATTTCTAGGAGTACCATAGATAATGTCATGTTTTAAAGATGTTTCCACTTAGAAACTTCATAAAAAGTCATATATACATAAAGAAATTAGCAAAGACACTCATGATAAACTATGTGGTAGATAAATTTTGAGTGAAGTGACTAAAAAATTTCAAGAAAATTTTAACATTTTAAGGGAGCCAATATGGTGACTTGGTTAATGGTAAGCACACTGAATTCTATTGTTTGGGAAAGAGGTAGAGGCAAGGTGACTCCCTTTCACCTTATCTTTTTATCCTAGTTGAATAGGTTTTTGGTAGAAACCTTACTAAACTTTTCCATGCTAATGCTATCTTGAGTATCAGAGCTATCTCCATTCTTCCTCAATCTACTCATCAATATATTGTTGATGATACAATGCTTTTTAGAGAAGCTCCAATATTGAAAGTTACTCCTTGAAAAACCTTTATCAATGACTATGCTTCTATTTTAGGACAATACATAAATTTTCATAAAAGTAAAATATTCTTCTACAAAATTGACATAGAGGTCTAGAAGATTATATAACACTACTAGGATGTAGTATTGCTATCCTTCCTAATACTTATCTTGGTCTTCATTTATCACTGGCTAAACCTAGCCAAGCCTACTAAAATGGAATAACTGAGAAATTCCAAAGAAAATTTGCTCTTAGAAGGGTAGAATTGTAAGCCTAGGAGGGAAAATTTTGTTTCTTAAATCTTGCCTTCAAAGTATTCTAGTTTACTTTATGACTAGCTCCCTTATGCCTACTAAGGTGGCTGACATCCTTGAGAGGATCCAAAAAATATTCGTTTGGCCTAGAATGAAAGATAAAAGAAAATTTTCCCTATTTAGTTGGACTCAAGTTTGTAAATCTAAGAAGGAAAGGGGTCTAGTGGCTAAATTTTTTTAAAAGATGAATAAAGCCTTAATTGCTAATTTGGAATTCTCAGTATTGGAGGCCTCAAAAGATTGGATGTGAAGATTATCAGAGCTAAATTTGTGGCCAATTGTGCCTCTTTCCTTCTCCTTATATATGAGTTTTTTAATGGAAAGTCTTCTTTGTGGAAGAACTCAATGATATCAAAAGGGATTGTCAAGAAAGGAAGCAAGAAAATTATTGGTGATGGGATGGATGCTATTTTAAGGTTTGACTCATGGGCAACTAAAATCCCGCTTCAAGATTTGATTGTTCACCAATACATAAAGAACTAGCTCATGAATCTATCAAAGACAAAGTGGAAAACTACATTTTTTTGGAGAAATGGTAAGGTAGAATGGTTATACCTTTAAAGTCTATGGCTAAGACAAAGGGGAACAAGGATAATAACTAGTATAAGAAGATAGGATTGAGAACTTTAAAATGTAGGCTTCTAGAATCTTCTTTGTTTAATTTTATGTAGGAGGACAAATGGATTTGGAAACATAATATAAATGGTTTCATCTCTGTGAAGTTTTCTTATACCATGCTTGATCAGGGGAAGATGATACACATTTCTAAAAAGAGGTTTGGATTCCTAACCTCCCCTATAAGATTAATTTCTTTTGGAAAGTAGTTTCTCATGAGAAGATCTTGACTTTAGATAACCTTAACAAAAGAGGGTAGAATTTTTCTAATATATGTATTTGATGTGAGAAGGATGCATAAACTATTAACTTGCTTATTCCTCCACTATCCTTCATTAGAGAACTCTAGAACCTTGTTTTGCAGAAGACTAGTGTTAACATCATGATGTCAAGATCAATCAAACTTCTCATTCCTTAATGGAAAAAATACTCTTAGCTTCACTGAATTTTGAAAAACCTTTGACTTTTTATTCTTCCCATTATAGCTTGGGTTATTTGAAACGAAAGAAACTATAGAAAATTTAAAGAAGGAAAAAAGGAAATCCTTCCTATCTTTTGCATAACTAAGAGAATTATCATGGAAAGAATTAATAATGAAAACTTCCAAAAAGGGATGTCCTATCCTAGATTAAAAAACCTAAGAATGAGACAAAACTAGAAAGTCACACAAAGCTTGATAAACGTTAATTGGAATACCATCTGGAAAAGAAACCATTATAAATGGAAACCCCTAGAGGATGATTGGATTAAGTATAATGTGAATACATACTCTAAAGGTAACTCGAGCTTAGTGAGGGTAGGTGGTGCATAAGAAATAACAAAGTTCTTCTTATGATAGGTTTTTCTAAGAACCTTGAAATTAACTCTAATAACTATGCTATGAGAGTTTCTATGTTGTGTGGATTAAAATTATTATAGGACTATAGAGATGTTAATATAGAAATAGAAGGGGATTCTAAACTCATCACTGATATTGTTCTATATAAGGCTAGTTTCCCTTAATACATTAAGAGTCTTATGCATGACTATAAAAATGTATCCTCTCCTTTCACAATATTAGAAATTTCCATACCTTAAGAGAAGGAAATAAAGTTACAAACTATATGGCTAATCGAGGTCTAAAATTTCAAAATTTGACACATGTTTCCAATTTTGAATCCCCACACGAGTTAAAAGAAATAGTCTCAAAATTATCAAAGAAATTCGTAAGTCCAAGAAGAGGAAAAATGGTAAATATTTGTTGGGAATACATGGCTATGTAGAAAAAGTAAGAGTTTTCATTTATGAAAATTTGAAGACTCCAAAGCTAGACATGGAAAATTGTCTAAGTGTCAGACAGTTGTCTAGTAGAGCATGAACAATTTTGTTTTGTATGTGTGATAGAGTTATGTTGTAGGAGGGCACTTAAGTATAGGTAGTACACATTATATCAGGATGATGTGACTATGTGTGCACATCATTATAGATAGTACATAAGGAGTTATAATGCAATAAGCACCTGTAAAGACAGTGAACATACAAGAACATAACATAACAATAGATGGAAATTTATAGGTTAAGGAATTATTTTAGCTAGAAAATAATTTAGATATTGCTATTAGGATTTAATTGGGTCAATGAGTTTGACTAAAAAATCATAAAGTTAAATCCTAATAGCAATATCACAACTTGACTCACTGTGGAAATTATCTCCTACTTACAAAATAATTACTTAATTAATTAGGAATTACATACTAGATGTTACCTCTAAGTTACCAAGAAATAGTTTTCTATTTTTCAAAAGCATGTGAAATCTTGAAGGTTGACTAGGCAAGTTTTGTGAAATGTAAAGATATAAAGGAAAGATCATATTATGCAAAGTAGTGTGTAAATTGTATATGATATGTGAAGTGATATGAAAACTATATCATGTGAACTATAATGTATGATTAGAGGTATGCAAAGAAAAGTGAAAATAAGTTCAGACATTGAATATATCACTAGTAAGATGTTTTTGTATCCATCTCTTTTGTATAAAGGAATTGTATCGTATTATTGCACATTTGGGTTGTGGTCTCATCTTCCATACATTCTATAATTATATATAGAAAATCCTAATAGGGTTGAAGTAACTCCTAACATGGTTGACTCTTTTGATAGGGCCTAGTCCTCTAACAAGAACTGAGGCACTATATGTATTTCCTAGACTCCTAACAAGGTCAACATTCTTAACATGATACTTTTGTTTAGTGGATCATTTTGTGGGTACCATCCCTACTAGGGTTTTCCCTTGGCCAGGGTTTCCCTAGTTAACTAAATATGAGATTATGAGCTCTCTTTGTGTATGGTTATTTTTACTATTTGGAATTGTTAGTTTACTTTCATATGCACGTTATAAAGTAATTAACAATATTCAACTGTGGGAAAAAGTTTGTAGAGTATTGATTCAGCCCCCCTCTTAGTATTGCCTATTTCTAACAATTTGTATTAGATCTTAGTTACTCTAAAGAGGATTAAGAACTTCAGTAAGTTCCCTATGAATATGGAATAGTTATAGATTAATATTAATGAGTCCCTTGAATAAATTTCTCTTCTTAATGAAGAAAGAGATAATCTAAAAGAAATGTATGAAGATGCAAAAGAGTACATTGGGAAATTGAAAGACAAGATTGATCATCTCAAATACAAGAAAGAACCTAGAGAGTAGACAAAAGATAGTTATGAAGTAGAAATCTTAAAGAAAGAAATTGAGATCATGAAATATGAGTTGAAGATATTTGAACTAAATCCATGTTTGAAGAAACATGATAGAAAGGTTGAATCAGAGCTTAAATCTGAAAATGGAGATCTAAGATCCCCTTTACAAAAGTGACAACTGAACTTGATTGCATCATAATAAAGCATGCAAAATTTGAGAAATATAATACTATTTTGAAAAGAGAACTAACCCAGTCTAAGAAATAGTTAGAGAAGTTATATTCTAGTAGTGAGAAAATTGATGAGCAATTATATTATTAGAGATCTTCATATGGTAAGATTGGTCTTGGATATTTCATTAGAGAAAAATCAGAACAAAAATTTTAATCAAGAAAGGAACCACATCTAGTTGTTGAAACCCCTATACTTAAAAATATTGATCAAGATGAGATTGAACCAAGTAAATCTATAGAGGCACCTAAATAAGTTGAACAAGTAAGTAAACCTTAAAAAATTGATGAGCCTAAGAAAATAGAGAATGTTGAACCACCTAAGGAGGTAAGATATGAATTAAAAGGTATATGCTTTGCATGTAATGAATTTGGTCACATGAAGAGAGATTGTATAGGTAAGTCATTCAAACCATTTACTAATTTTTATTGTTGTAATTGTCATGGTTTCTCTCATAAAGAAGTTTATTGTAAGAAACCTAAGTTTGATAGTAATAATAGAAATAGTAGAATGTTTTGGGATACTAACCTTGTATAAAATGAATGAAGGAGGTCCTCAATAAGATCTAATGAAGGAGAAGGAGATAATAGAATAAGGAGCAATAATGTGTGCTACAAGTGTAACAATTTTGGACATATTGCTAGGAAATGCAAAGCAGTAGTTAATAAAAAATGACCTAATTAGAGGAGTACACCTGTATGTTAATTATGCAATAGCTTTGGTCATGTAGCAATATTTTGTAGAACGGATATAAGGAACATCAACAAGAATCTAAACTTCAAAAGGAACAAAAATATAAATGTTAGAAGGAATGATAGCAACAACAATAGTAAGAAAGATGAACTCAAAGATTATGCTAAAGAATTTAAAGAAGTATTTTTCAAGGAAAAAGATTCATCAAGTTCACAAAAAGTATTAGAAGAACAAAATTTTGATGCACCTAGTGAAAGATTGAAGTCAATAATTATATGTGATTCATCCTATTTGAATTAAGCCTTTTTCATTAAGAATCAAGCATCAAAAGGACATAACTAAGGTTAGTGATTGAGTTTGAAGTTGTGAAGTTAGTATGTGGTTGAACAAGTTAAGATGAAGCTCTAGTTAAGAGTGTATTTCATTTGGAGATCACATGAAGATGTAAAAATGAAAACAAGTTTACTTGTTAATAGTAACAATATGTGTGGATTGTGTAGTTGTGCAATCAATGTATAGTTTAATTTGAAAGGATGTATGTAATGCAGGCAAGATTGTTTGTACCATTTGATCATGTGAAGAAGTTAAGAGTAGTAAAGAGTGAAGTGATACAAAATTGAAGGTGAACTAAAATGTTTACAAGGGTGAAGAAAAAGAAGCACTAATTAAAAATGAACAAGGTATTTTGTAAGTTTATCAATAGAATTTTTGAAGTATTTGAATCAAGAAAATGGAAAACACTACTATATGTGATGTTAGTGAGGGACCAAGGAAAAAATTTTAGAAACACCCATTTGTATTCTTGATGGACAATCCCTAGGGGGAATTTTTAGAAGTTCCACAAAATGTATAGCATGTTGAGGATGTAAGATCTTGCATTCACTACAAATGTGAAAGAACTAGTTATAGTGATGTCCACAAGGACTTAGAACTTGGATGGAATGAAGACTTGTCACTAAAACTAGAGTTCACACACCTAAATGACCTAAAAATTGTGGAATTTGTGTTCTACATAGAGTTTTATAATCACAAGTGGGGTTAATTTATCCTTAGTAGAATTCATGAAGGGATGTTCTAGGTTGGAGATATTTTTTTTTTTATTGACAGTGACACAATTCAAAAACTTACTGGCATGTGAAATAAAGGCATTAATCTAATAAATGTCAAGGATGTCAAGAAAATGATTGAGACTAATCTGAAGACAAAGTCTTATGGAAGAAATATGTGAGTAGGCCTAATAAACAATGTTAGAGTGGTAAGAAAGATAATTTGTTACAAGACGAACTATTGTTCAAGAATCAATTTGGTACATGCTAGATTTATCCACTCAAATTACATCATGTCTTTAATGAAGAAGAAGGTAAACATGTGGGAGGTTTCAGACAACAACTATTGGACAATATTGAGAAGCTAAAGAAGACAAAGAATGTGGTCTTCAAATTTGAATCATTACCAAAGTACAACTAAAATTAAATTTGGGTCTCAACAACAAGGCCTGATCAGGTACCCAAGTACAATCAAACATTTGAAAAGAGGACAAACAGAAAAAATCACATGGGAAAAAAACTACTCCAAAAAGAGATGGAAAAAATGTTCGATGATCATGTAGAACACTAGTAAAACACGAAGCTGCAAACACTACCAAACTATTGATCTAAGGGTAAAAGCACAGATCTATGTCACCGTTTAGGATACCAAAACCTATTTTGGTCAAATCTCATTTCTCTATCAAAACTCTTTTTTTTTTTCAAAAACTAAAAATAACCTTTTAGAGATCTTAGATTTAATATCATTATTATATAACTTTTTTAGTGTTTTGATTAGTTACAATATGTTATAATTTCAAAATATTATAAGTTGATATTTCAACATTTTAGAAGATGTTCCCTCAAAAAAGGAAAAAAATACTAAATCATAACAAAAAATTTAAAAAATTATATTTATCTCTAGAGGAGAGAATCATCTTCATGATTATGTAATTTTTTTCAAGAAGATAAAGATTTGACAGGGAAGTTTTGACGGGAGGAAAAAACTGTTGGATTCTAATAAGGTCAAGCTTGAGTACTTATAACAAAGAAAATATACATCAAAAATAATTATTTCTTTTTTTGTTTCCTAGCTATACATGCCATCTATAAGATATTTTCAAATCAGATCAAAAAAATATTATATGCATATACTTGTTTGAGAGGAACTACACCCTATATTTTTTATAGTTAAAAAAGGGACTTCAAATTAAAAGAAAATGCACAATTTTTTACTCAAAAAATTTATAAAAATGATAGGCATAAAATTCATCCAATTCTACATATCTCATTAGTTTACATTATCTTGAAATTCTAAACACAAATACCATTTTTTTTGTCATTAATGTTGAACAGGTTTGTGCTTTTACCCCTAAACAACCTCCACTGTATAGAATATGACTAGGTAGAGAAGACTAAGTATAAAGATCTAATCGATCAAAGATGAAAGCTATCTTCATTGCCTCCAAAAATAGGAATGAAATAATGCCTATATCATGAATGATCCATCTCATCAAAATGCATAGGTATCTAACCTCTGCAATTGCCTAGTACATTGGATCAAATACTTAATACATAGCTCACTCCATCAAACCAAGAAAGAAATAGAACCAACATAACCCCCTATAATGCTGAGATGTAAGACATGAACAATAAAACTAAATGCAATATCTCTTATAGAAATAATAATTTTGAACATCAAGAGTGCAAAAGAAGTACAAACACTTATAGTGGCACGTGTCATTGAAACATCATGAGGCTATTGTCATGGAAGGAACACTCACTTGACAAAGGCAGATGGTGTATATGGCCAACATGAAACCCCCCAAGGGAATTTATAGTGTAGTTCAAGCACAATAAAACACAAGGATGTCTAAGATCCTGTAATGCAATATAGTGGCACTTTATCTCAGTGCATTTGCAAAAATACTACAAAAGAATTACAATGAAGATCAAATGACACATAAGGTTGATACAAGAGATAATACAACCCATAAAAATCATTTGAAACAACAAAATAAATCTTTGGACTTGAAACAACCATGATATCCACCAGAATGTAAAAAAGAAAAAAAACTATATGGGATTCGCTTAGAGCAGAATCTAGAAAATAGAATGTTCAAGATATATCTCCAGGAGTGTGAAATAGAACCTCTATCTTTGAAAGCATAAATTGGTAACCAAACATTAAAAAAAAACTCTAAATAAATTGCACCACCATAGTGGGCTCAAAATCAAAATTTTGATGATATTTTGTTTGTGAAAATCAGAGTTAGAATGAGCAGGTTACGACCAAAAAGCATAGGTAGGTCAAAAACCCATTGGAAAAGAAAAACAAATTATTGCATTGGGATTCATACCAAAATGTATCAGGAAGTGTGTTCACCATTACCAGAAATTACCTTAGGATTTATGCCACAATATTTTCATTATAGTACCAAAATGGCTCGATTTGCATGCAAATATCTTGAGTTGTGCACCAAAAATATTGATTTGTATGCCAAAAAAATTTAATTTTTACAAAAATCTCAAATTTTGTGCCAAAAAATTCTCAAATTCTATGTCAAAAAATCTCATTTTTCTATAAATGTTTTTTGATTTCTATGCCAAAAGTCACAAAATCACTACCTTAGGAAACATGCCAAATTTGGGAGCAATAAATCTTGCCTCAAATTTCAACTATATCCAAATTAGACAAATTTAATATGAAAATAGGGTTTTTTGGGCACTTTGACCTCAACGGTGATGTCTGTTTTGGCTCAAAGTGATCCAATAATTAGTGATCCCCCAGATCCAATATTAAAAGCCTCTAAAAAATGAAGCCCTCTAAAAGAAAAAAATACATATCTGAAAGCCAAGACAAACTTGTCATAAATAGAATAAGGGCAAGAAGATCTGTAGCTCTGATACCATGTTGAAGTTAACAAAATATCAACCCCATAGCTCCCAAGAATCACTTGCATGCAAACACCTATGGCTATGTGTAGGATCATGGTGCACAAAAATGTGGTGATTTGAAAAATATGTAGTTCTAAAATGCCTCAAAGCATTTGAAAATATATATCCAACTTTTTTGCCCCCCCCCCCCCCCCCCCCCCATCCTGATACCAAACCAAAAAATTAATACCCTAATAAGGCCTAGTATATCTTTGGATACCAACCCTACATGGTTAATGTTAAAAATGTGTCAAAAATATGCTTTTGGTCTATTTTGTGTATTGCTTACTTCAAACATGTAGCTGACAACTATTTTTTCACCCAAATTAGATGAAACGACAAGGGTTTCTTAAGAATGTTCTTAGCTTTCCATAAATGTAATGTCTATAAAATTATGAGTTTAGTAAGTAATTATTACTTGTTTTCTATTGGAGTTACATACAAAGTGTTGATTGACACACTGATTGAAAAAAAAACTATAACTTTAAAATGGTAGAATATTTTTTAAATCCAAAAGATGCATCACATTATATGCTTCTTCCACTATAAGGAAAAAGAAATTAAACATTAAATTTTACATAGTTTTGAATTATTTAAGGTGGTTTGACATGAGAGTTCTTTTATTCTAAAAATACTATAGTAGAAAATTTATAATTATTTATTTATTTAGAATAAAAATACCCAGTAATATGTATCATGTTCAGGTATGAGTTTACTTTGTATACATATAATATTATTTATAAAAAAATATTATTTAATTTGTATTAAGGTGGTCAAACATACATCTACTTCTTATATTTGTCCTAAAACTTTTGTACTATTGTATAAAAATTCAAAATTTTGATCAATCAATTTATTTTTTCAGATAAGGCCTATTAGTTTAGAAACTAAAATCAATTTCTTAGAGAATCTTTTCTCTTAACTTTTTGATAGAGAGTTCATAACAAGTTGAAAATTGCATGTGAAGTTGACATAACCTTGATTTTCAGATTTTCATTGCCACTTAAAAGTATATTTTGATTGACTTTGATCTTGCACATACACATATAATAGAAAGAGATAAGAAAAAGATATGGAGGCTAGAATTCCCATATCCACAGATGGTACATTCTTGATGAGAAAAAAGAGAAATTGATATTATCAAAAGTGAGTTAATTATTACAAAGAGATCAATCCTTATAAAGGAGATCAAAACTATAATAGGTAAAACCTAGGTTGCACTATAATAATTAATTATTATATGCCAAAATTTTAGTTTAAATAAACTAGAGATAATAAGGGACTTAATAATTAAATCAATATCCTTTAATTAATAAGAAAATACTTTATTAATCTAACAAAAGAGGAAGAAAAGGATAAACCTAATGAGAAGATTGTTGTATGAGCAAGAACACTATCTAGGAGGAATCCATGGAAACCTAAGGTAGAAAACCTTAGTGTTCAGATGATTGATAATATTATTATTATTTAGTTAAAGAAGTAATATAGTTTATATAGTAATGTAGATAGGATAAAGTTAGAAAATGTAGTAGTTAGAAATATGATTTTGAATAATAAGAGGTTTGAGGACATTTAGAAGAACATTCCTCAACATTTGTACAATAGACTTATAAAATGAAAAAGGAGAATTATGGAAGAAGACACGAGAATAAGAGAAAATCAAATTAGGCAGGTTTGTGACGTTAATGATGATGAGGATATAAGGAGAATAATGAAAGAATTTGAGCCCTTACTAAGGAAAAAGAAAATAATTGTCTTGTTGATGGGAGATAACTATGAGGGAGTTAAAGAAGAAATAAAGTAAGCCATTGTTAATTTCATGACCTTTGTTCTTAGTTTTACTAAGAAGAGTGCAAAGTTAGGGGGAATAAACCCTATGACTATTGAGAATAATCTACCAAAACCAACAACATGAAAAGTGAAGGACACATCGGGTTAACCGGGATGGGCACTGGACTCCTCCTCCCTTTGGAGTTCTAAAAATTAACACTGATGGTTCTTCTCGTGGGAATTCTGGTCCGGCTGGTATTGGCGGAGTGGCTCGCTGTAGTTCTGGGAATGTTAAATTTTTCTTCTCAATTCATAAGGGTGATTATACTAACAATCTCATGGAAGCTCAGGCTATTTTATATGCTGTGGAGTAGTGTTGCTTGTGGGGATGGAGTAAGATTATTTGTGAGTCTGATTCCCAGGTGGTGGTGAACATTCTTTCTTCGCAAGAGCTTGAGGATGTTAGTTGGCAGCTGGCCACTGTTGTTAAGCAGATTCTTTTCTTCTCTTCCTCTTTTCAGTTCATTAGGTTCAAGTATATTTCATGAGAATGGAATAGACCTACTGATTGTTTAGCCAAATGGGCTTCTAGTCATGATCCGGGTTGGAATATTAGGGATAGGGGGCAACTATCCTTTGAGATGGTGCAAGAATTTGATGATCTTGTTGCTCAGGATCGAGCTCCTTGTTGAGCTCTCCTTGTTGTATTCCTTTCTATCTTAATAAAATTTTACCCCTCTTTTTGCGAAAAGTGAAGGACACAATGATGCCATAGGTATCTCTATAGATCACAATTAGCATTGAAACCATGTGAGTGGATAATATCCAAATAACTATTGATGAACAAGAAGATCCTTTTAAGGATTATGGAACTAGCATTTTTGGCAATACTAATGCTTACTCTAGTTGACATGAGGACAAAAATGAAGAAGAAGAAAGAATAAAGAAAGTAGTAAAAGGAGAATAAAAGAAAAGAGGAAGAGAAAATAAAGAAAGAGGAAGAAAGACAATGAGAAAATGAAGAAAAAGAAAAGAAAAAAATAGAAGATGAAGAGAAGAAGAAATAAAAAATAGAGAAAATGAAGAAACAAGACAATGAAGATGAAGAAAGGAAAAAAAGAAAAGAAGAAGAAGAAAAATGGACAAAAAAGGAACGAGGAAGAAGAGGAGAAAAGAAAAGAAGAAGAGTAGAAAAGAAAGGAGGAAGAGATAAGAAGAAAGTCAGAAGAGAGAAGAAAAGGTTAAGCTGAAAGGTTAGCAAATAATTGCAAGGTTATAATGTAGGAGATAAGATTCTTACCACAACTAAAGCATGTTGAAGCTGAGTTTGATAAGGATAAATTTTAACATGAGGCGGGTATTCTAGTACTAGCACATGTAAATCCAAAATCTCCTATTTTAGTAGAGTTGACCATTGCATCAGATGATGAGGATGATAAGAAAGGAATTTTATCATATCTGAGAATATTGTTGGAAAAGAACATGATTGAAATTTTTTGGAAAAGTGTTTGAGAAATTGTAAGGACAATCATGATTAAGGTGAAAGAACATGATTTGCAGCAAAGGGCAAAGGAATCAATGAAGTTTTTTGGCAAATAATTCACTACCTTATTAGATATTGCATTAGTACAGGCCCAAATAAATCATTGCACGTAGTTGTTTTCTACCATTTGCAACAATGTGAAGACTAATTTACAGACCCTTGACACCAGCATCAAGGAGTTGAGAAAACTTCTTGAAGAAGGGAGAAAGTTTTATGGACAATGCAAAATGTCATAAAATTATGTTAAGGACATGAATGATTAAATAAGTCAAAGTTGAATGAACTATAGAAACTGATAGTGGTAGTGCAAAAACGTAGCACTATGATTGAAAATCTTGAGGTTGATGTCTCTAAAGTTCATGATGAGATTGAAAGGGTAGTCAAAAGGTTCTCTTTACTCAGAGAACATTTGACAAATAAGGTTAGCCTTTTATAGAATAAATTGGATGAATTTTTAATAGAAAAGGCTTCATATGAGAATTTTTCTTACACATACTTGAACACTATAAAAGAAGCATCTTATGGCTTGTGTGCACTACTTAGCACTACTAAAGGAATCAAAGACGCATGGACAAAGGAATTTGAATTTTTGAAGAAATTTTTTGCAAATTGTCTTTCGAGAATCTCAAATTGATTAAAGGTAACAAATTTTGGGCATGTATATAGATTTTGACACCTTTGGCATTGATGTCAAAGAAGGAGAAGTATAAGGAAAATTGTATAGAATATAATGTAACGAGTAGAAGAAGTATAAATGTATAGAATTGTATCAGTGTTATGAAAAGGGGAGGAGTGGTATATTTTGTATATATAAAGGAAAAATAGTAACAAAGGAAAATATGGTTATAAAAATGATGATCCACAATTTTTAATCTTGAAGTTTTGAAAGATTTTTGCAAATGCCAATCTAAATAGTTGTTCGATTACAATTTGGCACTTAGCCAAATTTACCATTTGTTGCCATCAATGCCAAAGGGGGAGAGTGTTGGAAATATGGATAAGTAGGACAAGTTAGAGTTATCATTTATGGAAACATATATCTTATGACAAGAATGAACTATGAATAGTTGAAGACTCCAGAGTTAGACATAGATAATTATCTAAGTATCAAATAGCTATCCAATAGAGAAGGAATAGTTTTTTTGTGTATAGATGGAAGAGTGATATTTGGCATGTGCAAAGTTAAGGAAAAGTAGTACAATATGTCAAGATGATATGACTAATTGTGCAAGTCAATATAGTAGTAAAGAAAGAGTTATGTAACAATGAACATAGTAGAATAGAGCATAATAGTAAATTGAGGTTTATAGGTCAAGGAATTATTTTGGTTATGAAATAATTACTCAACTAATTAGGGATGACATCCTAGATGATAACTCTAAGTTAGAAAGAATTGGTTTAGTGTTTTTCCAAGCATGTGAATGCTTGAAGGCTAACTAGGAAAGTTTTGTGAAATGTAAAGATATAAAGGAAAGATCGTATTATACAAAGTAGTAAGTTTTATATGACATACAAAGTGATATGTGAACTATATGATACAAAATCTAATGCATGATTAGAGGTATGTGAAGAGGAAAAAAAGTAAGATTATATATTAAAGATATCAGTAGTAAGAGGTTTTTGTAACTATCACTTTTATATAAAGGAATTTTATTGTATAATTGTATGTTTTTTTAGTGGGATCATCTTGCATACATTCTCTAATTGTTTATACCAACTCCTAATAGGGTTGAAGAAATTCCTAACAAGGTTGATGCTTTTAACAAGGCCTAGTCCTTTAATAAGGATCAAGAACACTATATATAATTCATAGATTCCTAATAGGGTCAACATCCTTAACATGATACTTTCATTTAGTGGATCACTTTGTGGGCACAATCCCCATCGAGGTTTTCTCTTGGCCAAGGTTTTCCTAGCTAAAAAATGGTGTTAAGAGTTCTCTCTATGTGATTATTATTACTATTCAAAAATTTTAGTTTACTTTCATATGCATGTTATAAAGTAATTAACAATATTTAGTTGTGGGAAAAAGTTTGTAGAATACTGATACACCCCACTGCCCCATCCCCTCTCAGTATTGCCTAGTTTTAATAAGAGTACTCTTTCACCATCAATAACATAGTTTAAAGGAGAAAAAGATCTATTATCTTGATTTGGTTATCATCCATTATGTGGATGGGAACTCTCATGAGAAATTCTAATAATGTGTTGAACAGAAAAGTTGGTGAGAAAGTTTATTTTCTAAATTTACTTTATTGCTATAAAGTTTTTCATACTAAATTTAGTGAAGTAACCTTTCACATATTAATCATGAAACTTTTTTCTTATAATTTTTTTCTATTTAAGTCTATGACACATTAATTTGTAATCTTTTTTGAACCCAAGAATATATCCAAGAATCATCAAAAGTACATCCCCTATTTATTGGATGGGGGTTGTTGCCTAATGAGTAATAATGGCTTTGGTCATGTTAAGGACTTGAATGTTATTTATTTTAAAGTCGAGAGTTTCTCAATAATTGTGGAATCTTACATTACAAGTGATATCTTTATTATAAGTAATTGGAAAGAAAATCATCACAACACCTTTCAAATGGATTATTGACTCTTTGTTATCTTACACTCTAATTGTTTGGTTTCCTTTGATGATTTCAGAAGAGAACATATAATGTAGAAAGACATTGTTAACCTGAGAATGATGAGGCTTAATATTTCTTTTCTTGAAGAAGCCTAGGATTTCAATAAGGCTAATACTATGGGGCCCCTCCAAAGTGGGTTGAGTTGAAAAGTTATAAACATGTGCTATAAAATGGGGAAATATGGAACTATTTTGTGAGGATGGGGATAAGAAATTACATTGAAGAAATGAAAGGCCATAATTCATTGCTCTGTGCTTAGTTTTCCAACTCTTGGTATAGGGGCGAGGTCACCATTGGAAGTGTTAAGTTTGTTGTGACACGCCAACTAATTTGTGAGCCAACAAGCCTAATTTATGAAGGAGAGAAAGTTGAGAGGAAGGGGATGATTGACTATAGTAAATTCAAGCATAAGTTTTTTGTAGACATGGAGCAGCTAGTGAGGATTAAGTCTAGCAATAGGTATGATAATTTACCCCTCCCTAGCCCATTTTCCATTGTTTTCCTTTGGTTTATGCATAAATTTACTTTGGAATCCCTTATGAACCCCCTAGAACTCTATTCTAATTGAATAATTTTAGCCAGA
Source organism: Cupressus sempervirens (assembly GCA_028749045.1). NCBI lineage: Eukaryota > Viridiplantae > Streptophyta > Pinopsida > Cupressales > Cupressaceae > Cupressus > Cupressus sempervirens. The sequence continues at coordinate 206,092,254 of CM053786.1, read as the reverse complement.
AAATGACTCAATCGTCCCTCCTACTAATATTGGAGATATAGGAAATCCTAAGAAAAGGCCCCAAAAACCTTAAGGGAAAAAATAAAACCCTAGAAGATTCCTTCCTATTTGAAACCCTAGCTAAATGCAAAAATTTGTCTACCAAAATGAGCCTAGTGAGAATCCCCGAGAATAGAAAAAAACTATAAGGAAATTATTGAAGTAGATAAATAGGAGTTGGAAGAGTCTAATGGGGAGGAAGGAGACAAGAAATGGAGGGATCAAGGATAACATTTTGGGTCTAGCTTTGGGGAAACAAAATCTAAAAGGTTGAGGGTTAAAAATGACAAGAATTACAAGGAAGTTAGCAGAGATGAAAACCAAGATAGAAATTATAAGGATAACTATGAAACTGAGGTGGAAGAAACATTAGAGAAAGAAGAGAAGAGTTCTAATAAGGAGGAATTTGAAGTGGAGGTAGATGGTGAAAAGTCAGAGAAGGTTGAGTGAGAGAACCAAGAAGCCCATATTGAGGCTATTTTTGGGCCTAATGTTGATACCCGCAATTCAAACAACCCTATCAAGGAAAAAATTAAAACCCTAACCAACATAGTTACTATTAAGGAAAGTAAGGTTGAAAAGATTAAAAAGGATCTTAAAGATTAGATCATGGTCATCAATGAAAAAGTGTTATCTCTGAACATCAAATTTGACAATGTCATTACTAGTATTGATATTGGTGTGGCCATCTCAACTATATGTATGGTCCAAAAAGAAATGATGAGGAAGGTCATCTTTGGAACCATCATGTGCTATAGCAAAATCAAGAAAGTATGCATGCAAAAGGACAATGTTTCTATGGAGATGAAGAGCATGGTATGTTCACAACCAGACCAAAGATCTCAAGTACCTAGTCAAGGTGTAATGCCCCACTAGGGAACCCAAAAGAAAATAAACTAAAGTCTCACTAAGTTTATCTAACTTTTTTTATAAAAAGATAATATCAATAAAAGATAATATAGTAGAAGCAATAACTCATATACATAAAAACAACCATAAAATAGATTAAATTTCTTAAGGGTTCTAGGATGTTGAATGACATTTAAGTTTAATTAATACTAAATCTAATACATAAGAAATCTACATCAAAGACTAATCACAAGTACAAATCCATTTAAATAATATACAATTATAGGATGCCATATAGCAATAATCAGAATGCATAATCATCCACTATACAAGTCATAGGTTATGAAAAGCTCAAAAAATATTCTTTCTTGTAGGCCTCCAAGAATAAGCATAAGCCTAGGGGGGTGGATATAATTCCTACCTCTAGTTTACTTTTCATGTTGGATTGTCAGATTCTTTTAGGCTAGTTTTATGATCATGTTTTATAATTAGCGGTACTTGGTTACTGAATGTTAGATGTTATTTCAAACTCATTTTATATATGTGATGAGTTACTTAGTTATTTTATGTGTTCATGATTATTTTGATGATGACACATGTATGTTCATATAGTGATTTTAATTATTTCATAATGATAGTTAGATAGATGATTTATATGCATTTTCTATGATTACTTACCCCATAATTGCATGTGTATGTTGTACTTGTATGTTATACTTTATGATTGACATTTCTAATGTGGTTGAGGGAGGGAGTCATATTCACCTACTAGTTGGGATCTACACGATGCACCACTTTTTGTCATTTCCTATTTAGTTGAGATTATATGTGTATGTACATGCTAAGATTTTATGCAGATTGAAGGTACCAGGCATCAACTTCCCTAAATTGCCAGGATGAGTATGCCCTATCATAGTATCTCAATGGTAAAAGAGGGGAGATAAGTCTTGAGTCCAAATCCTAACTCTAAGCAAATTTTCCTAGAAATTAGGACAAGTATTTGAGTTGTTTACTGTGATGAACCTCCTTATAGCAATATCGTGAGAATGCTCGAAATAACAGAATACAAAGTGATAGCAGAACTCGGAATGAATCTACTGATCGCACGCCACTTCGAGGGGGTAACCTCCTTTGAGCAAGCTCAATACAATAAATTCGTCCGTGTCCATCAAGGGCCTCAACCTATTCTTATATACTGAGTACGATCTAGAAAAGTAATACTACCTATGCATGTGGGATAATAAAATATACTCACGGGACGACTTACAAAGCATATGCGTCCAACAACACTACTCTAACAAAATAAACAAAAGGAACACACAGGTTCCTAACATCCCCTCTCCCTTAGAAAAAAGCTTTGTCCTCAAAGCTTAAGGTGTGGAAATTGTTGTTGAATCTGAAGAAGGGGTTCCCAGGTAGCATCCTCTGGTTGCATGCCATGCCACTGAATCAAGACCTCAGAGATGGAGCGAGAGCGAAGCTGGCGAGTGCGCTGGTCAATGATTGCCACCGGCTCCAGGATAATGGATCCTTCCGTATCCATTTCAGGGAGAGTAGTTTGTGCTCTGACAGTGGTACCCAGAACTTTCTTTAGACAAGAAACATGAAAGACTGGATGAATGCGGGAAGAAGGAGGAAGTTCCAGTTTATAAGCAACTGAACCAATCTTCTGCAGAACCTTATAAGGCCCATAAAATTTTGGGGCCAGCTTATGACGCCCTTTCAGCTTTAGGGAGGATTGTTTGTATGGCTGTAGACGAAGAAAAACCATATCCCCAACTTGAAATGAGCGCTCAGAACGGTGTTGATCTGCTTGTTGTTTCATCCGATTACGGGCCATGTGAAGATTATCCTGTAAGGTACGAAGAATCTGATCCCTGCTGCGGAGAACTATGTCAACTGCCTGGACTGGTGAGCTGTTGGGAGTGTAGGGAAGGAGCACTGGAGGTGCCTGACCATAGACTGCTTCATATGGAGTCATTTTAGAGGCAGTGTGGTAAGAGGTATTGTACCACCATTCAGCTAAAGGGAGCCACTTGGCCCACTGATGTTGCTGGTCGGAAGTGAAGCAACGAAGATAAGTTTCCAAGCATTTATTGACAATTTCAGTTTGACCATCAGTTTGTGGGTGATAGCCCGAACTCATCTTCAGTTTGGTGCCAGTTTTTTGAAACAGTTCAGTCCAAAAATGACTGGTAAAAGTTGCATCACGATCAGAGACAATGGAAGAAGGGAGTCCATGAAGACGAAATATCTGGTCCATGAAGATTTGTGCAACAGAGGAGGCAGTATAGGGGTGGCTGAGGGCACAAAAATGACTATATTTCGAGAGACGATCAACCACAACCAAGATCACTGTCTTGCCACCGGATTTAGGAAGCCCTTCAATGAAATCCATAGAAATATCAGTCCAAATCCGTGTAGGGATGGGCAATGGTTCAAGCAAGCCAGGAAGGAGGGTCGTTTCACCCTTGTGGCGTTGGCAAGTATCACATTCAGCCACCATCTGTTGAATCGTCTGTTTCATCCCTTTCCAAAAGAAGTTTCTCCTTGCTCGCTCATAAGTTTTGAGGAAGCCTGAGTGCCCTGCTGAAGGAGAAGCATGGAGTTCATAAAAAATAGCCTGATGTAGAGCTGGGTTCTGAGGAAGCACTAGCCGACCCTTGTATCGAAGAGAAGCACCATCCCAAGAGTAATGTGGTATAGCAGAAGGATTATTGGCTAGCTGGTGAATGATTTGAGATAAAGAAGAGTCACTGTCATAGCCCTGCTGAACAGACGCTAACCAAGTGGGAATGGGCATAGAAATAGCGGAAAGGGAAGCTTGATTATCAAATGTGCGAGAAAGAGCATCTGCCACAATATTCTCCTTACCCTTCTTGTAGGTGATCTCATAATCATACCCCATGAGTTTGCTGACCCATTTCTGTTGTGTAGGAGAGGATACCCGTTGTTCTAGGAAGTATTTCAGACTTTGGTGATCGGTTCTGATGCAAAAATGGCTCCCTAAGAGGTATGGCCGCCACTTCTGTACAGCATGCAAAATAGCCATCATTTCTTTTTCATAAGTAGAGAGGGCTAGATTCTTACCAGAGAGGGCTTTGCTAGTGAATGCAATAGGATGGTCATCTTGCAGGAGAACAGCACCCAATCCATTGCCGCAAGCATCACTCTCAATAGTGAAGGGTTTGGAAAAATCTGGCATTGCGAGAACAGGTGTACTGCACATAGCCTGTTTCAGTTGTTCAAATGCAGTCTCAGCAACAGGGGTCCAGGAGAAGGCATCCTTTTTTAACAGAGCTGTCAATGGTGCTGCAATTTTCTCGTAATCTTTGACAAACTTGCGGTAGTAGCCAGTCAACCCCAGAAAACCCCGAAGGCTCTTGAGAGTTTTAGGATGTGGCCAAGTTTTCATGGCATCTATTTTTGTAGGATCCACCCGCACTCCATGGTGTGCAACAATATGCCCGAGATACTCCACTTCCTCCTGGCCAAACACACATTTAGATAGTTTTGCACAGAGTTGATGATCAGAGAGAAGTTGCAAGACAAGCTCCAGATGATGGAGATGCTCAGCCCAAGTTTTGCTATATATGAGGATATCATCAAAGAAGACCAGAATGAATTTTCGGAGGTATGGTCGAAATATGTTATTCATCACTGCCTGAAATGTTGAAGGAGCATTCGTGAGGCCAAAGGGCATGACTAAAAATTCATAGTGACCATCATGTGTGCGGAAGGCAGTTTTAGGTATATCCTCCTCATTAACCCGAATTTGATGATACCCAGAACGAAGATCTAACTTGGAGAAAAAATGAGCCCCATGAAGTTCATCAAGAAGTTCATCAACAACTGGAATGGGAAACTTGTCCTTTATAGTGAGATGATTAAGTGCTCGGAAATCAATGCAGAGTCGCCATGACCCATCTTTTTTGCGAACAAGCAGAACTGGAGAAGAAAAGGAACTGGTACTAGGGCGAATAATACCTTGCTTCAGTAAGTCACGGACAAGTATCTCGATTTCGGTCTTCTGATGAAATGGGTAGCGGTAGGGCCTGATGTTGGGCGGAACACTGCCAGGAAGGAGCTGAATACGGTGGTCCTCTGGACGAGAAGGAGGTAATCCCACAGGTTCAGCAAATACACCAGAATACTTGTCCAAAATGTGTTGGAGATCGGCAGGAGTACTAGAGACTGCTGATGGCTGCATCTGAATGGAATGGAGCTGAGCGATGACACCATGTGAATTCTTCTTAAGAAGTTTTTCCATACGGTGTGAACTGATGATGCTGAGAGACCCTGGTTGTAAGCCTTTCAAAGTGTGTTGGTGCCCTTCGGCTGAAAACTGCATCCAAATTTCAGCAAAATCCCAGAGAATGGGGCCAAGAGTGCGTAACCATTGGGCACCCAAAACCACATCACAGCCACCTAAGGGTAAGGCAAACATGTCAGAGCGCATGTTATAATCGCCAATAGAGAGACGCACATTGCGACATTTCCCTTTACAAGGTAAAGTGCCCCCATTGGCAATCATGACTTCAAAGCTAGAGCAGGGATGGATAAAGCAATCAGCCTGTTTGGCTATTCGTGGATCAATGAAGTTATGAGTGCTACCAGAATCAATGAGTATAGTAAGAGGGATCTTCTTGAAGAAACCCTGGACCCGCATGGTTTGTGGAGTAGTGACTCCTGCCAAAGCATGGACAGATATCTCTGGTGGAGCTTCTGGTGAAGGAGGTTCAGGCTGGTGAGGCTCAACCTCATCATCCACTGTTTCCTGAGCATCTACATATTCTTCCAGTTCCGGTGGAGAATCCACATCCAAGAGATAGAGCTTTTGCTGAACACATCTATGGCCCCGAGACCATTTCTCATCACAATTATAACAAAGCCCTTTGTCTCGCCTGACTCGCATCTCTGTTTCAGACAAGTGCTTGATCGGAGTAGTTCTGGGAGCTGGTATGACTGGAGGGTTGTGAGAACCTGTATTTCTGAATGGAACAAAATTAGATCTGGAGTGTTGTAGAGCACTAATCTTGTCTTCCGCTAACTTAGCCAACCCAAGGGCTTCCATCATTGTAGTAGGTCGAAACATTTTGACTTCTGAGCGAAGTGCATCCTTCAGACCACTGACAAAACAACTACGGAAGAATTCATCAGACAAGCCCTCTGTGTGATTAGCTAATTTTTCAAACTCTGTCTGGTATTCTCTTACAGTGCCTGTTTGACGCAGTTTAGTGAGTGCTCCTGTGAAATCATCAAAGGAACTAGGGCCAAAGCGCTCCAAAATGAGGGTGCACAATTCGCTCCATGTTGGGCCTACATTAGCCTTGATGTACCAACGGAACCATTGAAGAGCTTCATGTTCCAAATGAAAAGATGCAAGGGGGACTTTGTGGTTATCCAAAGTATTATGCAAGTTGAAATACTGCTCTGCCCTATAGATCCATCCAGTCGGATCAGAACCATCGAAGCGTGGAAAATCAAGCTTTGGTCCACGGAAATTGCCAGAAGAGGACCCAGTATCTCCTGAATGGTTTCGGCTCATGGCTGACTGCTGAAAGTTAAGACCCAGAATTTTGTCATCCAGATCTTGAAGTTTGGTTTTGAGGGATGCCATTTCTTCTTCCATGATTTTTGCTCCTGTACGCGTAACAACCATAAAGCAAGGTTTTTTTTTTTTTTTTTTTTTTTTTTTTTTTTTTTTTTTTTTTTTTTTTTTTTTTTTTTGGAATGGGTAGAAGATGAGAAACAAAAACTTTTTTAGTTACGGCAAACTTGGATTTGGGTAAAACTCAGATAGGAAATGGGTGTTCGACGGGTGGTGGGAGACTATCTGGGGACAAGGGAAACAGAAAAATGAGGGTTTCAAGGGTAGGGAGGCGAAATGAGGCGAACAGTCCAAGAGGGATAAGGGAGCAAAATGAGGAATTGAATCTTGTGGCTCAGTTTGGTGGCGATTGGATGAGAGGTGAAAAAGATAGGGCAAACCCTAAAATTAGATAAATGAGGGATTTAGGGCTTTGATATGTAAAATTTGGGGTTGGGTCGCCAAGGAAGGAAGTATGCAAAATGATATTGCAGACATTCTGCGGAAGTATGAGCAGAAACAGAAAGCAAACAAGGAAGCTACGACTAAAAAACAGAAAAATTTTACAACTTAGAAAATTTTTTTTTTTTTTTTGGAACAGTCGACTTAGAAAAATTCACTCACAGACAGAACAACTGAAAAGAGTTATTGCAATAACAAGAGATATTAGAAGTGAGAGGAACCTGAAGGCTACGACAGAAAAAAAAAATTTGATGTAATTTCCACCCAGCGAGCCCAAGAGAGTGCTCTGATACCAGATGTGATGAACCTCCTTATAGCAATATCGTGAGAATGCTCGAAATAACAGAATACAAAGTGATAGCAGAACTCGGAATGAATCTACTGATCGCAGGCCACTTCGAGGGGGTAACCTCCTTTGAGCAAGCTCAATACAATAAATTCGTCCGTGTCCATCAAGGGCCTCAACCTATTCTTATATACTGAGTACGATCTAGAAAAGTAATACTACCTATGCATGTGGGATAATAAAATATACTCACGGGACGACTTACAAAGCATATGCGTCCAACAACACTACTCTAACAAAATAAACAGAAGGAACACACAGGTTCCTAACATTTACCTATCTGAAATCGCCAAGTGATGTGAATTCATGATTTTGACCCTTGAGTTTGATTTTATAATCTGTTCTTTATAATGGATTTTCTTATTTAGTTTAGGGGTCTATTCTGATTTTGATTGATAATTAAATCAAATTAAAAGAGTATTGAATAATTCAATTTAATGAAAATTTTATAAAAAAATAAAATAAAAATCAATATATAATGATATTTTATTAATTAAATAAAAAAATTAAATTTCAATATTTAAATAAAGTTCTTATTTTGGCATAGGGCAGGGGCCCTAGCTCGGTTGGCTAAATCTTCCCTGTTGCAGGGGGTTGGTCATGGGTTCTAGTCTCCCCTATCCTCGTGGTACTGGTGGGCGTGTCACGCCAGCGCTATCGGTCACATTAAAAAGTTTATCAGGCGCACTGCAGTTTATAGGGGGGGCGTGTTGCACCGATTCCTGCAGTCTTAAAAAAGAAAAAAAAAAGTTCTAATTTTGGCATAATTATATTTATTTTATTTAATAATAATTTTATTTAGGAGTTTCATTTAAAAAATAAACTGTAAATAATATTATTAGTTAAATTAATAAATATATTATTGAAGATGTATTTTGATTTAATAAAAGAGGAAAAGAATAAATTTAATAAAGTTTATTTTAATTAAAATGCAAAAGTTGCACTAGAAATTTAAAAAAAAAAAAAAAGGTTTCGCGTGATTGCAAAACCAAAACTCTAAGAGGGAGAAAGCTCTTTATTAAGAAATTAGAGCTCATTTCTTCACACATAGGTTTAGTGGAGCCACTTTCTAAGAAAAGGGGTTTTCAAAAGGAAGGGAATTTTCTTGCGAGATATGAGCATCTAATTTATTAGCATAAGATCTAGGTAGGATCTTGTTGAGTTTAGCACAATAATTCCTCTTTTGAATTCTTTGTCTTCTTTGTGTTTTTTGTGGATCTGTATTCAAAATTTAATTGGGTTGAAACCCTTTTTTGTGAATTTATTTTTCTTCATTTCAAAAACATATGTAATTGAACAGAACGTTGGAAACCCTCATTTGAAATTTTTTAAGAGATTCATATTGATTACAATTCAAGTAGGGTTTGGAAAAGAAATCAAAATTTGATATAAAAAAGTTTGATTGGTTGTTCATGATTTTTCTATCAGATCTAAGCTAGAATTTTGTCTTAAAAAGAATATGTATTATAAAAAATTACCATAGTAAATAAATTTGTTGTGATAATTTTATTTATTAAAATAGCAATTGGTTTATACTAGAAAATAAAAGGATTTTTGCATTGTATATGAGGGGGTTTGTGTGTTGTTGGTTTTCAATTTATAATAATAACAAAATATTTTAGGTGGGTGAGGGCCATCATCCCCCAACCCCCTTACTCCTCCCTTTCTCCATGGTCATGGTAGCTTGGGCTGTATACAATAGTCATGATGGCTGCAAGTAGCGACTCACACTGGTGTAGTAGCACTAAGCACTGCCTTGCAATACTCACACTATTGCATGAAGTCGAGGGGCTATAAACCTTGTGAATCATTTTTTTTTTATTATATGTTTTTTTAATTAGTCTTTTTATTAATAATTTTTAATATAATTTATAATAATAATTAATTAGTCTAAATTAATTTTAACATTATTAATAATTGTTAATAATTTTCATTTTTTATTAAAATTAATGATAATAATTATTAATAGATTAATATTATTTATTTGATTCAATTATTATTATTTTATAATTTTATTAAAATATTTGGTTAAGAATGTTGTTAATTCATTTTTAACTCAATCTTAAATTGGGAAGATAATTTTTTTTAATGAAGTTTATTTTTATTTATGATAAATTATTTTATATATAAAAATGAGGTTTTATATTTAAATTACTTTTAATGGATTGTTGAATCTATTGAGATTCTTGTGAACTCAGAAACCCAAACATATTTGACACTAGAAAAATGGAACATTTGTAACCCTATTTATAAATAGAAATTGTATGTTCTTGGAACCAAACAATTTATGAAACTACATTTGTTATAGATTTGATGTGAGGTATGGCTTATTGGTGTTGGTTTGGGATTTGACTTAGTAAATCAACTAGTTAAGATTTTTATCAAAGGTCTGGGGGGTTTTGTTCTACGATGATGTTACATGTATATGATCTTTTATAGCTAACCATTGTGATGTATTCAAGTATTTCTATAATGAGTTTTGATCAGATGTTTGCTAGTGCTTTCTAGTTTCTTATGGATATCTGAGGTGAATGGTGTAATTATCTTGGTGTAACCTTTGAGTTTTGATCAGTTATCTTGTGATGCTTTCTAGTTGCTTGTATAGGACTGAGGTATTTTATATATAAAAATGAGGTTTTATATTTAAATTACTTTTAATGGGTTGTTGAATCTATTGAGATTCTTGTGAACTCAGAAACCCAAACATATTTGACACTAGAAAAATGGAAAATTTGTAACCCTGTTTATAAATAGAAATTGTATGTTCTTGGAACCAAACAATTTATGAAACTACATTTGTTATAGATTTGATGTGAGGTATGGTTTATTGGTGTTGGTTTGGGGTTTGACTTAGTAAATCAACTAGTTAAGATTTTTATCAAAGGCCTGGGGGGTTTTGTTCTATGATGATGTTACATGTATATGATCTTTTATAGCTAACCATTGTGATGTATTCAAGTATTTCTATAATGAGTTTTGATCAGATGTTTGCTAGTGCTTTCTAGTTTCTTATGGATATCTGAGGTGAATGGTGTAATTATCTTGGTGTAACCTTTGAGTTTTGATCAGTTATCTTGTGATGCTTTCTAGTTGCTTGTATAGGACTGAGGTAATTATTATGATTGGTCTTTAGGTTCTTTTTAGTTTCTTGTAAAGGACTGAGGTTAATACTATGTTTTATCTATAGGTTCTTTCTAGTTTCTTGTAAAGGATTGAGGTGAAAATTGTGATTTTATGAGTTGAAATTTTCATGAGCTTAGGGTAAATAATCTATGTGTACATTGGGAAATGGCTTGCAATGGAGGCTAGAGCCCTAAAGAGGTTGCCTAAGTAACCCATTGTAAGTTATTTTATTAAATGATAACATTTCATTTAATGAGAGTAAAATGAATTAATAAGAGTCATTGGTTTTCCTCACCCATGCCTCAAGTGCTAGTATAGATTAGGATGGGAGTAAAGAGGATGCTTGGTTGCAACCTTGCTTCATTAGTATGCCTTGTTTGTATGAGAGGACACTGATGATACATAGAGACACTAAGGAGCCTAACTCTAGAGAGGCTGCTAGGGTAACCTTAGAGTTGGCTCATGCGATGATACTTTCCCACTTGCATAATAGATTTCCTATGTGTCATTGTTGCCTCTAGATTTAGATGTCATTTGTGTCTCGGTACATCTGAGATAGATTTCTTTTAGGTTTTCCTTGACCTAGATGTTGGTTATGACTCTTAGAATTGTTATCTTGTTTGGGACTTGAGACTATCTTCTTAGCATGGTGGGAGTGGACCATTTAGATTCCATGAGGTCAGGTGGTAGCTTATTTTTCTTATACCATTGAGATCTGATCATTGAATGTTGTTGTTGGAAATCCTTGTGTTTTATTTCCTTTCCTTCTAATCTTGTATTTTTGGTGGATGGTTATTCTCTATTGTATTGTAGTTGATCTCTAAGATCTTACGAAATGATTTATTTTATTTTACGATGTATATTCTTTGAGCTTTCATACCCTACGACTTGTACAGTGGATGATTATGTATTTTGATTATTGTCATATGGCATCTTGTAATTATATATTAATTAAATAGATTTGTATTGGTGATTATTCTTTGATGTGAATTTCTTATGTATCAGATTTAGTATTAATTAAAATTAAATGTGTTTCAATGCCATTAAGCCCTTAAGATATGTAATATGTTTATGGTTGTTTATATGTATGTGAGTTATTTCTTCCACTATATTATTTTTTATTTTTGTTATCTTTTGAAAAAAATGTTTCACAAACTTAGTGAAACTTTAGGTTATTTTCTTTTGGGTTCCCTAGCAAGGCATTACATAATGATTGGGATAACATTAAATAGGCCTAGATTTTCCAAGCCTTAGATTTCCTTTTGTCTATTTTAATAATCAATACTTTTATTTACTTTCTTTTATGCTTAACATTTCTTCTTCTTGTAACTTGAAGATACAACTTAGAAACTATTATGCTAAATCTGGTTTATGTTAATCATCAATACTCTAAAACTCTATTATCATTTTTTATTATTAGCTTTGTTTTTACTAATAAGTTAGACTCTCGTACTAGTATTGATTCTCCTAATTTTTTATTTAGTTTTGTATTGTGGAGGTTCTCTAATAGTTTGTGTGAGAGATGGTCATTTCTATTGCTTGGTTATAATGGCCCGAAGCAAAATTTGTTTTGATACTTTTTTGTTGTTTCTCAGGTTCTTGACCCTTTTTCTACCTCCTTTAAAAAAATACTATGTTTTTCTTTCCATAACAAAACCAAACCATTTTTTTGCTTCCCCTTTTTTAGGACATTAGTTTCTACCATTTAAAAAAATAGTAGATTAGAAACTAGATTTAGAGAACTACAACTCTTATTCTTGTTGTATCTTTACATTCTGATATTATTTCAATTTCTTGTCAAAGTTTAGAGTTTGTTAAAAAAAAATTAAAAAGTAGTACATACATTTATATTTTTGGTGCCCCATCATTGTGTATACACCCAAACATATATGTTGGAGAATAAAAAATGACCCTCTTAGGGGTTGAGATATCATCATGACTAAGTTATCATCCATCCACAAGAATAGTTGAAGGACCTAAAATGGACTAGGAATAGTGAGAGATAAAACTCCATCATGTATCAACTCTTTAACCTACCCATACTTGGGCTTGTCCATCAATACCTGATGATCAATAATCAAAGGTTGAGGTGAAGCTAGAGAAGGAGCCACAACCTACTCCATTTTATCCCGCTAGACATCCCAAGGGACATAAATAATTATACTAGAAATTTATCCATTATTCCTTGCCTCAACATACTCTTAGGTCTCTAAAATAATTTCATAGGTTTCTTTGCTTTGAGATAAATCTTTGAAAGACAACATTTAGATTGATGACCTATTTAAAAATAATAATATAGGAAAAAGGGTTATATTCAAAGTCCATAACTTACATCCCATCTCCTAGCTTGGATTTGAGACTAACAACATCTATAAGATTGGAATATTGAGAGATATTATATTCATGCACAACCTAACATATGATCTTATGTGGAGCCTAATCAGAATCAAAGGTTAATCTTTTCCACTACCTTCATTGTTATTTCTACATTATTTTTTCTATAGGGGTTTGGGTGTTGCACCCCCATGATGGGGTCAAGGGTTAATGCTGCTTATGGAGTCAAGGGTAGTGCCCTTTGTGGGATCCTAGGGAAAAGCCCTAAGCACGGTTCTATAAGGAAACTTGCACTAAGAATTATAACTATTTCAACATAACCCATAATAGATCTAAAATAAATATGCACTTGAAATCCATATGTAAGAGAATACACAACATACCCACAAAAATATGACACAAGATATACCTTGGGAAACCCTCATCAAGGGAAAAATGCAACCTTGAAAAAATTCATCACCATGTATTATTTAGCAAAAATACCATTGCAATACAACCATGGAAGTCTTCAAAACTTTAGCCACAACCAAGAAATCCATGTGAACAAGCATGAATCCACACATCCCATGCCATTCTTCCAACCTTCACAAATGCTCCCTTGACTAACTTGTCAAGCCTTGTCTTGCTCAACTTTTCTTTTTACCTTTTTTTGTTTTGTCTTTTTTCTACAACTACCCTTGTGGATGCTTATATAGTAGCAAGTCCAACAAAACTACTAAGTGGTATTACATAAAATATGTGTTAAAATCATATGCTACCTAACCCATTGAGCCCACATTTAATATTGGACATTTAATTTTTTTTCCCAATATTAAATAATTACATCAAATATTATCACAATTTTACAATACAACTCATCAAGTATATCTCATAGGAATCTTTACATGTTGCACATCCATCTAGGTTTTCCTAGGTGCAACATTGAAAAATAAAATAAAATAAAATAATATAACAATATTATGCAATGTGTGCAATACACATAATCTCAACAATCTCCCAATTCTTGAATACATTACATAGGGTCAAGCTGTAGCCACATAAATGAACAAGGAAGCAATCCCTCCTAGCACATCCACCATCATGAATCAAAGTACATCATGTGCTCCATCCCAGTACTCGCAACAAAATCAAATTATCCAGCTTCTCAAACATGAATTATGCCACCTCCTATTATGTCACTACCACTAGACACACGTAGAAGTAATCTAAAGAGAAAGCCACCCAACCTATTACACAAGGATCATAAAATCTTGTGTCAACTAAAATACAAAGCACAAACATGTAATAAAGGTAATCACATGTATGTCGTAGTTGTCAAATATCCACAAATGAAATAGCACCCAGTAGAACAAGTGCCAACCCTTCATCCAACTATCCATATGTCCAAAGGTATACCAAGTGAATCTCACATCATCAATGTATCCAATCTAAACCTACAATCACAAGCCTCAAGAATAGTAACTACCACATATATACCAAGAATCTTGCACTGTAAAAGATAATATTAAATCTATAACCAATCTAATCACAACATCTCAAAGAAGTGAATCCAAGTAGTAACAAGGACATCCACAATACATAAACCAATAACCTACAACAAAAACACTCCTAACAAGTCTCTAATGCTCTCCCAAGTTCTCCACAACCAACAAAGTAAAGATATAATTGTTAAATATCAGCGACTATATTCTCTCCATGGAGTGATACACAAGGGAATTGTCATTATTTTTCTTCTAAATGCCCATCCATCCTTGGCGGCTTTAACTCTCTAACATGATCCTCACAAATCATCCTCTTTCCATCATAATAAATGCTTGCAGTAAGGAAACCCCAAAATGGAAATAATCACAAAATCTTTCCAAACATTGTTTTGTTAATGTAACATATTAATTTTAATGTCTTTAACTAGAATGTATCCCTTAGACTTAATTAAATATTTTCCTTTTCTCTTAAATTAAAATAATATAAAATTATTTCATGTTTCAAAGTTTAAAAGGAGAACTCGTGTACAAAATAATCACATGAGAATAGTTTCAAATCTAAAAATCAATATCACTATTTGAGCATTCATATAATTATTTGAGCAACCATAGAAAATATCTACTATATCTACTATTAATAATTAAATTGAGAATTTTAATTTTAAATTCAAATCTTGAAGACATTTTACAAAAAATCTAATATAATGATTTTTTAATCTAAGTAGATGTAAAGTGTTTGAGATATAAGTGTGCTACACAAAATTAGAGTGTATCTTTACACTTATTAAATCTTTTCCTTTTATTCTTATATAGAAATAATGGCAATCATTAAATTATTGCTAAATTTAATTAAAAAAATATGTAAAGAAATAGTGAAAGCAATATCACTATTTGAGCCGTCATATCACTATTCGAGAAGCCATGGAAAACATATACTAATAAATAACTAAATTGGAAAATTTATATCTAAATTCAAATCTTCAAAACATATTATAAAAAATCTAATATAATTATTTTCAATTTAAGTAGATCAGAAAGTGCATGAGATATACCTGTGTTACGAAGTTGTTTGCATTCTTTTTAACCTCTTAATTCTTGGCATTTTAATTAAGGATTAGAAGATCAATAAAAGAAAAGAAAAATTTATGAATACTTGTAATCTTAGAAATTAAAAATGGGAATAGAGTTCAAAATAATAAATGTCAACATTATTAGTTTACAACTTAGGAAATTATGTACTTATCTTCAAGTAATAAATAATCTACATATTAGATAATTATATTTTGGTTTTAAGAATTAGAAAGGAAGGAGTAGTCATAATTCCAACCATAAACTTTCCACAATCATTTTCTAAAGTAAATTTTTAAGTTCTATTTTCGTATATCCATTTTAATACAAATACTAAGTGGTCAACTAATTGGAATTCAAACAATGAATATTTATACAAAACCCTAATGTTACATGCCAAATAAAAAGGGAAAATATTAAGAAGAAAGAGGAAAAAACAAAGAATAAAGAATTGTCATGGATATGGTTGTCCAAATAGTAGAAATAGAGAAAATCTTTAAATGCAACACTCTTCATTGGCTATTTTGGATCAAATTTTAGTTTTATTTGAAAATGAAATAAATATAGATTGGGAACAAAGACATAAAAGAATGGATGACAACACAATTAGTGTAAAAAATGTAAGGAAACTTAGGTGCGGAAATAGCTTCCTACACTAATCTCATAAGGAAAGTATGATGAAAATCCTATTAAAATCTTCTAGACTTACAGATTCAATATCATGTAGACAACAATATTGTAGCCAACCATGCATACAGAAAATAGATAGGCAAAGGAACACATAACACAAGGATTTGTTGGTGGGGAAAAACCTTTCGGTAAAACAACCCCACCCCTTCAGGACATGTACAATGTATTATCTTCAACACAAGGTTACAATACACTTGCAATGCAAGTTCAACATCAACAATAGAAGACTCCAGTAGGTACTTGCAGTACCAACAATACACCTTTTTCGCATCGCATCTCTTTGCAACCCTAAAAATGCTTATGAGATGCGCTTCACTTTAGGGCTACTCCCAAAAGGTAAACCGTATTAGGGTTTTACCATTCTCCGAGAAAATATCTTAGTTGCCACATGTCTTCACCTTTCATTGAATCTTCCTAACATAGCTCTTACGTGTCATAGGAATCTATCGTAACTATTTTAGTCATGATCTCCTTACACACAATTCAAGATGTCGACACATCAACATTATTTGCAAGAAATACATTTTACGAAACAAATAATAAGAATAGGAATTATACAAGGTTGAGACACCTTATTCTTAACATTCTCCCACTTGTCGAACACCTTGTAAGAGCAACAGGAACATAACAGGAACTAACCGCTATAGGCCAAAAGGCCCATAGATTCTGAACACCATCTGAACTTTTCAATGCCCACTGGTTTTGTTAATGCATCTGCAACATTCTTCATAGTATCTACCTTTTCCAAATTTACCTTTCCATCTTCCAGCATATCTCTCACAAAGTGATACTGCACATCAATGTGCTTTGTTCTAGCATGGAAAGTTGGATTCTTTGCAAGGTAAATAGCACTCTGACTGTCACACCAAATAGTAATCTGTTGTGCATCAACACCAACATCAGAACACAATCTCTTAAGCCAAATGGATTCCTTATAAGCATGAGTAGCAGCCATGTACTTAGCTTCTGTAGTGGACAAAGCAAGCACAGGTTGTCGCTCCACCAAACATAGTGAACACATAAGCACTGGTGGATCTCCTACAGTCAATATCACCTACCCAATCTGAATCCACAAAACCATAAATAAAAATTGAATTTGGAGATCCAAAAGAGTTACCATGATAACATATGGAGTAATCTGATGTAACCCTCAAATATCTAAATACTCGCTTAACTGCATCCCAATGTATCTATCTAGGATTAGCCATAAATTGACTTAGGACTCCCACTGCTTGGGCAATATCTAGTCTAGTATAGACCATAGCATACATAAGACTGCCAACTGCACTAGCATAAGGTACTCTACTGATGTCCTCCACCTCACTAGGAGATTTTGGACAATCATCTACAGATAACTTTGTTCCCATAGGAATAGGAACACATAGTGATCTACAATCTGCCATGCTGAACCTATCCAACACAGACTTCACATACTTACTCTGACTCAACCAAAAAAATTTGTTAGACCTGTCTCTACTGATTTCCATACCCAAGATGTACCTAGCTGCCCTAAGATCTTTCATCTCAAACTGTGTTGACAACTAAGATTTAAAATCAGAAATCATACCCTTACCCTTCCCAAATAGCAACATATCATCAACATATAATGCAAAAATAAGAAGGCAATCATTTTCAATTCTGAAATAAAAATAATGATCTGATTTTGATCTTACAAATCTAATTGACAACACAAAGGAATCAAACTTAAGGTACCACATCCTAGGAGATTGCTTCAAACCGTTAAGAGATGTATTTAATCTGCAAACTAAGGATTCTTTACTTTTAACAATGTAGTGCTCAGGCTATGACATATAAATCTGTTCCTCCAAATCACCATGAAGGAAAGTTGTCTTCACATCCATCTGTTCTATCTCTAAATCATATGATGCAGAAAGAGATAAAAAAAATCTAATGGATGTCAAATTTGCAATAGGAGAGAATATTTCACCATAATCTATTCCCTCTACCTGTGAATACCCCTTTGCAACCAATCTAGCTTTGTACCTTTCAACACTACCATCTGCACATAATTTCTTCTTGAACACCCATTTACAACCAAGAGATTTTCTCCCTTTAGGAAAAGGTACAAGGTCCCATGTTTTGTTTTTCTCTAATGAAGCCATCTCATCATCTATAGCCTCAATCTAGGAACCTGAATCTTCCATTGCATAAGCCTCTTTCAGAGATCTAGGCTCATCAGTGATAGTAATCAAAGCAAAAGCACAATTGGAATCTAACATAGAATAACCAAACCTTTCTGGTTGCTTTCTTTCTCTCGAGGATCTCCTCAAGGGCTGAGGTTGAGGTTGTTCTTCCTCTTCTTCTGAACCATCAGAGTTGCAAGAGCTCTCCTCATCATTAGACCCAACATGGTCTCTCTATTCAGTCTTCTTAGGGGTAGGAGGCACCTGAACAACATCTTTTTCCTTTTCTTTTTCATCTGGTTGTAGCACAATAGGAGAAGATGTTAGCTCTCTAAAAATAACATTTCTACTATACAACACCTTACTAGTCATAGGATCCCAAAGCTTGTATCCTTTCACACCAACACTATACCTAATGAAAATACATTTAACAGCTTTATTTTCCAACTTAGATCCTTTCTCCATTGGAACATGTGCATAAGCTTCACAACCAAAAACATGAAGATGTCTAATTGAAGGCTTCTCACCAGACCACACCTCCATGGGTGTCTTATCAACAAGGGCTGATGTAGGAGATCTGTTAACCAGATAGCAAGCAGTGGCTACAGCTTCGGCCCAAAACCTTTGTTCTAAACTAGCTCCACTAAGTATACTCCTAGCCTTCTCCATTAGTGTCCTATTCATTCTCTCTGCAACTCCATTTTGCTCTAGGGTATAAGGAGTTGTCTTATGCCTCTCGATACCTTGTTCTTTATAGAACTGTTCAAACTCTACTGAGAAAAACTCACCACCATTGTCAGTTCTCACACACTTAATCTTCTTACTAGTTTGATTCTCTACAAGGGCTTTAAATTCCTTGAATCAACTAAAGACTTGTGTCTTACTTTTAAGGAAATAAATCCATGTCCTTCTACTGTAATCATCTATGAAAGATACAAAAAATACAGACTTGGAGATTGAAGAAACTTTTATAGGACCAAATACATCAGAATGAATAAGATCCAAAACATCAGAAGATTTGTGAGAACTAGAGTAAAACTAAACACGATTTTGTTTACCATATACACAATGTTCATAGAAGTCAAACTCGAGATTGCAATCATTTAACCCCTCAATGAGATTTTTATTTTTTCAGGGTTCTGAGACCCTTCTCACCAATGTGACCAAATCTCAAATGCCACAACATTGTCTTTTCTGCAGGAAGCTTTCCTTCCAAAGTGTTTGCACCCTAAGGTATACTTGTTGCACTACCATCAAAACCACTAACCACAATCTTCTTTACTGCTCTTTCAGATGTTGGGGATGAACTGATAGCTACTCTCTTCTTTGAAACAGAAGAACTATTACACTAAGAAATGTGTGCATCAAGCTGAAACAAAGTACCTCTCCTAGTACCCTTAGCAAGCACCATAGCTCCTCTCATCATCTTACATCCATCTTTAGAAAAAATAACTTGCACACTTACATCATTTAGCATACTTACAGATAATAGGTTTTGTGCCAAACCTGGAATGTGCATAACTCCATTGATTCCCTTTACTCGTCCATCAGGAAATTTGATAGTGACCCTTCCGCATCCAACTATCTTTAGGTGAGAATCATCACCCAAGTACATCTTTCCACCATCAAACTCTTCATATCTTGAGAACCAATTTTGATGAGAGGTCATGTGAAAAGATGCACCCGAGTCAACCAACCACACATCATTAGATGCATGGGCTGCCAAAGCTACGATGAATGCATCGCCATCTTCTTGAGATTTTTCAGAACCATAATTTGAGGCTCTCTTCTTCTTCTTAGGCTCTTTATAGTCTTTACGGAAGTGCCCAGTCTTATCATAGTTCCAACATTTTTCCTTGGACTTATTGGAAGTCTTTGACTTCCCACAGGATTTGGATCTACCCTCATTGTCAAACTTATTGTCATTTTTCTTCCCTCTTTCTGCGGATCTCCCACGAACAGCAAGGGCTTCTTTTTCTGAAACAGAAGCCTTTCTCCGCATCTCCTCTGATAACAACAAAGACACCACATCATCCATTTTGAAGGTGACTAATGTGCTTTTGAGAGCCATCACAAGATGGTCCCATGAATCTGGTAAAGAACACAAAAGTGTGTAGCAATGATCCTCCTCCTCTAACTTGACACCGGCTGATGTCAACTGTGCACCCAGCAGATTAAATGCATTTAAATGATCCGTTAAGGACCCACCTTCCTCCATTCATAGAGAATACAACTTCTTCCTTAGGAACAACTTGTTCACCAAAGATTTGGCCTGATACATGGCCCCAAGTCTCTCCCACAAACTATATGCAATTTTCTCATCTAGAACATTCAGAAGGACTGCATCTATTAAACAGAGTCTTATGAGACCCTTAGCTTAATGGTCTTTGATATCCCAATTTTCTTGAGCTATAGTTGCTGGTCTTATAGCACTTGTAGTCGCTTCCCATAGGTCATGATCTTCCAACATGTCTTCCATCTTGAGTTTCCACAACTCGAAATTAGTGCCATT
Source organism: Cupressus sempervirens (assembly GCA_028749045.1). Lineage (NCBI taxonomy): Eukaryota > Viridiplantae > Streptophyta > Pinopsida > Cupressales > Cupressaceae > Cupressus > Cupressus sempervirens. The sequence continues at coordinate 206,071,616 of CM053786.1, read as the reverse complement.
AAATTTTTCCACCTCCATTCTTCCATATGATGAACTCACCATCTCAATCTACAAATAAGATTCAGGATGCTCTGCACAAGACTCCCACTCAACTTGAGATTAGCTCAAAAAACCCTACCCAACAACTACGATCAAAAGTTGATCAAGCTCTGATACCACTTGTAAGGAAACTCAGGTGTGGAAATAGCTTCCTACAATAATCTCATAAGGAAAGTATGATGCTAATCCTATTAAAATCTTCTACACTTATAGATTCAATATCATGTAGACAACAATATTGCAGCCAACCATGCATACAGAAAATAGATAGAGAAAGGAACACATAACACAAGGATTTTCTGGTGGGGAAAATCCTTTCGGTAAAACAACCCCACCCCTTCAGAACCTACACAATGTATTATCTTCAACACGAGGTTACAATACACTTGCAATGCAAGTTCAACATCAACAACAAAAGACTCCAGTAGCTACTCGTAGTACCAACAATACATCTTTTTTGCATCGCATCTCTTCACAACCCTAAAAATGCTTATAACATGCACTTCACTTTAGGGCTACTCCCAAAAGGTAAACAGTATTAGGATTTTACCATTCTCCAAGAAAATAGGAACTCAAAGAGTGTACAGTAGTCAAATATCTTAGTTTCCACATGTCTTCACCTATCATTGAATCTTCCTAACATAGCTCTTACGTGTCATAGGGATCCGTCATAACCGTTTTAGTCATGATCTCCTTGCACACAATTCAAGATGTTGACACATCAACATTATTTACAAGAAATACATTTTACAAAACAAATAATAAAAATAGGAATTACACAAGGTTGAGACACCTTATTCTTAACAAAAAACATCAATGTATGTTGTTGAAAAATCAAATGAGCACATTTGAAAATTTAACATTATCTCATAATCATGAAAACACTAAAGAATTATTATTCCATAAACCATATTTAAAGCTTTTATAAATTTATCATTCTTATAGAACGATCTTGGGAGTAAAATAGAACATGCCAAAATGAGGTTTGAGAAACCATAGTCCCAATTTTGAAAAGTATTGACAAGTACATGCATAAGGAAACAATAATAAGGCTACTAAATGTCATTGATTTTCCTTTCATCTATTTTTTTCCACTCAAATACTAATAATGAAAAGTAAAACTGCCCTTGAAGCACATGGTACCAAAAATAAAATTAACCTCAAACTGAGTTACTTTGAATATTAGAATTTAGTACATGGAATAAGATCAAATAAAACATAGTCAAATCTATTAATGCACTTCAACTTGACAAGCAAAAGAGGAACCTGTAATTGATTCCTATGGTTGAGTATGGGTCCATATTAATACTAACATAAACCAAGAAAGTTCATTTTAGATTACATTATATAGATAAGTGCAAGTAAGAGTTGAGATGAGAAATTTGATGGAAAATAATTTGTTTAAAAAATACAAAAGATAATTCTCTCCAACGAGGAAACATTAATGTATTAAATATTTTTTCCACCATCAATTGAGATAAAATTGTAAGGAAAAATAGGAATTTATATAAAATGAAATTGTGGGTATGCAAAAATGTATCAAGTGAGTACCATATCATATCTAGACACTTGTACATATATTTGTAGCAACCTTAATAATGCCAAGGAAGATAATAAATTATAGGAAAATAATGTACAATTTTTAGAGTTTTATAAGAAACGCCTATGAAATTAATGGAAGGTTAAATTGTTGGCTAGAAGAGAAATTAAAAGAACATGTCAGGAAAAAGTTATGACAATATCAAACAAAAACATCATGGAAATCACAAATATAAATATATCAAATTAAAAAAAGAATTGTTAAAAAATAACTTTTAAACATATTAAAAAAATTATTAAAAAATTATCTTTTAAACATCTAACATTTTACCTGGTCATACCCCCATGTAGTCTATCAATTCTTTCTTTCATTAGTGCCTCGCCTACAATATATTGTGACTAAGACCAAAACAAGAGACAATTTTTTTAGAGGAACTTTACCAAAAATACTACACCCTTGAAAAATAGTATTATATTGAACAAAGGGTTCTTTATAACTAGGGGAGTTGTGACCAATGCAATGGATGAGAAGTCAATTGTAACCCTTGTTGATGAGCTTGTGGGATAGTATATAAGCCACAAAGCTACCATCTCCACAATGCACAACTAAGCTATAGGGATCATCCTCCCTCTACCAAAATCTCTTAAATATTCTAAAGTAGTCCTCATTTCTGCCATCCTGAGTCACTACATCTTGTAGGATCTCCCGATTTGCACCACCAAATCACTCACCCAAATCCCCTAGAGATAGAAATGGAGTACCCCTCCCACCCCCCCCCCCCCCCCCCCCCACCCAAATCTCTATGTTCCATAAACAAATCCCCTACTCACCTTGAAACATTCTTCTCACTACCATTTCAATTGTACATGTAGAAAATCCATTCCCTGTGGATTGAACTAGTGTATATCCATGATTATCATTCTAGTAAAGGAGGTGGGAGTCGGTTTGATTTGGTCCTCTATTACCTTTGATTCTACCACCATTGAATCCTAGAGAGAATTCCTACTGCTTTACCACTCCCCCTTCTTGGAAATTCCAAAGATGAGGTCATAGATAAAACCCATTAGAGAATATCTACTCCTCCTCCACCACAAGCTACAAGTGTTTCATCATCGAGATAGAGCTTCCTGCAGTTACAACCAAAATATTTTACAGAGAAATTTATCACACTCAATGACTACTAAAGTTGAGGACACAACATCTATAGTTGTTGCATGGTGAAATCATCTTTCTACATGAAGAAGACATACTAACACTTGGACAAAAAACAACGCATATCATGAAATGATAGCACTCAATTCAATAGAATGCCAAAATTTATGATAGTTTCCTCTCAAAAAAATAGAAAAGAGTATGAGGAAATGTTCAAATAGCTAATGAAAAGGTAGAAATTAGTTGTTGAAAATTCTACTTTAATAAAAATATTTTGTAAGGCTATATAGCTTTAATGTTTTTTGCACTATTTTCAAGGACATTCAATACTAAAATGGCAACTAAAAACATTAGTCTCCTCCCTTAATGGTAGGGATTGATAAATCAAAGTTATTGTTTTTTCCAATCAAATTAAATACTAACTTTTATTAAGTATAAAAAAAAATATTTAAATAAATATTTTTTGAAAAAATTAATAAGATTTAATTTCATGGATTTTAAAATCTTTTGTACTTTCTTCCCTTAAAATATATTAGATTTATTTTCTATTTATAATACATATTTATTGAAAAGATTAGTTTTTCAACCTATTTAAGTAATATTGAGAGACCTTCAGGATTATTTTTATTTACTTTCAATTAACATCTAAATAGGAAAGTTTTTGGTATAATTTTTTTTATAAAATAGTTCAAATTACATATTTTAATATATTAGGGAAATCAAAATTCCTACTATATAGCCTTGGAAAACCAAACACCAAAAATATTCCTTGAAGAATTTGAAGCAATTAAATTAACAGTAGAATTAGGCTATGGTTCTTTTGTTGATTTAGTCATATGGTCTTTTGTAGGTCAAATTCACTCATTGTAAATTAATTTATTGTGTACCACTTAAATTGATGTATGAATTTGAGACATTCCTTGCTTATTTAGAATAAAATTCAATTAATTTTGGGTCTGAAGTTTTATTCTAGGAATGTAGAACTAAATCTGGATCATTATTTTGGTATGCTAGTGCAATTTTATTCTATGATATATATTTTATTTACCCAGATTTTAGAGATAGCATAAGAAATGAAATCTAAAGCATTTTTAGCTAATACATAAACTAATGGTTGAAGAGATAATCCTCAAAATTCTTTTGACTTGTAAATAACTTAAACAAGAATATGTTGAATGTAAGCACTATGGTATTTACAATGATTTTATAGAATATGGTCAATAGAGTGAAAATATATAAGATTAATATTCCCTTCATGAGAAAGTCAAGAGATCTTGTATTCCAAGATGTATTGTACACCTTATTTGAATCATGCCCAGGATCATTTACAAATTGTTTGAAAGTTATCTCATGAAATTGCTCAAGGTGTTAAGCTTTCATCATAGTTTATAGTGCCAAAGTAAAGCAATCAAAGTGTTGAACAAATTATGAATATTTTTATATATATTTTATAGATAATATTTATTGATATAATTTTTATATGAAAATGGATTAGAATAACTCCTTAAAATATTGATTTTCGAACCTAAAATTGAACTCTAAGTTTTCTATAATCTCGTTTAAGGATGTGCGCATCCACAACATACCTTTTGTACAACATAACCTAGCAACCTAAAGTTGTAAGGGAATTATCTTGAGCTAAGTAGATCGTCAAGTAAGACTTGTGGTAGATTTTACATAACTTCTTGAATCAAATCTTTGTAAATATGATTGTGGAAATTATGGATATATAATGTAATCAAAGTTATGTAACCATTAAAACATGAAACAAATATTTTGAAGTATTTGTATATAATCAAGTGTGGTCTTGTAAGAAGAAAAATGCCTTTCAAAGTGTTTTGTTCTTCAACAAAAATAGCTTCCTCATAGGGTAACTAGAAGGAGAAGCAAGTTCTAGTAGAATCTCCACCACTTTTTATGCTTTTAATAAGCATTGTCTAGGAGTGTTTTATAGGCACCAATATTTTAATATGTCTTGTATTATATGCATCAATTTATAGCCACCAATATTTCAAATTATCAACATTAATCCAACAATCCTTATTATAACTTGAAGATTATTACTCACTAATTTAAATAGTAATTTATATTTATAAATGATCAATAATACTCTATATATATATATAAAAGATGGTCCAAGTTAGAAAAGTAAACTTTGACAATGATAAGGTTAGAAGATCCGAAACGCGGTCATAGAAGGCTCCTCCCTCTTCTTATATTATGAAAAGCTACTTTCGAAAGCGTCGCGAAATGAGAAGTCAGCTTCGTACGTGGACGAATGGAAAACGCGCAGTAGCAGACAACGCGACATTGTCAAACGCAAGAAGCAAATACGAAACAATTGACAACTTGCCAGGAAAGATTATGCCTCATGAAAGGATATGGAAGATACAAGTTAAGAGCTCAGTCACGGATTATACACCGAATATAGACGTCACGGATTATGTGTCATGAAAGGATATGGAAGATACACGTTAAGGGCTCAGTCAAAGAATGAATTAGAAAGCATGCAGCATTGGAATTGAATTCCACCAAGATTCTTGACGAGCATTATCAAACCGTTAGCACAAGAAAAATTATATTCAGATTTCTTGGCCTACACGCTTAGGCTACCAGTTTCATTGCAACTTCAATGAAACCAACTCAACGCTGAGGATGCCGATTTCGTTGCATCTTCAGTAAAACCAGCTTCTATAAAGAAGACATTTTCGGTAGCCATGGAAAGAGAAGAATTTGAGGAAAATAAAGCATCAGCAAGTTTCAAATCAGAAAAATAATTTGACCCTTTTGTAAATAGTTTTAAGAGATGGTTTCGGTGATTCAAAGCTTTATGCAAGTGGAATCGCACAAGGCTTGGAAGAGGGCAGCGAAGAAGATTTGTAAAAGAAAAGATAGATCAGTTAATCAGAGAAGAGGGCTCTATACTTTGCCGCGGATCAGTGTTGACTCCTTGCCAGATGTACTGCGCGAATGTCTCTTGGACTTCGGATTATTTCCCGCAGAAATCAAAATCTGTGCTGATGCCCTTCTAGACATTTGGGTTTATGTTGAAAAGCTGCAAAAGGCTCATGCTTTAGCCATCTTATCAGAACTTGCAAACAGAAAGTTGTTAAACTTAATAGGCAATCCAAGGTATTTGCCTTTGCTTTTATATATTGAATTTCTTTTAATCTTTTTTTTTAACACTACGCTGATATGTTTTATATATAACAGAGGAAATACATCAATCGCACATAGAAATACTTCAGAGCTATACGTCTCCCAGTGTGATGTAATGCGAGATTTGGTCTTGCATTTGGGACATCAGGAAAATGTAGTCCACCACAACAGATTGTTCATCGAAGGAAAGAACTTGGGTTCGTTACAAAAATGGGAATTGCTGAGAGATAGAGCATCTGATTCTAAATTTATTTCCATTCTCACTGGTTAGTTATCGAAAATCTCTTACACATCCATTTTGGTTTGACAAATATTTCTTCGCAATATTAATATTTATATTTCGTTCTTGATCTTGAACTATTGAAAATAATTACGTTTCAGGAATAGTTTTCTGGACAAATTAAATTTGCATCTGATTTCAAAGTTAGTTAGTGGGCATGTTCGATTTTTTTGGAAACCTCACTAGAAGTTGGCATTACTGTACAATTTTGTAACTAGAATTTCTTTGCAATTAATAATACATGCAGGCCCTATGGAGGAAAACGACTGGTATGATATGAACTTTCCTGACACAGAGGCCCTATTGTTGCTCTTTGATTCGACAGAATACTTTCTTCCCCCATTTCTGAAGTCCATGAAAAAGCTAAAGTTTCTGATGATATCCAATCTCGGTACGGAGATTGCAAGAGTGAAAGGTGCAGATGTATTATCTTCACTCACTCAACTGAAGAGTGTCCGCTTGGAGAGGTTGATTTCACCCCTTGGTGGAAAACAGAGCATTCAAGCAGTGCAGAATATAGAGAAGCTATCTCTGAGCTTATGTGAAGGATTTGAAAATGTACCCATGTTCACCAAGCTACAAGAGTTTAACTTCGACCACAGCAATAACTTGGAGGAGTTACCTTGTAGCATCTGTAATATACCCTCCATTCTGTCCTTGTCCATCACCAACTGCCATCAGCTTCAAAACTTACCAGATAATCTTGGAAGAATGAGCAATCTAAGAGTGTTAAGATTGTCGGCATTACCATGCCTGGAACAGCTTCCTGCATCAATTGGAGAGCTTAAACAGTTGGAGTATCTAGACATCTCATTATGCGAGGGCTTGAAAGAACTTCCCAAGGAAATAGGGGAACTCAAGAAATTGAAGGAGCTTGACATGAGAGAATGTTCCCGCCTGACAATGTTACCTACAGCTGTTTGTGAACTCACTTATCTGAAGCTTGTTACCTGTGATGAGACGATTGGGAAGCAGTGGTTGGGGGTGAAGAACACTTGTATTCCAGAGCTTAGAATTGAAATCGTGGAAGAATACTTCAGTTTGGATTGGCTTGATGTCTGAGTCCATTTGTTATGTCTCGTCTAAAATAACAAGATCCAAGGATATTGACATGTGCTTTGTAAAAATATTGTTAATTTTGATGTTCACTATCGCAAATCAGTGAAAGACTATAATTTTCTGTCTATGATTATGATCAATTTTAATAGTAGTACAGTTCAGTAACTACTATTTTCTTGATTGTACATATATAACGAACGTATAATCAATTATTTTTTAATAATAGTGGGAGTAAGGTCCGCACAGCTATTAAATTCGATCTCCATAACTCCCTGGCTATGTAAGTGGAATGAATCCACATATACAACAATTTCCAATTTCCAGACTGGTTTTATGTGAAAATTTATAGTTATAAAATATTTTGTTTAATTTCTCCACTATAATGTTATATTTGATGCTATTGTTGTTAACTATACCATTAGTGTGTTTCCGTATGATTAGGGCCACCATAACTTTTCATATAAAAAAAGTTGTGGGTTCTACCAAACAAATTCTACGGTGCAACAAAATTAGCGACAGGCCATGGTCGGATGTTGAGGATGAAATTATGGAGGCTTATGTGAAGGAGAATGGTCAGTGGAACTGGAATTATATTCAAAAGATCTCCGGTATCTCTCGCTGCAGAAAGAGTCGTAGGCTTCGATGGCCAAACCATTAGGAACAAAATCTTAAGGAGGAGGCTATTTGTCTTGAGGAAGAGTAGTTCATTCCGGATCTGAATCACAATCTAGGAAATAAGTGGGTATACATGGCTGTCTTGGTAATTTTAGGGGACAGGCTAATCTCAAGACAAAATGTACTAAAGATAAGACGATGTCAAACTTTTTTTTGGTTCTAGATTCACGAAAACATAGTTATTTTTTTCTTATTTTTTTGTTGTTTTTGACTGCAAACTAGGCAGATCATGAAGATCAAATGCTGAAATTTTCAGAAAAATCCATAATGTTTTCGACTACAAACTAATCAGATCATGAAGATCAAATGCTGAAATTTTTAGAAAAATCCATAATGTTTTCAACTTTTGTATGGAGGATAGCCATGTCCAATTTTGAGGGATTGCTTACTTTTGGGATTACATTTTGGGATAAGCGTCTTAAAGATTTGTATTGTTTTAAAAGATTTAGTATGTTGTATTTCATTTTTTGTGAAAATTGCCATGTTGTTTTTACTCTTTTGTCTATGGGTTCTCTATGGAGGTGAGATCTTTGAGATTGAGATTTTTGAGTTTAGAATATTCTAAGGGGTTTTGAATTCTAATTTCATTAATTTCTATGCCCTTTTATTAAAATTCTTAAATGTTGTTTGTTTCTTTATTTGGGGTGATTGTTCTTCTCTTTGATTTTTATCTTTCTAATTGTTCTATTGTTGAATTCCTATTTATTTTGTAAAATTATAATTACACTAAGTCAAATATCTAGAGGACCTATTACAGATATTGAAATCAATTATTTATTTTATTGAAGCTTGTTTACTATAGATGCCAATGTACATAAATAATCCAAAAATGAATTGTTGGAGCAAACAAATCAAGAGGAGCATGTGCTTGGTACTTTTCTGATAACCTACTCTTGAAGGTAGTCAGGAAGAGAAGAATTCAAGAAACCATTATGTTGTAGGATTTTAACACAAGGTCTATAAGACTAGTGACAACAAGCGTATTGGAGAGAATTTTTCTATCTCTTATGAGTTGATGCTTGCAAGGAAAAAAAATTTTTGGACCCCTTAGTGTGGCATGCTATGAACAATATACTTAATAAAAAGAGGAAGATAGAGGAAGATCATGCTAGTGCTCTAGCTTTCGACTCCAAGAACTATAGGACCATCATGGTTGGGCATACTTTTGTTAAACTTTATGTAACTGTTCTGAATGGTATCCTGTCCAGAGAGCTCAATCAGTGACATTGCTAGGCTAGAGGTCAAGCTAGGTTTTGTACATATTTTCAAATCACTGATCACATTTTGACCTTATGGGTTATCATTGAGGAGGCTCATCACCACTCAACAAAAGTTTACTATTGTTTTGTTGACTTTCGCAAAGCCTTCGACTCTGTTCCTTGGCCAACTCTCCTTTGGTGTCTTAGGGACATCAGGATCTCAGAGATTCTCCTTACAATTATTATGACGTTATATGAGTGTGTTGTGGGAAGATTCAAGACTCCACAAGGCTTCTCTGACCCTATCTAGAGCACTATTGGGGTGAAACAGGGCTACCCTCTCTCCCCCACTCTCTTTGGCATCTACATCGATGAGCTTGAGGCATTTCTCCATGATTGCTCACTCCCTAGTGATGGTTGTTACTCGCATCAGGTATTGATCTCTATTATCCTATTAGCTAATGATGTGATTCTCCTAGCATCTTCCCTCGATGGTCTTCAACGGTTCCTCGATGGCTTGGCCTCTTTCTGCATCTCACATGAGCTTGTTGAAAATCTAAGCAAGACTTGGGTTATTGTCTTCAATTGCTTGAGGACATCACACCTCCATTTTTACTTCTAGGGTACCGAGATCTAGATTGCATCTTCGTATACTTACTTGAGGGTTAAGTTTTCTAGAGCTTGGTTTAGCTTGAGACCAGCCATGCAGCCCAGAGTTAACAAGGGACTCAGATCCCTTTCTATTCTTGAGCGACAATGTTTTCAACACCACTTGCAAGACACCACAACTAAGATGTCCCTTCTTAACTCTCTTGTCAAACCAATTGTCCTCTGTGGCTCTACTGTTTGGGGCCCCTCCCTCTTGGATTCTGACTGGGCATCTATTGCAAGAGTCCAAACTCTTTTCCTTTAGCACTTTTTCAAATGTCATTGGTCCACACCACATAGGATCATTCTTGTAGAGTTTGGTGCTCACCCTTTCAGAATGGGGATCATCTTTGATTTAGTTTGGCTTCTTTATCAGCTTTGGGGCTTTGTTGATTCCTCTGATGGTCATCACAGATATTTCTACTTGGCTTATTGTTCCTCTATGGAGGTTGCGAGTTTAGATTCTAAACACAGGTCTTGTTGCTAGTACATGCATATCTTTGCTCTCTTGGGCTCAAATGGTATTAGTTTTGATTATCTTCCCCTCTTCTAGTTTTCTCTAGATGCTCTAGCCCATCTTCTTCCACCTTAGTAGGAGTTGAATGAGCGTGTTAGATTTAACATCTATAGATAGTATGTTATCATGACCTGGAAGAATCTCTCAGGTGGGCTCTGCCCACGTATGGCCTTCTATGCTGAGCACTTCCTTGATATCCAGGACAAGATCATCTTATGCCCCTAGTACTTCACTCATCATTGAACTCATGCTCTTTACATCTCCTTGGGATCTTTTAGAGTGGGATCTCACTGGCTACGTATTCAGATTGATCACCAGATTGGCAGGGAGGACAGGATCTGTCAACTTTGTCACCTCGAGAAGGTTGAGACTAAGTCTCACTTTATTTTTTGTTGCCCCATTTACTATGAGATTCGAGAGAAATTTTACTATTTGTTCAGAGAGTGTCGGTCTCTTCCCTCATTCTTCAGATATATTGACCAGCATTTTCTTACACTCTACCTTCAGGAGACCATGCAACTTTGCAAGCACACTATATAGCTCTAGCTTTGCTTGACATCGACCCCTACATAGCTCATCAGCTCTTTCTTTAGTCCTCCAGTTCCTACCCGAGGATTGAAGTGGCCTCCCTGTACTATCTTGGATTACACTAGATTTGTGAGACCCCACAGAAATCACACTCGACAGCGACCTTCTAGAGTATCTAATTGTTGTAATGCTAACCTTTTGATTACGGACTACTTCTCACCTGTGAGGAGTTCTTAGTTATTGTTTTTATATTTCTTGGTTCTTTTCTTGTTTTACTTTCATGTTCTTTCTATGGACACTATTTGGTGCTCCCCCTGTTGGCATTTGCCCTTTGTACTATTTCCAATCCCTTCAACCCTCATTGGTCTCCTGTTGAACATTAATAAATGTATCTTATCTTATCTTATCCAAAATCATTGTCTATGACACTAGAAGATTTTGTAAGGACTCGTCCTAAGGAATGTCAACTCAAGCACCAAGCAAGGTTCATGGTTAATGAAGGGTGTATTTGGGACATTGAGGAGAGTGTGTAGCTCTTCACCATTTCTAGCTCTATAAAAACTAAAATAGGTTCTCTAATATCCTCCAAGATAGATAAAGAGAAAAGAAGTATTCGAGTTGCAGACAACCTACAAATGGCTATAATTTTTAGTCCAAAATTTGTCCCTAGTTGCACATCATACTAGCTTGGTAGATTTGTAGAATGGGATCTCATAAGCTGATGAGATTTACTAATTTGTAAATTTCCTAAAATCCATTCAGACTGGTTAAGAAAAAAATTCTGCATAAACAAATATATTTTAAATTTTACAATGATTAGTGGCAAAATCAAGGTTGGTGCCTTCAACCTTTCTTGACAATCTAAACAACCAAAATATTCCAATGGTGGGTGTTTATCCTTCATCTAATCATTAGTTATAAAAATATTTATAGCTACTAATCTACAATTTTCTTAAAGATCGCCTAATCATCGTATGTAAGAATATGCATATCTACTTATCTACAATTTTCTTTAGGATCACCAATCCCCATCGACCTAGCTACAATTTTTACCAAGAAAAATATTCAAACATAGAGAAGCGCTAAATAGATATGAAATAAATAAAAGTCCATGAAGTCATGTAAAACATTCTTCTTGTTAATTCCAAAGGTGTGTCTACTTTTAATACTCGTGCATATTATACCAAAAGATTCACTCTTCACACAAAAAATCATCAAGATTCAATAACTAGTTAAAAAATATGATAAAAAATAATGATGATTGTTATTGTCTTCAATGTGTGTTCCCTCCTATTTCCTGATTGGAACCTATGCCAAATAAGTGTGAAAAATTAATTCATGAAATGATAGAGATAAAAATCTTTTGAAGTCTCTTGAAGATCAGGTTTTGAAGTCAATCATTATTGGTTCAAAATCTTTCAAGCTCCTTTTATATCAATGTCATAATGGTTATGTTTGGCACTAAGTTGTACTCAAACAATGTATATTGAGGTCCAAGATCATAGGCATTGATATAAAATGAGTTGTAGAAGTCAAGGTAATTTTTAAAAAAAAATTCCCGAGCCCTTAGCTAGTCAAGTATCACACAAGGTGTACTCCAAACTTAGTTTGGTTTTGAGTCAAAACAATGAAAAGTTTGATATGGAGGAATGGGGATGATAATGAAGCCTCCAATTTAATAACTTGACGTATAACATAACATCTTGGACAATCTAAATTGTGGAAATTGATTCTATTTATTACAAATGTCCAAAACAAAATGAATGATCATGGGTTAAATATCACATGCCCATTTTTGCAAGTCCGGAGAACCAAGCTTCAATTCCTTTGAAGGGACAATATTTGTGATGTATTTGGCAAAATTCTTATCGAGTTTCCATTCATAATAGGCGGAGAGCAAAGAAATAATTCGTTGTTAAGCGAGGAATTTGAGTGGCCTATAAAAGAGGATATAGTCATTCAACAACCAAAGTCATACACGTGTCCCCATTTCAGCACTTATAAGGCATAGTATGTGTGGTAGAGGTAGCGATTACCACATTTGAGGGAATAAGTCACACCAACCCAACAATAATAATGGCTCGTTACAAAAGGATGTCAATTCACCTTACTTGCAGTATGTTTGTGATATGTCTGACAAAATGTTAATACAGTTTCATGAATACCTTGGGAGGTGCTAAACTGAATAGAGCATATTAGTTGAGGTTTATTGGCGAATCCTGAAGATTACGCCTTCACCATAATGTGTGAAAACCCGAAACTCCAAAATCAAAGGAGACAAGCCGAAAGATTCATTCATTGCGAGCATTATGAACATTTTCCAAAATCTGCAAGTATATCTATCAAGTTTTAATGAACTCGGAGCTACCCACATAGGAGAAACATCACAAGTTTTTGACCAGATGCACGGTATCAGTTGGAACAAAACTAAAGGAGACCGAGGCCTATTGTGAATGTTAGTGGCACTGAATACACTAGAAACTATGAAGGATGAAGGAATAGGGGATTCGCTATCACTATGACAAAATTAGTTGACTTTTGGCTGAATTCAATGTATAGAAACTTCAATAATGTATGTGAACTATTTGACAAAATGATCGAGTGCAAAAAAGTCGAGCATGATGGAAGAGGGATTAATCTTCAAGCTTGAATGTCACAAGATCCCTAGGCATCAAATGAATCAATGTCCTTCGTGCTTTGAATCGTTCACATAATCTACCAAATACTCTCATCGATCGATCATAAACAGTGAAGTCATACACAATGCTGGCATACAATCTCTAAGCACATAATCATGGATCCACTTCAACATGTGACTACCTCCAACGGTGACCGATGTTTTGAATTAGAGTAATAACTATGGTTTACGGTGGGGTGCCAAGATTTGCAAATGGTTTTGAAGCCAAACCTCTTCATCTTGGGAAATCATCATAGGCTATGAGAAATTACTCGAGAGATGTCTCATAGTCACAAAGCTCAACCATGTGTAGCGATTCGAAAACACAGGCTATTCTTGGTCAACTAACGTCGAACCAATCCTCGATGAATTGAGACCGCATTATGAGAAAAGAAGGTACGAAATGCTTGAGAATGGCTCCCAGCTCTGGAGCATAGTGTGAGTGTGCATGAACATCACGTGTGTTCAAATCTCTATCTTAAAAAAAAATTGATTAATCTGCCAAGAATTTTAAAAGGTATGAGTGCCCCATAATTGACATATCCCTCAAAATTGAGTCTATGGTGGTAGATAATCCGAGTGTAGGTAGTGCATGCAAAATGTATGACAGGTGTCATGGTCTAATTAGACTCAATAAATATCCCCAATATTAGTTTTATGTAGATAATCTTAAACAAACATTGGGTCACGTAAAGGGATAAAGGGGAATAGCTTCCAAAGATAATAAAGAATCAGTTATTATAACTGAAAGGTCATCACGATACAAGAAATGAAGGAGAAGTACTATTTAAGGCAAGAGTTTTCATCGAATAGAGGTTCCAGTTTTGGCTTCGTGGGCATACTTTGTACTCTGAGAAGAGAGCTAGAAATAATAGAAAGATAGAGAAAGGGGATAGTATTTTCTTATTTTGTGGTACAAGAGGGGAGATATTTTTCTAAAAGGTAATTTGTGTGTATCAGGCAACAAATCTTTCTTTCTTTTTTATTGTGTTTAGAGGAGGAAAGTTTTAGTAAATCAAAACTTTGAGTTTGCATGTTAGCTTTATGATCAATGTCAATCTTTGAATTATTTCTTCTATAATGTAATGATTGGGTAAATGAGCTTTGTATTATTTACTTATTATTTTCTAATGGTTAATTAGTTTCTTTGCATCTACGTCATATTTATGAGTGAATGTTTGTGTGTCTTTTGTGCTTTCTGGTTAAAAGAGTCTATGTGTGAAATATATAAATTCATTGCAAATCTCACAAGGGGAGTTCTACCCAAATAATTCAAAGGGTGCTTACGATTTTCAATCGTGAAGCACAGAAGTGACCCTACTATTAGTGTTGATTAAGTCTTCTTGTCTGGGCTCTTTAGGGTTAATTTGTAAGTATCTTTTTGGAAGAAAAATCTATTCACTAACAGATTTTTGGTGACTTTATTGGTCAATTAGAATCAAGACCAGTGTCACATTTATTTGCTCAGTTATTTTGTAAAATATCTTTGTATTTGAACGATTGGCGATTATGATTTAATTCATCATGTTGAAAGGAAAGGTTGCGAAGAAGACTAGACTGTATCCATCTTTCATGGAAATCTACCAAACAAATAATAAAGTGTTGCATGATTGTGTGGATTACTTTAAAGAAAGTGTCTCTTGGGTTGTGAGACAAAATATCACTCTTAAAGATGACTACAACTATATCCTGTTGTGGAGAAGCTTGTGCGTCCAGTTTCATAAATTGAAAGACTTCCACAAACACATAAAAAGGGTAGAACAACTTGAAGAAGAGTTGGTAGTTGATGATGAAGAGCCTCCGAAAATATTCTCACTTCATTTCTCATAACTATGCAATCTTTAATCATCAAGATAGCATTAGAGTGCCCATACACAAATATGACAAAGTTGCATCAGAATATCTCTTTTTTCTTGAAGTGGAAAGCTTCAAGTTTAAAATTGATAGGAGTGATATTTCTTTAAAATATTGGTTTGAAAAGGGTTGTAAAACAACATTCTATCGAAACTTCAATCATTTACTTTTAATGAAATGGCTGAAAGTGATTCTTTATCATTTGAAATCTATGGTCAACCCATTAGAGAATCTTGTCGGTTTAAAGATCAAATGTGGGGTGTTGATAAGAAAGAACTACAAGTTCAAAATATTTCTCGTGCTAAAACTCTAGTTGGAGGAAATCTTGAAATTAGTCCCTAGCCTATGGGTTACTTGGTTGAAATGGTGAATGATACTTCCCTCAACAATGAAGAAGGAGAAATAATATGGAGACTTTTATCATCTCTTGGACAAGGAGATCCCTCTTTAAACAATTCAAGTATAAATTTAAAACAAATAGGTTGTTAGAGGTTGTTTAAGAATTCGCTATTCCATTCTTCGAGGTGTGATTTTACTGAGCACTGTGTTGTAAAATCTAATGACACAGTGGGGGAAACAAAAGATCAAATGTTTTATAGATTTTATAATGCCCCGATTCTTGATAGAGTACAAGAATTTTTTATGGTAGATTTGATCCCATGTTGGATGAATTTTCTCTTTTTTACAATATGAAACATGATTCTCATGATTATGGAAAGGAGTTTACCATTGTGGCCAGTAGTCTTGAGACCAATAAAGAACTTCCTTAATATTATTCTTTTCAATTTGAGATGATTTTTGGTTTGAAGGATGTTATGGAGAAATCATTTGAAGATAAGGAATGCTATGACAAAGTTTGGTTATTTGGTAAAGAATGTTGGGTTGTCAATTTTTTGCATAACATTAACTTAAGGTTCAGAATTCAAGAAGTCACTAATAAATGAGGGTTTGGAGCTATTCCACTAAGGTACAACCTACTAGTCTAAAAGGAATGCTATTTCTCCCAACTAGTTGATGGATTCACGTAAGATTATTTGTTAGCTCTGGTTCTCCTGGCAGTGTTTTTCTCATCAATCTACATATTTGTAAATATCTCTACATGGAAAAGTTTTTTTTGTGAGTAGTTTAGGAGTTTTTGGCTAATCGGTTTGCCCTACTCCTCTCCTCCTTCTCTATAAGAGACTCCCTTTCCTGTGACTCTATAGCACAATTGATAAAGCACTTATCATTTACCAAAGATTTTTGAATTTCTCTATTTTTGAGTAAAAAATGGTCCCACAGTCAGAGCCCATGTTGGTACCCATATAGACCACAGTAATTAAATTTTTAGTTTTGGATCTTGAACCTCTTTGAACTCAACTCAAATAGGTTCAATTTGCATAAGAAAATTCATAGGTTCAGAGGTTCAAAGAATTAGAGTTCAAGTTTGAAGGCTCAACAAGTTCACTATTATAGGCAACCTGGTGATTTGAAAGTGCAACATTTAGATTTTAGATTTCATTTAGTACTTTTGGTTCAATTGATACAAAGAGTTTCATTCATTTAGATGTTCAATTCAAGTTGGGATTCAACAAAACTTGTAAGGGCTCTTCAACTCCTTTACATTTGAATTTTACAAATACCCAATTCCTCTTGAAAACTAATTATTAGAATTGAAGAATCTGATCATCTTTGGATCTTGACCTAGACTAAGGAAGACACAGATGCATAAGGTATGCAACAAGGAGTAGTACATTCAATTTGAGGCATCATTGAGGTCAAGTTTTGAACAAATATGTGAAGAACATTAAGGCATTTATTGACAATGTCATTTCTACGTAGAGGTGACACATGTTGAGATTGTCATCAGTGTGTGTTCCCTCCTATTTCCTAATTGGAACCTATGCCAAATAAGTGTGAAAAATTAATTCATGAAATGACAAAGAGTTAAAGAGATTTTGAAGTCTCTTGAAGATCAGGTTTCAAAATTAATCATTATTGGTTCAAAATCTTTCAAGTTCCTTTTATATCAATGTCATAATGGTTATGTTCGATACTAAGTTATACTCAAATAGTGTATATTGAGTCCTAAGATCATAGATATTGATATAAAATGAGTTGTAGAAGACAAGGCAAGTTAAAAATATATATTTCCTGAGCCCTCACTAGTCAAGCATCACAGAAGGTGAAATCAAAACATTGAACCACATTAGCTTGGTTTTGAGTCAAAATAATGAAATTTTTGATGTGCAGGGACGGGGATGATAATGAAGCCTTCAATTTAACAACTTGACATATAACATAACATCTTAGACAATCCAAACTACAGAAATTGATTATGTTTATTGCAAATATCCAAAACAAATGAATGATCATGAGGTAAGATCACATGCCCATTTTTGGAAGTTGGAAGAACCAAGCTTCAATTTCTTCAAAGGGAGAGCATTTGTGAAGTATATGGAAAAATTCTTATCGGGCTTCCATTCATAATAGGTAGAGAGAAAAGAATTGGTTGCTAACCAAGGAATTTGAGTGGCCTATAAAAGAGGATATAGGCATTCAACAACCAAAGTCACACACATATCCCCGTTTCAACACGTATAAGGCATAGTATGTGCGGCAGAGATAGAAATTACCACATGTGATGGAATAAGTGACACCAACCCGAAAATAATAATGGCTTGGTATAAAAGGATGTCAATTCACCTTACTTGGAATATGTTTGTGATCTGCCTGACAAAATGTTAATACCATTTAATGAATATGTTGGAGGGTGTTAAACTGAACATAGCATATAATTTGAGGTTAGTTTGCAAATCCTGAAGATTACGCCTTCACCATAACATGTGAAAGTCTGAAACTCCAAAATCAAAGGAGATGATCCAAAGTATCTATACATTGCAAGCACTTTGAACATTTGCCAAAATCTCCAAGTATATCTATCAGGTTATAATGAACTCGGAGATGCCTGCATAAGAGAAAAATTGCAAGTGTTTGACCAGATGATCGATATCAGTTCGAAAAAAACTAGAGGAAACAGAGGCCTATCGTGCATATTCTCAGTGCTTTAGACAATTGAAAGCATGAGGGATGACGGAATAGGGGGTTCACTGTGACAGAATTAGTTGACTTTTGGTTAAATATAATATATAGGAACTTTGATAGTGTATGTGAACTATTTGACAAAATGTCTGAGTGCCAAAATGTTGAGCATGATGGTAGAGGGATTAATCTTTGAGCCTGAATGCCACACGATCCCTAGGCATCAAATGAATCAGTGCCCTTCGTGCTTTGAATCATTCACATAATATACCAAATACTCTCATCAATGGGTTATGAACAGTGAAGTCATACACAATGCTTGCATACATTCTCTAAGAACACAATCACGGATACATTCCAGCATGTAACTACTTTCAATGGTGAGCAATGTTTTGAATTAGAGTAATAACTATAGTTTGCATTAGGGTGCCAAGATTTGCAAATGGTTTTGAAGCGAAGCCTCTTCATCTTTGGAATATTACCATGGGCTATGAGAAACTAGTCGAGAGATGGGTTGCAGTCACAAAGCTCAACCATGTGTAGCGATTCGAAAACACATGCTACTCTTCATCGAGTAACACCGAACCTGTCTTTACTGGATGAATTGAGACCACATGATGAGAACACAAGGTACTAAAGCCTTGAGAATGGCTCCCAACTCTAGAGGATAGTGTGAGTATGCGTGAACATCACGGGTGTTCAAATTTCTATGTTAAAAAATAAATTGATTAATCCACCGAGGATTTTGAAAGGTGTGAGTGCCCTAGAATTGACATATTCCTCAGAATCAACTCTGTGGTGAAAAATAACCTGAGTCCAGGCAGTACATGCAAAATGTATGACAGTGGTCATGGTCTGAAGTTTTAGACTCAATAAATATTCCCAATATTATTTTTATGAAGATAATCTTAAACAAAAATTGGGTTACGTGAAGTAATAAAGGGGAATAGCTTCCAAAGATAATAAAGAATCAATTATTATAACTGAAAGGTCATCACAATACAAGAAGCGAAGGAGAGACACTGTATAAGGAAAGAGTTTTCATCGAAGAGAGGTTCCAATTTTGATATCTTTGGCAGACTTTGTGCTGCGAGAAAAGAGCCAAAAATAGTAGAAAGATAAAGAAAGGGGGATTGTATTTTCTATACACTTTGCAATACAAGAGGGGATATATTTTTTTGAATGGTAATTTGTTTGTGTGAGGTCACAAATCTTTCTTTGTTTTATTGTGTTTGGAGGAGGAAATTTTTAGTATATCAAAATTTTGAGTTTGTGTGTTAGCTTTCTGATCAATGTCAATCTTTAATTGATCCTAGTTGTCTCTAAATACTATTTTGGCACATATAATTATTGCCATGGTTATCATTTGGAATTTGGGGCTTTGTTATTCATGTATTTGGAAAGAACAATTCGTCTTGCTTTCTACATTTCTTCTATAATGTAATGATTGGGTAAATGAGCTTTTTATCATTTACTTATTATTTTCTTTTCGTTATTTAGTTTCTTTGCATCTATGTCATATTTATGAGTGGATGTTTGTGTGCCTTTTGTGCTTTTTGATGAAAATAATCTATATATGAAATTATGTAAATTCAGTGCAAATCTTGCATGAGGAGTTGTACCTGAATAATTTAGAGGGTACTTAAGCTTTTCAATCACAAAGAAACCATACTATTAGCATTGTTTGAGTCTTCTTGTTTGTGCATTTTAGGGTCAATTTCTAAGTGTTTTTTACGAAGAAAAATCTATTTTCTAACTGATTTTTGGTGACCCTGTTGGGAAATCAAAATCAAGACCAATGTCACATTAAATTTCCTCAGTTAATCTATAAAATATCTTTGTATTTGCAGGATTGGCGACTCTGATCTAATTCATTATGTTGAAAGTAAAGATTGTGAAGAAGACTAGATTGAATCCATCTTTCATGAAAATATTCCAGACAAATGATAAAGTGCCATATGATTTCATGGATTGGTCTATGGAAACTATCTCACAGGCTGTACAAGAAAATATTAGTCTTGAAGACAACTATAACTCTATCGTACTATGGAGAAGCATGTGCATTAGGTTTCATAAATTGAAAGACTTCCACAAACACATAAAAAGGGCACAACAACTTGAAGAAGAGTTGACAGTTGATGACTACGAACCTCAGGTAATATCATCTTACTTCATTTCTCATAACTATGCAGTCTTTAATCATCAAGATAACATCAAAGTGCCCATAGACAAAGACAATAAAGTTGCATAAGAATATCTCTATTTTCCTAAGGTGGAAAGATTTAGTGTAAAATTGATAGTAATGATCTTTATTTAGAAATTTTGGTTTGCAAAGGGTTGCAGAACAACATACTACTGGAACTTAAATCTTTTACTTTTAATGAAATAGTTGAATGTTATTCTTTATCTTCTAAAATCTATGGCCAACCAATCAATGAATCTTGTCAGTTTAAAAATAAAATGTGTGGCACTGATAAGGTAGAACTACAGATTGAAAATGTTTCTTGTGCTAAAACTCTAGTTGAAGGAGGAAATGTTGAAGTTAGCCCCTAGCTTGTGAATGACTCAATTGAAATATTGAAGGAAAATCCCCTCAACAAAGAAGAAGGAGAAATCATATACATATTTTTATCATCTCCTAGACAAGGAGATCTCTCTTTAAACAGTTTAGTTATAAATTTAAAACAATTAGGTTGTAAGAGGTTGTTTGAGCATTTGTTATTTCATTCTTCAAGGTGTAAGTTTACTAAGATTAATGTTGTATAATCTAATGATGCATTGAGGGAAAAAAAGATCAAATATTTTACAGATTTGATAATGCTTAGTTCAAGTGATAAGGTTGAGGAAAAATTTTATAGTAGATTTTGTTAGAAAGTACAAGGTTGTCATTGCACCAATTGATCAACTTGTTAAGGCTTGATACAACCAATAGTCTTATAGAACCACAGGAGGCAGCTAATCCATGTCATGAATCCTGCAAGGGATGATGACTCACTACCAAAAATCCCCCTCCCAATATTACACAATGTGGCTAACAAGATTCAAACCCATGACCAAGCTCTGATACCAATTATTAGAAATGATAGGGTTGTCGTTGCACCAAAAGATGGACTTGTTAATGCCTAATACAACCAATAGTCTTATAGAACCACAAGAGGTAGTTGAGCCATGTTGAGAATCTTGTGAGGAAAAATGGTTCACTACCAACAAATTTGATCCCATGTTGGATGAATTTTCTCTTTTTGACAATATGAATAATGACTCTCATGATTATGGAAAGGAGTGTGCCATTGTGGACAATAGTCTAGAGACCAATGAAAAATTTCATGAATATTATTCATTACAATTTGAGATGATTTTTTCTTTGACGAATGTTATGGAGAAATCATTCAAAGATAAGGAATGCTATGACACGGTTTGGTTATTTGGGAAAGAATGTTAAGTTGCCAGATTTCTGCATGATATTAACTTAAGGTTTAGAATTGAAGAAGTTGCCAGTACATGGTGGATTGGAGCTACTCCACTAAGGCACAACCTACTGGTCTTACAAGGATGCAATTTCTCCAAGACAATTGATGGATTCACGTAAGACTATTTCTTAACTTTGGTTCTCCTGGTAGAATTTTTCCTACCAATGTTTATATTTGTAAATGTCTCTGCTTGGTAGAGTTTTTGTTGTGAGTAGTTTAGGAGTTTTTTGCTAGTTAATTTTTTGTGTTCCTCTCCTTCTTTGTAAGTGACTCCCTTTTCTATGATTCTATTGCCCAATGGATAAGGTACTTATCTCTTTACCAAAGATTGTTAAAGTTCTCTATTTTTGAGTAAAAAATAGTCCCATAGTCAGAGCCCATGTTTTCACCCATATAGACCTTGGTAATTAAATTTTTAGTTTAGGGTCTTGAACCTCTTCAAGAACTTAGTTCAAAGAGGTTTGATGTGATTCAATCTACATAAAAAAATTCATAGGTTCAGAGATTTAGAGATTTAGAGTTCAAGTTGAAAGGCTCAACAAGTTCAGCATTATAGGCGACCTGGTGATTTCAAAGTGCAATATTTAGATTCTAGGTTTTGTTTGGTACTTTTGGTTCAGTTGATACAAAAATGTTTCATGGGTTTAGATGTTTAGTTCGAGTTCATATTCAACCAAACTAGTAAGCATTGTTCAACTCCTTTACAGCTGAATTTCACAAATACCTAACTCCTCTTTAAAACTGATTATTAGAATTGAAGAATAGGTTCATCTTTGGAGCCTGACCTAGAGTAAGGAAGACACAAGTGCATAAGGTATGCAACAAGGAGTAGTACATTTAGTTAAAGGCATCATTGAGGTCAAGTTTTGAACAAATATGGAAAAGAATAAGGTGTTGATCGGTAATGTCATGTGTACATACAGGTGACACATGTTGAGATTGTCTTCAATGTGTGTTCCCTCCTATTTCCTAATTGAAACCTATGCCTAATAAGTGTGAAAAAATAATTCATGAAATGACAAAGACATAAAGAGGTTTTGAAGTCTCTTGAAGATCATGTTTTTAAGTCAATCATTATTGGATGACAATCCTTCAAGTTCCTTTTATATCAATGTCATAATGGTTATGGTCGGCATTCAGTTGTACTCAAACAATGTATATTGATTCTAGAGATCATAGATGTTGATATAAAATGAATTGTAGAAGACAAGGAAAGTTATAAAAAAAATTGTAACCCCTTAGCTATTCAAGTATCACACAAGGTGTATCAAAACATTAAACCACATTAGTTTGATTTTGAGTCAAAACAATGAAATTTTGATGTGGAGGGATGAGGATGATAATGAAGCCTTTAATTTAATAACTCGATGTATAACATAAAATCTTGTGCAATGCAAATTATAAAAATTGATTCTATTCATCACAAATGTCCAAAGGAAATGAATGATCATTGGTTAAGATCACATGCCCATTTTTTGTAAGTCGGGAGAACCAAGATTCAATTCCTTGGAAGGGAGATCGTTTGTGAAGTATCTAGCAAGGTTCTCATCGAGTTTCCATTTATAATAGGTGTAGAGAAAATAAATAATTGGTTGCTGACCAAGGACATCCCCATTTCAACACTTATAAGGCATAGTATGTGCAAAAGAGAGAGATTACCACATTTGAGGGAATAAGTCACACCGACCTGACAATAATAATGGATCGGTAAATAGTTTAATGAATACCTTGGGAGTGCTAAATAGAATAGAGTATATCAGTTGACGTTTACTGGCAAATCCTAAAGATTACACCTTCACCATAATGTGTGAAAGCCCAAAACTCCAAAATCAAAGGAGACAAGCCGAAAGATTCATTCATTGCAAGCATTCTGAACAATTTCCAAAATCTGCAAGTATATATGTCAGGTTCTAATGAACTCAGAGCTTCCCGCATAGAAGAAACATCGCAAGTGTTTGACCTGATGTCCAATATCTGTTGGAGCAAAACTAGAGGAGATAGAGGCCTATCATGAATGTTAGTGGTGTTAAATACATTGGAAACTATGGGAGATGAAGGAATAGGGGGTTCGCTATGACAAAATTAGTCGACTTCTGGTTGAATTCAATATGTAGGAACTTCGATAGTATATGTGAACTATTTGACAAAATGCCTGAGTGCCAAAATGTCAAGAATGATGGTAGAGGGATTAATCTTTGAGCTTGAATGTCACAAGATCCCTAGGCCTCAAATCAATTGGTATGCAGTGCATGAAAAATGTATGACATGTGTCATGGTTTGAAGATTTAGACTCAATAAATATCCCGAATATTATTTTTATGAAGATATTCTTAAACAAACATTGGGTTACATGAAGTGATAGAGGGGAATAACTTCCATAGATAATGAAGAATCAGTTATTATAATTGAAAGGTCATTAGGACACAAGAAGCAAAGGAGAAATAATATTTAAGGAAAGATTTTTCATTGAAGAGGGGTTCTAGTTCTGGCTTCTTGGGCAAGCATTTTCCGGAAGAAGAGAGCCAAAAATTATAGAAAGACGGGGAAAGAGGGATTGTATTTTCTGTAGACCTTTTGTTATAGGCGGGGAGATATTTGTTTGAATAGTAATTTGTTTGTGTCAGGTGATAAATCTTTACTTTATTGTGTTTAGAGGAGGAAAATTTTAGTATATCAAAACTTTGAGTTTGCATGTTAGCTTTGTGATAAATGTCAATCTTCAAATTATCCTAGTTGTCTCTAAATATAGTTTTAGCACAAAAAATTATTGCCATGATTATCATTTGGATTTTGGGCCTTTGTTATTCTTGTATTTGGAAAGAACAATTCATCTTTCTTTCTGCATTTCTTCTATAATATAATGATTGGGTAAATGAGCTTTGTATCATTTACTTATTATTTTCATTTGGTTATTTAGTTTCTTCGCATCTACGTCATGTTTACAAGTGGATTTATGTGTGCCTTTTTTACTTTCTAGTTAAAAGCATCTATGTTTGAAATTATGTAAATTTATTGCAATCTTGCATGTGGAGATATACCCATATAATTCAAAGTGTGATTACACTTTTCAATTGTGAAGCGACCCTACTGTTAGTGTTGATTGAGTCTTATTGTCTAGGCATTTTAGAGTCAAATCGTAAGTTTTATTTGGAAGACAAATTTTTTCACTAAAAAATAGATATCAAATGAATGCCACTACCCTTCCAAATAGGAAACAACATATTCAAACTATCAAGAAATTTATTCTCTAGGAAAATGTTTTAGATCAAAACTATTAGTGTACTTGTACATAGTGACTTAGTTTTAATCTCATACTTCAGGTGATGCTGCAAGGTAGAAATCAAATTAATACACTTATTTTATCTTCTTCATAATGACATAATCATTGTGTTCAATCTTGTTCATTGAATGTATCAAGAATTTAATCTCTAAATTATCTTAGATGTGCATTTTATTCGATTATAGATTTTTTTGATACATGTAACTTAGTTGCTATGATCATGTACTAATACTAAGATGATAACTTAGGGTTCATTTAGTAGCGAGAATATGAGTGGAATAGGCATGTGTAAATTTTTAAAATTTTGAATTCTCCTTTTGGGTGCACCAAATAGGAATTGTGAATAATATGTATTCTAATATTGGTCAAAAAATGAACATTTGTAATTCCACCTAAATATGTGGAATTGGAATATGTATTCCTATTCTATTTTTATTTATTATAGAGAAAATAAATTTTTGGGTCCGTGAATGTAGTAATCCCAACTGGTTATAACTTTGACAAACACCAATTTCTTTAATACTTCAATTGTTTGACATTTTGTCAAACACTTTACAAGCAAGCTCTGATACAAATGTAATATCCCTTGCCCAAACTGATTGATTTTAGCATAAGGAATATTGTCAAACACTTGTATGTTTCTTCTCCAAGCTAAGAAATTTAGAATGATATTACAATGCCTCTTACAATGAACTAATATGCAAGTGCAATTCCTTTGATATTTTCAATGCATATACATGTAAACTAGATATGAAATGCATACCTACAACCAACTGACATTTTGAAAAATAATTGACATACAACTATTATGCTGATCATATATGCTATTAGGTGGAAATTTTGTCAAACAAATGGTATGCAACATGTATCTCCTTTATTGAATTCATTCTAATGGGCTTACAATAATGACTACAACAATGCCAAAATTAGGTTTGTAGTGCAACAATGTGCATGCGTACTAGGGTAGCCAAAATCTATTCTCCAATTTAAGCACAAATAGAACTCCAGTGTGACACTCTCCCAAATGTCGAATTCAGTGGATATTTCACCACCTCAAATGGTTGCAACAGTGAAGAGTTGACATTCTCTAATGACTGACTGAAATCGAAAACCTTAGTTTCTTCTCCCAAATTTTAAATTAAATACAATTCACAATAATCAGATACAATAATTGGATGCCAAACAATGAGACTCTCACCCCTATTTATCCTTTTCCTTCGCCCTTCTAGAAGGAACTAAAATATTAATTAATTGCATTCTCTAGAAGCTTTCCCCCCTTCTAGTAATTAATGCATTCTCTAGAAGATTCTCCCTTGCAATACAATAATTAATTGTACTTCTAGAAATATTAAATTACTAGAAGCTTCCCCCTTCCGATAATTAATGCACTTTCTAGAAGCTTCACCCTTGCAATACAATAATTAATTGTGCTTCTAGAAAATTAAATTAATTAAATATAAATTCACCTTTTAATTTTAATTTATTTAATGACTTTATAAGAAATTAATCAATTTCTTCTTATTTCTCCACTTAGCCTTTGGAGAACGTAAAGGCTAAGAACTCCACTAAGATGCTAAATAGATGGGGACATTATAGTCTACCCTCCCTGAAATTGCTTGTCCTCAAGCAATCCAGCAACACAATGAACTCCAACCTCCACCTGGATCCCAAATGTAGTATGTGACATCCCTGTGGACATTAAACCAACTACAACTAGTATTATTAGGACCAACGACATGTCCTATAGCCTAGCACCCAAAACTTGTGTTGATGATGTAGAAGTCAAAGTATCACTAGAAGGCAACTTTGTAGAAGGTATATGAAAACTTTTCTTCCTTGTGTCCACCCACATGATATATATTGGATGAAAATCCTAATAATCACCAACATGCATTGAAAAAGATGTAGCAATAGGTGAACCATATGCACTGATGCTAACTGTATCAACATTAGGTGTAGCCACATCAAAATATATGGACATAGGGACAATACTAATTGCCACAATAGGAAACTAAACCGAATCTGCAGTTGATGAAAACTCATAATCATCAACATGTGCACTATCATTAAAACACACATCAATAACTACATGCGTGTTGCTAAACTCCTTGTTGGATGGTTCAACAAACATAGAAGTGGTTGTTGATATGACAGTATCCTCTCCTACTCCTATTCCCACTATTGTTGCATCATCATCAAATACATGATCTGGGGAACTCATGCCAACAAATGCATCATCTGACTTAACCAAACATGAATTCTCATCACCTTCCACCCTAATTGTGCCCAAATTATGCAGTAACTCATAAGAAATGTTTCACAAATATGAAGTGAAAACCATGTCATCACGTTTCACTATTCAAAAAAGCGATATCATGTTCTGCTCAAATCTTGGATTCAAAATTAGTTGTGTCATCTATTTTTGATTTTGATTCATCTCATTCACTAGCATATCCAACTATCTCACAATAACTTGTATCTTAGAATCTTCAAACCTTGGTGGAGAAGTACGCCCTTTGTAGCTATAGTCAAACCTTTCATCAGTATCCATAACACTGAAAACCACCTCTATCTATGGGTCAAAAGAAAAATGATGAGCACTCCTTACAATATAATGTCGATAAAAAATCCTAATCTCATCATCATCAAACTGGGAATCAGAAGATGGCTAGACTCTCTGACTCCAAACTATTGGTTGGGCAAGATCCTAGGCAACCCTCTCAACAAACCAAACCACAAAATCCCTATTGGGAAGCATTGTAGCCAAGGTCTCTACAATATTCCTCACCAATCATCGTATAGCACAAGAGCCTCGAATGAGAGTACCCTCAGACATATTTATGAAACCTCTAGCAAATCCAAGCTCTCAAGAAAATACTCCATGAATGACTCAATACAATAGAAATTATATGCAGAAGCATCAATTTGCTCCCCCACAATCCACAACTGATCCCTCTAAAAATATGACAATGCCAACTATCCAATGCTACCAACTATATGAAAAGAAGAAATAGATTCACTTCTAGTAGAAGGAAGCAAATCACCATGAGAGCCCATCTCCACTGATGCTCTCACCTCCTTTGTACATACTACACTCATATCCTAGACGAATGTGTTTGCCACATCATCACGTCCGTCATCCTCAATCATAGAAGCAAACTCACCACCAACCATAATAATTAATTAAATAGGATATGGAGCTGGTGTCGACCATACCCATTCTAACTCCATGGTAACCTTATCCAACTATGACTATGACTCCTGAGGAGCCAATTGAGTATATTGGAGAGAGTCCATAGTTACCTCAAGCTCTCAAGTGAGCTCAACAACCTCCTCCTTTTTCCCTAAAAACATCTCATAGTAGGTGCTGCCCCACTCTAGAAGGTAATCCTTATCAGCAACTAACTGAGAGTAACTATGCTTCAAAATCTTGACAGCCTCTCGAAGTGCATGAACCTTTGCTAGAGAAAGAGTACTATCCCCATGCTCATTAAACATAGGAGCACCCCAACTGGATGTAGCTAGCATCTGACATATAACATCATAATGGTCAAGAGCTAAAGAAATGTCACTATCACTCACCTTCAACTAACAAGTCACATGATGTCTCTGTAATCCCTGACTCCTATGCAAGCTCTCTATCTCACTAACTAAACTAAGATAGAAACTAAATTAGAACTCTCCACCACAAGATCACTCATACATGTGCTATCTTCCTTGCATAATTCTACATCTGACATATAACTACCATGCACCTCAACCAACTCCAAATCCAAATAAATGGAATCCCTTATCGTATCAATCTCCTCGCATGTCTTAGCTTCTACCCCAATAGTAAGATCCTATAAGCATCGATCTTGGGACTCATCCAAAACCTCCTCGGAGTCATCACTCAATATCTGACAAGGGGTGTCATACCCAATACATCTCATAGCATCATCAAATCTATCCATACTATCTGCATTGACATCTCTTGATAAAGCCTCAACTAGCAACTCCTGACTCGGCATACATGACTCAGTGCCAGACTATGAATCAGTAATACTATAACATAAACCCACATCTACTGACTCTACTAAAACACCCACATCACCAACATCATAGTTGAGTTTCTCTATACGTGCCTCTATCTCACCTAAGGAAGCAATTGCCTCCTGCACTATAGCAACACCATGAGATCTCACATACAAATCTCCAATAATAATCCTATCCTTGAGAGAGCCGAAAGTATCAGTGGCAATAACTGCATCAATTGTCTTTGCACTATCTATAGCAATAGCACTGGGAGTCTCAACTTGCTGATGCTTGGTGCTACTAAGTCCATTGTCAACTCTATAAATAGGACTAGCAAGTGTCATACTAAATATAGGTACATCTACATTAGGGACTCCTATTTGGGAAAAACTTAAGCTTTCTTCCTTGCAACCTTGATGTTGGCCTTCTAAAGGTGAAAATCATACACCTCACTACCCTTTCAATTGTCTCTGGATCTGACAAGCTCTCCCTTAATCTTTGTTGATGAAACTTAAGTTTCTCCATACTCTCCTACAAAGCATTCATCTTTACACTAACTTCCTCATTACTCCACTGACTTCTAGAACTATTAGCCCTCCTCAACTCACTATTTTGACCCCTAGGCCTCCTATCATGTCTGAGTGATCTATAATGTTCTCTTCTTTGATTTACAAAGCATTCAAAGGTCATCCTCTCTTGAACCTACGGTGCTAATAATTCTCATTCATCATTTGTAGCCATAAGGATATCTGCAAATGTCTCATCCTCAACTTCCTTTGCTGGTTCATGTAATGGTTCATCTCTAACAAAGGTAGGATGTGTGGACCTGTCTGCTATTCTAGAAATAATTCTATGAGCTCTAGGTGATCCCACTACACTTCTGTTATCCTCTTGTTCTTGATTTTGTCCATCCTATGGATTCATGTGCTCAACTAGGGTGGTGAGTGTCTATAAAGCATATGCCATTCAATCTTGTCCTGTAACCATTGCTCTAAAAAAAAATATTGTCTCCAGATCCTCATTCCTATTGTCTCTTGGTGGGCTACGCTCTTGCCTATCACCCATGGTGTTTGGTTTCCCATAAAAATCTTGCTCCCTGTCAAATAAAGCTTTCCTATGATTGGAAAATCTGTGAGAGCCAACCCTAGGTGGTTGCATGTGATTACTAAACCCTTAGGATGGTAGGATTTTTCTATGATACCAATGTAGTAACCCCAACTAGTTATAAATTTGACAAACAATCATTTCTTTTATATTCAGTTGTTTGACATTTTATCAAACACTTTGCAAGCAAGCTCTGATACCAATGTAATATCCCTTGCCCAAACTGATTGATTTTAGCTCAAGGAATATTTTCAAACACTTGTATGTTGCTTCTCCAAGCTAAGAAATTTAGAATGATATTACAATGCCTCTTACAATGAACTAATATGCAAGTGTAGTTCCTTGGGTATTTTCAATGCATATACATGGAAACTAGATTTGAAATGCATACCTACAACCAATTGACATTTTGACAAACAATTGACATACAACTATTATGTTGATCATATATGCTATTAGGTGGACATTTCGTCAAACAAATGGTATGCAACATGTATCTCCTTTATTGAATTCATTCTCATGGGCATATAATAATGACTACAATAATGCCAAAATATGGTTTTGTAGTGAGGCAACGTGCATGCGTATTGTAGCAGCTAAAATCTATTCTCCAATTTAAGCACAAATAGAACTCTAGAATGAAGCTCTCCCAAATACCAAATTCAGTGGATATTTCACCACCTCAAGTGGTTGCAACACTGAAGAGTTGAAGTTCTCTAATGGATGACTGAAATCAGAAACCTTAGTTTCTTCTCCCAAATTTTATATCAAATGCAATTCACAATAATAAGATACAATAATCAGATGCCAAACAATGAGACTCACACCTCTATTTATCCTTCTCCTTCACCATTCTAGAAGGAAATAAAATATTAGTTAATTGCATTCTCTAGAAGCTTCCCCCCCTTCCAATAATTAATGCATTCTTTAGAAGATTCTCCTTTACAATACAACAATTAATTGTGCTTCTAGAAAAATTAAATTACTAGAAGCTTCCCCATTCCAATAATTAATGCACTTTCTAGAAGCTTCGCCCTTGCAATACAATAATTAATTGTGCTTCTAGAAAATTAAATTAATTAAATATAAAGTCACCTTTTAATTTTAATTTATTTAATGACTTTGTAAGAAATTAATCAATTTTTCCTTATTTCTCCACTTAGCCTTTGGGGAACGTAAAGGCTAAGAACTCCGCTGAGATGCTAAAAAGATGGGGACATTAAAATGAATTCCTTGTCAAATTTTGGCTTACCCAAATAGAGAATAAAAAATTTATCCTTTCTTTATATTCCAGAATAACAATTCATTTTCCTATATTTCTATTCCCATAGACAAATAGGCCCTTAGGCCCTATTTGGTTTTAGGAATTGGGGTAAATAGGAAAATCTAAATACCCACATTTGCTAATTTGACATTTGTTTGCAAAATACAAAATTGGAATTAGAATATGCCTATTCTAATTTGACCCCAAAATGAGCATAGTGGAATTCTTAAAAAACGATGGAATAAGAATAGATTATTCTTATTCTAATTTTTAATAAACTCAATTTGATGGGTTGTTGGATTTGTGACTTTTCCATTTGATTGTATTTTGCCATGCAAATGCATTTTTGGACTATTTTCTCCATTCATCATAAGAAATAAACTAAGTCAACATTATTTAATGTTTAATATGTGTTTATTTTTTAAAATGACAAAAAAGACTACTATCATATTTGATATCTTTTCTAAAATTTCATAAAATTATCTTTACAAATGAATCTTTTGTTTAGTCTTATAACTAAAACTATGTTGAAAGATCATTTAAATATCATATTAATGATCTTGACTTACTTGTATCATTTTTCTTCTTTAATATATTTAAAAATAAAATGATTTTAGTTTTGATCTTATACTCATTAAAATAATTTGATTTAATTTAGAATTATATTTATAATATACAATTTAATATGTCCTTTGAATTTCAATGAATTTAAAAGGTTGTGGTATATCTTTCACTTATAAAGTCAATTTAAAAAATAAAATAAATTTTAATTAAAAATAATTTGTCTTTTTAAAAAATTAATAAAAAATTAGTTTTTATAAATAAAAAATCTTGTTTATTTAAAATATTACTAAACTAAAAATAATAATTTAATTATTAAAATTTTAAAAAAAAACCTTTTCAAATTCCTGGTTCAATTGTTGCAACCAAACATAGAATATTCACATTTTGACTCCTCTTACAGATCAACCAAACATGTCCAAATGATATTCTAGAACTTATTAAGAATGCATGAATACTAGAAGAGATCTTATTCTAGCATAGATGAATGTTGCATTGCATAATTCTTGTAGTGAAACGGGCCCTTAAGGAACATCTAGGGGGAGAAGATCTCAATGGATGTGGGGCCACAAATGAGGAACTCCATAGAAAATAGGTGAAATGAGTTTTTAATTGAATTGATAAATGGAAGTGGAGATTTCTACCCTATCTTAAAATTAATAGAGGGAGATGATGTCCTACCAAGAAAATTGTGAGCAATTTAACCCCATAGTACATTATAAGATATTTTTCATTTAAGAAATGATATGTCACTTGCCACCATAGAATGGTGAGAATGATGAGAATAAGGGGTTTTGAGTATAGTGCACACAAACCTTATACCTTTGTAAAGTGAAATCTATTATGATTAACTCCACCCATGGAATCCAATCAAATTATTTAATGGCAGCCCTTTAAAAAACCTCTTCTAAGCATATGGAATAAGATGTCATGAATGAATGGCTCCTTCTAGGCAAATTAAGTAACCTTTTGAGAAATCATGTTTGTGACAAAATGCACTCTACAAATATGAAAAACACATTCTTGATCTTATATGGTTATTTCATCGTCAAATAAATTAAACCTTACAATACATTATTATTATTTTTTGGTTTGTTTACAAGCTGAAATATGTGCTTTATGGACTAAAGAAAAACATCAAGTATTTCATGAAAAAATGAATAAGCTCTTTAATTTATTTAATTTGATACATTTCTATTCAAATCCCATACTCTATAACAAACTTGATCATAATGAAAACACTCCATTAAACATTTGTGTTCTTTTTCTTATGAATGTCTTGTCACTAGTTTAGTATTTTAATTTAAATGCCAAATTTGCCCTAATATAGACTCAGATGAGATATTTAAAACTTTCCATTTGATATAGCTCAATAAAATCTCCATTTTACATCAAAAGTATAATTTCATACTAATTATTATCAATACAACTATGTGAATTCTATTAACTTTTTTCTTATATATATATATATATATATATATATTGGTTGTTTTAATATATAAAATTAGATAGAAAATAATGCACAACCATTTACATTTAGTAGTGATCTTTAAATAGTTTTTCTGAAATTGAAAAGCACTTCATATTTTACTCCAATTTTTATTCAAAGTTATGAAAATCTTGTTTAGATAATAAAATAAGTAGAAATATTTCTGTATATGCCTAATTTACGGATCTAACAATATGAAAATAAGGTAAAAATAGATAAACCTCTGATAGAGCTCTTTATTACGTATGGACTAGACCTTTCCTCATTCGTCTAAATGGAATTTGTGGGGACAGAAATATGTATACCGAGATGCTGTGGGTGGGAAAAACACTTTCAGAATTCAAACTTTAAGTGGGAGTAAAGGCGATGAGAACAGTCAACGGCAATGGGAATAGTCAATTTGATGTATTGTGCAGGCCCCACATCAACCACTCAAAGTAGTCAAAGCTTCAGTGTGCTGGTTAAGCTTAGCTGTTCAGGTCATATCAGTCCAATAACTAGTTTTATAATCCACTTCCTTACAATAAAGAAGCCCTACATTGTCTCACTTGAAGCAATTTGTATCAGATTAATCTTTCAATTTTGTAGGAAAAAAGGAATAGAGCTCTACATAAATTCATTAGCTTTCTTTACTATCAGCCTCACCAAGTTTGCAGAGGTATGGATTTTGTATTTTTAGTTTGCTTACAAAGTATAGTTATGTTTTTTGGAATCTAATGCCGCATGATTATTATCATCCTAAGAAGGATTTAGCAAGAATTTTGGGATTAACTTTTCACGATCTAACATTCTTTTAAGATCTATTTTGTGTAGACCATTCAATCGTTGCATTAAATGAAATGATGAATCTTTCTTTTTTTGAGGCATTCGTGTAGGAATCCCCATATCTTTGAAGCATTTTGGAAAATATTTCACATGCCATATTTGCGATTCCATGTGCATTCATCTCTATATGCATCCGTGGGGGCATTCTGACAAATAGTTGGAATGCTTTGTCTCTGTATCTACATTTTGTATACATATAGTTAAGAGCATTTCTACTTATAATACGTGGCAATCATACCTCTCATCGAACGCTTATATGTTGCTATCAAAGCTTCCATATAATACGCACCCTGCAATCTAGGCCTTGAAAATTGCTTTGAAAGGAGTGCCCTAGCATAAGTAGGTACTCAGTTACAGGGAGATTATGGGTTAATTCTTGTCTTTCTTTCAGCATTGGTTTTTTCACAATGGCTGCATGAGTTGAATTCATTAGGAGTATTTCTCTGTAGGAGGTGAACAGTTCATTTGATGATGTAAGAATGAGAAATTGCAAAGCCTTTTAAGCTTTATTAGCATTTGTTGAAGAAGGGGATTTTGCGGTTAGAACCTTTCTGAATTCGAGAAAAATAAAACTCTTACACTTTGCAATTAGCTGAAAGGTTTAAAATTTGTATGGGTTCTAAGGAGATCATGATGAATGTATGGTAGTTCGTAACTCTTATGGTGTTATGGTGTTATTTGCTTAAATATGTTAGTTCTTAAAAATCTTATGACTGCTTCAGACAGTCCTGAAATGGGTTTGCAAGAAAAGTAGGTTTAATCATGTAGGAAACTCCTCCTAGGAAGTCCCTGTATTAGAGATGGATTCATGTGTCAATCACTACTCATGAACATAGGACAATGAATTTGATTTTAAAACTACACAATTCAATTCTGAATAACAACATCACAATTAAAAATGTTTTATCTCTTTATATTAGTTGGTTTTCACACACAAGGCTTCCAGGTATTTCCTTATCTTGACCACATCTTCAAATTTGATTGATTTCTTCCTCTGTTTGATACATAGCTACAAGGAATGATGATTCGGAGTGAATCTTTAGAGGAAAATTTGTAAGCAGGAAAAGCCACAAGATAATCCTTTTGCAGTACCAAAAGCACGGATAGAAGCTAAAATTTGACTACTATAAAGTTTAACACAAATCAGCAATTGTGCCAATCTCTGATTTGATGCCATTCAAGCTTGAAATTTGATGGCTGCCCTTGACTGTCATATGATTTTTTCATGATGTCTAATTTTTTTTCATACCTTTCATTTTACCTTTTAAGAAAATAGTTGATTCTCAATTTTTTTTGTTTTAAAATAATTCAATAGATCAATTTAAGTTTATATTTTTAAAAGAAAAAATTACTGATTATAATATATGCAAAATTTATGAATCTATACAAAAGTCAAGAATAAAAGAAGTAAGTTTCTAAATTCATGTATGTACTTTAGCAGATTTTTGAAATTAATATAATTATATAAAATAACAAGTTTTTAAAATTCATTACATTCTATTTCAAAACAAATATTGATGGTTTAGTAATAAATTTACTTCTCATTTTAACCCAGCAAAAAGGGTCATTATCACCATCAAATTCCATACCTGATGCCATCGTCTTTTCATTGTAGAAAGCTTATGGTAAGGTATCAAATACATTTTGCTACATTTTATTGGACTCTTCTATAGTTGTTAGCGATTTCATGTTACTCTGTGTTTCCAAACTAATCATTCTATGAATCTTATACAATTCAAATTTGGCACCATGTGAGAGACGAAAAGAAATATTATTTTCTTGCATAATGGTATAGATGAAAAAAGAGTTGGAGCATTGGTAGTACAGATAGAACCTCAATTATAAAAGCATGGTTGTTTCCTCTGTAGATAGCCTTGTGATAATAGCTACCTTGTGCCTCTGAGAATATTTCATTTGGAGATTTACCTGAATTTCCTCTTCCTAATTTAGAGGAAACGTAAAAAATTAATCTCTACTTAAAAAACCCAAACTCGAAAATCTAGTCTCTGTGGTGCTGATTAATTAAAGAAGTCATTTTTGTTACATAATGAAAAACTTCTCTATTATATGGGCATTCTCTAAAATTTCCAGAGCTTTTATGATGATGGTTTCTAAGAAGAGCGCTAAACCAGCCATGGGATCTAAGAATTAACCTTATTAATTGTACACTAATAAGTATTGTAGACAAGCAATAGCATTGACTATGCCTAATTTTCCAAAGAGAGCTTGAAAATCGTTGTAGAAATATATGACATCTTCAATACCTTTTTCACCTTTTATACTTTTTTCTGATAGCCACATGCCATTATCCTCTTTGGAGTGAGATGTATAATTATTCCAATTGATAATTATTCTTAGAAGTTATATATCTCTTTAGAATTACATAGGCACATTTGAATACATGATTTACTGTTGGTCTCTTTCTTTGTAATTTATCAGTTTTTCACATTTCAATTCTATTTATATGCATTCTTTGATTCTTTTGCATTGTGATGTAAGAAGCGAGTGTATTTGAGATAGGAACTTATTTTTTAGTTAATCCAACTGGGTATTTTGTGTTCTGTGCAACAGTTTTAACTCATGTTTCTTATGTATGAGATCTTTGTGGTTACTAAAGATAATTAGAGGTTAAAAATGAGCAAGTTCATAGAATGCCAAATTTTTTGTCTGTTATAGTGTTTATGAACAAGAGTCGTTTCGAAGAGGCGTGGTCATTTTCAAACCTCTGGTTTGGTTCAAAATGTGACAAGTTTCATGGTAAGAATATAATACTTAGTTGAAGTATGATGGAAGCATTAATGTAGAAATTTTGGGCTACTGTATGCAATCCAAAAGTTACCATTTTGAGAGATTCAATATTGTAAATTTAATATTTATATCCAATGTTAGTTGTGGTCTTCTTTACTCATAATACTTCTAATTTGCTTGCTCCCATATTCTGCCGTTATGTTTTATACCTGTCTTGAATTGTACAGTTTCACCTTTGGAAGGGGGACTTGTGATTCTGCAAGAATACTAATATTAATTAGCATTCATATTTAGAAATCATAAACAATCATGGTTCCAGTAGGCTAGCTCTCTAAATGAATTATTTCATTAAAGAATTCTTGGATGCATGCTTTATGGCATTATAATTTCAATTTTTGAAAGGCATTTGGGATAATTTACCAAAAGCTTTTTTTCGTAATCATGTAAATTTCACTAGATTTGCCTCTATCTTTTCTATATTTTTCCTTGGTGACAATTAATTATTTGAGTTGTGGAGTTATTGCCTTATCTGAGGCAGCATGGTAAAGGCCTTAACGATGGTGAATAGATTGTTTTAATCATATGTGAATGTTAATGGTATTTCATTCATTTTTTTCTGCCTTAGGATATTATAACTTAATACATGTTACTTGAATTTTAACCAGTTTTTCAACTTGCTTCTATATAGGATACAAGCTTATGGATTTGACTGGTCTCTTTCATGGGATGGTGTTTAAGGCCTAGATTTAGTTGGACTTATATAGTAGACTCCATACTATCTTCCCATAACCAGCACTAAAAACTTGGCCACCAGAGAATAATTAGGAAAATAGGACATTTAAAATATTTTGAATGGATGGGATTGTTCCTTTTTTGCACATATCAGAATGTCATATTGTACTTGAATGAATGGTAATTCTACTTCAAATGAGTAGTTTCATACTGAAGTAGTTTTAAAATTTCTTTAAGGACTGCAATATGTGCGAGAAATATATTACCAACCCTAAAAATCAATTTCACAATCCTAAATAATGCTCGGTAAAAACTAATGCCAAGTGCCAATTTTTCTTGGCACCTTAAGGAGCCAAGTGGTAGGAGAGTGTCGAGTGAGCTTGACAAATGAAGAAAAACTCAGCACCAAAGGATGTTGAGTGAGCTCGGTAGTGTGGATGCTGAGTGAACTTGGTAGCCACTAGGGTATCGAGTGAACTCAGTAGCTACTATAGGGTGGAGCTTAGTAAAAGAAGGTACCGAGTGAACTGAGTAGCCACTGCAGGGTGGAGCTCAGTAGAAGAAGATGTTGAGTGAGCTCGGCTTGAACTGCAGAAAATGACTTCTACCAAAGACAATACCAAGTGATAGAACTATAACGTGAACTTTTCAACCATTAAAACTAGAGAACCAAAGCTTGAAACTTCCAAACAAACTTCTCAAATGCAATAAATAGAAGAAGAACAATGGATTCTAGTATGCCTCCTTGCTTTCTATTCAAATTTGATTAAACCATTACAAAATCAAGGAACATTTGGCTTCAACCAGAAAACCCTAAAATAACCCTAAAATTGGTAAAACTTCAAACTTCAAAAACTTTAAACTTGCAGCTCTAATGGCTGCATACAGTAATGCTTGGAGCAATCACTGCCTCATAGGTTGAATCTAAGTGTGAATTATGAACTTACAGAATGATACAAAGAAGTACATGCAACTACAGTCACATAACAAGCTTCCTTCTATCTCTGCAATGACTGGATCTGCTGATCACTTTCTTTCTACTTTGCTCTACTCTGCAACTTCTCTCTTCTCTGCTCTATTGAACTTTCTCTCTATGTCTCATGGAATGAATGAATCAAAACATTCCTTTTTGTCTTTGGAAAAATATTTTCCCCCTCTTTTCAGAATTTCAAAAAACCCACCTATTGCATTCATGTTTTAAGTCTCTTCTGCAATCCATCAGGGGTGGTAGGTGGGCATTTGGCTCCAAGAGCAAATGTAAACTGAAATTAATATTCCAACACTCCCCCTTTGTCTCAAGCCAAACATACAAGGATTATTGTTGATCCAAATCAGCTACACCAAGACACTCTCTTAGGTGTACAAAAGTTTTTATGCCTAGTGCTTTTATGAAAATGTCTGCTAGTTGCTGCTCAGACTGGCAAAATTCCATTTTGATATCCCCATTTTCCACCAACTCTCTGATGAAGTGATATTTGATCTCAATATTCTTGCTTCTCCCATGAAAGACTTGATTCTTAGACAATGTTACATCACAATAAATTGTGGTTCCATCCTCTTACCTTTAATTCAAATTTTTCAAGATCCTTTTTAACCAAATAGCTTGACATGATGTTGCATTTTCTTCTATATACTCAACCTCTGTTGTAGACTGAGAAACAATAGGTTGCTTCTTGGATGACCATGAAATTGCACCTAATCACATATGAAATATGTATCCAGAAGTCCTCTTCCTATCATCTATACTTCCATCCCAATCACTATCTATATAACCTACCAACTTAAATTTATTTGATGTAGTATACAAAATTCCAAATCCCTTGGTACCATTCACATACCTTAGGATCCTCTTTCCTGCTTGCCAATGGGAATCCTTTGGTATTTCCATAAATCTGGAAATCAAACTTATTACATGCATTAAGTCTAGCCAAGTTGCAGTCAAATACATTAAACTTCCAACCATACTCTTGTATAGTGTTGGATTCACTCTCTTGCTAGAGTCTTCCTTGCTAAACTTTAGACCTATTGTTGTTGGTGTGGGGGCTAGCTTACTATTCTACATTTTGAATCTTTCCAAGATCTGCCTTGCATATTTTTCTTGAGAGATGAAAATGCCATTATGCATTTATTTTACTTCTATGCCTAGAAAGTACTTCAAGAGACCTAGGTTTGTCATTTCAAACTCATTTTTCATGGCCTCTTTGAACTCACCAATTAGAGCCTTGTCATTACTAGTAAAAATCAAATCATTTACATATAAGACAACAATCAACATATTTCCATTTGTTGCCTTGATGTAGAGAGTAGGCTCACCATTACTTTTTCTAAAGCTATTGCTCATCAAATATGAGTCAATCCTACTATACCATGCCCTTGGAGCTTGCTTGAGCCCATAAATAGCTCTCTTCAATCTATAAATATTGTATTCTTCACCTGCAACTTCATAACCAGGTGGCTGCTCCACATAGACTTCTTCCTTCAATACACCATTCAAGAGAGTGGACTTCACATCCATTTGAAATATCTTCCATTTTTGCTAAGCTGCAATTGCTATGAAAGCACACACAGTTTCCATTCTTGCATTTGGGCCATATGTCTCATCATAATCTCTGCCATACTACTTTTTATAGCCCTTGACTACCAGCCTTGCCTTATGCCTATCAATCTTGCCTTCGGCATTGCATTTGGTCTTGTAGACCCATTTCACTCCAATCACTTGCTTTTTGGGAGGCAACTTAGTTAGCTCCCATGTCTCATTCCTTTCTATAGCATCTATCTCCTCATCCATGGCCTTGCACCATTTCTTCTCCTTAATAACTTCTTCAAAATATATTGGATCACTATGAGAAAATAATGCAAAAAATTAACACTCTCATCATAATCTTTATACATTTCATCTTGGTATATCTCCCTAAGACTCTTGGTCTTTCTTGGTAATAGGGAGGAGAGTGTGGGATCAGAATCTCACTGTTGCTGCTTTGTCGACCAACTTGGTCTTCATTGTTACTTGGCACTGACACTCGATCATTCTTGGAGGAGCTTAACAATGGCTAAGCGTACTTTCCTTTTCTTCTATTTACTCCTTCTTCTTGTTTTTCATCAGGATCTTCTTCATTCATAATTGGCACATTACTTAGGTGCTCAGTGATTCATTAGTCGGTCCATGCCATGACTGATTTTCAAGAAATTCCACATCTCTTGAGAGTATCATCTTATTGTTCAATGGGTCATACAATTTGTATGCCTTTGATTTTGAGCTATACCCTATAAAGATGTACTTCACACCTTTGGCATCCAGTTTCTACCTTTTCTTTTTAGGCACATGTGCATATGCAACACGTCCAAACAACCTTAGGTGTTCTACTATCTATCTTCTTTGTGACCATGCTTCTATTGGAATTCTATCATAGACTGCCTTTTTAGGACACCTATTAATTAGGTAAACTATTATTGCCACAGCCTCTCCCCAAAATTCAGTTGGGAGACCTTTCTCTTTCATCATGCTCCTTGCCATTTGAACAATGGTCATATTCTTTCTTTCAGCTGCTTCACTCTGTTGTGGTGTATAGATGGCTATGAGCTCTTTCTTTATGCCATGTTTCCTACAAAAATTTACAACAGAATTGGAGGTATACTCCCCTCCTCTATCTAATTTTAGGACCTTGATATAGTGTCCACATTCTCTTTCAGCCTAGGCTTTAAACTCAAGAAACATATCAAATGCTTCAGATTTAGATTTCAAAAAATAAACCCATGTCCTATGACTAAAATCATCAATAAATGTCATAAAATAAGTACTCCCCCCAATAGAAGTAACTTGCATAGGACCGACTAGATTACTATGCACTAACTCTAATGGATATCTAGCCCTACTAGAATTTCCAAAATTAAAGGGAAGCCTATGTTGCTTACCCAAAATACAAGCCTCACAGTTGTCACATGAATTTCCTATTCGTGGAAAACCTTCTACCATTCTTTTATTTGACAAAAAATTTAAACAAACATAGCCAAGATGACCATACCTGAGGTGCCATAACCATGAAGGGTCTTCAATCACACTCCTTAGAGCTAATTGTGTGGGAGGTGCAGCACCGACTTGAGATGAGAAACATGTCTCTATCCTCAAGGGAAACATTCTATTCTTTGTCATTTGAATTGTTGCAAGCAATTTTTTGCTCCCATCCTTTCCATGAATGACACATCTTTATCCATTTTGAATGAGCTAACCAATGCTCATTAGATTGTGCTTCATACCAGGGGAAAAATACACATTTTGCATTTCCTTCTTCTCACTTTGCTTGGTATGAACCATAATAGATCCTTTTTCCACAACTGGTAGGGTTCCATTGTTACCCATTTTATTCTTAGAATTGAAACTCTTATCAATGAATGAAGACAAGGTTTCATTACCAGTCATGTGGTTGCTACATCCACTGTCGAGGTATAAAAACCTCAGGGCTTCCTTCTTCACCAACATTACACATGATGAAGGCAGTGGCATTGTTTCCACTTTCCATGTTCACATCAGCCACATTTGCTTGTCCTAACTGATCGTTTTGCTTCTTCTAGCATTCACTTGCATAATGCCAAGATTTATGACTATAGTAGCATTCTACATTACTCCTATTTCAGTTGTAGATTTTCTTACCTTCTCTTGAAGTATTTTGTGAGCTACTTGCTCCATCTACTCTTCTTGAGCTTTCTGTTGTAGCATTTCTTTGTCCTACATTTCCTCGGCCTCTACCTTTGGAGGTTTTGCCTAAGCCATTTCTTTCTCTCCCCCTTCCTCTTGGATTTGACTAAACCTTGAATTCTTGCTATTGGAAAGAAGAAGATGCATATCTATTAATCCTATGCTCATTAGTTTGAAGAGTACCCATCAACTCATCCATTGTCAAAATAGTGAGGTCTTTTGCCTCTTCTATGGTCATGACCAAATTTTCATATTTATGAGGTAAACCCCTCAATATCTTTTCCATTATCATCTTCTCTTGATAGTCTTCTCCATTTGATTTTAGTTGATTAATGACAATGGAGGTCCTTGAACTAAAATCTACAATTGATTCATTTTACTTCATCTCAAGGTTCTCAAACTCCCTCCTTATATTCTGTAGCTTTACTGTACGGACTTTATCAGTCCCCTTAAATTTCATCTCAAGGATATCCCATGCTTCCTTTGCATAGTTTTCTGTTGCAATTTTGGAAAAAACTATCTCTATCATTGTTGCTTCAATGAAACTTAATGCCTTTGCATCTTTTCTCCTTGACTCTTTCAACTGAGTCTTTTGATTATTGGTAAGAGCAACATACTGAGTTTGGTCTATCACATCATTGAACTCATTAACTACAAACTCCCAAAAATCAACCATAATGGTTTGCATCTTCTTTGCCCATGTATCATAATTTTGTCCATTTAAGGGTGATGTCTACTGCCATATCTTTCCTGCATCTCCTGCCATGTCAAATATCCCAGAAAAAATTGCCCTAACTCACTTTGGATGTGGGGCCTTGAAAAGCTCTGATACCATGTGAGAAATATATTACCAACCCTAAAAATCAATTTCACAACCCTAAATAATGCTCAGTAAAAACTATTGCCGAGTGCTAGTTTTTCTTGGCACCTTAAGGAGTTGAGTGGCAGGAGAGTGCAGAGTGAGCTTGGTAAATGAAGAACAACTCGGCACCAAAGGATACTGAGTGAGCTTGGTAGTTTGGATGCCAAGTGAACTTAGTAGCCACTGGGGTACCGAGTGAACTCGGTAGCCACTAGGGTATCGAGTGAACTCGATAGCCACTGTAGGGTGGAGCTTGGTAAAAGAAGGTACCAAGTGAACTCAGTAGCCACTACAGGGTGGAGCTAGGTAGAAGAAGATGTTGAGTGAGCTCAACTTGAACTGCAGAAAATGAATTCTACCAAAGACATTACCGAGTGACAGAACTAAAACATGAACTTTTTAACCATTAAAACCAGAGAACCAAAGCTTGAAACTTCCAAAAAAACTTCTCAAATGTAATAAATAAAAGAAGAACAATAGATTCTAGTATGTCTCCTTGCTTTCTATTCAACTTTGATTAAAGTATTACAAAATCTAGGAGCATTTGGCTTCAACCAGAAAACTTTAAAATAACCCTAAAACTGGTAAAACTTCAAACTTCAAAAACTTTAAACTTGCAGCTCTAATGGCTGCATACAATAATGCTTGGAGCAATCACTACTTTACAGGTCGAATCAAACAATAAACTAGAAACTTACATAATGACACAAAGAAGTACCTGCAACTATAGTCACATAACAAGCTTCCTTCTATCTCTACAACAACTAGATCTGTTGATCACTTTTTTTCTACTTTGCTCTGTTCTGCAACTTCTCTATTCTCTGCTCTGCTAAAATTTCTCTCTCTATCTCATGGAATGAATGAATCAAAACATTTCGTTTTGTCTTTGGAAAAATATTTTCCCCCTCTTTTCAAAATTTCAAAAAACTCACCTACCGCATTCATGTTTTTTGTCTATTCTGCAATCTGTCAGGGGTGGTAGGTGGGCGTTTGGCTTCAGGGGAAAACATCAATTGCAACTAATATTCCAACAATATTGAAGAAGAGAACTATTCTTCAGATATGGTTAATGAAATTTTATCAGACAAGTAGTTTAAAATAGAATAACCAACTATGGATAAAGATATATTAGACGAAGTCTCAATAGTGGAGGAACCTTCTATTACAGATCTCAATACTCTCATGGAATTGACTCATTTCACTAAGAAAGGGTCATCACAATTGTCTTACCTTGTGAAAGAGTGGGAGCATAAATAGGCCAATTACATTCATCTTCTCAATGAGCAAATTGATATGTTAGACAAGCAAAAGCAAGAAGCTGAACTTAAGAAACTTAAAATTTTGGAGGAGCACATGTTTGAAGGAGATAACAATGCTAGAGACAAGAGGGAAATTTCCATTATTCAAGGTGATTATACATTTGGAGATGCAACTCCAAACTTTAACAAAGACATTTTAATTTGCAAAACTAAATGTCAAATAGATGTTGAACATGATTTTATAGAGCATTGGAAGGAGCAG
Organism: Cupressus sempervirens; assembly: GCA_028749045.1. NCBI lineage: Eukaryota > Viridiplantae > Streptophyta > Pinopsida > Cupressales > Cupressaceae > Cupressus > Cupressus sempervirens. The sequence goes on along the minus strand of CM053786.1, from coordinate 206,026,705 downwards.
GGCAATTTATTTGAAAAATTACTTAATTAAAGCCTTCAAAGAGAGAACAAGCTTCAGGAGAAACTACAAGAAAATGTGAGAGTTTTGGTAAAGGAAACTTCACCAGTAGAAAAATTATCTCAGATTTTAAGAAGAGCAGCCAATTTTTTAGCATTTCATTTTGCAGAATGCACCAGTTATTATTGGCCATCAGGTATTTGTCACCAATATTATATTTTCTTTGTTTCCCGCAATATTTACTAAAACCTATTGTAATACGATAAAGCTTTGAATGTTGAATTGCCTTTAACACTTTTTAAATAGGAATTGATCATTGTCATATAACAACAAAGTCTGTTTCAAGCTTTTTTGTTATGAGAGAGTTATATTTTAGTAATATACACTAAGACCTGAGTCTTTTTATTTCAATTAATATTAATTATTAATTAAATTGACATTGAATTTGAATTATAATTATTTGGTTATTTCAATTTACAACATAGATAAATCAGCTAGTATGATGGTATTTATTATGCTTTTGTGTCGACTGTAATCAAAACTTCTTCATCGTTCAATTTGTTAGTCATTATTCAACCATTCGATGAAGAAATAAGGGGAATTAAAATTGTAACTAAAACAAAAAATACTCAAGGAACCTAAATCTACATTGTTCTAAAATCTCTTCTAAAGATTTCTTCCAGTCCCACATGTGATATTTATTACAATCTCTTTAGCACAATGGGACAAAAACTTGAGAACTATTCACATTAAAAATTTTCCCAAAAGACTTGTTCCTTTACAATGAATTTAGTAAAACAAATTTTGTATGATAAAATTTTAACTTTTTTTAAATGTTTAAGTTTTCGGTATGTAGCCATAGATTACTGTTGGAAACTTTGGCTTGGGATTATTTTTGAAATCAAGCTCTAAAAGGAAGTTTTCACATGCAAAGTTGTCCATATTATGACAAATATATTGAAAATATTATGTAATATATTTTGATCTGGAGCAAAGCTATAAAATAGTATATAGGAATGAATGTCTGTGTGAGCTTCAATTTTGTGAATTACTAAATTTGACATACGTATAATTACCACATTCTTTAAAATATTGATTCTCAAAGTGGAGAATTTTCACCCTTTATATCAGAGATGAGGAATTTAATTTTTTGAGTTCTTTGGTCAACCATTAATATCGGAACACTGGACTGTCAATTTTGAAGACAAATTATTTGTCCCCATCATGTTAAATATGAAAAGAGTTGTGGGCTACTTTTCCTAAAGATAGAGAAAAACTATTTTCTTCTTTTTTTTGCATCTGAATAGCAATTTGAATTGGAAGGGGATCCTAATTTTTATTTTTTCTTTGTTACTTGTGGCTTATCACCAATTAGGACAAGGAGTTGTGCTATCGTTTTATCTACAATCATTTTCCAAGTCTCCATGAAGAAGTAAAGTTTGTAGTTTAAACAACCTTACCCTAAAAGTTGATTCGAGTTTAATATTCTTTTTTATTTTCTTAGGTTGTAATTTTCCATATTATTAACTTATGGTTCTATTCAATTTTTTTCTTCAACCTATGCTTCTTGTATAATGATGTGTGAGAAATATAAAAAATTAAATTCACAACTCACAACCCTAAACCTAAAATTTCACAACCCTTAAATTTTACTCGGCACAAACTATTACCAAGAGCCAAAATTTTCTCAACAACTTAAGAAATCGAGTGGCAAGAGAGTGCCGAGTGAACTTAGCAAATAAAGAGCAACTCGGTAGATGAAGAATCAACTCAGTAAATGAAGAACTCTGTAGACACTAGATATCGAGTGAGCTTGGTAGTGTGGATGTCGAGTGAACTCAGTAGCCATATGAAGGTGGAACTCGGTAGAAGAAAGCACCAAGTAAACTCAGTAGAAGAAGGCACCAAGAGAACTCAGTGACAACTACAGAGAATGACTTCTACCAAAGACAATACCAAGTGTAGACTTATGACGTGAATATTTTCACCATTAAAACTAGAGACTCAAAGGTTGAAAAACTCAACAATAAACTTATCAAATGCAAGAACTAGAAACAATAGATTCACGTATGCATGCTTGTTTACTATTCAACTTGGATTTAAAACATTACAAAAATTGGGAGCATTTGAATTCAACCAGAAAACCCTAAAATAACCCTAAAACTTCAAACTGGAAAACTTCAAACTTATAGCACTAATGGCTGCATGCTACAATGCCTAGAGCAATCACTGCTTCTATAGGTCAAATCAAACAATGAAATGCGAACTTACAGAATGACACAAAGAAAACATGTGCAACTGTAGTCACAGAATAAGCTTCCTTTTTCTCTGCAATGACTGATCTTCTGATCACTTTTCTTCTTTCTTCTCTGCAACTTCTCTATTTTGCTGAACTCTCTCTTTTCTATTGAACGAATAAATAGAACATTCCTTTTGTTATACTTGCAAAAAATTTTCCCCCTCATTTTTGAATTTGAAAAAATCACCTACCGCATTCATGTTTATGACTATTGTGCAAGTTGTTAGGGATTGTAGGTAGGCATTTGGCTCTAGGGGAAAACAACTTTCTTGCATTTAATATTCCAACACTCCCCCTTTGTCTCGAGCAAAATAAAGAAGGATCATGTCTGATCCAAATTAACTACACCAAGACAATCTCTTAGATGTACAAAAGTCCCAATGCCTAATGGCTTGGTAATTATGTCTGCTAGCTGCTGCTCAGACTTACAAAATTCCATTTTGATATCCCTATTCTCCACCAACTCTCTGATGAAGTGATATCTGATCTCTATATGTTTGCTTCTCCCATGGAAGACTGGATTCTTGGACAATGCAATTGAAGAGATGTTGTCACAATAAATTGTGGTTTCTGTTAGGAATAAGGTGTCTCAACCTTGTATAATTTCTATTCTTATTATTTTTTTTGTAAAATGTATTTCTTGCAAATAATGTAGATGTGTCGACATCTTGAATTGTGTGTAAGGAGATCATGACTAAAACAGTTATGACGGATTCCTATGACACGTAAGAGCTATGTTAGGAAGATTCAATGATAGGTGAAGACATGTGGCAACTAAGATATTTGAGTACTGTACACTCTACCCCAATAGTGGGGTTCAAAGCGTTGCCCCAAAATTTTTTTTGGGGTTCCTATTTTCTCGAAGAATGGTAAAACCCTAATATGGTTTACCTTTGGCAGTAGCCCTAAAGTGAAGCGCATGTTATAAGCATTTTTAGGGTTACGAAGAGATGCGATGCGAAAAAGGTGTATTGTTGGTACTGTGAGTAGCTACTGGAGTCTTCTATTGTTGATGCTGAACTTGCATTGCAAGTGTATTGTAATCTTGTGTTGAAGATAATACATTGTGTAGGTTCTAAAGGGGTGGGGTTGTTTTACCGAAAGGTTTTTCCCCATCGGCAAATCCTTGTGTTATGTGTTCATTTCTTTGTCTATTTTCTGTATGCATGTTTGGCTACAATATTGTTGTTTACATGATATTGAATCTGTAAGTGTAGAAGATTTTAATAGGATTTGCATCATACTTTCCTTATGAGATTAGTGCAGGAAGTTATTTCCGCACCTGAGTTTCCTTACAAGTGGTATCAGAGCTTGATCAACTTTTGATCCTAGTTGTTGGGTAGGGTTTTTTGAGCTAATCTCAAGTTGAGTTGGAGTCTTGTGTAGAGCATCCTAAATCTTATTTGCAGATTGAGATGGTGAGTTCATCATATAGAAGAATGGAGGTGGAGAAATTTAATGGCACTAATTTTGAGTTTTGGAAACTCAAGATGGAAGACATGTTAAAAGATTGTGACCTATGGGAAGTGACTACAAGTGCTACAAGACCAGAAACTATAGCTCAAGTAGATTGGGATATCAAAGATCGTAAAGCTAAGGGTTTCATAAAACTCTATTTAACCGATGTAGTCCTTCTAAATGTTCTAGATGAGAAAACTGCATATAGTTTGTGGGACAGACTTGGGGCCATGTATCAAGCCAAATCTTTGGTGAACAAGTTGTTCCTAAGGAAGAAGTTGTATTCTCTATGAATGGAGGAAGGTGGATCCTTAACGGATCATTTAAATGCATTTAATCTACTGGCTACACAATTAACATTCGCTGGTGTCAAGTTAGAGGAGGAGGATCGTTGCTACACACTTTTGTGTTCTTTACCGGATTCATGGGACCATCTTGTGATGGCTCTTGGAAGCACATTAGCCACTTTCAAAATGGATGATGTGGTATCTTCGCTACTATCAAAGGAGATGCAGAGAAAGGCTTCCGTTTCGAAACAAAGAAGCCCTTGTTGTTCATGGGAGATCCACAGAAAGAGGAAAGAAAAATGACAATAAGTTTGACAACAATGGTAGATCTAAATCTCGTGGGAAGTCAAAGACTCCCAATAAGTCCAAGGAAAAATGTTGGAACTGTGATAAGACTGGGTACTTTCGTAAAGATTGTAAAGAGCCTAAGAAGAAGAAGAAAGCCTCAGATTCTGCTTCTAAAAAATCTCAAGAAGATGGCGATGCATTCATCGTATCTTTGGCAGCCCATGCATCTGATGATGCGTGGTTGGTTGACTCGGGTGCATCTTTTCACATGACCTCTCATTAAAATTGGTTCTCAAGATATGAAGAGTTCGATGGTGGAAAGGTGTACTTGGGTGATGATTCTCACCTAAAGATAGTTGGACGCGGAAGGGTCACTATCAAATTTCTTGATGGACGAGTAAAGGAAATCAATGGAGTTATGCACATTCTAGGTTTGACACGAAACCTATTATCTATAAGTATGCTGAATGATGTAGGTATGCAAGTTGTTTTTTCTAAAGATGGATGTAAGATGATGTGAGGAGCTATGGTGCTTGCTAACGGTACTAGGAGAGGTACTTTGTTTCAGCTTGATGCATACATTTCTCAGTGTGATAGTTCTTTTGTTTCAAAGAAGAGAGCAGCTATCACTTCATCCCCACCATCTGAACGAGTAGTAAAGAAGACTGTGGTTATTTGTTTTGATGGCAATGCAAACACTTTGGAAGTTAAAATTCCTGTAGAAAAGACAATGTTGTGGCATATGAGATTCAACCACATTGGTGAGAAGGGTCTCAGAACCTTGAAAAATAAAAATCTCGTTGAGGGGTTAAATGATTGCAATCTCGAGTTTGACTTCTATGAACACTGTGTATATGGTAAACAAAATCGTGATCAATTTTACTCTGGTTCTCAAAAATCTTCTGATGTTTTGGATCTTATTCATTCTGATGTATTTAGCCTTGTAAAAGTTCCTTCAATCTCCAAGTCTATATTTTTTGTATCTTTCATAGATGATTATACTAGAAGGACATAGATTTATTTCCTTAAAAGTAAGACACAAGTCTTTAGTCGATTCAAAGAATTTAAAGCCCTTGTAGAGAATCAAACTAGTAAGAAGATTAAGTGTGTGAGAACTGACAATAGTGGTGAGTTTTTCTTAGCAGAGCTTGAACAGTTCTCTAAAGAACAAGGAAACACCTTATACCCCATAGCAAAATGGAGTTGCAGAGAGAATAAACAGGACACTGATGGAGAAGGCTAGGAGTATGCTTAGTGGAGCTGGTTTAGAACAAAGATTTTGGGCTGAAGCTGTGGCCACTGCTTGCTATCTGGTTAACAGATCTCCTACATCAGCGCTTGTCGATAAGACACCCATGGAGGTGTTTTCTGGTAAGAAGCCTTCAATTAGACATCTTTGTGTTTTTGGTTGTGAAGCTTATGCACATGTTCCAATGGAGAAAAGATCTATCTTCAAGGGAAACATTCTGTTCTTTGTCATTTGAACTGCTCCAAGTAAATTCTTGCTCCCATCCTTTTCTTGAATGACACACATATCATTCTCCATCAGCACTTTGTATCCATTTTGAATGAGTTGACCAATGCTCATCAAATTGTGCTTCATACCAAGGGCAAAATACACATTTTGTATTTCTTTTTTCTCACCTTTCTTGGTGTGAACCATAATAGATCCTTTGCCCACTACTGGTAGGGTTCCATTATTACCCATCTTAATTTTTGATTTGAAACTGTTGTCAATGAATGAAAACAAGGTTTCATTACCACTCATGTGGTTGCTACATCCACTGTCGAGATACCAAACCTCAAGGCTTCCTTCTTCACCAACATTACACATGATGAAGGCAGTGGCATTCTTTCCACTTCCCATGTTAACATCAACCACATTTGCTTGTCCTGACTGATGATTTTGCTTCTTCCAACATTCATTTGCATAATGCCCATATTTATGATAGTATTAGCATTCTACATTACTCTTATTTGAGCTATGGTTTTTCTTACCTCCTCTTGAAGTATTTTGTGAACTACTTGCTCCATCTGCTCTTCTTGAGCTTTCTGCTGCAACATTCCTTTGTCCTCCATTACCTTGGCCTTTGCCTCTGGAGTTTCTGCCTGAGCCATTTCTTCCTCTCCCCCTTCCTCTTGGATTTGACTGAGCCTTGAATGCTTGCTCCTGGGAAGAAGAAGTAGATCTATTGATTCTATGCTCATGGGTTTGAAGAGTACCCATCAACTCATCCATTGTCAAAATAGTGACATCTTTTTCCTCTTCTATGGTCATGGCCAAATTGTCATATTTATGAGGTAAACTCCTCAATATCTTCTCCACTATCCTCTGCTCTTGATAGTCTTCTTCATTTGACTTCAGTTGATTAATTACATTTGAGGTCCTTGAACTAAAATCTGCAATTGATTCATTTTCCTTCATCTGAAGGTTCTCAAACTTCCTCCTTATGTTCTATAGCTTTACTGTGCGAACTTTATCTGTCCCCTTGAAGTTCATCTCAAGGATATCCCATGCTTCTTTTGCATAATTTTCTACTACAATCTTTGGGAATACTATCTCTGTTATTGTTGCTTCAATCAAACTTAATGCCTTAGCATCCTTCCTTCTTGAATCTTTCAAATGAGTCTTTGATGCATTTGTGACAGCAACATATTGAGCTGGATTTGTCACATCATTGAATCTATTAACTACAAACTCCCATAAATCATTTGCAACCATAACAGTTTTCATTTTCTTTGCCCAAGTATCATAATTTTGTCCATTGAAAGGTGGTGGTTGCTGCCATATCTTTCTTGCATCTCCTGCCATGATAAATATCCAGGGAAAACAAATGCCCTAACTCATTGTGGATGTGGGGCCCCAAAGCTTTGATACCATGTGAGAAATATTAAAAATTAAATTCACAACTCACAACCCTAAATCTAAAATTTTACAACTCTTAAATTTTACTCGGCACAAACTATTACCAAGTGTCAAAATTTGCTCGGCAACTTAAGAAACTAAGTGGCAGGAGAGTGCTGAGTGAACTCGGCTAATGAAGAGCAACTTGGTAGATGAAGAATCAGCTCGGTAAATGAAGAACTCAGTAGACACTAGATACCAAGTGAGCTCAGTAGTGTGGATGCCGAGTGAACTTGGCAGCCACAGGAAGGTGGAGCTCGGTAGAAGAAAGCACCGAGTGAACTCGGTAGAAGAAGGCACCGAGAGAACTCGGTGACCACTAAAAAGAATGACTTCTACCAAATACAATACCAAGTGCAAACTTATGACATGAATATTTTCACCATTAAAACCAGAGACTCAAATATTGAAAAACTCAACAATAAACTTATCAAATGCAAGAACTAGAAACAATAGATTCACGTATGCCTGCTTGTTTACTATTCAACTTGGATTTAAAACATTACAAAAATTGGGAGCATTCGGCTTCAAACAGAAAACCCTAAAATAACCCTAAAACTTCAAACTGGAAAACTTAAAACTTACAGCACTAATGGCTGCATACTACAATGCCTAGAGCAATCATTACTTCTACAGGTCAAATCAAACAATGAAATACAAACTTACAGAATGACGAAAAGAAAGCACATGCAACTGCAGTCATGGAATAAGCTTCCTCTATTTGTGGAATGACTGATCTGCTGATCACTTTTCTTCTTTCTTCTCTGCAACTTCTCTGCTCTACTAAACTCTCTCTTTTCTGTAGAATGAATAAATAGAACATTCCTTTTGTTATACTTGGAAAATGTTTTCCCCCTTATTTCTAAATTTGAAAAACTCACCTACCGCATTCATGTTTATGACTGTTGTGCAGGTCGTCAGGGATGGTAGGTAGACGTTTGGCCCCAGGGGCAAACAACCTTCTTGCATTTAATATTCCAACATGAACTACATAAACATCACTGTTTATTATTGAAGTATAGTGTATGCTTCTTGTACCATAATTTCCATTCATTAAATTTATACAACAACAAAACTACATTTCCATCATCAAACTGATGACATGAAATGCATGATATTTTGATCTAAGATACAATCTAATTTAAATCATTAGAGAAACTAATCTATTTGTATTGTATTCGAAATAATATATTTTCTTCTTCCTCAAAAGTGATCATACTGATGTTATTTTGGCATTTTTCCAAACCCTAATGAATATAGAAAAGCTAGCTGAGAAATTTTGTTACATCTTCTTTGGTCCAAAATCTACAACCTATATGCAAAAATTTAGAGATCTGTACAAAGGCACACTATAAAATCATAAAACAATATATCTGATTTATTCTCATGTAGAACTTGTCTCTAGTAGAAAATATCAAATAAGGATATGAAATGAAGTTCTTTATTGTAAATTCACATTCTATGATTCTTGAATTCTACTAACATGTAGATCAATAATTTAGAATTTTGTTGTACTTACCAAAAATCTATAGAAGAAGTGATGCTTTAAGAGTTTGTCAGATTGAGTTGCATGCATGGAAGAATAAGAGTCCATCATGATTTAGTTGTCTTAGTAAACATGATTATCATCTATGGTATGCATATCTATGCTAGAATCTAGGGAAGTAATTTAGGAAGCTGCTAGTTACTCATTGAGTTAAAGTCCAGCATGCTATGGTCTACATAAGTTGTAGAATTAATGTAATGCATAATTTTCATTGTTTTATTATGTTGAACACTTTTTGCATTGTTTTATTATGTTTCACAATAGATAGTGTGACAGTCATTGTGAAAGACCTCATATTGGAGCCAATATGTGTTCTGTTTTTGTCAAATCTATGTAAATTATTAATGTTAACATTCCCATTAGTTATGTACTCTATTCTTCCCCTATTTTAGATTCTTGAAACTCGGAGGACTTGGGAGTCAACTTACCATGAATTTGTAAGTCAAGTTTTCCTAAACCTTGGTGAATACTCATGTGAGTTTTAGGGCATGACAAGTTTTAACATCAGACTCTAATCTATCTAGGCATGTTACAATGGAAAAAAAGTTGGGTTTTTCCTTCGTATATTGGCTCAAAGTCATTCACTTTCAAGCATCCCAAAAAACATATTTTGGGGATCATTTGTTTTTTCTCAGATCTAACACCTATAGATATTGCTGCCTTTCAAAATTATTAATGTCTTCTCTCCCAAATCTCTAGTATGAATTATGAAATTTCGAATAGCATTTGAAGATTATATGACACAAGTGATCTTTGAATTGTGACAAATAAATGGTCTAAATTTTTTGAATACATAAATTTGTTCTTTTATTTTGTAAAACTATATTTTTTTAAAGCCATGTCCTACTGGAGTCCATACTGAGTCCCTAGTTTGAGTCCTGTTTTGGGTTGCTGAGTTAGTGAGTGTCTAATAGCTAAAACTTTGATGTAGAGTTAGACTATGATTTCTACTTTTTTCATGGAAGTTATTTTACAATATCTTATATGGGTATTTAGATTGTTGTGGATCTTACAAACCCATTGACTATTTTAAAGTACAAGTTATGACCCTCCTGTTTAAAAATCCTAGCAATATTTGGGATTGCCATGGGTTTCCAGAAAGGTGTAAGAACCTGAGTGATGTTTTTGAAATGCCAACCAAGCTTTTTCTATACCGTGTATAGAGGCTCTTCTAAAATTTTGATTGGGGAAAGCTTCTAAACATTGCCTATCCATCCCCACAACACAGAAACTAGAAAACAGTGATCTTAGGATAGAAAATACATTTCCAACCAATTTCCTATAATAGAAAAATGATAGAATGGGCAAAAACTATTAAAATAGAAAGATCCTACCTCACAACCAAAATGGTAGAAATGAGTTTTGGAACTAAAATTGGAATACTTATTATGTTGTCATTTATGTAAAACCTTATTGGTAAGAATGTTTCTATCTGAGTAGAGTATCTTATCAAATCATTAATGAAGAGGATTTGAGAAGAAGATATAACAAAAGGATCTAGAGGAAAGGTTGTGTTATGTGAAACTACAAAGGGCACTTGATCACTTAGACTTTGACAAAATAATGTGATTGTTTAATTATAACCTAACTGGAGAAGAAAAGTAGTATTAAAGCCTAGAAGGAATGATCAAAGGAAGATCAAATGCATATGATCAACCGAGAAAAAGAGAACAAGATTAAGTAACTAGAAGTATATGTCGAGTGTTGCTAGTGTTGATTGAGTGATAGTATAAGCCAACCATAATATAGTGTTGACTGAGCATCAATATTGAGTAAGTATCAAAAATTGTGTCAAATAGAATAGTTAGGGTTGACCAATTAATTTAGTGATGACCAAGCATCAGAAGACATTGAGGACCAAGTATTAGAATTTGATAATTTGTGAGAAAATCTTGATTTCTTACTAACACAATTAAATTCTTGGAATATGTAAAATAGGTTGAAGATAAAGATGGATGACCTAAAGAATTTAATGCATGATAAACCATGTTTGTATGATCCTAGGAATGGATTCAAACAAATCTTTTAAGAAGTATCTAGAACCTAGGAGAAGGAGAATTAAAATTATGGAAGGATTCAATGGATCTAACCTGAACCTAAGATCTACGACAATGTTTAAGTGTTAAAAGATCAAAAAATTCTATTTAAGGAGGCATAAGGGTAAGCTAAAATATTGTAAATGTTGTTGATGTCATTTACTAGCAAACTTAAGGAGGAGGTTGAGAAGAGCTGTGAAGAGGTGGAGTATGATTCCTTTAATATACCAAAACTATGATTAGTAAGGTGCTAATAACCCTACTTCCTATTTATGCTAGTAGAGTTTCTAGAATAAAGGAACTGAGATATACTCCTTGTAATAATATGACTTTGGAAGGATTAGTTAGTAGATTTATTGCTTTTGAATTATGAAATTTTGATAATTTTACTCCCACTACTATTGAATTGGCTTTCAAATAATAATTGGTTCTTAATAAGAAAGGAAAAATAAACTCTATGGGTAGTGATAGTGATATCTCTAATGACAATCTTGATGAGCTTGAAGCATTAATAGTTAGGAGACTTCCAAGAGGCAAAGGAAAATTTAAAGGTAAACTTCCTATAATATATTTTTCTTGTATAAAATTTAATCATATTTCTACAAGGTGTCTTGATAGAGATGACAAGGATGAATGAAGGGAAATCAAGTATAAAGGCATAAGAGATGACATATACAATAGAAGAAACAATGACTACAAAGATAAAGGTAAGAAATCTTATTATATTGTTGAATAAGAAACTAACAATGATTGTGATAGTAATGATGAAGAAGTTGTATATATTTCTATGAAAGATGATTATGATGAAGATGAGAAAATCACATTAGTTTCATATGTGAGTAAAGGTGAAAGATGGATAATTGAAAATGGTTTCTCACATTACATGACTAGTGATAAAAGTAATTTTGAAACCTTGGAACAATAGAAAGGTAGTTGTTTAAATTTGGTAATAGTGCACTATGTCTTGTGAAAGGTAAAGGATTAATAAAATTAATTGATGAAATTAGATGTAACAATTTTTATTGGGTTCGATAACTCAAATATAATTTGTTGAGTGTTGTACAATTGAACAATTCATGATATAGAGATGAATTTCATCATAAGAAGGCCAAGATATTTGATGCTAATGGTGAAATAATTGGAAATGGAGAATAGACAAGAGATAAATTGTTCTATCTAGATTTATTATTATGGGACATGCCTATTTGCGCAATTTGATGATATATGGTTATGGAATAAGAGGTTGTGTCATGTGAAATTTAAAATTTTGGTAAGTATTAGTAAGATGAATAGAGTAAGAGAAATACCAAAATTGAGAAATCTTGATAATATTATGTGTAAGCAATGTTAGTTGGGTAAAATGACAAAACCTAGTTTCAAGAGAAAGACTTACTCATCTAAAAATATTTTGGAATTAGTTCATATTGACCTTTATGGACCTATTAGAGTGCACAACTATTGTGGTGGTAAATATTTCATTCTACTTGTTGATGAATACTCTAGAATGATGATTGTGATGTTTCAAAAAGAAAATTATGATGATTTTTAATTGTTAAGTGTTATTTGGAAAGAGTTAAAAATAAAATAGGTAAAATTATGAATTTCTCAAGATCTCAAAGATGAGGGGAGTTATCTCTAATGAATTCAACATATTGTACAATGATAGAAGAATCAAGAGATAAATGTTAGCACCCAAAACCACTCCATATAATATAATAGATGAAAGAAGGAATAGATCAATCATGGATTATGCTAGAAAGATAAAAATATTACACCCTTTAAGTTGTGGTATGGGTATGTAACTAATGTGAAATACTTTAAGATTTTTGGATGTATTTACTTTATATATTTATGGATAATAGAAATTTAAAAAATGATGCTAAAAGTGAAGAAGGCATATTCCTAGCATGTTCTACTAAAACCAAAGTTTACGAGTGTTTGAATTCTAATGCTAACAAAGTTGTGAAAAATGCAAATATGATAGTTGAAAAATTTGTAGGAAAGGATGAAGTTGAATGCAAAAGGAACCTAGAGATTATAACACATTTATATATGTTAATGAAGGTGTGTCCTACACCTTACTTGAGCTAGAGAATAAATCTTCCAAGAAAGAGAAAATTTTGAATGTCAAGTTGTAGTAGTAGATTGGTAAGCAAAAGACTATAGGTGTCGAGTGTAAGTAGAATGATGTTGAGATACAAGAAGAGGCTATCAAGCACCAAGAAGACACTACAAAGAAATTAGAATCAGAAGAAAAGATTCATGAAGTACTACCTAATGTACATATGCAAGATGAACCTAAAGAAGAAGAAAGAAGAAAAAATACTACATTAGAAAAATATATGAAAAGACATCATGCACCTGAGAAAATCATTTGAAATAAAAACTCTAGATTTCTAAGAAGGAAAATAATAAGAAGTGGCATGTTCTTACTCTATGAGTTTGAACCAAAATCAATGAAGGATGCTTTCAATAATGAAGATTGGATTCAAGAAATGAATGAAGAAATTCTACAAGTACCTAGACCAAAGGACATGAATGTAATTGGAACTAAATGGGTATTTAGGAAGAAGGTGGATGAGAAAGTAGAAGTCACAAGGAATAGAGCTAGATTAATTTGTAAAGAATGTGTACATGAAGGAATTGACTATGTGATGAGATTCACCCTAGTTGTATGATTCGAAGGAGTTAGAAATCTATTGGCATATTCTGCTTATAAAGAATTTAAAATATATCAAATGGATGTCAAATCTACATTTATGAATGGAATAATGGAAGAAGAGGTTTAAAATTTGAACAACCTTATGGATTTTTTGATCCAAGCAAGAAAAACATGGTATGTAAACTACACAAAGCACTATTTGGACTAAAAGAAGCCCCTAGAAAATGATATGAAAGGTTTCACAATATTTGGTAAAGATTGGTTTTGCAAGGACCAATGAAAATAGTAATTTGTACTTGAAAAATGAAAGTGGTAAAAGGATACTCTTAGGAGAAATATTTATCGATGGTACCATATTTTGAGGACAAGATGTATTATGCAAGCTATTTTCTAATGAGATGCAAAAGGAATTTAAAATTTCTATGTTTGGGGAAATCATTTTCGTTTTTGGTTTGCTAGTATATTAGATGAAGAAAAGTATCTGCATTACTCAATCAAAATATATCAAAGAGATACTAAAAAAAATTTAGATGGAATATTCAAGACTATCTAGTACACCTCTAGATATTGGACATAAGCTCTCCAAGAATGATAACGAGAACCAGACATTGTATATATTAGTGATTGGGAAACTAGAATACAATTTTCACAATTAGACAAAAAATTGCATTAGTAATTGGGATTATTGCAAGACTTTCTACAAATCCTAAGGAGAATCACATTATGATAGTGAAAAGAATATTAAGCTATCTAAAAGAAACAAAGGATTATGGACTATATTACAAAAAGAATGTCAATTTTGAACAATCCTAGGCATTGACTCAAAGAGAAGTTTTAAGAAATATCTAGAACGGGAGTAGGAGAATGAAATGATAGAATTATTTGATGAATCTAACCTAACCCTAAGATCTAGGGTGATGTTTAAGAGGAAAAAGATCAGGACTACCTATATAAGGAGGCATAAGGGTCACCAAAATTGTAGTAGATGTTGTTAACTAGTGAACTTAACTAGGAGGCTAAGAAGAGTTGTAAAGAGGTGGAGTATGATTGCTTTAATGATTGGCAAGAAAATTAGAGACAAAAATGATAATGGAGGACAATCAATGGATCAACATATGACCTACATTTTGATAAGTATTTATGACGTGATTTTTATTTGTCATATCAACCTACTTTTACTTTTAAACCATTGTATCAGTTTTAAATCCTTTGATCAAGTTTAAACTAATAGTAAGTTGTAAATCCTTTAATCAAGGTGACATTTTAATGCAATTTTTGAAATCCCTCAAACTAGGCCACTCTTAATAAGGTGATTTAACCCTTTAATAGATCACACCTAATAGTTTGTATTGTAACCTTAAATAGGATTGGCTCTACACAAAGCTCACTTTAGAAGAGTAAAGAATTGGTAGCATGTTATTGGGGGGTTTTTCCCAAATTGGGTTTCCACATTAAAATCTAGTGTCATACTTTTATGGATGTTATGTGAGATGTTTGATTGTTAATGTTATATTAGATATGCAAGATTGTTACTATTAGGATAGTGGATTTCAATTTTTATGTTGTTGATTATTATGTATAAAGAGCGAGCTATTTAATGAAAAGATCTAAAGGTTTTGAAGTTATTAAAAGTTGAATTTGTAAATATGGACCTATGGATAACTATTTTATCCCCTCCCCCCCTCTCATTTATTCTAAATAACTCTAACAATCACAACTAACACTAGAAAATAATGAAAGTGCCGAAGTTGATGAAATGCTTGGCAAAGGAGCAGTTTCTCACTCTGAAATCCAACGAACCTATTCTCATGGGGATCCCACGAGCACAACTCACCCAATGAACAAAATACTAAAAAGTTCACAATGTATTCTAGATGAACTACTCCAAAACTCATGAACTAAAATGTGAGAGGTCAGAATAAACTCACTTTTAGCCAATATATACTCTTTTACAAAGTGACATATGAATTAAATTATTAAAATAAAATAATCTAATTATCTCCCTTAACCCAAATAAAATTAGTGAACATCAATTAGATTGAAATTCAAGCATGACAAATAAATTAAATAAATTAAATTCCTCTAACTCATTAAATCAATATTTAAATAATATTTTATGTGGTAACCATGGATTCCTAAATGCATACACATGCCACTCGTCTAATCACATTATGCATTATGAATCCAGCTTTATCAATTATCAGAGGGTTAAAATAACAATATAATGATACGTCAACCTTATAGGGACAATATAATCTCAACATGAAAAGTTTGATCACTAACTCCATGCATCACTGCTAGGGATATAATTCATGTACAATAAACAAACACAATCAAGTATAGATGCACACTAATAATAGCCAAAGCAACAATTACATGATATCACGTAATTGATGCATCTTATTAATTTCCTTTAATTAATCATTTAAATAACCTATTTGCATAAATTACATAAATGAACAACGTAAAAATTTGTAGCACATAATTCCATGAATCTAATATAGATAGTTAATTTTATAATTATTCAAGCATTTAATAATGGAAGTAATAACAATTACTCAACAACATAAATGGCATTATAAACATATAAGTCAATGGTGTCAAACACATAAGCAAACACTACCACATGAACCTAGTCAAGTGCAATAAAGCAAATAATACATAGTGCAATCTCTACACACATCTTAGGGTAATCACGAAACAACATTGGGATACCATATCAATCAAGGAAATCACTAGCACAAACCATAGTGAAGCCATCAATTACATCACAATCTCAAATATCAGGCATAAGAATAAGTTAATCTATTTGATCTAATAACATAATCAAGTCACCCCAAGGGTATAGACCACTAACGGGCTACAGTCATGATCACTTACAAGGTAAGATCATCATGGTTGCATCCATTAGGATTACTTGTAGAAATCAAATGGGAGATGCACTATACGAAATCCAAAAACTATCAACATACAATAATATAATAGATGTTAAAGATTTGTGTAGAATGCCACTTCTAATTCTCATACTCATGCAATTGAAAATAAGCAACATGTAGATATCAAGATTGATACAAACAATTGGGGTTCTTATTAAGTTATTTCTCTAATTTAGCAATGTAAAACATGTTGAGTTGTGTATTTACAAATTTTTAGATGTCACTCTACTCTAGTTCAAATATTAATAACAACAAAAAGATTTATTTTGGAACACTACTTAGTGTTTGTGAATTTGGAATGGGGCTTCTATTTCTACTTATGAGTAAAAATACCTTTATATGATATTAGATGATCAACAAGAACATATAAATACAATATGTGTTGATGAATGCACAGTTATATATTTGTTTAAGAATTATTTCATGTGTTTCTTTGTTGACATCTTATATTTGTGTGTATCTATCATCCATCCAATAGTTACAACTATGCTAACTCTATTTAAAATTAGAAAATAAATTGTTTTAATTGTCAAATTGAGTGTGTTTTAGAAAAGGCTGAGTCATAGTTGGTATTCAACTAAAAAAATCCAACACCACAAAGAAAAAATATTGTGAATATATAATTTAAGTTTTGAAAATAAATTATGCCTCTAAGTTGTATCTAATTTTACAAAATCTATTTATTATTGAACTATCACCAATATTACACTAGATTTATTTATCATATCACTTATAACAACTTTTATATCTTTCTAGAAAAAAAACTAATATTTTTAATACTAGAATTTTATACTTTCTAATTTTTCTATGTTAACTATAATTTAAAATATATATTCAACACTTGATGAATATAAAAGGAAATGTTTTTACAATTAAAGATAGATAAAAAACTATTTATTTATTTATAATATGCAATAATTTGAAAATTACTTTAAAAAATAATATTTTGTCATTTTAACAAAACTTAGTGATATTGTTGCTTTATATTATAAATTTTGGACACCAAGACTATTCGATTATTAAATTATATTTTCAAAAATGTTTTGTTTTGATATTATTTTTCAATGGTTTCAAACAATTATTTTGGAAAGGACCTTAAGAATTAAAAATAGGTTAAGTGATCAACATCAAGAATGGGATTATAATTTTGACTATGCAATGAATTTCTTTTGTTGTGTTTGTTAAAAGGAAGAAAAAATATGGATGTTTGTTATTAATTAGCTAGGAAGAGGGTCATGATCTTACAAAGAGGCACATTACAATGTTAAGCACAACAAATATCAAGAACAATAACATGCCACAACACCTAAAGACCAGCCAAGCTACTTCAAAATATCAAAATCAACAAAAATAATAATAATACATCAGCTATACAAGTTATTGTCAAAGAACCACTTTAAATTATTGCTACACTTACTCCTATTAACCATATAGATGTAATTCAAAATATAAAAGCATATCCTCCTAATAATGACTAGCATACAAATAGGTGTAATTCAAAATATAAAAGCATATCCTCCCAATAATGACTAGCATAAAAATGTTGATGTTGTTATAAAAAACAATACCGAATCTTCTGCCCACTCAAATCTGTCACACGACAACGCCAATTCCAGCTCTGTAAAGATAATTGATCTCAAGTTGTTGCAATATTTTAAAATTTTTTTCAGGAATGTAAACTATGACAGTGACACCACTGTTCATCTTTTTAGAACATGTAGTCATGTACTGTACTGTGTTATAATATATAAAGAATACAACATATATAAAATAATAAAACGTTTCTTTCCGAATTCCCAACAACCGTCAACCCATTTAAATGTATGGCATGTGGGTTAAAACCACTAATTCATATATCAAGCCATTTTCAGCAACAACATATCAATTCATGTTGCATATTATCTATTTTTTGGTACTACATCTTGTTTCATTAGCAGGAAAATGCTTATTGAGTCAAATATATGCAACTATGTCCAGGATTAAAGGCAGGAAGATGAGCAGAGTCTACCCACTTCTACCGTGCCAGAATTTGTATCACACTTAACTATGCCATTAGGAAAAAATGGATGTGTTTAATTTCCAATTCCGTGATAAGTAGTAGACGTTTGTTCATCCTACCTACCAATTATTTTTTGATGTGGACGAATTATTGACCAGTTCATCAATTTGTAATTGGAAGTAATCTCGAAGCTTCTCTCCAGCTTATAGAAATTTGTATTACAATTCAAAACTGCCATCAGAAAAACGATGGACTACATAATTTACCATTCAATTATAAAGAATATATGTCTATTTGCCAAAGCTATCGATTATGTTCTGATGTAGAAAATTTCTCAACAACCAGATCATTCTATTATTGCAAGCATCAATCTATTCTATTCACAGAAGCTGCTTTATAACTACCATATCATTCACAATGTAATCAACATTGCTTCATAATATTCACAGTGTAATCGACATTGCTTCCGTGAAGTTTCAGTGAAAGAGGCGAGCTTCTTACTATATACACACGTTATCCGTGTTCTCCAGTTAAACTCTGTCTATTTATGTCGCACAAGCTTTCAATAACTTCGCCTCAAGTTCCTTGTCTTTTCAGAGTTATTTCATTATCAGACTTATATTTTTCTGGTCAAACTCGGTGGTGGAATGCAATTTTGTTGACATGTTCAACTAAAATGGAGGAAGCATCCAATGCCAGGTTACTACTCAACACGAATAATAGTTTATTAGAGGTTAATAATACAAAAAATTTATATCGTTATGATTGTTATTTCAAAAGAATGTAAACTATGGGCTAAAGAATGTGTATATCAAAATCTGAATATGACCAGGAGGTAAACAAGATGCGTGTGTACGCGGAGAACGCAAATTCCTTTGAAACTTCAACAACAAAACTAAGTCGTATAATAGTTGCTGATCCTGTTTATTTTCCTATATAAGGAAGACATTCGTGTTAACCTTACAAAGAAAAGAAATCACGGAAGGTAAAACAAACCTCACAGTAATACGCAGCAGTCACCTTCAAGCCCGAAAGAATTCGACTGTTTCCAAATACTTTTAAGAAATGGTGTCGATGATTGCAAGCTCTGTGAATGGAGAATCGCAAATTGCTTGGAAGAGGGCAATGAAAAAGATTTCTAAACGAGCGCAAATATCAGATTACAAGGAAACAGGGCCATTTAGATTATGGCAGATCTGTATCAACTCCTTAGATGATGTAAACAAGGATTGCTTGCTAGACTTGGGATTGTTTCCGAGGGACAGAAAAATCTACGCTGAAATACTTTTGGACATTTGGGTATATGTTCGGCAGCTACAAAGGAATGATGCTTTGTCCATCTTATTAGAACTTGGGAAAAGAAATATGTTAAATTTGGCAAGCAATTCAAGGTAACTTCTTTTTCTTTTATACAATTTGAGATGTTGTATTTCTTTTAATCGTGTTTGTCAACACTAAACTGACATGGTTACATTTTACAGAGGAAATACAGCAGTTTCGTATGTAAATGCTTCAGAGCTATACTTTTCCCAGCGTAATGAATTGCGAGACTTGTCATTGAATTTGGAACAGCGAGATCATCTATTCAACCGCGAGAGGTTGTTAATTGAAAGGAAACGCAATAGTTTGGTGGAGAAATACGAATTAGTGAATCAACGAGCATTTGATACAAAAATCCTCTCCATTCAAACTGGTGAGTTAATCTAAAACTCTTAAACATCGATATTTCTTTCGCACATTGATATTTTTTTAACATTGATATCCAATACATTATTAGTAATTACTACACAATTTTCTGATCGGATTTACTTGGTAACTACTGTGTGCAGGCCCTACTGAGGAAAATCAGCTCAATGATATGAATTTCCAGGAAACAGAGGCTTTGTTGTTATTTTTCACATCGACAGAATATGTTCTTCCCACCTTTCTGAAATCCATGAAAAAACTAGAATTTCTAATGGTGTCCAATTGTGGTGCAAAGAAGGCGACATTGAAAGGTATAGATGTCTTATCTTCACTCACTCAACTCAAGAGCATCCGCTTGGAGAGGCTGATTTTACCCTTTGGCAAAAAACAGAGCATTGAAGGACTAGATAACTTGGAGAAGCTATCATTGAGCTTATGTGAAGGATTTGGAAATATATCCATATTCAACACAACCAAGCTAAAATATTTTAACCTGGACCACAGCAGTGATTTAGAAGAGTTGCCTCGTGAGGTCTGCAATATGACCTCTGCTTTGTCGTGCTCTATTACCAACTGTCATTTACTTCAGAAGTTACCAGATAATTTTGGAAATATGAGCCATGTAAGAATGCTAAGGTTATCGGCGTTACCATTCTTGAAAGAGCTTCCTATGTCAATTGGAGAACTTGGACATTTGGAATATCTAGACATTTCAGGATGCGAAGGGTTGAAAGAACTTCCAAAGGAAATAGGAAAACTCAAGAATTTGAGGGAGATTGACATGAGAGAGTGTTCCCGTCTGAAGATATTACCGACAACAGTTTGTGAGATGTGTTCCCTCAAGCTCGTTATCTGTGACGAGGAGATTGGAAAGCACTGGTTGCAGGCTCGGAATATTTCTATTCCGGATCTTCGAGTTAAAATTGTGGAAGCACACTTTGACCTGGATTGGCTTGACGATTGATTTATTAATTACAATGTTTTTCACAATATTAGTGAATAAGTGATTGCAAATGGATACGTAAATGGCGATGTTTATCACTATATCAATTCCAAATTGGTATGTAATAGACTTTGTATTGATCCATCTAATTATGAGAGGATATTAAAAAATAATCTACTGGTTCCCAGTAATTTGTTTGTGCTGGAATACTGTTGTGTCTATGGTTGCCATGGCTAAATTTTGCGATATTTTTTTTTTTTTTTGTGGGTATGCTATTAGAACTTTTAATCGGAATTATGTAACTTCAGCTATCAGGCTGAAGAAGTTTTTATGCTTTAATCAAATTAGAGATAAACAATAATATTGCTAATAGTGATTGTGATGGTATATTAGAGTTATTTTGGAGAACTAATTGTTTAATTAATTTTGCTCATTGATGGGTTTTGGTGGCTTGACTATAATGACAGTTTGTTTCTATGATCCTTCTTTTTGACATCTTAATAAAAAATTAGTTATTAAAAGAAACAAATTTAATAAATCAAAGTTAATATTTTTACCAATCAAATTAAATATTAACTTTTATTATGTATAGGTGGAAAATTTTAAATAATTTATTTTATGAAAATTAATTAGCTTTATTTGAGTTGATTTTAAAATCTTGTTTGCTTTCTTCTATTGAAATATATTAGATTCTATCTATCTAATAATACTTATAGGTTCTAAATTTCTCTGAGGTGATTATTCTTTCAAATTATGTAAGAAATATTGATAGATCTTACACACAATTTTTATTTACTTTCAATTAATGTCTAAATACAAATGGTTTTAATATAATTTTATCTTTTTTAGTAGTTCAAAACACATATCTTAATATATTTTAACTATTCTTTATTATATGAAAGAAAGTTTCGAAGGTACTCTCATACTCTTTATAGAAAGATTAATTCATTGATGCTCATCCAAAAATAAGAAATAAAATTTTAAACACTTGCAGTAGGAAAAATAAAATTCAACAACAAAACAAGAACTAATAAAAACTCAACAAAAAACAAGCACACAATTTTTATTTTTTTTTAAAAAAAAAAAGGCACTTAGGCTCCTAGGAGACATTAAGAAAAGTTCTTAATAAACTCTACAACTAAAACATCGAGTTGTTCCATATTATATAAAATCTTGTTGAGTTTTGGGATCTCTTTGTTTGCTATCTGGTTCTTCTTGTGTTTGTTCCCTTGAGTACTTTTGTTAGGGCTAGACATGGCCTCCCAATGCTCTCTGTGCCATCAACAACTTATATCATATCATGCTCATTTTTAGTGTTCTCCATCTTAGAGACCAGATTTCTTAGGTGCCTAGTAGAAGCATTCATTATCTTATAACTCTTCTCTCCTGTGCATTTGAAAGACTCTCCCAAGCAATGTGTTCTTTCTCCAAAGCGAACAACATTTCCTCTAGGTCCTTGAGTTTGGCACTCCCACACTCTTTAGTATCCACTCTATCCTTATTAAACCACCCAAGCCAACAATAGAAATAGAATCCTTTGCCACACAAAATATAAATTATCATTGAAAAAATTCACATAAATATTATTTTAGATTTAAGATTTGTACATAATTCATTAGTATCTTTAAATCTATTTATATTTTTGAATATTTTGTATTAAATAGTAATTTGTTCTACCACCTAATATATTTCCTATATATTTTAATTATTTTATTAGAAAATTAAACTAGAATTGAGTATACTTTTGTAATTGTAAAATGTAAATGTATAATTTATTTTTTGAGAGAGAATGATCCATGTCTCCAAACTTATAGAATTTCTAAAATGAAAATTTATAAATTGGAGGCTATTGATAAAACTAGATCGATTCAAATTAATATAAGTTCTTTCTATTTTTTTGAATGTCATTAAACTTAAATATTATACATGTTGGTGTTAAATAACATGATATTGTGCTATTCATTACTAATATAAAATAATTGTTCAGTTTACCTTATAATATATTGAAAGCATATTAACATATATTAATATATTATTATTTAGAAAAGCAATATGCACTTTCAAATAAAATTAAAATGCTATATTTGAATTTTTCCTCACATCACCTATCATTACATATACATCTAATTTTCTTAAATGTCTCTTCCAAATAATAAATATTAAAGTAGTATAAAAGATCTATGCTAACTAAACCTTAGAAAATAAATTTAACTATACAGTTCAATCATACTAAGGCTCTCTACATAGTAAGATACTATTTTGTACATTAATAAATTGTAATTAGGTTTTTAAATAATATTTCTAAATTAAATATATCTTTGTAGGTATGTATGTCCAAATATGTCTAGATATAAATTTTCTAAACTAGATCTAAAAGTAGAATATTGATAAAGAATGCACACCAATCTTAATAATCATCATACCTTTTCTATACAATAATTATGTGAAAAAAAATCATCATATTGGTCCAAATGAGAGCTCATGACTATAACCACTTATGGAATCCCTCTAGATAAAGCACAATATACATCAACAAGGCCATATGGAAATAAAATTTAACATTTAAAATGTTTAAAAAATGATTAGAGATAAAATTGAACTTCAAAAAAATTGGTGATATTTTTGAAGTATTATATATCAAACAAAAAAATAAGGGGCTAATCCTAGAGTACAAAAAGGCTGAAGGACCAGCATGAGGTTACCTCCAAATTATCTAACTGATGCTAGTTTTATACTTCAAAAAATATATAAGTTACAGAATAGAACAATCGTTACCATTAGTCTTGTTACTAATCAACCAAAAAAATGGAAAAGCATTCCAGCAGCAAGGGAACACATTGTTGCTATTAGTCCAACACTTAATCATATACATATATAATAAAACCATGTAGAACACCATGTTCAAAGTGATCAAAAACATTAAAAAAAAAGGAAAAATATAACGAGGGCTAGCTTCCCTCATTCTTTTGTGGTTCCTCATTCTTCTTCTCCTAAGGCTTGTCCCTATTCACATCCACCCCCTCCTATTTAATAGGTTTGTCCAGGATTGTCTTCAGCCAATCCTCTGCTAGGAAGCTGTAAATGAAGTGTGTAGTTTTTCTCTACTTGACCAAATCCTTTTCATCCTTATTCATGTGCAATAAATAAAGAATAGTGGTAGTCGAATGCATAACTTTCATGGAGAATTCAACTAGGGTGTTCAATTTTTTGGCAAAGACCAATGTGATTGTCAACCATCTCCTTCATTGAATGCTCTAGCCTATCTAGCCGAGCCTTACTTTGGCTCTGGTCATGGGTATGCTTCCCTTTTACCCACCCACCTTTGGGAGTGCCTTTCATGAGGGAGGTGATGTCCTCCAGCCAGCTTCTAGTTGGGGACAAGACAACTTCAAGGGTATCTAAGATATGCGAGGGACTAGAAGAGCTAGATATAGGCTTCTTTCCAATGTCTTTGTGTGGCCTTTTCCTCTTGATGGGGTTTTTCTTACTATCTATAGACGTAGAGCTAAAGTCTTATTTGTTTTGGGGGGGGGGGGGGGGGGACTTCAATTTCTCCAATTGGAGTCTTCTACTAGTTCTTTGAGCATTTTTATTGCTCCTCCTCGTATCCATATTTGAATCAATTAGGGTTTTTTAAAACCCGAGAGATAGGGTTTGTTAGTTTTTGTGTGGCTTGAGCCAGGGCTAGGGTTAATGGATATTTGGGGGGTGATAGTAGCCTATGGGTTGACCAACAATAGTGGGTTTAAGTAAAGGTGGTAGTTGTAGAGTTTATTCATGAAATCCTAGTGGATGAGATAAAAGGGTTTACCCTCCTCTTTCTTTTCCTAGCCTTATAGACACCATGTTACATGGATTTCAAAATAAGATATGAAAAATAAATTTGATCTAGGTTGCTAAAATGGTTGAGAATGGTGAAATGATAGTAATATAGTACTTGGAACGGATCTTCAAGGGTAATATACCTCATTATCACATAGTAAATCATATCCCAAGTCTTCTAGAGATCCTTTTTGGAAAATCCAAAATGCATTTGAACCAAATCCTAATTAAATTTGAAGAACTTCCTCAAACTGGTCTCATCATTCACTTTGGCCTACTTGCACCAATTCTTGCCCCCAAGGGAAAACCCACCAACCCTAGCAATAACCTCTTCCATGATTTCAAATGTCATCCCATTTATGTTCACTTTCCTATAATTCCATGAGTTGAAGAGTTGCATCGAGATGTGCTCATCATGTTTTTGCATTCCTTCTATAAATGGTAGTAAATCACTTTCCTAAAGATAAAGCATCATAGCTTCACTCTTACAGATGCAAGCCTCAACCCCCACTTTTTTGATGCGGTCACTGACTCCCATTTCTCCACCCAACTCAACCACCAACTCCTCAAATTTTTTTGACATCTCCTTGTTGTAGGTTTGGCAGTCATAGTAGGTTAAATAAATTGCAACCAAGATAAAAATGTAAAGGAAGCAAAAACTCATCATAAGATCGTAAGGTTTCCCAAAAATTGAAAAGCCTTCCTCAGTGACACATGTGATCAATACTTTCCTTCCATAATAACCCAATTCCAACTGTAGTTGGAGTGGAGTTTGATTAAAGTGTCTTTGTCATCTTTCTTTGTTAGTTTCTTATAGCTTGACAAATCCATTACATTCATCCTTTTTCAGAAATAATTAAAATTGTTGATGTTGTCATGTAGATATTATCATATACCAAGGCACACTACTCTAATAATTGGAAGTCATATTTTTAATATTTTGATTTCTTCTATCTTGGAGGTAGTAACACATATACATCTATCCCACACCTCAAATATATTGAGAGAACTAAAGGGTGTGATTATGTACTTGATATGTAGTACTATTAATAATAATTATAATAATATGTAAATATTATGTAACCTATTAACCTTTTGCATCTCACAAGAAAAGAGCTTCATAGTCATATGCTGTAATGTATTTTATTATTTTTATGTAACTTATTTTAGGGAAATAGAAAAAAGTATTTATCTACTCAAATTGACTAATTATATCTATGTGTTCCACTACCTTTATTATTTCAACACTATTAAAATATCCAACAATAATAATGTCATATTTTCTAATATAAAGAATATATAGCTACATCATAAAAATTATCAAAACTGAATTTCTATACACTTATATCATCTTCAAGAAACAATGATCTATACAACTATGCTATTTTATAATAACATTACTTCTTTATATACAAATTAATGTGCATATGTTCACAAGTGTAAACATATCACATTTTCAACAATTTATTCCAACAAAAATACACAATATATAATTTATATATACCATGATAAAATGCACATTCATTCTCATATATGTCTAGTTCCTATGTCATGATAATATTTACTATATTATCTTTCTCTTTTTTGACTATTAATTAATGGTAATTTGTGTTCACCCACTTGCATATTATAATTATGGTTTAATTATGAATATAAAAAGTAAACAAATAGCAAAATTTTCATAGTATTGAAGAGTAAATATTTAATAGTTGAAATTACTTAAGAATTAAATTATAAATGATTAATTTCTATTATATCAAATAGGAATCATTTTCCACATGTTCCCTAAAGACTACTCCAATTGAGGATCCACGTGTCAAGAAAATGTTGGCATTGCATACATGTGAATAAAAAATAAAAAAAGGAAATATTACCTAAAAAATACAAAGCATAACTACTCTAAATTATAACACTTAAATTGATTCAATTTAAAACATAGTTTTCGTTCTCTATTTCATATTTAGAGTAAAACAATTGTATTTCTTTACCTAAAGTAATTTGAACTATTTAGTTAAATGGCCATATTTTTTATTGTACCATTTCATGTGTTTCTTTTTGCTAAAGGAATATAAGTTATGTTTGATCTATTAAGACAAATAAATTATAAAACATTCTATTGAATTCTTTCATGTAATATATATTTTAATTGATTTGTGTGTTAGGTTGCAAGGTCGTAAGCAAGATGTGAGCAGAATAAGGGAATTCATATTTACAAAATATTAAATATTTTATTTTCAAGAATACTAATCTATCATAAGACTTTTTTAGTGATAAATAAATAAACATTTAGTATAAATTGAGCATGATTAATGTGTTTGACCTATTCTGTTATTTAATATTTTTAATTATCCTATTAAGATATACTTAAATATTCTTGTTTTTGAAGTATTTGATAGCAGCCAAAAGAAAGGGGGGTTGACCCTGAGTTACAAAAAGGTTGAAGAACAACCAAAAATCACCTCCCACTTCTCTAACTAATATGAGTTTTATACTTCAAATTCCAAATATAGACTAGCTCTAAAAAGGAGGAACCCTTGTCAATAATCCTATCCCCAATAAGCATGTAATATGAAAAATTATACTACCAGCAAGGAAACTTATTGCTGCTACTAGTCCAGTTCATGAACACATATATAATAAAATTCCCATAGGACACCAAGTTCAATGGGATCCAAAACATAAAGAAAACATAAAGAAAACCAAAGAACTAGGAGCTAATTTCTCACTTTCTCTCATGTTCCTCCTCCTTTTCCTTAGGCTCCTCTCTGTTCAAATCCACCCCCTCCTCTTTGATGGGTTTATCAAGCAATGTCTTTAGCCAATCCTCTATCAAGAAATCATAGATAGAGTGGTAGTTGTGCTCTCTTTGCCCATATCTTTCTCATCCTTGTTAACCTGCAAAATAAATAGAAAGTGGTGGTAGCAAAGTGCATGACCTTCATGGTGAATTCTACCAAAGTGTCAAACTTTTGGTAAATTCCAATATGGTTATTGACAAGCTCCTTCATCAAATTTGATCCAGCCTCTCCAGTCAAGCCTTTCTTTGGCTCTTTCTATGCCTATGTCTCCCTTTCTTCCCCTTAGCTATGAGAGGTTCTTTCATGGGGGTGGTGATATCCTCCCCCCAACTTCTATTTGGGGACGAGATGACTTCTAGGGTGTTTGAGATATGTGAGGGGCTAGGTGGGCTAGATACTTAAATATTCTTGTTGGTATTATAGAGACAAAGTTGTTATTGAGTGATCCACTCTTTGTTAGTTTTATCAATACTTTCTACAAGTGCATCATGTCTGAACCCTTGTTAATAACTAACATAGATCCATGGGTCTAGTTCTTAATTTTTTTCTATAGGATTGAAGGTGCAACATCACCATTGATAAGCTATGGTATTTCCTAACTAAGGGTCAAAATCCTTTAACTTATTTTTTTGATATATGTAATTTATGAGATTGGACATCTGAAGCATTTAGTAGCCAATAAACAAAGGATGTTACTACATAGACTATTCTTTGAAGATAATTTTAAACAAATTAAATTAAAAATTAGATTATTAATGTTGGATTCTATCAAGTGTGAGGCAATTAAAAGAACTCTAGTAAATAATTTCTTAAGTGATTGGAGAATTTTGTGCTTATTAAAAAATTGTATAATGAATGGAAAAATTACTGATTCCCCAATTCAATATTTACTCTCAAAGATAATTTTGATAAAAACTTGACTATACATGAATTTTCTAAACTAGTCTACCATAGTAATAGTAATAGTAATAATATTTTTCCTATAAATTGTATTCTCATCTTTGTTCTATATGAATAACCAATAATTAGTATGCTTAGCACAAAGAACAAGGACCTTTCTAAAGACAATACCGGAAAATTCAATTGAGTGATTGGTATTTTATTGTATAATAACTTAGGATTACTAATTTTAGGTCTAATTCAATTTCATTAATTATTTTAGCAACATCACAATGACGATTCTCTTGAGTGGAGAATTTTTTAAAAAGGTACTAGCTAAATAGAAAAGATAATGACTACATTCAAAATTTGGTTTGAGATCATCCTCTAGATCTTGTGAGGGATCTTAAGCTTTGATAATAGACTCTAGTCGTATGTAGAGCCTCCAAAACATTGGAAATGCGATAAGGTTTTATTTATTTCATTAAAGGTTTTATTTGTTAAAGTAAGTTGTGTTGTACAAAAAGGTTAGAAACACTTCTTAATTCTTGATTGTCAACTCCCAACAAATAATTTTACTGTTAGTATGAATTTCTCTAGCTATATACATATCCACAACATGCTCTTAGTAGAAAAAATTGGTGATCAAATATTTGAAATAAAATGGAAGTAAGTCAATTTAATCTTAATGAAAAACTAATTAAACTCTAATATAATGGTCACAAACTACTTGCAGTGTATCTTAGTTTATCAATGGATAAGAGTCATGGAGAACTTTTTTAGTTTAAGTTGTGAATTAAGAATATTTTATTTGCATTCCATCATTATCATGCTTATATCATGAAGATCAATTTGAAAATCCTTACTAAATCATTATAACAATTTTTATGATTGTCTCATAAACTGTAACTAAAAGATTCTCTCCATATTTCATTATAAAAGATACCACCATTTAATTTAATATTCATCCATAAAGATTCTATAATTTTATAATGTAATAATTCAACACTTGAATAGAATACTCTAGAGATACTATCATTTAAATAATTTTTTAAAAATGAAATAAAAGATTATCCCATAAAACTAAAGAATAATAACCAAGACAATAATGTAGGCCTCTCTATTTTTATCTGACCAAAAAAAAATTCCATGCATGAGAAACAAAGCTCGGGAAAAGTCAGCTTCGTATGCGCTTGAATGGAAGCAAATGGGAACCAGACTACGCCCCTTTTTTTTTAATTTATTCAACAAATTCGACAGATGTCTCTTTGGAATCGATCTTGAAGGTCAAAAGAATTCGAAAAGATGATTCAAAAACTTTTCGAGCAATATCGTTTTCACATAAAAGAAATTTAAAATATAAGTACATTCGTGAGAGGAACTAGGAAAGACTGTTACACATTCGTGCGAAAGAGAGTAGGAAAAGGGAACAAATGAAATCCATGTACATTGTGGAGTCAGTCATACGTTGAGAATGCAGGCTTCATTGTAACTTCAATACTGTCGAGCAAAGAACTCCTTAGATGGTCTACTCAACAAATGTTTCTTAGACTTGACGGTATTTCAGGAGGACAAGAAAATCTGTACTGGCGCACTTTTGCACATTTGGGTTTATGTTAGAAAGCTACAAAGCAATGATGCTTTTTCCATCTTATCGGTAATTAGCTCATCTTTTATACCATTTTATATCGGGTTTCTTCAAAAAATGTTTTTCAATAGTAAGGTCACGTGCTTGCACTTAACAGGGGAATTACAACAATTTCTTCTGGAAATGAGAATGCTTCAGAGCTTTACTTTTCTCAGCCTAATGAAATGCGAGGTTTCGATTTGTATTTGGGACACCATGACAATATATCCCATCGCAAGAGGTTGGTCATAGAATGGAAGAACATTGCTTCGTTAAAGAATTGGGAGCTGCTCATAAATAGAGCGTTTGATACTCAAATTCTCTCCATTCTCACCGGTATGTTGATTTAAAAACTCTCTCACATCCATTTTTGTCTGGAAAAACATTTCTTTGTTTTCATGTTCATATTTGATCTTAATTTATAGGGGAAAAAACTGAATTTCAAAAATGATTTTCGGAATTGAATAAGGTTTACATCACTTTTCTAGGTCGCTTGGCTGCCTGTGCGTGAATTTCACATACATAACTAGTAGTCATTATCAGTGCACAAGTTTCTAATTGGATTTTCTATGTAATTAATACACGCAGGCACTATGGAGGAAAGTGACTGGTATGATATGAACTTCAAAGGCACTATTGTTGTTCTTTGAATCAAAAGAATACTTTCTTTCCCCATTTCTGAAATCCATAAAAAAATGAAGTTTCTGATGATATCAAATAGTGGTACAGACAAGGCAATAGTGAACGGTCTAGATATGTTATTTTCACTCACTCAAGTGAAGATTGTCCGCTTCGAGAGGTTGATTTCACCCTTGGCGGGAAACGGAGCATTCAAGCACTGCAAAATATAGAGAAGCTATCTTTGAGTTTATGTGAAGGATTTTAAAATACACCCACATTGATCAAGCTACAACATTTTAACCTTGATCACAGCAATGAATTCGAGGAATTACTTCCTTGTATCTGCAATATATCCTCCATTCTGTCATGCTTTATCACCAACTGCCATCAGCTTCAAAATTTACCTTACGATTTTGGACATATGAAAAGTCTAAGAATGTTAAGGTTATCGACACTACCACGCCTGGAACAACTTCCTGCATGAATTGGGAAACTTGAACATTTCACTATGTGAGGGCTTGAAAGAACTCCCGAAGAAAATAGGAAAATCAAGAAATTGAGGGAGATTGATATGAGAGAATGTTCCCATGTGACAATGTTACCTGTTACTGTTTGTGAACTCGGTTCTCTGAAGATTGTTACACATGATGAGTCGATTGGGAAGCAGTGGTTGCGGGTAAAGAACACTTGCATTCCTGAGCTTAGAATTCAAGTTGTGGAAGCACGGTTTAGTGTGGATTGGCTTGATTGAATTTCATTTAGGGTCTGTTTGGCCATGGACATAGGAATGGAGAATAGGCATGTAATATTGGGAATAAGAATGGCTATTATAATAGCTATTTTTTGGAATGGGTATAAGCTCATTTTAGAGGCAAAATGGGAATGCGTATTCCTATTCCCTATTCCAAGTGACTAACCAAACAGAAAATAGAATACATATTCCAACTTTTCTATTCCTATTCCAGCAACCAAACGGGCCCTTAAAGAATATGAGCTAAGGATATTCACATCCTTTATAAATTATCTAGTTCATTAGTTTCATGTTCACTAGCACAAATGAATATAAGAACCTCTTAATTTTCAGCCTATATTATGATCAATTTTAATGGTCGTTTAGTGCAGTTAACATATTTTGATAGGAATCTGATCTATGCCATTACCTATGAATGTATCAATAAATGAAAATGCTCATGAATTTCCAATTCTAAGTAACGTGTTGTATGTACAAATTAGTAAAAACTTACAATAAGAAACTACTTTATTGAATGTGTCATTTTCTAATATTTGTTAAGGTCAATTAAGTTGAGAGGCTTTTTGGTATGAATCTTCAATGTAAACAAATTTGTATGTCGTGTAAATCTTGCAGTTATAGCTCATCAAATGGATCAATGTACACAATATTAATTTTTTTTAAGCTGAGATGCTTTCTATAGTAGTATCAATCTTCAATGTAAACAATTAGAATTTTTCAAAAAATAAGACAATCATTTGCATATCTTGTACATCTTCTAGTGAGAGCTCATTGAATGGATCCATGTACACAATACTAATTTTTTTAGTAGCAGTTAAAAAATAGAAAAAATAAAGGTGAGAAGAAGTAACAGTTAGAGTCATAATGATGTAAAGAAAAATGAATTGAAGTAACATGTGGAAGTAACCTAATTTCAGTGTCTTCAAAGAAATTAAATCATTCCACATTAACAAAATGGATGAAAACCAAAGTAAAAGAGTCTTATTTTATGATCTTAGAATTTGATTTGAGTAAGCTCCTAGATTTTGAGAAACCATTATATCGATTTGAGAAAGCTTCTCATTCAATTTGAATAAGTGCTTTGGGCTAGCTTACTACTTAGGTGATCTTGGTTTGTTCCACAATGACTAAAAATTTGAGGGTACTAAGGATTTAGGATTCTTTTTGTTTCATTTAAATCTTACAAGGAATGAACTTTTTTGTTTTTTTCATTTAATCTTGTCGAGATTAGTAAAATCTAGATTATAATATATTTTCTTTTGACACACAAATGATTCAATTGTATCTGATAAATGATACACAAATGACTCATGAGCATTACATCCACTAGCATTTTTAAAAGTTGTTTCTCAAATCCCTTTCTTGTTAAATGCCAATGATCATTTTTTAAAAACATCAAATTCTTTTCTTGAAAATATATTCCTTTCTATAGAGGCTATGAGAATGGCACAACTATTAATGGAAGGAGTTATGAATTCTCAAACAATGAGGAGGTGATAGGGAATAGGTTTCACCTTGGTTGATATAAAATTTTAATGTTTTTGGCCTTTTTATTTCAATGAATTGATTTCATTAAAATCTAAATAGAAAAATTTCAAGTATTTGCTACCAGATCCACTTATTTGTATGTGCTAATAAATATTTTATATTTCAAGATATGGGTTGATTTTACTACTTTAATTAGAACTCACCATTGTTAATATTTTATTTATTGTGGTGAAATCCTCTAATATTTTATGAATTATAAAAGAAAATTCGTCAAATGAAAAATAAGGAATTGCATTGGAATCTTAATTGTAATCATTTAGATGTTTTAGAAAAAATTAGAATAGAACTATCCCATTATAGAGGAGAATAAGAGATAGAGATAGTTCCAAAGACATAAGTGAAAGAAAATAGGAATAGAGGCAATTACAAGAAAATATGGGTAGAGGTAATTACAAACCCTTGTTAGTGCAAATCAAGTTATTTAAGTTGAGAAGCTTTCTATAGTAGTATTAATCTTTAATGTTAACAATTAGCTTTTTAAAAAGAATTAGACAACCATTTACATATGTTGCATATATTGAAGGGATAGTTCATTGAATGGAGACATGGATACAGTATTAAAGATTTCAAAGCCAAGAGGATATCTATAGCAGTGTCAATCTTCAATGTAAATAATTATCTTTCTTTTCTAAAATTAGACAATCATTTATATGTCTTATATATCTCGTAGTGATAACTCATTGAATGGATCCATGTACACAATATTAAATACTTTAGTAGCAATTACACGAGAGAGAGAGAGAGAGAGAGAGAGAGAGAGAGAGAGAGAGAGAGAGAGAGAGAGAGAGAGAGAGAGAGAGAGAGAGAGAGAGAGAGAGAGAGAGAGAGAGAGAGAGAGAGAGAGAGAGAGATGGGTTGAGTCATAATGAAATGAAGACAAAACATTTGAAGTAACATATGAAAGTAACCTAACTTGAGTCTGTTCAAAGAAATAAAATCTTTGAACATTAAATTTGACCAAGCTGCTAGATTTTGAGAAAGCATTATATTAATTTTATTACACTTTTCAATTGATTTTTAGAAAATGTTTCAAGTTGGCTTGCTTCTCAAGTTAACTTGATTTGTTTCACAATGACTGAAAAATTGAGTGTACGAAGGATCTACGATTCGTTTGTTTTTCTAAATGTTATAGGGAATGAATGAACTATTATTTTCATTTGAACTTGTGGAAATTAATAAAATCTAGATTCTAATGTATTTGGTTGGGATACACATGATTTATTTGTAACTAAGAAATGATATGTTGCTAACATATGAGCATTACATTCGTGAGCATTTTCAAAGTTCTTTCTAAGATCCCTTTCTTGTTATAAGTAAATGATCCTTTAAAAATAAATCAAATTCTTTTCTTGAATTTTTTTTTGTAGATTCTATGTGTATGATTAGGTGATTAATTTCTCTCAAGGGAGAAAATTGATGGAAGGAGCTATAGTTTTTGAAACAATGAAAAGTTGAAGGGAATACGTTTTAACTTGGTAGAGAGATAATTTTACTTTTTTGTCATTTTTCTTGTAACAAATTGATTGCAATAAAATATAAATACAAAAAAATTCAAGTATTTGTTAGTAGATTTGTTTATTTGTATGTGCTAATAAATAATCTATGTTTCAAGCTATGGGTTTTAGTGCAAGTAAATTTATTTAAGCCAAGAGGGTTTCTATAGTAGTATCAATCGACAATGTAAATAATTTTCCTTTTTGAAAAAAAATAGACATTCATTTGTATTGGTGTATATCTTGTAGTGTATAGCCTATTGAATTGATCCATGTACATAATATTAAGGATTTTAGTAGTAGTTACTTAAAATAGAAAGAAAAAAGCAAGAAGAAGTAATGGTTGGAGTATAATGAAATGAAGAAAAAAAAAATTGAAGCAACATGTGGAAGTAAGATAATTTAAATCTCTTCAAAGAAATGAAATCCTATAATATTAATGGAATAAATGGAAGTAAAAGTGGAAGAGTCTTATTCTATTATCATAGCATTTTGATTTGAGCAATTTTCTAGATTTTGAGAAACTATTATATCAATTTGAACAAGGTTTCCAATCAATTTGAGCAAGTGTTTCAGGTTGGATTTCCAATTAGGTGAGCAGGGTTTATTCCATAATGTTTGAAAATTTGAGGGTGTTGTGGACCAAGAATCCTCTGTGTCATTTAAATGTTATAGGGAATCACCTATGTTTTTTCATTTGATCTTGTAGAGATTAATAAAATCTAGATTCTAATGTATTATCTTGTGAGGAAAATTACATTAAATTGTAACCAAGAAATGATACACGACTAAGTTATGAGCATTACTTTCACTTGCATTTTTAAAGTTTTTTCTTAGCTCCATTTCTTGTTGCAAGCAAGTGATTCTTTAAAAAATCATATTCTTTTATTCTTGAAAATGCATTCTTTTTCTATAGATGCTATGAGTATGGCATGAAGATTAATGGCTCTAGGGGGAGAATATTTAGGGAAGGAGTATAGAATCTAAAATGATGAGGAGGTGAAGGGAATAGGCTTTGCCTCGGCTAAGGGAAAATCCTAATGTTTTTGACGTTTTTCTTGCAATGAATCCATTACATTAAATTCCAAATAGAAATTATTTCATTTACTTATTAGCAAATCCACTTATTTGTACATGCTAATAAATATTATATATTTCAAGATGTGGGTTGGTTTTATGACTTTACTTCGAGCTCACCATTGTAAATATTGCATTTATTTTAGCAAAATCCTCTATAATCCTATGAAATGTAGAAGAAAAATCATCATGTGGAAAATTAAGGAATTGAATTGAAATTTTAATTGTAAACATTTAGATGTTTTAGGAAAAAATAACATACAACTATCCCATGATAGAGGAGAATATGAAATAGAGACAGTTCCAAAGACATGAGCATAGCCAATTACAAGATAATATGAATATAGGTTGTTACAAATCCATGTACGTTCAAAGAAATTAATTTATATCAAGAGGCTTTCTATAGTGGTATCAATATTCAATGTAAACAAATAAATCTTTTGAAAAAGGTTAGACAACCATTCGCATGTCTTGTGTATCTTGTAGTGATAGCTCATTGAATGGAACCATGTAAAAAATATTAAAGATTTTAGCAGTAGTTATAAAATAGAAAGAAAAAAAGTAAGAAGAAGTCACTGTCAGAGTATAATGAAATGAAGAAAAAAAAATTGACATAGCATGTAGAAGTAACCTAATTTTAGTATCTTCAAAGAAATAAAATCCTACAACATTAATGAATCAAATGGAAGTAAAAGTGGAAGAGTCTTACTATATGATCATAGTATTTTTATTTGAGCAAGTTTCCAAATTTTGAGAAACTATTATATCATTTTAAGGATGACTTTCAATCGATTTGAGAAAGTATTTAAGTTGGTCTTTCTACTTTAGTTAGCATGGTTTTTTCCACAATGATTGAAAATTTGAGGGTGTTGAGGATCTAGGAATCTTTTGTTTCATTTACATGTTATAGGTACTAAACCTTTTATGTGTGTGTGTGTGTGTGTGTGTGTGTGTGTGTCTTGTGGAGGTTAATAAATTCTAGAAAATAATTTATTATCACGAGACACACAAATGATTTGTTTGTAACTGAGAAATGATACATGATTGACTTACGTGCATTATATTCACTTGCACTTTTAAAGTTTTTTTTCCAGATCCCTTTTTTGTTACAAGTAAATGATCCTTTGAAAAAAATAGACTCTTTTCTTAAAAATATGTTCTTTTCTATATAGGAAATGAGTATGACATGATGATTAATAACTCTTGAGGAAGAATTTTTTTGGAAGGAGTTACAAATTGTAAAATGACAAGGAGGTAAAGGGAATAGGCTTCACCTTGGCTAAGAGAAAATTCTAATGTTTCTGACAATTTTCTTGCAATGAATTAACCACATTAAAATAGAAGTTGAATTTTCTTTAAGTATTTCTCAGTAGGTCCACATATTTGTAAGTGCTAATAAATATTCAATATTTTAAGCTATGGGTTCTATTGGCTCCTAATTTGACAGAAATTAAGCAAGCTTTTATGATGCCAATTAATCTATGAATTAGCTAAAAACCATGGTGGGCAATCTGAAAAACCTTAATTAAAGGACCAACTAACAAGACATCATAGTCTTCTCCACTTTGAAGTATACAAGATTCAAGTGGGTATACCTCAGGAATTCAACTATTATCCATTCTCAAATCAAGGTTCTTAATATGAATTCAAGTAACAACAGATTACTCAACCTTCTTTCTTCTAATTCAATGATTGTAAAGAGATGATAACTAGCTATTTTATCAAACCATTGACACCATGAATCAAGTACAAGCTTAGATAAAAAATTTATAAAAGATTAATTGATTATAATATTCCTACATTATGCAAAAAATTCCATTCATTTTAACTCACAAGGATGGTCAGTGCCTTAT
Organism: Cupressus sempervirens; assembly: GCA_028749045.1. Taxonomy (NCBI): domain Eukaryota; kingdom Viridiplantae; phylum Streptophyta; class Pinopsida; order Cupressales; family Cupressaceae; genus Cupressus; species Cupressus sempervirens. The sequence continues at coordinate 205,989,194 of CM053786.1, read as the reverse complement.
CCATTGGGCTACAACAAATAGAGATAGTACACCTACTTCTGGATCTTATCCCAACACTTTGTGCAAAGATCTACCTATATTCATTTCCAAATCCCATACTTATCATATCTTTACTTAAAAATATGGTGTTCTTTCAGCTTGCATTAAGAATGTACATAATACATTAGATCATTAGCAAAAGAAAATTGAAATATAACTCAGAGTGACTTAGAACTAAAATTTAATAAAACTTTCTATCAAAATTTTAGAGAACAAAACAGAGACAAGAAAAGAGACAGATTTGGAATGAAATCAACTCTGAATATTTGTATTCATTTCTTTAAACTATATACTGCTCATTGATAACCTCTATTAGAACAATAACACAATATACCAACAACTATAACTTTTGTATTCAATTTTGGAATTTATTTATAGCATACATGGACTAACTCCAACTTTACATAGACTCATGCAAAATGAAATAAAACTTAGACCCTCATCTAGCCTTGGAAACTTACTTATATAGTATGAGTTGCAACAAGCTTCATGCCTAGAGGGAAACGATGATTTTCCTTCAAATAGAAAGATTTACAAGCAAACAAAACTATAACTATCACAAAGATGCATGAGAAGAGACAAAAAATGGTGATTGTTTTGCCTTTTTATCAAAATCACTTCTTCATTTGTTGTCTTGTGATGGGGCTAGCTTCATTGTAACATTTCTTGTAAATCCCCTACACCTAATGATTGGTCTTGTTCCATCTATTGTTCTCTAGGTTATGGGACCACATGGCTTCCTCATGCTATATCAAGCTCTAATATCTAGATTTTTATTACAATTGGTTACTTACCTACCAACTCACTAATTTGGGTGGCCATGTCCATTACTATAGTTAGTTCATTTGTTTCCTTGTCATCTATTTGAACTGCTTTATCAACTAATTGCATTCCTTTTGTAGTAGTTTCCCTGTCCACAACTGTTTCCTTAGATGCCATTTGTAATATTTGCACTATTTGTTTGCCATCCACTTGTCAAAAATTGTATTTTCTAGGTAGTTGAAGCTCAACTTGATCCCTTTTCAAGATGTATTTTCCCATTTTCTTTATTTCAAAAAAAACTTGTTTCAAAGAATAAGAAAATATTTGTACTTGTACCACTTCCTTAGTAGTTATTGCAAACCAAATATAGTTCTCTTTATTTAATACTTTATTCACCCTAATACTAACTAATTCCTTTAGCTCATTGTCCTAGATTCATCCTTATCTTTTATTTTTCCTATGGCTTTTATCGCATGGGGAAAGAGAACAATTTTTTTTTGAGGTATCTAGAGAAACAAATATTTATTATTCCTTGTAGGATATCCCTCTGATGATCAGAATATAGTAGATCATGGGCATGATCAAAGGTCTTTTCTAATTGATCATCAAAGTGATCAATAACTGAGCAACATAGGCATGTAATAACATCATCCCTGCTAATCCATTTGCTCAAAATTGTTCTCAAGGTGGCTTCATTATTGTTCAACTCATTCCATATCCCTACTAGCCTTGACCATTCCAAGTAGAAAAGAGGCAAACCTACCCTCTTTACTACATATAAAAATGTATCTTTGATCATGTCCTTATGTTGGATGCCTAGTTCAATGTGCAATGACCATATCCTAGCTTTATGCTTATTTAGCTCATCAATTGTGTAAAGTTCTAGTTAATGGGGAGAGCTTGGAATTTACACAATTGGAATAGTATTAAATAGTGACATAGGGGGAGGACCAACTAAAATTCTAAGCTATCTAGATTGTCTAATTTCTTTACCCTTTCTAGATCTCTCCATGTTTGTAATTTTATGCTCTAATTTTTAGATTTGTCTAATGCTTTCATCATAGGCTTCTAGTACCTTTTCAAACTTTTCACTTAACCCTAAGAACTTTTTTTGATCCTTAGAAGCAACCACAACCTCAAAATTTGTTACTTCTTTATTCATTAAGGCAATTTTTTCACTGCCCACTTCCTCTACTCTTAGACCATGAGACTACCTGTATACTTAGAGTTTGAGACTTCTTGAATTCTTACCTTGCCCCTTTTATGGATTGACCACATGACTAAGGCTTTATGGTCATCACTATATCTTACCCCTTTATGGGCTTATGCCACTTCATCTTCAAGTTTTAACTTGGTTTCTTTCTCTTTCCTCACTTTGTCAAAGATCATTACATTATAAATGTCCCATTTTGGCAGTATCAAAACTCTTGAATCCTTTAATAACCTCCTTTCCCCTACATGAGTTATTTGGCCAAACTCTTCCATGAGGCTAGCTTTAACCTCCTCTTCAATGTCAAGGTCATGTCTATCAGGTTGCTTTGGTTTTATTTTCTTACATTAGCCTCAAAGTTTTCAATACTATTCCTCCCTAGAAACTAAATGAAAGTTCTACATTTAACAAAACTGTAATCATCCAAATATTTATTTGATGCCTACTTCACAATAGAAATTTCTTTTTCTTTGAAATCCTCTATAGCGAGGGCTAAGAGTGGCATGAGAGGCTCTGTAGGTGTTGCTACCTCCATTTTTGTTACAATTATGACACTATCCCCTTGGCCACCCATGTATTCCAGTTACTCCCTCAAGGAGTCTTCATCATCTCTACATATGGGGGTCTATGAAGGGGAGTACCCCTCAAATCTTGAAGAAGATCCATGTTCTAATTTTTTCTTCTTAGCTACAAGTGTTGTAGGAGTCTCTAAAAGCTACCTTTTATACAAAGGGACTGGTGGTATATTTATATTCTTTGCCACCACATATCCATCCCTTTTTTACAATGTGTACTAGCCTAGGCTTATGATAGGTTTACTTGCTAGCCTCTTCTCAATTTCAATAGCTTGATCTAGATAGGCTTGAACCAAAATTTCTCTCTTCTCATTCAGGGTTTGCATGAACCCGAAAAAATTACTCATAATCATATTAATTTTATCACCCCAATATTTTACATCATCTAGGGGTTCATATTTTGGGTCTAAGGCATTAAAGAATTCAAGAACCCTACTATAAAATTTCCATTTTTTTTCCTAACTTCCTTTTCTTATAGTGAAAATTCATTCCTAATTATATCTTCAAGAAAGTAAACAAAATCTTCATAAGACCTAGCCTTTTTTCTATATTTAAACATATCATAGAATCCTTCAGGATCAATAAAATGGGGGTGGGATTGGGCCATCTAATATCTATCCAAAAAATTACCTAAATACCTCCATCCTCCCTTGGTGATTACAAAATTGTGAATTACAATAAAATTAGGGAAAATTGTACCTCTTGATATGTCAACTAACTCCTTTTCCTCTAATCCTCCTATCTACTAGAGGAATTATGAAATTCAAACCTTCAAGGGAACTTGGTATGGTAAGACATGGGGCTTCCCTTGGAAACCATAAACTCTAAATATAATGGAGACTAAGTATGTGATGATGTCTGCCTAATTGTGTCTTACCTTCAATTATTTTGTATGATTCTTAGGTTTAATCAATTCTAGCAAGGACTGAGGTATTCAAGGATTATTTCCAATCAATAGAATCCTTAGCTTGGAAGCATAATGCATGTCAAATCTCACGAAGAAGGCATCATTGACCTCCCAAGTCATATCAGCACTCCAGAACTAGACTAGTAATTTCTCTCCATCCTTCTCCATCTTTAGCTCCATCTTCTTAGAAAAAGAAAAAACTCCTTTTCTTAGGCACATGTACATCAACATAGAATACTAGAATAAGGGATTCTCAACTTTGGCCTTGTTTATACTAATTAATCCATTAAGGATTTCTTCTACTAAATATGTGTCAAAATAAAAAATTGAGCTCATTCCATATTGTAGTGTCTGTGCTATGATTAAAACTAAAGATCTTGGATACGATCTTGCTCATCCATCTCAAAAATTCTATAGAGGGAGAAATATAATGCTTGTTCCCCAGGGTTAAAATATTTCTTTAGTACTGATTCTGGGGTATTAGATATAAATAAGGATAGATTCCCTATCTTCACAAAGTACTCCTATAATGGTCCCTTCCTCAGTTATATCCTTTGGGCATCATACCTTGCTTGTAAATCTTCTAGGTCAATTTTCTCATGTAAGGCATGTTTAGGGTTCAATATGAAAACCTCCCTAATTACTTTAGGTGTAACACTAAAAAGGTTTTCTTTAGCATGAATCTTTACCACCCTCTACAAGTGATCATCTCTTGGCTATCATTGTCAATAAATTGTCATAAAAAAATATGCTAGGAAAAATTAGTTTCCCTATGTCAAATTGCCAGACTTTGCTCAAAAGAGTGTCATTTTTCCCCTTCAAAAACCATTTTCAAAAATTCTCTAAAACCCTAGTGGATGTTTCAACATCTCTTAGCCAATTTCATTTATCATAGAAACCTGCACTAACTAGCAAACTACAATTTTTTGGGATTAATTCTTTCCCATTAGTTGTTTCATTAGTAGACAAAGGCAATTGCTCTAGAAAGTCATCATGTACATTACTCTATTGGTAACCTACTTTCATTGAGAAATCCCTTTATGGAGGCATCTTATCCAATTTATCAAAATTCAGATTGTAATTTCCATGTATCAAGAGCTTCAAGAACTTACCCACACATTTTCTTACTTCACTGAAAAATTATGTCTGCAACAGTTCACTCTTTAAAAAAATCACAATCTAAGCTCTGGTTTTTTTGCAATCAAATTCTCTTTTGCTTGGTACTCAATAATGAATTGAATCACAATTTTTATGCAAATTCTCTTCACACAAATTCATATTTATTAGCATTAATAAAAGTTATAATAGTCAAATTTTTGCTAGCACCAAAAAGTCTAAATCTAATCGTCGATATGAGCAAGATTGGATAGTTCCATTTTTTACTTTAAAGGGATGCGTTACCTTTTTGGAAAGTTGGACACGTGTCATTATGTCACTTCCTCTCTTTGGCTAAAGCTTGAGAACTTTGAAGTTGTGAGAAAGTGATGAACATTGATTTGAATTTGATCAACAATAGTAAAAGATCCTAGTTATCATTTTATTTGTCTCAAAAATTTGGGCCCACTGATACACATGTTTCTTCATCCATTTCTTACTTTAGTTAAACATCATGCAACTTCATTTTGAAAGAGAAAGTGATGATCGTCAATCATCCGATGATCTGACAGTTATGAAAAAGAAATACATATCTTTATAATCCATATTCTTAGAAAATCAAAGCTCACTACCTAGAACCTCATACTGACAACAACCTTTGGAAACTCACAACATGGGCTAGCCCTACCATTTCTACATCTCATCAGGTTGCATTCTTGCTTTGGTTAAAGTTTGTGCAATATCAAAAGGCAAGGATGCAATAGCCATCGATCAAACAAGAGTTAGCAGCTTCTAGAAATAGAAGTTCTCTTGTTACAGTCAGTGTCTTTGTCCAATCAAAACATGCCATTTAAACATCCACTCTAACACACTCCTTTTTATGGCCCACAACTTAGTCTGACCCCACTATTTCCACATGGAAGCATGTCGCTTTCTCACTTTGGCTAAATCTTCAATACTTTCAAAATGCTAGAATGTGATAAGTGTTGATGTTGATATGATTGATGGCTTGGGAGATGCACAATTTTACACTACTTGAAAACTAAAAAGGGGGGGCCTCTCAAATAGTTGTCAATTAGTCACCTTCTCACTTTAGCCAAACTCCATGGAACTTCAAAAAGTGGGAAAGCGATGATCAATGATCTTAATTTGATCAATTACCATGAAGGTAACTCACCAAGGTTAAGAACTTAATCAAAATAATAAGCGCGCTAACCACAAGGAAAACTTAGGTTAAACTAGAGTCAAGCACTAAAGGTAAAGAAAATATTTGCAAAAATATTTAAAAGACTACGCAAAAACTATATAATAAGGGATTTTCAAAGGTTTTTAGGGATTTATTTAAATTATTCCAATGCATATTTGAAAATACAAACAATATCAACCAATTTTTAAAAACCTAGGGCACAAATGAAATTAGGGAAATATAATTAGGGATTTTTCTAGGGCATAATCACTCAAGAGACATACAATCCCTAATTACAAAAGTATAACTAGTTTTTTCCACAAAAAATTCAAAGGATTTTTAACATGTGAAAAAATAGACCAATGGGTTGATTTTACAACTTTATTTAGAACTCACCATTGTAAATATTTCATTTATGTTGGTGATATCCTCTTTTATCCTGTGATTTGCACAAATCAATTTAGCAAGTAGACAATTAATAAATAGAGTTAGATTTTTATTTTTAAACATCTAGATTATTTAGAGAAAAAAAATTCACTCTATCCATTCACTTTATTAGGATTCTAATCCTTAGAAGACCTGAATAGGCCTACTCTGGACAAAACCTAGAATTTATTTGCAAGATGTATTATATTTTTCCCTGAAAATGGAAATCAATATTACTGTTCTTAATTTTTTTCATCTAATGTTGATGACATTAATCATGGTGATAAAAAAATGAATTATGATTTAATATGTTGATAATTTCTTTACCCATCATGATACACTATTGTCTTCGAATGCTCTATCATTTCTAGCTAAAAGTATGAAAATGTTGTTATTTATTTGTAGCATTTTGATGAATAATAGAGGCATAATATTCTTTATTCATCATATTTCTTGTTCATCTTCTTGTGCTCTGTACTTGGAAAGCGCCATTTTATCTTTGATCAACTAGAACATTATGGCATTGATCTTTTACATTTATACCAAGATTCAACATTTGAACATCTTGCTGATTGGTTTTACTTTATGCAATGGGATTATTATTTTTATTGTTGTTGGATTCAATTTATTTCTTCTTGATTAAACTATTCCATCGATAATTCTTTGCTTATATTGTATGGTTGTTACTAGCTAGAAATAACAATCTCCAATCTTAATATTTCCTATATATGATGCATTGTTCCTGCTCTATTATAATTTGACAATGAATTTGATAATAATGAGAGCTTTTTATTTATAAATAAACCTATTACACATGTCATTTCATTTTTAATTAAATAGTGTACTATATATTGGCATGATTATGCAAGTCTATGTCAGCTTTTATTTTAGACTAAAGCATTCACCTTCCTTTAACTAATTTGAAATTAGACCAATTTTATTCATTATAATTCAAACTATACTACTGATATGGGGCTTTCATTGATTATTTTACTATAGAAATTTTCCATATGGAATAATAATAATTTAGTGTTTGACAAACTTTGTGTGCATTTAAATAAGAACTTGAAACCTCTATTTTGATCCCAGAATGTGAGTTCTTTGTTTGAGATATAATTCTCTATAGTTCAAGGATATACTTCTCTACCTATTCTTTGCAATGTTGATATGATTTCTTCTTGTAGATACATTTTATGATTGTTTGATTCATCTTTGTTAACTATGATGTTGATGCATACTTAGTATCTCTTACAACAATTTATTGACACTTTGTAAGCTTGTTCTTCCCCTTTTACCTTTATGTTATCACTGACTGTACCTTTTATAATATCACCATGTAAATTTCTCTTTATAATATTTGACAGAACATCCATAGCTCCACCAATGATTTTAAATGCACCCTTTGTTTCCAAGAACAATAAAACTCAAATCTTCTTTCTATTTTCTTTATAATGTGTAGAAACTATGTAAATTTTTTTTTCCATTCGAAAGGTTTATAGTTGTACATATAAGAAAAACCATTATTTAAAATAGGAATGTTTTGATTTATTGTTTTCTCCACATATTTTCTTTTCATTCTAATCATATCTTGATTCCTTTTTGTTTTATGTATCTGAAGGTATGTATAGATGGTAGTTGATAAAGAAGATAGGCTTGTGATCTTTCATTACTTATTTTTTATTGAATGGACACCATTTTTACTATATTTTAGGTGTCGTGACAACTTCCAGTAATGTGGTTGATCTAGATAAAATCTTGGCAATCCATTACATTCTATAACACACTAAGATATCCCTACCTTATCTTTTCTATTGACCTCTATACCCATACTTTAAGATGCATTGTATTTGTACCTTTTCACATGTTGTAAGATCACACTATAATTGTACTTTTCATTTCTAAGTGTGTGTGTGTGTGTGTGTGTGTGTGTGTAATTTGCAAATATTTATGTGTGTCAATGTAATTATTTATCTTCCATGAATAAAATCAACACCTCCTTTTACTTTTATCTTTAGTGTAAATTTTTTTTGTTATTTTTACACTTTTCTAACAAATTGAAACCATAATCAAGACACCATACAAGCTTTGAATTATACCAATCTAGATCTTAGCTATAAAGCTTTATATAGGTCTACAAAATTTTAGCAAAATGCTAGAATTCGGTAACACATTCATTCAATTAAAAATATAGGAATGAATCCTATCATCAATGTCATTGAGGATTTTGTTTTAATCCTTTCCTCAAAATAGTAAGTTGACCTAGGATGTCATGGTAATTTATTTCCATCTTCTTTCTAAACCTACTTTCATCCTCCAAATTTTTCTCTGAGCCATTAACTTTATTTCTAAGAGAGTGGATTTCATTGTATGTCCAAGTGTTGATAATCAATAATAAATTAGCTTTTATCTCAGCCTTAAGATGAAACTCTAGGGAAGTAGGCATAGTATTAATCTTTTGAGTCACTGATTCCTTCTCATCACACCCCAAGTGTATGTCCTTAGAGTCTGAGATGTAATAACCCACAATCTTAATAGGAGAAGTGTCTCTTCTTATATTGGTATACTTCACCTTATTCCCCTAGGTGTCTTTACCTTTATTTAATTTTTTTTTTATAGGAGAAGGGGAAGCAATTCCCTTATGAGACTTAATAGGAGAAGGGGCAATATTATTATCCTAATTCATATGGTAGAGATTATGACTAGAATCAACATTTATTTCCATGTCATCTAATATATTTTCATAGTGGTCCTTCAAAGACCCTATATCTTTGTCTGAATCGGTAGAGGGAATATATTCCTTATCACCCACATCAATCCTACTATCATCAAGATCCTTATTTCCCTTAGTTCCTTTGATAATCCATGTTGCTTTCCTTTTTTTCCAAATTCCCTCTTCCTTATTTATGTTTTTAGGTGCATATTTAGAGTTTTGTGCCTTACATAATCTAAATATAGAAGTATTATCCATGAAAAATTTTCTTATTTATGATACCCCATTTTCAAAAAAATCATTTATAAATTCAAAATAAACAAGTTGCACTCTAAAGAATTATGCCAAAACATTTTTCCTATAGAGTGTAATCTTTTATTCTATTTTAAATCATCATCAATGTAAATTTACTAGTATATCTCTACTCCTAAGGAATTCTGCAATTCAAAACAATTGGAAGAAAATAAAACACTATAAAAGAGACAATGTCAAAAATAAACGAGATTTAGATGCAGGTGATACTCTTAAAATGCTAAGAAAATAATTACAACAAGTAATGGCAATCCATGTCCACTCGTTATGAGATTAGCTGATTTCAAGATGATCATATGGTTGAGGTGAGATTAGTTTCAACAATAGATCATTTAGGATTGGATATTGTGTGATATGCTTAGCATTAATGCTTATCATAATTTGTTGGATAGACCTTAGTCTAGTATGATAATACTTTTGCTCATGATTACTGAAGGGATACTGTGACTACTATAAAATATGGAAGAAGGATTATTTTACATCTTCTAAAGAATGAGGGAAGTAAAGATAGGAATGTGTGCATAATGAGGATTTACATATTAGGTAATCAAACTATTTTTAATCACTAGGTGGTAGATCTGCAATAGGTGGCTAAAACAATTTTGAGGTGGCATGCTATAAAATTAGCATATTATATGATGATTAGATTTTAAAGATAAATCAATGGTACCTAGTCTAAAGATGGTAAAAGGTTTGCAATACTTGATTTTAAGGATGAGGTAACTAAAGCCAAGAACTTGAACTCGTTAAGGATTTACACCTTAGGTGATCAGACTATTTCAAATCAAATGGTGGTGGATCTACAATAGGTGGTTGAAAGGATTATGATGCCATAGAGTTATTGAAGAATTTCATGAGTAGACATGATCTAGTTTACTAAAATATTTATAATGAATAGAACATAATGTTACATACATACATATATACATACATACATAAATAAATACATACATACACACACACACACATATATATATATCAAATGAGAATTTTGAGATGTTAAAATTTGATATCATGGATAGAGTCAAACAAAAAAATATTAAATAGAATTTAGTGATACAGTATAGTAGTAAAAATGTAAGTGGTAATTTAGTTAAGAGAAGAGGTTGTGGAAGTAGTAGTAGTAGTAGATTTTCTGATGTTTTTAATTCTATTAGAGATTGGTTGAACACTTGCATCAACAATAGAGTAGTCATGTGTAGATTAAGAGTAGCCTTGGTGGTTGAGATGAGGAAGAGAAGTGCATAAAGAATATTTATAGAATTCACATTTAGATATATTCCAAATATTCATAGTATCCTTGTATAAAATATATTTTATTCACTAGGTGTGTCTAATGTAGAAGCATCCTTGGGTGATTAAAAATCTTGCATCATCGAAAAATATTTATCTTATATTTAAATATTTCACTATTTACTTGGACAGTTTCTTGCTTTCATAGTCTTTGGTCAATCTAGCTAGCTCATATTATTATGTAATTCTTATGGTGTGATCTCTATGTACTTCTTTTTTCTATGTTTGCATCATGAAGCAATATTTCTAGATGAAGATATCTTATTATTGGTTTGGTCAAGTATTTTTAGCTTTCCTTTTCTAATGACCATGTTGGAAAGATCCTATTTACGATGGAGTTTTATGGATTTTGATGCATCTTGGCACATTATTTAATGTTGTAACCTATTTCATTAACCCTCTTGTATATTTTTAAGGACGATGTATTCATATCAGGTATATTCTTATAATTTGTGTTTTTAGCTATATATATTCTAATATATTTTCTTTGTGTTGGAGATTATTGATCAGATAAGCCATCTTGTGGCTTGTGATCTTGTATATAAGTTGGGTAGCATTTCTAGTTAATTAGTACATAGATGCCATATGTATTTTTCAATTGTATGGCAAGAGTGATAGATTATCTAAGCTTCGATGAAGCCTTTGGAAGGTTAGGTTTTGTGGAAGTATGAGAATTCAATGAATGACTAGTTGCAAATTTATTGTACAATAGTTATTATTGACATCGGTATCATAATGAAGATAGTTTTGGTAGCCATATTGATGATAATCTAGTGATTCTTCCATATTATATACATATTGTCTAATTTTTTTTGTATATTTCCATTAAGGCTTACTCTTGGTGCAACTTAGGCATCTTCATCGGGGATTCTCTAATCTTGAATTCATTAAAAAGTGTGTGCACATACCTTGACAAGTCTAAAAAATGAATATCTATCGCATAAAAATAAATGATATAATGGTAATAACACATAAAAGAGAATCATTTTATTTACTATCTAAATCTAGCATTCTATTATACAAAACAACTTTGGAATATAGAAATTGTTGTTAAAGCAGCTCTAATATTTAGGTGTACATATTAAAGAACTTTTAATGTGTTAGGATTTTACACTACTTCTATATTAGACACTAATTAAATGAGAAACTATATGTAAAACATATTAGTAAGAGAAAGGAATATCAACTAAGAAGAGATGTGGCTAAGCATGCCTTCAAATGGTAAGCCCTCTCTAATAGAATTGGTAGAAGGTAACATGAATTTATAAACATGTATGTAGTTACACATTCTAAAGAGTGTGAACCACATTTCATAGTATTGGAGTGCATGTAAATGAGGTTGATCTTTCTAGAGAAACTAATTAAGGATCAAGAGTAAGCATTTTTTTTGTTCTACCATAGACACATTGAACATTGTTTCTAGAGAAGGATATCAAGCCTTTTTTCTACTAATATAGTAATAAATAATTAACGTTTTTCAACTTGGAGTAAAAAATTAAGAAGTATTTACCTTAAAATATTTAATTAATATGTGGTCCACATGACTAATATAATCCAAGGTAATTGGGTTCCATAAACTAATTTATTATTTATAATTTATTCACTTTCATCAATAAATTAAAGATGATTTTAAAAATGAAATATTGTTAGTCTCTTAAAAAATTAAAAAACTTTTCATCATATTAGATGCATGAAATTCCTAATCTATTGTAACTGTTTTGTATTCTCTGGGTTTTGACTACTTAAGCATTTTATCAATGATTCTTATCACACTTCATTATCCATCATCAGAATGAGAGCAAGAGAAGAGAAAGAAAAAATATAATATATCAATGATCCACCCCCCTCCCCCTCCCCACCTCTCTCTTCCTTCACTTTGATGTGCTACATTTTTTCTCTCTATCTCATCAAGACAATGCACCATAGAGTGTGATCCTAGATAATATTGGGAAAAATGTGTCCAAGATATTTAAAAAAAAAAAAAAAAACTACAAATCAATTACTTAATATATGTAAAAAAAATGAAGTCTTAAAAATCTTAAAAGAAAGGCAAAAGCCTACAACATAATGATAACTTGTGAGCCTCTCATGTGGGAGGTCTTGGGTTCGAATCTACCTTCGCTTAACATATAATAATAATAATTAATCTAGGCTTCAACAAATTTTTTGTTGTTTCTGTTTTAGATTGTATTTTACTTTTTACATTAAACTTTCTATCCACACTCTAAAATCCATCATTAGAATGAATGAAAGCTCAAATAAAAATTTAATTAGTACATGGTCCACATGTTTAATAGAATCCAAGGTAATTGAGTTTCATTAAAAATATATTTATTCTTTATAATTTATGCATTTTCATCAATAAATTAAAGATGACTTTGAAAATCAAATATTTTTAATCTCTTAAAAAAAAAAAAAACTCTTCATCATATTAGATACATGAAATTATGAGTCTATTGTAACTGTTTTGTATTGGACAAAAAGAGGGGTAAAATTTTATTAAGATAGAAAGGAATACAACAAGGAGAGCTCAACAAGGAGCTCAATCTTGAGCAAAAAGATCATCAAATTCTTGCACCATCTCAAAGGACAGATGCCTCCTATCCCTAATATTCCAACCCGGATCATGACTAGAAGCCCATTTGGCTAAACAATCAGCAGTTCTATTCCATTCACGAGGAATATACGTGAACCTAATAAACTGAAAAGAGGAAGAGAAGAAAATTATCTGCTTAACAACAGTGGCCAGCTACCAACTAACATCCTCAAGCTCTTGCGAAGAAAGCATGTTCACCACCACCTGGGAATCAGACTCACAGATAATCTTACTCCATCCCCGCAAGCAACACTGTTCCACAGCATATAAAATAGCCTGAGCTTCCATGAGATTGTTAGTATAATCACCCTTATGAATTGAGAAGAAAAATTTAACATCCCCAACACTACAACGAGCCACTCCACCAATACTAGCAGGACCAGGATTCCCATGGGAAGAACCATCAGTGTTAATTTTTAGAACTCCACAGGGAGGAGGAGTCTAGTGCCCATCCCGGTTAACCCGACCCTTCCTCTGATGGTGAAGCTGCCTAGACATAGAAGGAAACCTATGAGCTATAGCCCCATCCCGAAGATGAAAATTGAGGTGATTACAGATAGAAAGATCAACCGGATCCATACCCCCATCAAGCTCACACTTCACAAGAATAGTTTCCTGAAGGGAATGTGATATTTTCCACCAAAGATGCAAAACACCAAGCCGAACATCTTGGAATATGCGAGGATTCCTCTCCAACCAGATATGCCAAAGCATGAAAGATGGGCCAGCAATCCAAGCAACATGGAGAGAAGAAGACTTGGAGGGAGCACTACCCAAGCGGGCCCAAAACTCAGGCAAAGAGGAAGCATGCCGACAAGAGCAACCCCAAGCGCTCCACCAAAGCTGCCATATCTGAGTAGAATAGGAGCAATGGAAGAACATATGGGAGACAGACTCCTCTCCATTACCACACAAAACAAAATAAGAGGGGCCCTAAAATCCACGTTTACAAAGATTATCCTAGGTAAGACAACAGTTGTGAGCCACTAGCCACATGAAAAAATTGCACTTGGACCAAGAAACTTTATTCCAAACTTGCTTCCACCAAGGGAGCTCAGCATCCCCAAATAATTGTCTAGTTATCTCCTGATACCCAGCAGAGACATGATATTTACCAGACAAGGTACCACCCCAAGCCAAAACATCTAGACCAAGCAAAGAAGAACACTCTCTAAAGGCCAAAATTTGAGAAAGTTGCAGACGATCCATGTCTGTACCTCCAGGAGGCCAATTGGAAGGATGCTTCCATCTATAACCAACAATAGGTCCCAACTGATAAGGGGTCTTGTAATGAGCTACTTTATCCCATCCAACGGCAAGGAAAGAGTCACAAAGAGGCTGAAGATGAGTGTATATGGATAAAATGGAAGGGAAGCCATCCCAAGCATCAGACCAAAAAAAAGCCTGAGAACCTCCTTTACATATCCAGAACAGACCCCTCTTCACCAACATCGCACCTGTCTTCAAAGTATGCCAAACCATTGAGCCACGACCTTCAAGAGGAAGTGCAAAAACAGAGCAAGGATCAGCACCATGAAAATATTTATGAGTGATAATACGAGCCCAAAGTTGATGTTGTCCAGAGCACCATCGCCAATAAAGTTTAGTAGCCAAAGCTTGACTACTCAATAGAGCAGATCGAAGACCAAGACCACCCTCCTTTTTAGGCCTACAAACAGTTACCCAATTAACCAAGCTCCATTTAGTACTACTCAAATTACCACTCCAAAGGAATTTTTGAGAAAGAGCATCAAACTCCTTGAAAAAGTAAATAGGTGCAGCGTGAACCATGCTTCTATAAGTAGGAAGAGCTTGGATAATAGCTTGAAGAAGAGTAACCCGGGTAGCAGTAGAAAGCCATCTATGAGTCCAATGATTTACCTTATCTTGAAGCTTGGTAATCAAATTTTGCCAGAAGAGACGTGGCTACCTGGAAACAGTAATAGGAATGCCAAGATAAGTCAAAGGAAGTGATCCGATCTGAAATTATAGGATACCAACAATCCTATGCTGAATAGAATCAAGAGTGTTAAAAAAGTAAATGGAAGATTTGTGCTCATTAACTTTCTGGCCTGACACTGCCAAATAAATGTCCAAAGCATGTCGAAAGGCTTCAACTTCCTTGATCCTAGCAAGACCGGCAAGAGCAGAATCATCAACAAATTGAAGATGGGAAAGAGAAGGTAAGCCATTACCCCACCGCCAGCCTTGAATAGAATTCTGGGACACCTGATGCTTAATGAATCTGCCCAAGCCTTCAGCCATAATGATGAATAGATATGGGGAGAGAGGGTCACCCTGGCGGAGGCCTCTAGAAGCACCAAATAATTGAGAAGGTTGACCATTAATAAGAACAAAAAAAGAGGCAGAAGTAACACAACTCATAATCCAACTCACCCAATCAGAGCTAAATCCAAAAGAAAGAAGAATACTCTTTAGGAAGCTCCATTTAACTCTATCGTAGGCCTTAGCCATACCCAACTTAACAAACATGGCTCTCTCCCTTGAAGTAGCCATAGAGTGAATAGCCTCAGTAGCAATAACCACCCCATCCAAAATTTTTCTGCCAGCAACAAAACCACCTTTTTCTTTTGAGATAATAATGGGAAGCCACCTTTTTAGTCTCTCAGCAATCAACTTAGTAATAACTTTGTAAACCACATTACATAAGGCAATTGGTCTAAAAAACTCCAATTGATTAGCACCCTCTCTCTTAGGAATAAGAGTCAAGAATGTAGAGTTCAAAGCTCGAAGCATCTGCTTGCTAGCATAGGATTCTTTAACCACCTCCAAAAAATCATGATTAATGATGTCCAAAATTCCTGAAAGAATTCAACTGGAAAGCCATCAGGACCAGGAGCCTTCCCCTTAGGCATGCCAAAGACCACCTCCTCCAGCTCTTCCAAAGAGATTGGATGCATGAGATAATCATTCATTTCCTGAGTGATAAGGGAAGGAATATAGGACAAAATAATATTTTCTTCATTATCAGCAGGAGGAGAGTCCTCATAGAAGAGGGTAGAGAAATACGAAATAGCCTCCTGGAACAAAGCTGGCAAGGAATTTAGTTGGATACCTTGAGAATTAACCAAAGAAGAGATAGTGCTCTAATTCCGGTGAGATTGCACTGTTTTATGGAAAAAGGCGGTGTTTCGATCACCTTCCTGGAGCCAATCAACTCTAGCCTTTTGCTTCCAAAAAATTTCCTCTCGAAGTTTCCATTCTTCTAGAGCTCTAGATGCAAGGGATTCAGCCTTGCCAAGACCCTCTGAGAAACCTCGATCTCTAATTTCCCTTGTGATGACATCAAGATCTTCTTGAGCAAGCCTCTTCATAAAGTGAAGGTTCCCAAAGCATTTCCTATTCCATATCTTGAGCTGCCTTTTAACATATTGAAGCCTTTTAGAAAATGAGAACATAGCAGTACCATATGCAGGAGCACCATCTTTCCACCAACAGAAACAAAATCATGAAGAGAGGAGTCACGAAGCCACATCAATTGGAACTTAAAAGGAGGATGCTTCGGAACATAAGCCCCTATAGCAGAAAATTTGATTGGCCAATGATCTGAACCCCTCCAATCAAGGATTTCTGAAGAAATAGTAAGGGTGCCACTAACCCAGAAGCAAGAAACAAGAAATCTACCCAGACATTCTGAGATAGCAGCAACACCAGTCCTGCGATTATTCCAGGTATAGAGACCATTAGAAGGCTTAACATCAAAGAGATACAAAAGAGATATGTGTTGCCGAAGAAGAGCAGAAGAAGGCCCCAATCTAGCCAAACCACCATGCTTCTCCTCCAAACTTAAAACTGAATTGAAGTCCCCTACTAACACCCAAGGATGATAAGGATGACAATTTCTAACATATTGAATATGTTCCCAAAGTTCCTCCTTTCCCACAAGATCAACAGGTGCATACACATTAGTAACCATGATTACCTCTCCCGAGGCTAGAGCAAAAGCTACCATAGAGAGAGCTGAGCGAGAAGACATCCAGCCAAGAGGAGAAATTTTTTGAGGATCCCAAAATATAGCTAAACCACCAGCACTACCTGTTGCCCCAACACACTAGCATTGGTCATGAGACCAAATACTAGAGGCATGTTGGACCATAGACTCCACAGAGAGCTTAGTCTCTTAGATACAAAAAACATCAGGACTATGATCAACCACCAAGTTATGAATAGCCTTTTGTCTAGGGATGCTATTCAACCCCCTTACATTCCATGAGAGAATAATCATCATTGGGTAGAATTGGAAAAATGAGAATCCAAAGGTTTCACTGAACCACACTCAATCAATATATCTCCTATGAGTTTAATCTTCTCTTGGTCTGTTTTGCGCCCACTCCTTAGAGGGGGAGTAAAAGAAGTCTGCTCAAAGGGTTGAGGCGTCAACCCCAAGGGGAGAGGAGATCCCTTGCCCTTACCTGATGGTAGCACATCCTTAACCATGTTAGCCAAAACAACATCATTATCCTCCACCACTGCAGGAGTCACCAGAGCCTCTGTCACAGGAGCTACAGGGACCTCACAGTTTTGATATACTACAACTTGGGATGCCCCACAAGCATCATTAGGAACATATCTCTCATTTGGGCAAACTAGATTAGAAGAGATAGGAGGAGGAATACCCTCCTCTAGAACCATACTATCCAGCACCTCAAAGCGGTTAAAACTTGAATCAGATAATCTTTCTTTCAAAGGCCTCTTTTGACCACGTCCCTTAGCTCGAGGGCAAACATGGGTAAATCCATCCTTATCCTGCATTTGAGCCTTACCCTTACCTGTAGCATCTTGCAGATTCATCCCCTTGGTAGTATTAGCCATTTGAGATTGTCCTTTCTCTATAGTATCTGCCAAACCACCAGAATTGCCAGCTATAGAACCATCCACTCCTTTGAAACTCGAGTTAAGGGGCACTGACGCTGTAAATGACCATACTCATGACAAATCCGGCAACGAAAAGGGAGGGATTCATAATCTAACTGCTGCACCCAAGAAGAATCCCCCAGACAAATTTCCAAAGAATCTGGTAATGGGTTATTCAAATTAATTTCAACACAAATTCTAGCATAAGAAATAACCTTTTTATCGAGGGATTGATGTGCGATCGCAGTCGGCTTCCCCAACAAAGCAGTAATTTTTCGAAGGATGTCTTCACACCAAAATTCCAAGGGAAGACGAGGCAAGCGAACCCAAACTAGCACTGTTGAAGGGAGATCCTCAGCATAATTAAAACCTGAATGCCAAGGTTTGACAAATAACCCCACATGGTTGTAGAAATAAAGGCCTCCTTCAAAAACATGATCATGATCAGACATGCAAGAGAATACAACAAAAAAATAACTATTCCCTACCAACATAATCTCCATATCGCCTTCCACCTACCATGAGCGGTGGATCCATGCCTCAAGAGTAGATAGGGAAATTCAGATTCCAAGAAATTTGCATATCAAAGCATGCTTGGTCCAATAATCAATGTCCTCCATTACATTCGTTGGAGGAATAACCAGAACAGGGCGATCATGGCTACGCGGAAAACAACCATTAACTTTTTTCAGCTTGGAGCTCTCCTCTGAATAAAACGATTCAGATCGCATTGCATGCATAGTTGGAGAAGAACCATCTGTTCTCACCAACGCAGAAGAAATCCCAGGCCCTACCATGCAATCAAGAAAACCCCAATCCAAAATTGACTGCAGAAAATTTCCAAAAACACCCACGCAAATTATGTCCAGTAGCTAGCAATCCAAACAGAACAAAAAAAATAGTAAAGATCAAACACCAAGAACAGGCTAGGGGAAAAACCCTAGCCCAGCCGCTCAACCTCCATGTTCTTGCTTGCAGAAATGTCCAAACCCTACCCGATCACCGCTCCTCCCTTTATCGTCAACTGTTTTGTATTGGTTTTCACTATTTAAACAATTTATCAATGATTCTTATCACATTTCATGACCTATCATCAGAATGAGAGCAAGATAAAAAAGAAAAATATATAATAATCAATCAAGAAAAATAATCTTCTACAATTCATCATAATTTATTTTGTTATTTCTGTTTTAGATTTTATTTGACTTTTTTCATTAACATTTCTGTTCACACTCTGCAATCCATCATTAGAATGAATGAATGAAAGTTCACAATACCTCTTTCAGAATATTCAGTATGTCTTTCTTCATAATAATAAATACGAAAGAGATGGAAGAGAATTATGTAATATTTGTTTCACCTTTTCAAAATCCGCCTCTCTAACTGTCTATAAAACAGTTTCAAGATCAAAGAGAACAATCGTATATCTCGATGACACTTTGAAACATTGAATAACTGAAAAATAAAGCAAATGAGGTAGTAGTGATCTGGGAAGCACCAGAATTGGCGGTTCAGATCCAGCTTCTAGCAATACAACTAAGTAAATCAGCAGCTTTTGATAAATTTTAAGCTACTAACCTGGTTTTGAGCAGCGATTAAATAAGCAAACGACTTGTACAATCGTTAGCGAGTGAAGCGCGATACCTCCAAGAAGAGAAGCGACTAGCCATGGCTTAGAACAGTGAAGGCTCCAAAATTGAGCCCACAGAACCCTCCACCATTTCCTTCGGTAAGCATTTAAGGATCTTGAAACCTTCTCAATCTGTTCATAACATGGTATGTCAGTGGCCGGGATAGTGACAGAGTTCCAGAGCCAAGCGACATCTTCATCGCTTCCAAGCTTATTGGCGATGATACCTCGTCGTCTCAACCGAGCCACGTCGACACTGGTGTTGACCAGGTCGTTCATGAACACCACGTACCTCGTTATTATCTTCTCCTCCTCCTCCCATTGCGTCTCCATCACCAGAAGGTTTCTCAGCATCACTTCTGATCTGTCGTCTACTGTGAATTTGGGGAGGTACAGTATTAACTTTCTCTCATTGAAATGTATGTGGCTGATACCTTTGCCCTTCAGTGACTTGAATTTCACGCCTTTGCTATGCAGCTCCTCTATCGTTGGAACGTGACGATTATCCTCCTCTGCTGTGCCCCGGAAGTACGTTTGATAGGATTCTCTCATTAACCAAATGACTAGCCATACAACCCATATGAGTAAAACAGGGGAAAGCAGGAACACAAATATTAGGCCAAAGACAACCCTAATTAGCTTGATAATTATATATTTGAAATGCTTCTTGTGGATTCTCTGACCATGCCGCCGTGTAGAACCAAATAGGAGTGCAGTGTGATCGGCTTCACTTTGACGGTTGTCCTCCTCTCTAGTAGAAGGAGATGGGATTGGTTTATTGTCGATCATATATTCACCAAGCAACTGCAGGATATGAATTCTGTTCTTGTACGTCCGGCTGCCGGCTATCCCATTTACTTCAATAGGAGACAAGTTTTTCAGTGCTGGCTCGAACCAGTAATCTTCCGTCGGCTTCTCCAGCGCCTTCCTGACCTCTTCCAAAACCCACAGTGGTAACTGGTTCTCCAATTTGAACATATCTTTAGCTATTTCGGTCAACAAAGGGTGGTGATTGTCCCTCTTAAGAATATGCTGCAACACGGTCATCCTTAATCCCTCACTCGTTCCGGTCCCTTCTTCCTGTCCCTGAGGACTTGTTCCATCTTCAAAACCATCGAGGACTTGTACAAGGAAACAACCATCTCGCGCCAACATCCAGGAGAGCCCATCAAGCCGATCTTCTTCCGGAAATCTGCCGACGACTTCTATGCCATAGTTTTTCTGTAGGCGGCCCATGTGACTTCTAAGCTTTTTCGCCAATGATTCGATACCGCCTCCGCTCAACTGCCCATTAAACCTACGAGCGACTTCTGACTTGAAATTTTCAGAGACAGTCAAGTTTTCTGCGCGGCCAGAAAGTTGGAAATGTCGAGGACCGAAGGAGATCTGTTTGGGATGGTAGAAGTACCGCGTCTGGTCATTCTTCAAACACGATGGAACGTCATAAAATACGTCCTTCTGAAGGACTGCGGATACCTCCCCTAAACTTTCTCTCACGTCAATCGTCCACTTCTCCCAAACTCCCATCTTCCCCAAATATCTTCAACGTACCTCTGATGTTAACCACACTACAATTTACTTCTAAAATTGCGTTTCTCGCCATTCTGATATGTCTCCCTTGGTCAATACGTTCACGAAAAGTCGGAGTGTTTGTAAGGAAATTTTTGACTGGATATTTTGGCTTTTCGTTTTGAGGCGTAGATTCCTGTCACATTCAAAGTCAATATTGGAAACATCGAGGACGACGTATCTCAAACACCGTACACTAAAAAATACGAAATGAGTTGTGAGCAGCACATGGGAAGGTTCGTCCTCTCAATCCGGGATGCTCGTCTTAATTAATGTATAACTCATTTGGAATAAGTCAGTGTAACAGAGATGCCGCTCAGGCCAAATAAAGAAAGGTTAGAAAAAGTCAAAACTCTGTCATTGGGAAGGTTAGATAAAGTCAAAACTCTTAGGAAGGAAGACAATAATAAGGGATTTGAAGTCAATGCAGATTCGTATTTTACATGATTTATGTTCAAGGTTAGTTTTGAAGATTAGTATGATTTCATAAAAGTTCATCAAATCATTAAGAGCAATTTGGGATGACTAATATTAGAAGACTTATTCAAGGTGTATTAAATGACCACTACTAATATGATTAAGGAAATGGTGACCACTAACATAATTTAGAAAATGCTAAATAATGGGATTGTGGAAGAAAAAAGATTACATACAAATTTTGAATGTTAAATTTTTTTAAATGGTGTTGAAGATCAAGAAGACTTGATATTATTAAAGGTAGAGTGCTAGTAGACATCACATTATTTCTATCATTGAGAAATTTCATATTTAAATTATCAACAAGTAATAGTAATGACAACAAAAGGTGGTCTACAAATCAAATGTAAGTAGATGTTTAGGATTATCTAATATATTAAGTTTTATGTTTCAACGCTGTCCAAAATTATAAGTGTAAACTTTCATGGGCATTTAACAACAATATAAGATAGCAGGAGATTCTCATTGATTTCTTATGTGACATGTTGCTTGGGTAAGAAGAGAATATGCATGTGGCTAGCAAAGAAACATACAATAGAGGAGGATATGAATCAAAAGGACATTTGTGATTACTATCCACAATTAGAATAGAAGATAACATCATCTCACTACGAAAGAGTAAAATGGTCCATTTAATATGTATAATATTAAGATATAATAAATAACTTTAAATATAATAAGTAGGAGATATTTTCCACAACAAGTATAAAGCTATCACATGAATAAACTATGTAGATTTTTAGTCAAAATCATGTGAACCACTACTCATGAAACTTGGGTCAATGAGTTTGACTCAAAGATTACACAATTGAATCCTCATAGCAATATCATAAAATTTGAACATGTTATCGATAGATATATTGTTCATTATTTTTTTAAGAATTTAGATAAATAAGGATAGAAATTTCATAAAGTACCATACAATATATTGAAATAACCTATCAATTAAGATCATGTTAGATTATGGTGACTAATCAGGAAAGTACTGTACATACTTCATAAATAGTGGGCCGAC
Source organism: Cupressus sempervirens (assembly GCA_028749045.1). Classification (NCBI taxonomy): domain Eukaryota; kingdom Viridiplantae; phylum Streptophyta; class Pinopsida; order Cupressales; family Cupressaceae; genus Cupressus; species Cupressus sempervirens. The sequence goes on along the minus strand of CM053786.1, from coordinate 205,966,517 downwards.
ATGGTAGCCGAATATTATGGCTGACATATGGCTGACATGTTATAACCCTAAAGCGGTTTAATACTTGTATAAAAGGGTTTAGGGTTGGGTATTTTTTATTATGTTGTGATGCAATGATGCGAAATTGCCTCTTGCAGCGGTATTGAGTTGTAAGGGATTACTGATTGTAATCAGGTTGTAATCACTAGATTGTAATAAGATTGGACTTTTTGTTTTGGTGGACGTAGCCCAGTGATTGGGTAAACCACGTTAAATCTTGGTGCCTTGTGTTCATTTCTGTGTGATCTATTATTTTCTGTTATTGGTTATATTTGCATGTAGTTTTATTTCTGTCCGTGGTTTATCCTAACAAGTGGTATCAGAGCGAGGTTGTCTTTCAGTTATCCTCTGCAGGAAAGTCTCACAGTTAAGTGGGTGTCTCACGGTTGAGTGGGAGCGATGGAAGATGAGGGAAAGCTGATGGTTGACAGGTTTAATGGGCAGAACTTCCAGTTATGGAAGATGCAAATGGAAGACTATCTATATCAGAAGGATTTATGGAAGCTGTTGGAAAGCAAAGCCAAGAATCAGGGAACTATGTCAGAGGCTGAATGAGATCTTTTGAAAAAAAAGGCACTCGGAAGCATTCGGTTATGCTTGGCACGATCAGTGGCATTTAATATTAAAAAAGCAAAGATGACAGAAGATTTGATGAAAACCCTATCGACACTGTATGAAAAGCCCTCCGCTTCAAACAAGGTATTTCTCATGAAGCATTTATTTAATATGAAAATGGCAGAAGGTGGATCTATTGCAGATCATTTAAATGAGTTTAATACTATTAATAGTCAATTATCTTCTGTGGGGATCAATTTTGATGAAAAAATTAGGGCTCTCTTGATTTTGTGTTCTTTGCTTAAAAGCTGGAATGGCTTGGTAATGACAGTGAGTAATTCTGTTCCTGGATCTAGTACCGTAAAATATGATGATGTGATCGGTGTTGTTTTGAGTAAGGAAACTCGTAGGAAATCCTCAAGTGGATCTACATCAGGAAGTGCTTTGAATGCACAAAGTAGGGGCAGAATGACTGAAAGAGGAAGTAACTCTTGAAATCATGGGAAATCAAGAGGAAATTCAAAGGGGAGGAGGTCTCAATCGAGAGGACCAAATGATTGCTGGTACTGTGGGAAACTAGGGCACAAAAAGAAAGATTGCTGGAATCGAAAGAAAAATGAAGGAGATAAATCAGATGGAGACAAGGAGGCAAATGTGGTAAGTAAAAAATCCAAAGAGGATGCTTTGCTTCTATCTTTAGAGAGTGTTGACGATTCATGGGTTTTAGATTCTGGTGCTTCATTTCATGCTACACCTCATAGAGGTTATTTCATTGATTATGTCCAAGGGAATTTTGGGCTTGTTTATTTGGGGGATAATGAACCCTGTCAAATTGTTGGAAAGGGAAAAATTAAGATTAAGTTGCAGAATGAGAATCATTGGCTACTACATGAGGTAAGACATGTTCCAAAACTAAGTAGGAATTTAATTTTAGTAGGGCAACTCAGTGATGAGGGTTGTGTAGTTACTTTTAATGATAAAAAATGGAAGGTTTCAAAAGGTTCCCTTGTAGTAGCAAAAGGTGTGAAAGTAGGCACCTTCTACCTTTGTATAAGTCATATTGTTCCTTCTACTTTGATTGTTTCAGAGAAAAATGAATGTTCAGGAACAATTGCTGTAGTTGAGCAAGGAGAACGAATAACCGCTATAGATTCTGATACAACGCTGTGGCACAATAGACTTGGGCACATGAGTGAAAAAGGTATGAAAGTACTTCATTCAAAGAAAGTTTTACCAGGTCTGAAATGTGCCAATATGGATTTCTATGAAAGTTGTGTGTATGGAAAACAAAAGAGAGCGAACTTTGTAAAAACTGGATAGGAAAACAAAAAGGAGAAATTAGAGCTTGTGCATACAGATGTATGGGGACCAGCTCAGGTATCTTCCCTTGCTGGCTCTCATTATTATGTTACATTTATTGATGACGCAACTAGAAAAGTATGGGTTTATTTCCTTAGACAGAAATCTGATGTATTTCAAACTTTTATGAAATGGAAATGCTTGGTTGAAAATGAGATTGGTAAGAAATTAAAATGTCTTAGATCTGATAATGGTGGTGAGTATTGGAGTCATGAATTTGAAGATTATTTCTCCACTAATGGTATTCATAGACAGAAAACTGTTCCAAGGACTCCACAGAAAAATGGAGTGGCTGAACGCATGAATAGGACTATAATGGAGCGTGCAAGGAGCATGAGGTTGCATGCTGGGTTGCCCTTACACATGTTGGCAGAGGCTGTCAATACTGCAGTATATTTGATTAATAGAGGTCCCTCTACTCCTTTGGGTTGTGGTATTCCAAAGGAAGCATGAACTGGTAAGAAGGTGAGTTATTCTTTTCTCAAGACCTTCGGTTGTGAAGCTTTTGCTCATATAGACTCTGAAAATAGAACCAAGCTAGAAGCTAAATCAAAGAAATGTATCTTTGTTGGATATGGCATTAATGAATTTGGTTATAGGCTTTGGAATTTTGAAAATCTTAAAATTGTTAGAAGTCAGGATGTCATATTCAATGAGAAAGTGTTGTACAAAGATCTGTTGCAGCAACATGAGAAGAAAGAAGATGATTATGTAGTGCTGGATGATACTCCAAAAGCTAATGTTCTAGCCATTTCTCATGATGTGCAACAACTGCAACAACAAATACCACACACACCAGTGAATGTTAGATGATCAATGAGGCAAATTAGACCTCCACAAAGGTTTTCTCCCTCTTTGTATTCTATTTTACTTACTGATGTTGGTGAACCTAAAAGTTATGATGAAGTTGTGTAGGTGGATGCTAAGATTCAGTGGGAGTCTGCAATGAAAGATGAAATGGAATCTTTACTGCAAAATAAGACATGGGATTTGTGCAAGTTGCTTGTAGGTAAAAAGGCTTTACAGAATAAGTGGGTTTACAGGTTGAATGAAGAGGAAGGAGGTAAGAAAAGATTTAAAGCCAGGTTAGTTGTAAAAGGATTTGCATAGAAAAAGGTAATTGATTTTGTTGACATATTTTCTCCTGTTGTTAAAATGACTTCTATTCGTGCTGTTTTAAGTCTTTTGGCTTGGATTTGGTGATTTGGATGAAGAAATATATAGGGCTCAGCCACAGGGATTTGAGGTCAAAGGTAAGGAGAACTTAGTGTGCAAATTGAAGAAAAGTTTATATGGCTTGAAGCAAGCACCTTGGCAATGGTATCTGAAATTTGACAGGTTTATGCATGAGCATGGCTATAACAGGTGTCATTTAGATTATTGTGTTTATTTTAAGAGGTTGGATGATGATAGCTACATTATTTTATGTCGATATGTTGATGATATGCTTGTAGCTGGGTCTAACATGGATCATATTAAGAGGCTAAAACGCCAGTTAGCACATGCATTTGCTATGAAGGATCTAGGGGCAACAAAATAAATCCTTGGTATGAAGATTTGTAGAGATAGGAACAATAGAACATTGACACTATCTCAGGCTGATTATGTTGAGAAGGTGTTGCAATGTTTCTCTATGGAGAATGCTAAAGCTGTCAGCACACCTTTACCTGGTCATTTGAAATTGACTAAGGAGATGTGTCCCAAGACACAAGAAGAGGAGGATAAGATGTCCAAGGTACCCTATGCTTCAGTTGTAGGAAGCTTGATGTATGCTATGGTATGCACTAGGCCAGATATTGCACATGCAGTGGGAATCATTAGCAGGTATATGAGTCATCCAGGATTTGAGCATTGGAATGTTGTCAAGTGGATTCTTCGATATTTGAGAGGAACATCCAATAAGTGTTTACACTTTGGGGGCTCTACTATTGATTTATAGGGCTATGTTGACTCAAATTTGGCTGGGGATATTGATACCAGGTGGAGTACTACAAGTTATGTCTTTACTGTTTGTGGGGCAGCTGTGAGCTAGGTTTCTAGGTTACAAAATATTAATGCTCTATCCACTACAGAGGCAGAGTATGTTGCTACTACAGAGGTAGCCAAAGAGATGATATGGCTTCAGTTCTTTTTGGAAGAATTGGGACATCCTCAAAAGGATAATTATTTGTTCACAGATAGTAAGAGTGCCATTCATCTTGCTAAGAATTCAGCTCTGCATTCTAAGACTAAACACATACAGTTGCAGTACCATTTCATTCGATCAGTTTCGAAGGATGGACAGTTAAAGCTGGAGAAGATACATACCAATGACAATCTAGCATATATGTTGACAAAGGTTGTAACAAGGGAGAAGTTGAACTCCTCTTCAGCTTTTGTTGGTCTTTTAGACTGAACATGAATAAAAGAATAGCAGAGTCTAGGGAGGTTCGATCTAGTGGGAGCCTCATGTGGTAGTGGTATTGGTACAAGATCAGTCTCCAAGTGGGAGATTAGTGTTTAGTGTGGAGCTTGATTAGTCCCCAAGTGGGAGATTGTTAGATTATGGTGACTGATCAAGAAAGTACTGTACATACTTCATAAATAGTGGGGTTCGGGGCATCGCCCCGAAAAAACTTTTGGGCCATGGCTGACATGGTAGCCATCATATTATGGCCGACATGTTATAACCGTAAAGCAGTTTAATACTTATATAAAAGGGTTTAGGGTTGGGTATTTTTTATTATGTTGTGATGCAAAATTGCTTCTTGCGGCAGTATTGAGCTATAAGGGATTACGGATTGTAATAAGATTGGACTTGGTATTTTGGTGGACATAGCCCAGGGATTGGGTGAACCACGTTAAATCTTGGTGCCTCGTGTTCATTTCTATGTGATCTATTATTTTCTGTTATTGGTTATATTTGCATGTAGTTTTATTTCTGTCCGTGGTTTATCCTAAAAAATCATACTATTGAAATTTTTGGTGTAATTAAATATTCACTAATTACACTTACTTAAGCTTACTTAGGATAATTTATTGCATAGTAGTGTGTGATTAAGACACTTCGGAGTTTGCACCTCAATTAAACACATGGTGTAGGAGAATTCCACTCTAGGTAGTCATAGTTGTTATCTCATTCCACCTTTAGTGCACTTATCACATTATCATCCTCATCATCGCACATACTTCATTGCATAATGGAGGATGGTCCACCTTTGGTGGGCATGTGATTCCACCTTGTGTGGGCGATAGCTTATCTTCTCCTTATCATTGTCTCTTATCACCTCTCCTATTTAAGGAGGCATACTATGTACATTTCAAATCAATTCATTGGATGTCAATCAAGTCCATTATCAATAATAGAATTTTTGCATCTTCATGCAATTGTCTTGCCAGTCATTTATGGAAGTTATCTTGGTCTTTGATTTGATCCTGGGGGTGTTGTAGAGTCACCTAAAACTCTAATATAGTATTAGAGCTCTCATGGTGTGAAGACTTCTTCTCAAGAAGTGCAATCTTGACTTGACTTATTGTTGGTGCAACATTGACAATTTGGACATCACAATTTGGAGGAGATTTTGGTAGTTGTATTTTTTGACCTTCTATTGGATGTGAAAATTAGAGCTTGTTGGTGTAAATCAGAGGTTCGCACATATAGAGGAGGTCTAAAAAACCCTAAATCAAATTTTGTTTCATCCAAATTGGACATTTGAGGCCAAATCTAGAGCCATTTGATTTTTGAAGATGTGGCAATAGTGATTCAAAAAAAAATTATTTCAAAGGCAATTTTCAAACAATGATATCTCCCTCATACAAACTCCTTTCTCGGAGCAATTTTTTTTTGTTTTGGGATAGAATATCACAATCTACATAGTGGTGTAGGTGATTTTGGATCTCTGTCTCTAAATTTTTTTGAAAATCACAAATCCCATTTTCCCAACTTTTAAGGCTCTATTTGGGCACATTTAGTAACATTTTTAGGTGCATTTTTTTTTGAAAGTGCATGATATTTCCTCCAATTTCTAGATTTGTAACTAGATTTCAATGATTTGGAGTTGACATATGACTTTCAAAAATAGATCTTCTTTGGCTATATTTTTCACTTGGTGAATACTTGGATTTCAATTTTTTAAATTGAATTGGTAATTTGAAGGAGTTATCAGTTGATTTCAGTCATCATTTGATTTCATTATGGATTTTTCAAAAGTTCCATTACTCACTCCATATAACTATCATGAATAGAAACAAGTAGTTTCTAATCAGTTGATGAGTATTGGATTGCTTAGAATTATTCTTGGATAGAATCTTGAACCAGATATAGGTGTTGCAGAAAGAAAGAAATGGTTTAATAGAAGGGATAAAGCACTTGGCTCTCTTAGATCTACCATCTCCAATGATTTGTTATATCATATTGCATCCTATACACATCTTTGGTAAATCTAATAGAATAAGAAAATTCAAATTGGAAAATGAGCTTCTAGGTCTAAGTCCATGTGATTCTAACAATGAGCAAGACTTTTTCTCTAAGTTCAATTCCATTAGATTGGAGCTTTCTAATTGTGGCATTACTAAAGATGATGAGCAATTGAAATTATGTATTCTTTCCAAGCTAGGTCCTAAATATTCAATATTTATTTCAACATTCTATGCTACTATGGATGCTCTTGGTAGTGCATACAAAATGTCTTCTCTTGATAAATTTGTAGCTCAGCTCACAAGGGCACAAGAAAAGTTAGTACACATGGGTCAATTGAATCCTTCAAAGCATCGAACATTGGTTGCAAATGAATCCACTCCAAAGGCTCCCAAAGGAAAGGGAAACAAACAACATAAGGATCCTAAGCAACATGACAAAGGTGATGACTCTCCTTCACAACTTAATATTGAATCCAAGTCCTCTTCAAGAGAGGAATCATCTAGAAGAAAGAGAGATAAATGTGCTTATTGAAAAAAGATAGGACATGATAAGCATAACTGTTTCCATAAGAAGATTGATGAGCTCACTCACATTCTTCAAAAGAATAGTATCTAGTTGCCCACATCACTGTTTTCTCCTTCTTCTCAATATCAGGCAACTGCTACATCTACATCTACATCATCATTTAGAGGCAAAGGAAAAGCACTCATTACTTCCACACATCCTGAGCAAGGTAAATGGCTTTTTGATTCAGGTGCATCACGTCATATGACATCTTCTATAGATATGTTTTCTTCTAGTGAGCCTGGTAATTCTCCACCTATATTGATGGGTAATAATACATACATGAAGGTTTGTGGGAAAGGTTCTATTCCTATGGGATAGGGTTCAGTTAATGATGTTCTTTGTGTACCATCCTTGACAAATAATATCCTTTCCATTTACCAAATTACTCATGGGGCACAAGATAAAATTGTTGAGTTCACTCCTGATTATGTCTATATTAGGGACATGGAGACTAGAGATGTCATAGCTATGGGAGTTCTTAATCATACATCATGCTTCTATTCTTTTGCACATTTTGGTGATAATGATGATGATATTCATGATGTAGCGAACTCTTTATCAAGGGTGAATAATTCATATGAGGAGAACATTGGAAACTTGAATCATTTTGTTCTTGAGACAAGAGTTGAACTTCCTACTCCTCCACCTCCTACTTCTTCAAACATGAGTTCTACTATTCAGCAAGATGATCTTTATGCTTCAAATCTTGCAGTGGGGGATGAATTCCTAGATGCTCTTTCAAATGAGTCTCATAATGTAGATTCGGTTAATACATCCGAGGAGGTTTTCCTTTAAGAGACTTCTTCACCTTCTTTGGAGATTGGATTTCCCAACTCTTCATGTTCTCTTGATTTTTCACATCTCATAGGTTAGCTTGATGGTGTGATAGAATCTTTGAGCTTGGAGACACCTATTCAGTTTTCAAAGATGCATACATGTAGAACTTCTTCCTCCTTCCTCACTTTTTACATGGATTGGCTTCTTCATCTTTTGATGTATTTATCTCTTCCTAAGGAGAGACATGTTTCTTGTTGGCATTGGATTATATTTTGCTTGTAGGTACTCTTCATCTACATTGGAGCTTCTTCGTCATGGGGGAGATATCATATCTCCTTATTTCCTTCCTATGGGGGTGGGGGGGAGGTTCATTATTTCTATATACATTATGTATGCAATGTTTGGGGGGTCTTGAGTACTCCATCCATCCATGCATCTTGTTTTCATCTCTCTTTTTGGGGGAAGGTTTTTCTCGTGAGGTTTTCTCTCTTTCTCCATTTTATGAGAGATTACATTTCATGTATTGCATTGCATATTGTACATGGGTACCTAAAATGGCCAAGTAGCCAAGATCCATCTTGCATTGTGAGTTTAAGTGTATTCCCCTAAGTTGCACTTAAGGGGGTTCGTTGGCATAATTAAATATTCACTAATTAAACTTACTTAAGCTTACTTAGGATAGTGCATTGCATGGTAGTTTTTGATTGAGACACTTAGGAGTTTGCACCTCAATTAAACACATGGTGTAGGAGAATTCCATTGTAGGTGGTCATAGTTGTTATCTCATTCCACCTTTTGTGTACTTATCACATTATAATTGTCATCATCGCACATACTTCATTGAATAATGTAGGATGGTCCACTTTTGGTGGACATATGATTCCACCTTGTGTGGGTGATAGCTTATCTTCTCCTTATCATTGTCTCTTATGACATTTCCTATATAAGGAGGCCTATTATGTACATTTCAAATCAATCCATTGGATGTTAATCTAGTCCATTATCAATAATAGCATTCTTGCATCCTCATGCAATTGTCTTGCCAATCTCTTGTGGAAGTTATCTTGATCTTTCATTTGATCCTAGGGGTGTTGTAGAGTCATCTAAAAATATAATAGAAATCAACTAAAAAATTACAATACACACAATATTATACACCTATGTTATACAACACTTCTATATCTTGAATGGGGTAATCTTTCTCTAAGATATCTTGTAGGTGAGCTAGCGACACTTATTGTGAGGCTAATGGTGCTTCTAGAGGGATTGCCATGATGTGGAATCTTGATAAGGGATTGGTAGTAGGTATCTCAACCAACACCCATTTTGTTGCCTCTAAATTCAGCAACTAGTTTGATAGCTAGACTATTTTTAATTTTTATGCCCCTAATACTCGTAATAGTAGGCTTGTTATTTTGGATGAGGCCACCACTATGGATGATTCCATAAGACCAAGAAATATCTTATGTATGGGGGATTTCAACACCCCTTTGTACTCCATGGAGAAGATGGGGGGACTGGAGGACTTCTTAGATAGTATGCAAGATCTAAAGGATTTCTTGAGAAGAAACGATCTGATAGATATTGATCTCTAGGGTTTGGCCTTCACTTGATCTAACAAAAAAGTTGCAAAATATTTGATCTAGGTTAGGCTTCATAGGACCCTCATATTTTTTAGATGGGACATTCTTCAGCATACTAACCTAAAGGCTTAGCCTAGGACCATCTCGACACAATATTTAATCAAACGGAGGCATTTCAGATGCGAGATTATGTGGCACTTGAATTTTGATTTCAGAGACTATATTACATGTTTGTGGAAGGACCTGATGGAAGGTATGACCATGTTCTAAATTCCCAAATAACTTGAGAGAATTTGTAAGGAGGTTAAGGAATGGTGCAAATTGTCATTTGGGAGTTTAGCTGGAAAGAAAAGAAGGATACATAAAAGAAGTTAGTAGCACTCCAAAATCAATTTGTGCAAAGTGGAACTTAGGTGGTGCAATAGTAGGAGGAGAGTGAGTGCCAACACAAATGGAACTTCCACTTGAATAATGAAGAATTCTTTAGGAAACAAAGATCCAAAGTCTAATGGTTGGAGGAGGGAGATAAAAAAATGGTGTTCTTCCATAGATTGGCCTCAAGGAGAAAAAAGAGAAACACTATAAACATGTTAGAGGATGATAATACCCAAGATGTCACTAAAATGGACCCAAAAAAAAGAAAGAGCCTACTACTATTTCTCGGAAATGTATAATCCGCCACTTGCTTAGGTTGATAGTAACCTACAAAGTGATATCCTATGGACCTTTCAACAAGTGATTACTAAACAAATGAATGGGGGGATTACATGTAAGATCAAAGGGAAAGAAGTCAGAGTGGTTGTTTTCAGTATGAATCAGTACAAAGCCCCGACCCCGATGGGTTCCCTCTTCCTTCTTCCAAGAATTTTGGGACATTGTTAAGTATGACATTATTTATGTTGTTGGGAACTTTTTTAGAATAAGGAATTTATTGAAGGAACTCTATCAAACCTTCATTGTATCCTAAGATTAAGGACCCCCGAAGGTGTTGGAATTCTTTAGAATAATTGAGAGGGGGGGTGAATTAGTTATCCAAGGTCCAAATGTACAATTAAAACTTTTCACAACTTCTTGAACCCATTTCCATAAAACATTTTCATTGTGCATGCATCCATTAGATTATGCAATCACTTAAACTTGTAGTTTACTATCAAATCAGCTTTGCAGAAATGTGAACATGAAACATTTAACAGAATCAATAACACATTTGACACAATGATTTAATGTGGAAACCAAATTTGGGAAAAACCACCAGTAACATGCTACTCATTCTCACTCTTCTAAAGTGATGTCCTGTGAAAGGCCAACCTTGTTAAAGGTTAGAATGCACACTTTTAAATGTGACCTGGTTAGAGGATTTCAATCACCCTATTAGGAGTTATACTTGTTAGAGAAAGTTAGATCATTCAATTGGGATGTCACCTGGTTAAAGGATTTGCAAATGATTGTCAGGTCAACCTTAATGCAAATGATTTACCCTAGACTAATACAATGATTATAAAGTAACAGTAACGCCTGATCTGATGATAACTTACAACACGCTTTCATATTAGAAATATTTTTCTTGATCCTCCATTCTACTTGGTTTTCACACACTTCAACACTGATAGCTCATTCACACTTCAAACATCCACACTCTTAAGCCTTCTTACTTTTCTTGCCAATGCAATCTCTTCTCTTAGGTCATTGAATGAAGCAATACCCTAGACTCCTTGTATTCCTTTGGTTCTCATACATGACAACCTTTGCTTCTAACCAATTGTCTCTATAAATAAAGAATTAAGATTTTTTTTGTTTATCCTCCATTGTCCATTTTAGGATTAGGTCAGATTAGGTAGGATTCAATGAATCTACCCCTGATTTCATTTCATTGTCTTCTAGAAACTTCTCCTTCAATCCTTTTTGAATTCCTATCAAAATGGTTCACCATGAATTCTATACCACCAGTTCATCAATCTCATCTTTCACACGGTTCATAGAATCTAAGAAATCAAACTAGTTAACTCAGATTCATCAAATTCTTGATCTTTCTCATAATGCTAACACTCAACATTAACTGGCTTCTAATTCTTGACACCTACTATGTTGCTTGACATCCTCTATCAAATCCCTCTTCACAAAGTAAAGTTTACTGATGCTCGACATCAACTAAACTTTACTCAAATTATACTAAAATTCTCTAACTAATTTTTTCCTTGGCTTGCACTAACTTTTCTTGGCACCTACTATGTAGATTGTTAAGCTTGGCAGAAAAACTTCATTTAACTTATTCTTTTGAACTTAGTTAGTGTAACCAACCTTCGCAACCTTAAGTAGATTATCAATACACTATAATATCACTAACTTAACCAATCCTTGTACTTCTTTTCATATCATAACTCAACCTTTCCTCTAATTGCAATTGTTACCTCATTTGATCAAATCCTCTTGATATATCAAATAAATGATAGTACTTAAATCATATAAGCAATTATCTTACCAATAAGTAGCAAGTTTGACATTAGTGACAAAAAAATGATTGAAACATATTTATCATACTTGTATTAATCTAGTTTCAACAATCTCCCATTTTGGCATTGATGACAAACCAAGATGACCAAACTTAATCAGTAAGACCAACAAAATACCAAAAAATAATAATTCCTTGTATTGAAATCTCTCCCTCTATCAACAACTTTTATCTTCTAAATAGGTTACAAAATTCTATTATGATCAATAGAAAATCAATCAACTCAACCTTATAACTTCCTCTTGATTACTACTTATATCACCCTCAATATTATCTCCCTCTTACTAGTTACATTTAATCAGTAGGTAAACTTGTACACTTTCTCAGTCTGAGTAGATATTCCCATAGTTTTGTATCTTATATATGGATTTCTCCCTCTTCATGTCTTTATTCTCGTTGAACTCAGTAAAATTTCTCCCTCTTTGACAATAATGCCAAAGACATCTCATCTTCATATGCAGACATGAATATTTTTAGTTTCTCCCTCGATCACCTTGCTTGTGTCTGATTCATAGCTCTAGTTGTTTTATTACTTTAGGCAGCTCCTGAAGTAAGATCCACTACATCAATGTATAACCTATGTCAATCAACTTGTTTGATGCAGGGCACTCCTCATGCCTCTTAGATATCCTTTGATAGGGGTATCACCCCTAGTTTACCTCTTAGATACTCTTGAGCATCCTTAGGTAATGCTTTTGTGAAGATGTCAGCTATATGCTCTTTTGTGTTAACATATTCCATCTTCACCTCTTTATCTTGAACTAATTCTCTTAAATAATGATACTTGATTGCATTGTGCTTAGACTTTGTATGCATCACAAGATTATTCGATATATTTATAGCACTTGTATTATTGGAATAAAGTATCACAGATTTAGGGATTTTATTCCTCATACTTTTAAGTAGTTGTTTGATCCATACAATGTTTGTACAATTTACTACAACAACAACATATTTAGATTCAACAGTAGATTGAGAAATGTAGTTTTGGTTCTTGCTAGTCCATGTAACCAACCTTTTGCCTAAGAAAAATGCTCCTCTACTGGTGCTCTTTCTATCATCAATATTTACAGCCCAATCAACATCATTATAGGCTCTCAATTCAAATTTCTCATTTTTCTTATAGTATAGACCATAGTCTTTTGTTTTTTTTGGATATCTCATTATTCTCTTAACGGCCATCAAATGATTCTCCCTAGGATTAGTAGAGAATCTTGCAACTATCCCTATAGATAATGCAATATCAGGGCTTTTGTATACTACATATTATAATTTTCCAATCATAGACCTATATAATGTTTGATTCACCTAAACTGAATCATCATTCTTTGACAATTTATGTCTTGTGACCATCGGTGTACTTACATGCTTGGAGTCCTCCAATACAAAATTTTTCAATATCTCCTTAACATACTTTGATTGAGTGATGTATATACCATATTTCATCTATTCCACTTGAAACCTACAAAGAACTTAATCTCTCCAAACATAGACTTCTCAAATTCTTTCTTTATTTCATTTGTAAAATAATTACATAAAGTATCTTGACCTCCAGATATGATATCATCAACAAGAATTTTAGATAACAAAATACCTTTTCCTTTCTCTATCTTGAAGTATAGATTGTTGTTATCATCAATCCTTTCAAATCCAATCTTCACAAGATAATCATGAAGCATTTCATGCCATGCTCTTAGTGCTTGCTTCAAACCATATAGAGCTTTGTGTAGTCTACATACCAGGTTTTTTTTGTTAGCATCAACAAATCCTTCTAGTTGTTCTATATATTTACCTCTTCCTCTAATAGACCATTCATAAATGCAGAATTAACATCCATTTGAAGAAGTTTAAAACCTTTTTATGTAGAGTAAGTAGGAAGAGTTCTTACTCCTTCCAATCTTGCAATAGGGGCAAATATTTTTCCATAGTCAGTCCCTTCTTCATGTGTATAACCTTTACAAACTAATCTTGCCTTGTTCCTTGTGACTTCACCATTTTCATCTGACTTGTTTCTGTATACCCTCTTGGTACAAATCACATTTTTATCTTCTAGTCTAGGAACTAGAGTCTATGTCTTACTTTTCTCAATTTGTTTAATCTCTTCTTTCATGGTTTTACTCTAGTTCACATCTTATAAGACATCTTTCACTATTTTAGGTTCTTGCATGCTCAACAAAAAAGTATCATTTCTCAACTTGTTTCTTGTCATTAGTCTAGTATCTTTATCTCCAATGATTTGTGCAACAGGGTGATGTCCCTTGACATACTTACACAATCTTGGTTCAACTCTAGATTCTAAATTTGGTCTCTCAACTTCTAAATCACTATTTACGTCTTTGTCAAGTAGTTTACCATCACTTTCATGTACACTAATCTGAAAATTGGAATGTGTCTCAACTTCATTCTGTAAGTCGACACATGAATGTAGCTTGGTTCCTGAATGCAACTTGACATTCATAGTATGTGACTTAGTAGTCATTGAAACTTGTTTTTGGTTTGTAATTTTATTTACAACATCTTCATTAGTAGGCATACCTTCTTAAAAGTATATAAATGATTTGTATTCTTTTGGTTTCTTCATAGGTTCAACTTCATATACTTCTATATATTCATCAAATTTCACATTTGCACCTTCTACGACTTTCTTAGTGTTAGTATTAAACACTTATAAGCATTACTTCTTGTGGAATAACCAAAAAATATGCCTTCTTCACTTTTTGCATCTAATTTACCATTCATGAAATCTTTGAGAATATAGAACTTACTTCCAAATACCTTAAAATATTTTACATTGGGTGAGTATCCATAATATAGTTCAAAAGGTGTTGAATGAGTATCTATCTTGACTTGTACATGGTTCAAGATATAGATAGTTGTAATTACAACTTCTCTCCAGTATTTCAAAGCAACATTTTTCTCCATCATGATTGTCCTAGCACAATCCATTACAAATATGTTCCTCCTTTTAGCAATTCCATTTTGTGGAGGGGTTCTAGGAGCAGATGGTTGTCTTTTGATTCCTCTTTCATTACAAAATATATCAAACTCATCTGATGTAAATTCTCCTCCTTTAACAGATCTTAAACATGTCGATGTTTAACTATTTCCTTCTCAAGTCTTACTAAGTACCACTTAAAAATTTGGAAAGCATCAGATTTCTATTTCAGAAACATAACAGTCATCATTCTAGAATAATCACCAACAAGAAACATAATGTATTTATCTCCTTTATATCTTTGGACTTCAATTGGTCCACACAAGTCAGTATTAACAATCTCTAATATTCCTTTAGAGGTATGAGTCTTACTGTTAAAACATGACTTTGTCATTTTGCCTAACTAACATTGTTTGCAAATTATATTGTCTAGCTTCTTCAACTTAAGCAAAACTCTGACCCTTTTGATGTTACTAATACTAATCAAGTTATCAAAATTAACATGTCATAACCTCTTGTGCCATAGCTACACATCATCAAATTCTAAAATTAAACAAGTATCATACTCTATATATTAAGGTAGAATAGATTACCTCTAGTTTGATCACCTTTTCCAATCAATTTTCCATTAGTATCATATATCTTAGCAATCATGTTTTAAAATTGAACCTTACCACTTGAATTATTTAGTTGTGACAATCTCCACAAATTATAGTTAAGTCCTTCAAAATAGTAAGCATTTCCATATAAAATCTCTTCTGTGAGCTTGATAGAACCTTTTCCTTTTATCAGGCATGGTGCATCATTACCAAACCCTACACTATTTCCATCATAATAATTCAAGGTAATGAACTTACTTTTATCTCTAGTCATGTGATGTGAACACCCACTATCAATGATCCATCTATCATTCTTGTTCATACAAGATACTAGTGCAGTTGCCTCATCTTCATCAGATTCATCCTTCATTGCAACATACATTACTTTTTCATCATGATCAAAAAATCCTTCTTCTATTTTCTATTCAGCAATGTAGCAAGACTTCTTGCCTTTGTCTTTGTAGTCTTTGCTAAATTTATCTCTTCTATTTTTATACTTGTCACCACCTCTATAATTCTTCTTCTCTAGACATCTAGCAGCAATATGGACAACCTCATTGCAATTAAAACACATGATGGGTAACCTACCTTTGAACTTGTCTTTACCTCTGTGAAATCTCCTTGCTAGTAGTGCTTCAAGTTAATCTAGATCTTCCTCATGTATATCACTGGCACTGGACAATATTTTTCCTTTTTCTTCTTCCTCACATTAGGTTCCTTAAATGACAGCTTAGCTTTGAAAGCAAATACAAGATCAATAGGTTTGCAATTATCAAAATTATATAGCTCAAAAGAAATGAGCCTAAAAACTCAACCTTCAAATGTCAGATTATTCCCTAGCATACATCTCACTTCTTGTATTGCAAAAACTCTAATAGCATAGGTGGACAAAAGTTTTCTCAAAACTTTTCTTAGTAGAGTATCATCATCTATTGTACTATTAGCTCCTCTTATTGCATTAACAACATCCTTTATCCTAGAGCAATATTGAGCAATATTCTCAACTTCTTTCATTTTCATATCATCAAACTTACCTCTAAGAATTTCATCTTTGGCTCTTAGAACATTCTTCTCACCTCCATAGATAGTGTGTAAAGCATTGCACATTTTCTTTACACTATCATGACCTTTGATATCATCAAACTCTGCATAACTTAGGGCAAAGGCAATCTCCAACATTGTCTTGTTGTGTTTCTTATTTTTTAGTTCTTCAATAGTTAGGGCTTCAGTAGGATCAACATTCTCAACAACAATGGTAGATTGTGCATGATCTTCAAGACCTCCTAGGTGTAGCTTTATCATACTTTTCCCTGCAAGAAAGTTATCTCTATTAAGCTTAGATACCTCTCTTTTTGACATCTTGATCTTTATGCTTATAGTACCTTCAAACTGGTCCTTTTAAGTAGATAATTCTAATACCAATTGTTGGAATTTTTTAGAATACCTGAGAGAGGGTGAATCTGTTATCCAAGGTCCAGATGTATAATTAAAACTTCTCACAACTTAGTGAACCCATATCCATAAAACTTTTCATTATGCATTTATCCATTAGATTATGTAATCAATTAAACTTGTAGGTTATTTTCAAATCAAATTTGCAGAAATGTAAACATGAAACATAGATTCAATAACACATTTGACACAATGATTTAACTTGGAAATCCAATTTGGGGAAAACCACTAGTAACATGGTGCCCATTCTCACTCTTTTGGAGTGATGCCCCATGAAAGGCCAACCCTATTAAAGATTACAATTTATGTTGTTAAACGTGACCTAGTTAAAGGATTTCAATCACCTTATTAGGAGTGAGCCTTGTATGAGGACTTTACATCATTCACTTGGAATGTCACCCGATTAAATGATTTACAAATGACTATTAGGTCAATCTTAATCTAAATGATTTACCGTAGAATGATACAATGATGAAGAACCCTGCCACTGCTTTAGCAAATGTATGAATCAAGAAGAAATACAAAACATAGTTGATGATATATGCATTTATGAAACAGATCATGAGCGGTCAGATATGAAGATTAAGGAATACATCAACATGTGCACAATAACAATATGTTCTAAGGGGTCTAGAATATAGTATTCTAGAAGTTATGTAAACTAGAAATTATATTTAAATTATTAACAACTTCAAAAAGAACCGCGTTTGGGCATGTATATCTACTATGAATTCATATTGGATGATCATTGTGAGAAGTTCAAAGGGCAGTGTATGTTGGAGTTTGGACAAACTTCATAGCATGATAGTACACAAATATTGAATCAAATGAATTAACATATGAATTTTTGAATTCTCCAAGAAACAACGATGTAAAATTTGAAACTAGAATAGAACCAAAAATAGAATAGCATTTCAAATAGAAAAAACAAGAAACAAAAAAATACATATATCCAATAAAAGATGATATAAACAAAACAAAAAAATAACTTTATTCTAAAACATAGGAAGCTCTATGTTTCAACATAAACACTGGATTTTATTATAGCAGCTCAATATTAATAACAAAGACTTGTTACCTATATAATCGCCAAACAAAAAGTCTAAGAAAACTAGATTTTGTTGTACATAATAGTAATTTGAACAACACTTATTCTATGCAATCACATAAGCTACTTATGGTGGAACAAAGAATACCTAATCTAAACTAAGACTTCTCAAATATATGCAAATCTAAACACAGCCTATCGCATCCATCAATCATGTTTATTAGAACTAGAGTAAACTAGAAAAAATCAATGGTGGAGTGCTGGAATAGTGGAGTTGGAGTTTTAACTGTATGTAAACAACATCAATCCTCAAAAAATGACATATGTGATTAATAGATGTTTGAAGATTTGATATATGAGAACTTCATGTTGTAAATTGGGTTGAGCACATGACCAGATACTTCCCTATGTCATGAGTCCCATGATAATCGACTACTAGATTAGGTAGTGCAAGTCAAATATTTAAAAAATAATATCACTGATTGTATAGAGGCAATACCTAGCACTGGTGTGATGAAGAGTATTGCAAGTAAATGTAAAACCTCACCATGACATCATCCCTACTTGATAAATATAGCATCAATAGTACTAAACTCCCATCAATGATAAGAGTCAATGAAAACTTAGACTACTATATTCAAAGACACCATTATTGTTAAGAGGGGATTGGTTATGATGGTGCATGATCATTTTAAAGACGTTCTCAATAGTTTTTGATGATTTTCATTGGAGTGACATGCCATAGAGCTAAACCTACCCAACATGGATTTGCAGAAGCCCTAGTGTTTGCAAAAAGGAGTGTTTAAGTAATGAACATTTGCGAAACCATAAGGAGGGTCTGATCAAGATTTTCATATCAAAGCTCATAGTGCTGACAATTGATCTAATTCCCATCAAACTTGACATAGAACTACATGTGCATTACAAACTGGTTAAAAGAGAAAATGTGTTCCACTACTATAGGTGAGAATTATATATCAAAGGATTAAGTCAAATGAATCTAGTTGCCAAGTATCAAGTACAAGTGGAGGACATGAGCCATAAAAATTCTCATAGCCTAATACGAGGCTTTTAGTTTGCATCCTTCATTGTACAACATTATTTAATCTTGTTCAGGATGTCCTAGTTATTGGCTTGTGTCAGATTTAGTTATGAGAAAGTAAAAGATCCTTTTCAGTGGTACCTTACAAAGCACTCAAAGAAAAAGGGATGAAGGCAAGACTCAAACATAATGTGAAGGCAAAGATAGACAAATACACAAAAAATAAAACTAATTTTATTTCCTTACTGCCTTGCAAAATGCATTACATAAGACCTCTATTTATAGAGGGTATGAGAACTCTCTAGACTATAGACCAAACATATTACACATGCTATAATATTATGGCTCATTGTCTCTTATTTATTATGGACAACTAGATTGTCTACTATTTACTATTGAAAAAGTGTGTTGTGGATAGTGGGTAGTCAACCAACCCCAAGGCTACCGACAGGGGCCATTTATAGAAATTAATTCCTTCAACACTCCCCCTTAATTTCTGTCATTAACAAATTTTACATCAGTAATACCCAATTTCTCTCATAGATATTCAAAGTTATTCTTTGGCAATGCCTTAGTGAAAATATTTGCTAATTGATATTCAGATTTACAAAACTCAAGGTAGATTTCTCCATTGTTGACCAATTCTCTAATGATGTGATACCTTGTATCAATATGTTTGCTTCTCTTATGAAATACTTGATTTTTAGATAATGCTATTACTGATTTTTTATCACAAAAAATTGGTGTTGGTTCCTCCTAATGATGGTGAAGATTGAACAAAATTTGATGCATCCATACTACTTGACATGCTCTAGAAGTGGTAGCTACATTTTTTGCTTCAGCTAATGAAATAGTCAATATAGGCTGTTTCTTTGATGCCCATGAAATGACTCCTGATCCAAGGTGAAAGATATATCTAGAAGTTCTCTTCCTATCATCAATGCTGCCTACAAAATCACTATCAATATAACCAATCAAACCAAAATTGTTAGCTTTGGAATATAGGATTCCATATCCTGTTGTTCCTGCAATATATCTCAATATCCTTTTTCCAACTTGCCAATGAGAATTTTGTGGTGACTCCATGAACCTTGAGATCAAACTAACACTATACATGATGTCTGGCCTTGTAGCTGTCATATACATTAAACTTCAAACAAGTCTTTTAAACATAGTTGGATCAACATTTGAGCCCTTCTCTTCCTTGCTAAGTTTTGTTCCTGTTGCAACTGGAGTTGAAGTTGGATTGCAATTCATCATTTTAAATCTCTTCAAAACATCCTTTATATACTTGTATTGATAAATGAAGATAACTTTGTCACATTGAATAACTTCAATACTTAAGAAATATCTCATCAAACCCAAATCTATCATTTCAAATTATTTCATCATTTCTGACTTGAACATGTCTATTGATAGATTTCCATTGAATATCAAGTCATAAACATACAAACATACAATCAAAATCTGACCTTCTTTATTAGTCTTAACATACAATGTGGGCTCATTGTTACTTCTATTGAATTGATTACTTATCATGTATGAATCAGTCCTCTTATACCAAGCCCTAGGAGCTTGTTTCAAACCATAAATTGCTTTGTTTAGTTTATATACCTTGTTTTCATGCCCACAAACCTCATAACCTAGTAGTTGTTTAACATACACCTCTTCATCAAGAAAACCATTCAAAAAAGTTGATTTTACATCCATTTGATACACTTTCCAATCATTTTATGCTACCATTGCTAAAATAGTTTGAACTATGTCAAGTATAGCAATAGGAGCAAACATTTCATTATAATCGATTCCATATTGTTGTGAAAAACCTTTAGCAGCTAGCCTTGCCTTATGCTTAACAATTTCACCTTTTGCATCAAATTTGGTTTTGTAGACCCATTTGACTCTTATACATTCTTTTACTTTAGGTAAATTCATTAATTCCCATTTTTTATGTCTTTCAATAGAGTCAATTTCTTCATCCATTGCTTTGATACATTTATCTTCTTTAATTGCTTCATCAAAATACAATTGATCACAAGAAAATAAAGCAAAACTTGAGTAAATATCTACATTCTCTTCTTCTTGATCATATATCTCTTTTAAGCTTCTTGTCTTCCTACCTTTGTAACTTAGTGCTAAGAATGTAGAATCAAATTTATCACTTACATTTGAACCTAGAGGTGAGGTTCCTTGCAAAAAGTTCCTTGGTGGAGTATTGAGTATTGATTGAGTCTCTTGATCCTTTAATTCATCATCACTTTGTAATATTGGTGCTCCTTTTGTGACTTGTTTGTTATCATTTTCATGCCACGAATCTTCTTCTTCAAATTTAACATCCTTGCTAATGATCAATTTCTTTGAAATAGGGTTATACAATCTATAAGCCTTTGATTCTTCACCATAACCAATAAAGATGCATTTTTCACTTTTATCATCCAATTTCTTTCTCAATGTAGATGGCACTAATGAATAAGCAACACATCTAAAAACTCTAAAATGAGATACAATATGCTTCTTACCATTCCATTCTTCTTGTGGAATTGTGTTCTTAAAACTTTTTGTAGGAATTCTGTTCAAGATGTATACAACACATGCTACTACTTCTGCCCAAAACCCATTGGATAGATTTTTGGCCTTCAAGATACTCCTCATCATTTCCATTATCGTTCTATTCTTCTACATTTCTACATCATTTTATTGTGGTGTGTACCTTGTGGTAAACTACTTCTTAATTCCATGAAATCTACAAAATTCTAGAAACTCGTTAGAATTGAATTCACCACCTCTATTAGATCATAATACCTTGATATAGAGACCACTTTATTTTTCAACTAGATTTTTAAATTCCTTGAACTTTTCAAAAGCTTCACTCTTTTGTTTGAGAAAGTATATCCAAGTCTTCCTGCTAAAATCATCAATAAATGTTAGGAAATATATACTTCCTCCTAAAGATGGAGTTTGCATAGGTCCACATATATTAGTGTGAGCTAATTCCAATGGCACTCTTGCTCTATATGAACCTCCTACTAGAAAGCTTTCTCTATGTTTTTTTGCCAATATACAACTTTCATATGAACTTGGTGGTTTCAATATTTGAGGCAATTCTTTCACCATATTCTTCTTTTGTAACAAGTTCAAAGCATCAAAATGAAGATGACCATACCTTAAATGCCATAACCACAACTGATCTGAGTATACTATCTTGAAACTAACTTCTTTTCCTCCTTGAATACAATGAATCTAGAGGGGGAACATTTGATTTTGTTTCATGTTCATCCTTGCAATTAACCTACCACCAGGATTTCTATTGAAGATTGTGCAAACATCATTATCAAAAGAAACTTTGTAACCATTTTGTACTAGTTGACCAACACTCATGAGATTGTGTTTTAATCTAGGTACAAAATATACGTCAAGAATATATCTTTTTCCTCCATTTTTTGTCAAGACACTTATAACACCTTTTCCCATTATAGAGAATTTACTATCATTTCCTAGCTTTAATTCGGATTTTATAGAATCATCCAAGCTAGTAAACAAATCTTTTTTTCGAGTCATATGGTTACTACATCCACTATCTATGAACCATATATCACTAGAACTTTCTTGAGAAACATTACAAGTTATAAATAAACTTCCTAAATTGTTATCAAATACATCTGAGTAATTAGCACCATTCTTTTCAATCTCCTCTTGTTTCTTTCTACATTCACTTGCAATATGACCAAATCTCTTACAATAATGACACTGAATTTGAGATTTATCAAACCTTGATGATGGGTGTTGGAATGAACTTCTGCCACTTCCTCTGTTTAAACTTTGAATGGATTGATTTGTTCTTTCTTCTTGATTTGGACTTCCACGTCCATCTATGCTTCTACCTCTTCCTCTTCCTCTATAGTTTGATCGTCCTCTTCCTCTGCCAAAAGATTCCTGTGATCTAAAAGCATTCTCCAAAGAAGAATTGTTATTTCTATTCATTCTTGATTCATGAGATAAAAGTGAACCCATTAACTCATCAACAAAGAGTATTGTCAAATCCTTAGATTCTTTAATGGCAACAACAATGGCATCAAATTTTCTAGGCAAACAATGAAGTATATTTTCAAAAACTTTTTGATCTATAAAATCATCACCATATGATCTAATTTGATTAACCAAATTCATTACTTGATTTAGAAATTGATCAACTGCGTTTGAATCTTTCATACATAAATTTTCAAAATCACACCTTAAAGTTTGCAATTTAGCAATCTTAACTTTTGATGTCCCTTGATATGCTATTTCTAAAATATCCCATACAATTTTAGACTTTTTAGCTACACAAACCTTAGGGAAAATTGATTCATCTAAAGATTGTTGAATTAGAAACAATGCTTTAGCATCCTTTCTCTTGTTATCTTGTAATTTATCCTTTTCATCTTGTGTTAATGTAGACTCATCTTGTGGTTCATTAAACCCATTTTCAATAAGATCCCATATGCCTTGAGAACAAAATAATGTTTTCATTTTTATAGCCCAAAATTCATAATTTTTACTAGAAAATATTGGAATTTTTGGTTGAGCTATAATACTTCCTGAAGCCATATTAATAGTCATAGTTACAACTACACCTTACAATTTTGAACTTTGCTTTACAAATAAAATCCATCAAACAAGTCTAAGACAATGACATATAGCTTAAACAAACAACAATAAACTATTATTTTTCCTTTTCAACAATTTTCTACTCATTAGACTTCACTCCATGAAATTAGCTCATACCTTCTTCAAACATTATACTAGGATCTTTTCTTCTCTCAATCTTCACAATCACTAATCTCCAACTTTAGAAGCTGATGATCTCCAATAAAGAAAACATTAGAAGCTCCATTCACTACTACAACAGTTATACATATCAACGAATAATTCTTTTCCTCCTAGGCCTAGCTCTTCATGCTTTGATACCAATTTGAAAGAAAAGATAGACAAATACATAGAAATAAAACTAATTTTATTTCCTTACTACCTTGCAAAATGCACTACATAAGACCTCTATTTATAGAGGGTATGAGAACTCTCTAGACTACAGATCAAACATATTGCACATGCTATAATATTACAGTTGATTGTCTCTTATTTATCATGGATGGCTAGATTGTCTAATATTTACTATTGAAAAAGTGTGCTACAGATAGTGGGTGGTCAACCAAACCTAAGGCTGCCAACAGGGGTTGTTGATAGAAATTAATTCCGTCAACATAATGTAACATTCTAAATACCCTTTTCTGTGGCTTGCATAAGTTGTACTTTGAGGATCTAAGTTTTTTTGATAGGGAATCATTATAGAGGTCCTAATAATTTGAAGCTTTTCAACCCTCATACAAAATGAAAAGAAACAAATAATAATGGCTGATAATCATTCCAATAAAATGAAATAAATCTATGAATCTTGCTCAAATCTCAATAAGCTGGCTACAAACAATGATCTTATTAGGGTTAAGAAGGCCATGGGAGAGAATGGGTTGCAAGTGGATGAAAACTATTATAGTGCATACTTGTTATAACAGAAAATGAAAGTATTGATGATGAAGAACATGTTGCACTTCCTAAGGGACATAGACCCATTTGCAGTTGGACAGAATAATTAGAACTTGAGCACATATAGGAGGCATCACTTGCATCAAGAAAGCATTGGAAAGAACCATTACCATGTAGAGAATAGGTGTGATTTAGCCCTTCTTCATGATAACAACTCCCAGGTTAAAAAATGGTAGAGATTATTTCCAAAAACTTGTGTGAAAGATATGAGTCATATCATTTTCCTGAATAATGATAAGTAGCATGTATGAAGTTAGATATGGTGAAACTCATTCAATAAAATCCATCCAATAACTAGGGGAAGATGAATTGCAATAATTCAAATATATTTCCTTCAAAGCCTAAGTTAGAAAAGGCCAAGTTATTTACATAACTGTGACATCAATATATATTGAAGTAGTGATTGAGGAGTATGCAGAGCAGCATGGAAGAATGCTATAGAGATTGTTCAATCAATTTACTAATGTATTCTAGGAAGTCTCAAGTGACAGAGAAACCTAGCAATATTATTCTACGCATCATTAGAAAAACATTAAAATGAAGGGATTAAAATATGCTTGTTGATAATATGTGATATAAATTCCTTGTACACATCGACACACAACCTCTTCATACACAACAACTTTTGCACATATTTGTAAAGTAGCTTTAATAATAAATGTGCTAATGGAAATATCATGCCAGTAATTTAAAAAATATACAACTGTTTCATAGCACTAAGCTGTCGGCTTTCTAGATGTTGTTTAGGTTTTTCCATTAGGCCCTGTTTGGTTGGAGAAGAGGAATTTGGGTCAAAACCCTATTATCTCATAACCAGATTTTTGAAAACTTAGTTTTGTGTTTTGGGAAGATAGTGGAACATTTGGTTGACACGAAAGATGAATATACAAATCCATATTCTACATTTGGTTGCCAATTTAGAAATTGGAATTGGCAATGTGATCAAAGTTACCCATCATCGATAGAAACCCACAACTGTCAGTCAAAAACTAAATCACAAGATTCGAGTTTGAGTTAAAGTTCGATTACTATGAAGTTCAACAAAGTTCAAAAGTTCAAAAAATATCAAAATTTAATTCGCTTTATATAATTTATAATAATATTTTAAAAATATACGTATATCCAATCAATGATTAAAATAGTTTAACATCAGAACACAAATTTGAAATTTTTTTAGAAGAATATCAAATTTTAAAAATAAATATAAATAAAACTAAGTTTTAATTTTAAAAATATTAAATTTATAAAACAAAAATAGTAATTTAACCTCATCATTTTAAAAATATAAAATGAAATGTATTGATAATTAGTTTAACTTAGCAAAAATAAATAAATAATAAATAAGGAAAAAAAAAACTTGAATTTATTACTTTTAACATTATATATAAATTAAAATAATAATAAATAAACTATATTTAATATTAAAGAAAAATTAAACATTAAAAAATACAAATGTCAATCAAACATTAAAAAAAATGTCAATCAAACAACACACATAAACTCAAAAACATTCATAAACTCAATACCTGGTTTTAATTTCAAATTCCATCTTTTTGTTGGGAGACGCATCATCCGGTTTTGGCCAAAAATTGGAAGATGAAAGTGAAAACCAGATTATAAATTTAAGCAAACAAACGTCCATTTTTTTCTCCAAAATCCGATTTTCGCCCTCATCTTCCAGCAACCAAACGGGGCCATAGAAGCACCTTTTTAGAGCTTTCATAATTAAAAAAATAAATGAAATAAAAGGGTGACAATTTTTTATTAGTGCAGATGTTGAAACTGGCAATAGAGAAAACTCTCTAGAAAGCCTCTTAGCAAGCTGGCCAATAATTTCCAAATTAATTCACCACTTGATAATATTCATTTCTTGGATTTTTGGGTGTTCTTCAGGTACTGCCATTGCAAATACTTTCTCCAAGTCTTACATATAGTTGATTTTATTTAATTATCATGTATGTTGATGTGAGTAGATGATCATAATAGCCATTTCTGATATTTAATCAGGCCATCATAGTGGAAGCTCAAAATTAAAAAGTATGATAATAAATAGCCAGTTGATCCTACCAAGCTACAATGATCAAGAGTGGGAAGCAATTACTTTTCTGAGCACACAAGCAACTCATGGTCCACAAATTCCTTGTGACTGGAAAAGATTTTTCACATACCAATGCCTACAATGGAATATACTTTTCTGACTCAAGAAAGTAACTCACTTGCCACGATGGCAAGTCCAACTTATTGTATGGATATTTTGTTGTTGGAAATGAAAACACTAAATGAACCTTATCATAAAGGTAGTTTACTTAGCTATATTTTTATTCTTGTTTGTTGCTTTATAGAATTGAATTCTTGAAGATCACCAAGTACATGTTTCCTATATCTTGCAGGATTGGAAGGAGCTTACATTGTCTCTAAAGATTGACACTATAAATGATGAGGATCACTTACTCAAAATCATTGTTGAGCATTCTTAATTATTGTCATTTGGACAACTATTATTTTTGACCCAGAAATAGTAGTAGTATTTATGGGTAGCTTGGACAGTTGTTCGTCCTTATCTATGTATAGCAGCATTAGTTATGGGTAGTTTGGACAGTTGTTTGTCCACTTGCCAAGAATTAGTAAATGGTTATTGCAAGGATAATTATTTACTAATTTTAGTGATTCTCTTTTGGACACCTTGCAACCAATTCTATTATTGGCTGTCGAGTTGTCTTAATCTCAGCCGTTGGTTTGATTTAATCTCGGTTGTTGGTTTACCAACAGGAGTAGTATAAAAAGGGGTCATTAGGTCATTCGGAGAGACAAGTTTTGGAAAAGCATTTTGCAGTGATAGGAAATTGTCTTATAGTGTTAGCAAGGGCACAGTGTTAGCGTGGGGATAGCAGTGGGGAATATCAGCGAGAGAAATTAGGAGGTTGTCAGAGTTCTTCCAGTAAGAGGAAAGGAATTTTGTATCTCTTGATTTGCTGAAGTTTAATATAATTCCTCATCTGTAGAACTGGTTTTCCTTAGGGTTTTTTCCAAGGACAATTTGTCTTAAAATATTGTGTTCATTGCGTTGTTTATTTCTTTCCATATTCTATAAGTGAAGTTGCAGTTGTGTTATTTTTCAATATTAGCTAAAAAATTGTTTTCATCAGTTTAATAATCATTTACGATAGGAGGTTAATAATCAGTGACTGCAATAGTTAGATTTTTCAAATGGTATCAGAGCATTGTTAAGGGTAGAAGAGTTTTGCCCTAGGAAAGAAATTTTGATCTCTTTAGATTTATTATTGCTTTAAACCCTCGAGATGGCTTCAGCTGGTTTGAGAGATCAGGATAGATTGGATGGTGCCTCAAATTTTGGTGTCTGGAAGGCCAAAATTTCTTTATTGTTGGAAGAGAATGGTATCAAGGATTATGCTACCAGTGTTGTACCTGTACCAGCAAATGCAACACAGCTTGCAACATATAGGAAGGACGATGCCAAAGCAAGGAGGATTATCCTTGATGGTCTCAAGGATCATATTGTTCCACATATCACAGAGCTAGATATGGAGAAAAAGATGTGGGATGCCATTTTGAATCTGTACTAGAATGCTACCACCAAGAGGAAGTTGATTCTCAGAGAGAAGCTAAAAAATACCTAGATGAATCAGGGAGGAGACATCACAAGTTACCTCACTAGGCTCAGACTTCTCAAGGATGAGTTAGCAGCTATTGGAGATAGCCCTAGTGAGAATAGCCCTACATGGGTTTACTAAACAATGGAGTGTCTTTGTTCAAGTTGTCAGTGGATGAGATACTTTACCAAGTTGGGATCAATTATGGACTGATTTCACTTAGGAGGAGTTTAGACTAAGTCTTGTCAATGGGGCAAACAAGAGTCAGAAAAATGAGGTCAAACAAAAGAAATGTCTTCCAGGAGTTCTGTACCAGAGAAGGAATCAAGAGAGAATGGACTATTCCTTACAATCCATAGCAGAATGGAGTTGCTGAGAGGAAGAACCATTCTATATCGGAGGCAGCAAGAGCTATGCTACATGACCAGGACATGCCCCGTTACTTATGGGTAGAGGTGTGTAATACAACAGTCTACATTCAGAATAGAGTTCCACACAAGGTGCTAGAGAAGATGACACCAGAGGAGGATTTCACAGGGAAGAAGCTAGATGTTAGTCACTTCAAGATATTAGAGAGTTTGGCATATTGTCGTATTCTTGGAGATACACGTACAAACTTAGATCAGACTGCAGAGAGGGAGTACTTTGTTGGGTACAGTGAGACGTCAAAGGCATACAAGATTTTCATTCCGAGGACTAAAAGAATTATTTTCAGACGGGATGTCAAGTTCATGGAGGACAAGGCATTCAGGAGATCCAGAGATTTGCCATCAGATGATCAGAGTGAGCAGCCAACAGAAGCTCCAAGACCAAGTCAAGAGCAACAAAGCTCAAGTACAGTTACCAGTACGAGTGTAGACTCAATTAGTGAAGATTCATAGAGTATGGAGCAACCGGTACAATAGGAAATGCATCTAGAAGACTTAGAGGTTGACATTTCATCCTCTACAGTTGGCAGCAGGAACCGTGTGGTTCTAGATACACAAAGGGATACTGAGGAGTTTGTGGGAGCTCCTAGGAAGAGTACTAGACAACGAAGACAACTAGCCAAGTTCAATGACTATGTGGCATTAGTTAGTCAGTTGGTAGATAGTGAGCCTTCTAGCTATCTAGAAGCTGCAGAACATCAGGTATGGTGAGATGCTATGGTTGAGGAATATTCTTCAATAATGCAAAATGATGTGTGGTAGGTAGTACCTAGACCAAAAAATAGGGCTATAGTTGGATCGCGTTGGATCTATAAGATAAAGCATGGTGCAGACGGTAGCATCAAGAAATACAAGGTGAGCTTCGTGGTAAAAGGGTTCTCTCAGAAGGAGGGAATAGACTATGAGGAGACATTTGCTCCTATTGCCAGGTATACTTCTATACGAGCTTTAATCTCACTTACAGCGCAGATGGAATGACAAATCCATCAAATGGATGTCAAGACAGTATTTCTTAATGGTGAGTTGAAGGAGGAAGTATACATAGAACAACCAGAAGGCTTTATAGCACACAGCAAAGAGACCCACGTGTGCAGATTGAAGAAAGCATTGTATGGACTCAAGTAGGTGCCTAGAGCGTGGTATGAGCGCATTGATATAGACTTACAAAAAATGGGCTTTGTGAAGAGTGAAGCAGATGCTAACCTCTACTACTTGATGGTTGGGGGTGAAACTCTCATTCTTGTTATTTATGTGGATGACCTATTTCTTACAGGTTCACTAGGGCTCATAGTGGATTGCAAGAGGAACCTTGCAGAAGAGTTCGAGATGAAGGATTTAGGACTTATGCACTAATTTCTAGGCATGGAAGTGTGGCAGACAGATGGAGAGATTTTCTTTGGTCAAGGGAAATATTGCATTGAAATCTTGAAGAAATTTGGGATGGAGGATTGCAAAGCCATGTCTACACCCATGATCATGAATTGGAGGATGGTAGATACAACTAAGGAGAAAGATGTAGATCCCACTTTAAATAGATAGTTGATTGGTTCGCTTATGTATTTGGTCAACACTAGACCAGATATAGCATTTGCAGTAAACTCTCTTAGTCAGTTCATGGTTGAACCAAAGAGAATGCATTGGATAGCAGCTAAGCATGTGCTACATTACTTGTGTGGTACAGTCGAGTATGGGATCAGATATGTTCGAGGTGAAGGTATTAGGTTGATAGGCTATACTGACACAGATTGGGCAAGAAGTACAATAGAAAAAAGGAGCACTCCAGGGTGTTGTTTTAGCTTGGGATTAGGAGTTGTATCTTGGTTCAGCAAGAAGCAAAAGTCTGTGGCTCTAAGTTCAGCAGAAGTAGAATACATAGCAGCTAGCATGGCAACATGTGAAGCTATATGGCTTTGGAAGTTGTTAGTAGCCTTGTTTAGTCAGAAGGTTGAGACTACTGTGATACATTATGACAATCAAAGTTGCATCAATTTGTCTGAGAATCCAATGTTTCATGATAGGTCTAAAAATATAGATATCAGATATCACTTCATCAGGTATTTTGTACAACAAGGTATTGTTCGACTACAATACATACCTACAGATGAGCAGGTAGCAAACATTCTGACAAAGGCTTTGGGAAAGACCAAATTTATCTTCTTCAGAGATAAGATGGGTTTCATGCAAAACATCTTACTCGCTAAGAGGGAGTGTTAATTATTGTCAGTTGGACAGCTATTATTTCTTACCCAGAAATAGCAATAGTATTTATGGGTAGTTTGGAGAGCTGTTCATCCTTATCTATGTATAGCAGCATTAGTTATGGGTAGTTTGGACAGCTATTTGTCCACTTGCCAAGAATTAGTAAATGGTTATTGCAAGGATAATTATTTACTAATTTTAGTGATTCCCTTTTGGACACCTTGCAACCAATTCTATTATTAGCTGTTGAGTTGTCTTAATCTCATCCGTTGGTTTAATTTAATCTTTGGTCATTGGTTTACCAACAGGAGTAGTATAAAAAGGGGTCATTGGGTCACTTGGAGAGACAAGTTTTGGAGAAGCATTTTGCAGTGATAGAAAATTGTCTTGCAGTGTTAGCAAGGGCGCAGTGTTAGTGTGGGGATAGTAGTGGGGAATGTCAACGGGAGAAATTAGGAGGTTGTCAGAGTTCTGCCAGTAAGAGGCAAGGAATTTTGTATCTCTTGATTTGCTAAAGTTTAATATAATTCCTCATCTGTAGAACTGGTTTTCCCTTAGGGGTTTTTCCAGGGACAATTTGTCCAAAAATATTGTGTTCATTGTGTTGTTTATTTCTTTCCATATTATATAAGTGAAGTTGTAGTTGTGTTATTTTTCAATATTAGCTGAAATTTTTTTTTTAGTAGTTTAATAATCATTTACGATAGGAGATTAGTAATTAGTGACTGCAATAGTTAGATTTTTCACAAGCATTGCGTAGACAAATATGTAGAAGACAATGCAGAAAAGGATAAATGGCAGTTAATAATTCAGATGTTGATTAAATATGATGTTTTCATGGAGAGTTTTCAATCTTTTCAAAAGTTTATTCTGCATTGTGAGATTGGGTATCTACCTCCGCTTGCTACAGATGCCCCAGAATCAGTAACCAACGTTGATTTAGTTTGATATTGTCCTAACTCTTGTGCAGGAGAGGCATATTAGAGTTATTACAAATGAGTGAAATATTTCAGTTCAAGCACAAAAGTGCAAATCTGTCTTTACTTTGATCAATCTTTTCATAATAATGAAGAAACTTCTTCTTAATTGTTGTTGATTATTGGCAAGAGCATCTTTTGAGGTAAAATTAAAAATTATTTTTTAATTTTGAATTCAAAGTATACTCTTTACTTTTTGAATATAATAGTATATGACATATTAAAATAGTTATATAGAAAAATTTAATAAGATATTATTTTTTATATATTTTTAATTTCTTAATTGAATCTTAAATTAACAAATATATCTTAAATTAAATGAGTCTATATGCTATTTAATAGTGAAGCATTTGCCCACATTCATAACGATTGTTATGGTAATAATAAGATTATAGTAAGTTTTCCACATAGGCAATATTTAATTTATATATAATATATATTATTTAATTATAATTACTAAAAAAAATTATATTGCATTTATTTTATATTGTTGATATATCTTTATATTGAATAATGAATAATTTCGATGTTGTTTTATTTAAATCTTTGATTTATATTAGTCATTGAATGACATATTTCATATATGTAAGATAGATATAAATTGAATCATATTGATATAAATAGAGGTGAAATTTATCTATTATCATATGTAAAGAGAAACTATTGTAACAACAAATAGTTATCTTTTAAAGTTTTGTTTAATACAAGAATAAAGATTGAATTTAATTTCATTGTAAAATTTACTCTTTTTCCATTCTCATAATCTAAGACTTTTCTTTAACAATTTATTTTATTGAGCTAGTTATTTTTATATATATTATGTTTAACTATGAAAAATTATGTTTTACTATTCAAGTTCTTATAATTTCTTTTGATTCTATTGTCTTTAACATTGTATTTTTTACTATAAAATTTTAATTGAATTTGAAATAGTCTTTATAATTAATGTCCATTTCATTTTAATATTACTAAACATATATATAATATGTACACTTCTAGACATATAAAAACTACACATTTGATGTGTACCTAAATGAAAAAAAAGTAATCATAATAATTCATAACAACATGTGTAATACATATAACTATCTTAATACATTTTTTCTATTAGCTATATAATATAGTCAACAATATATACATCAAATATAGAGTATTATCTTGGAATGGATTAAAAGGACTCATGTTTCTTATATATTTACTTCTAGTTATGGTTGTGGCACTTCACATTACCTATTAAACTAGTTGACTTTGTTTCCACCTTCCCATATGTATGAAGTCAAATATGTTAGAAATTTATGATAGTGCTTTGGTTAATATTCTACAATCTATTGTAAATTCCTTTATTAGCAGAGGCAAAATAATCACATAAAAATAAACAAATTGTCAAATAATCTATGTATTATGTTCTACCATGTCAATTTGGTTTAGAGAAAGGGGAAAATTGGATGGTTGATTAAATTAGGGAAGGTAATAATTATTTTTACTATTTGTAATATTTTTTTTTTCTATACTAGAGTACCTATGGAGCCATTAGATAATCATTATTTTTATTATTTGTAATATTTTAAAGTTGTAGATCAAAGCCCTATCAAACTCCCATAGTAAGAAGATAGCTAACAATTTCCCAATGAGACTAATGTTGACATATCTATTATTGAACCCATAGTAAGAAGATAACTAAAAATTTCCCAATGATAGTATTGTTGACATATCTATTATTGAACCCATAATAAGAAGATAACTAACCATTGCCCAATGACACTAATGCTGAAATATCTATTATTGAACCCATAGTAAGAAAATAACGAACCATTGCTTGATGACACTAATGTTGAATTTTTTTATTATATTTCAAAATGGATTTAAATTTTGAAAGAATAGTATTGCCCATGTAAATAAATTTCCATTTTAGAGGAGGTCACCATCGCCGCAGTGAAAGACATGAAACTCTAGTTTTTCTGTTCCAGAAGTTATAATACACGGATTAGAGAGAAGGGTTATAGAAATGATTACTATTTGAACTCAATGATCACCATTTCAATCTAATCTAAAGTCACATTCATGAGTATTTATATCAAATTGTATAGGAAGTCATTGATAGGAATAAGAAGAAAAGTGTTGGTAAAAAAAAAAATCTAGATCTTGTTTCATTGATGTAGAACAATGAGCAAAAAAAGTCATCATCAAATGCAACAAACAAAGCCATTGTAATATAAAAGTGTTTTCACATTGGAAGATTGCTAAAAAGTTTTGGTGAGATTTAGTTTAAAAGAATAAGGTTGTCAAAGAGCATAGGGCAACAACCTTGAACTTTTTAGAGGAGAATCATTGGCAAGAAGCTATGGTAAGCATAAAATTTGGTATTTATTACTATTGACAAAGAGTTATAAATTTCTGTGAAATTATAAGATTGAGGAATCTATTAAAAATGGAATCAAAACTAGGAATGCAAGGTTGCATTTCAATGTGTAGCCTAAAATTGAAATGATATAACAATTATTGAACAAAAATTAATTATAATAAAAAAGAAGAAATTAGAAGATATATGATGTTTAGAGAGAAGCATAAATTTAATGGACAATTTCTTGAAGTAAAAAAGAATAGTAGAAGATTGGACATAAGTGGCATCACCCAAATCATAGTAGATGATCTACAAAAGTAATTCAAATTTTTATTTCAATGGAAAAGTTAGAGGAAGAGTGAAGACATAAAAGAAGAATTTAGAAGAAGAATTGATGAATGTTAAAGATTTTTATTCAAAAAATTAATAATATATTTAAAAGAGTTGGAAAATCTTAACTATAAATATATAAGAAAAATGAGAATTTTTTTTTAAAAGGAGAATATTATTTCATTTGATAAATTTTTATAGATAATTATAGAATTTACTTGTGATGCTATGATTTTTTCATATTTAATGAATCTAAATGTTAATGGAAAAATAGTTTTAACATAACAAAGAATACCATGAAATTCATAATGTTAAGTTATAGGTAATGTAGTTTTACAAAAGAAAATCCATAAGATCCAAATAGACATAAAATTATTATAGTTTTAATAAATAAAGTATTTTCCATGTCAAAATTACCATTGACTCCATGTACATCTACAACAAAACTAGTAACTTTTAAGAATACAAAAAATGCTAATGAAAAGTCCATCAAGATGTTTTATATGTACCAATCTAGTGAATTTCGTGCCAAAATATTACTAAAAAAAAGCTATAAGAGGTGAATGTTTGAGGAATAATGTTTAGATTAGTTGTACAAATTTTTGAAGTACTTGTACTAAATGATTTTTAAGGTACCTTTACACATGTATCATGTAACACTAAAAGGGTGTTTTCATAAAGGTCCCACACCATTCATCCTTAGTACATAGAAGCCAAACCAATATCTATAAGTAACTATGTTGTATATGGAGATAAATAAAAATTAAATTGTTGAAATATGACATTTGTTTAGAATTTGTAGATTGCTCTTCACTTATACTTATTATTATTTATATTGTATTGACCAAAGTAATACTTGTGAATTGATATTTTTTGTTCTGTTTCATAAAATTTCAACTTTTTCATAGTTAACCTTGATTAAGGATTTTTTTGACTTTGATAATCCTTCTTAACCCAATGAATATATATCCAATAGAAAAATGTAATTAATTTGTTTCTATATATTAATTAAAATTAATTATAATAAAATTAATATATATTTAATAATTATATATATATATATATATATATATATATATATATATATATATATATATATATATATATATATATATATATATATATATATATATATATATATATATATATATATATATATATATATATATATATATATATATATATATATAACCAACCTAATCAAGTGTTTATGTTTATTATCTACATATACAAATCCTATGCAATTATAAATCAATTTGTTTCAACTAATCAATTTTGAATTTACATTAGTAGTCCTTATTATTAAGGTAAGCTACTATAGTTTTAGTAGCTATGTTCATTATATTTTGGACCTTTAAAAAATGTGCAAATGTGAAATCATTTCCCTTATTCTAAAGATTAAGAATTTTTTTCATTAAACTAAAATTTGAATTTATTTTTCATTTTTTTATTGGGTTGAAATTTTTTAGAAGTTATTTTATTTTACTTATAAAAAAACTTGGAAATGAAAAAAGATCATTACTCTGAATGTTCTAATATTTGCAACCTTTAGTGTGGCATTTTTAGAACAGTTCACATGTCCTGTGAATGCTTCCACATTTTGTATTAAAGCACTGAAATTGAAGTGTGCAATCTATTCTCTATAATATATGCTTTTGAGGTTGCATTGAAAAAACCGCAAATGACAAGGGGCAATAAGATGCCCCTACTACTTTTGTTCCTCTCATATTCTATTTCAAGGATGTTGTATTAATCCTTTGAGCTAGTTCAAAGATATATTTCTGATCTCTTTCAAGATTATAATGAGATTATAGAATAATTAGTTCTTCCCTCCCAAAATAAACCTAATTATTATAATTAAAAGAACATATATTATTTGTATGTATTCTTTGGTTGATGGAGTAGGATAAAATAATGAAAGAACATCCCTTGTCAGATGATTTTGTGGAAATTATTTTTAGATAATTTCGTTAAAGGTGAATGAAGATCTATGTAGGCTATTTTTTTGTATAAGGAACAAATATCTTGTGGGTATAAACTATTGAAAGGATGGTACAGTTCATTAAAAAAATATATTTTTGAAGTTTCCAGTTCACCCACAATCTATTTTTTTAATTTTTTCCTTAAATAAAAGTGTTTGAAGTAAAATTTGGGAGATCTACTATATTTATTTGGAATGTTTTAGCCATGTATGGGTTTCTATTGATATGAATGTTTGCAAAACATACAAATGCTTCCTCAATTGCTTTCTTTTTTTAAAATTTCTTCTAGATTTTAATACGCCATAAATCTTATTAAAAACTTTCTTTATATTGTATTCAAATATGGAATTTTTTGACTATATATATTATTCCATGTAGCTTAAGTTAGAGTATATAAGTCTTACATTTAAATTATCTTCCCTTGTTTGTAATGATTATAAGCCCCATGATATATACATATTTATGTACTTATTTATTTAGTAATAGATTCCTTCCTCTTTCCCGTCTTAGTTAGATCTAGTTTCTTTTTCGAAATCTGAAAAAAATCTAAATTTACTTTTGGAGAACACAAAAATATATTTTAGAATTGATTTTACTTTTAAGTTACATGGGAATTTAGTGGTTATTGGTTTCTCTTAAAATTTTGAACAAGATCTATAGAATATATATATTTTGTAGGGAAGAGTTGTTTGGGAATTATGAAAGAGGTTAAATATTATAATAAATCGAATAATTCATGGTAGAAGTCTAAAGTTTTCATGTACGTTTTTGTATTAATAACTAAAAAAATAAATCTATATTTTAATTATTTCAATGTATTAGTATTCAATTTATGATTTCCACTTTTTTATTTGATGGAACTAATATCACTCATAGGCATTTCTAATAAATTAACAAAATTACAAATAAATTTCATGTGTTTTATAGATAGCATTTATAAAATTGATAATGTACTTCCTCTATACTTCCACATTTAGATTCCATGTAAAAACAAGTACGATAGATAATGGACAACAATTATTTGACTAGATGCTAGAAGTGAGCTTAATGATGGGCACTTTTGGAGGCGACTTATGGAATAAGTCAATGTAACAGAGATGCCGCTTAGGCCAAATAAAGAAAGGTTAGAATAAGTCAAAATTGTGTCATTAGGAAGGTTAGATAAATTCAAAACTCTTAGGAAGGAAGACAATAATAAGGGATTTGAAATCAATGCAGGTTTGTATTTCACATGATTTATGTTCAAGGTTAGTTTTGAAGATTAGGTATGATTTCACAAAAGTTCATCAAATCATTAAGAGCCACTTGGGATAACTAATTTTAGAAGACTCATTCAAGGTGTATTAAATGACCACTACTAACATGATTAAGAAAATGATAACTACTAACATAATTTTGAAAATGCTAAATAATGGGATTGTGGAAGAAAAAAGATTCCATACATTGAATGTTTAAATTTTAAAACTATGTTCAAGATCAAGAAGCTTTGATATTATTAAAGGTAGAGTGCTAGTAGACATCACATAAATTTTCTATCATAGAGAAATTTCGTATTTAAATTATCAACAAGTAATAGTAATGACAAAAAAAGGTGGTCTATAGTACTAGAAATAAGATGTAAGTAGATGTTTAGGATTATTTAATATATTAATATTGTGCTACAACACTAAGACACGTCTCACTTGTCAAAAATTATTAGTGTAAACTTTTGTGAGCATTTCACAAAAATATAAGATAGTAGGAGATTCTCATTGATTTCTTATGTGACATGTTACTCAGGAAGAAGAGAATATGTATGTGGCTAACAAAGAAAGGTACCATAGAGGAAGATACAAATCGAAAGGAAGTTTTTAATTACTATCCATAATTAGAATAGAAGATAACATCATCTCATTACAAAAGAGTAAAATGGTGCATTTAATATATATAATATTAAGATATAATAAATAACTTTGAATATGATAATTAGGAGATATTTTCCACAACAAGTCAAAAGCTATCACGAATAAATTGTGTAGATTTTCACTCAAAATCATGTGAACCACTACTCATGAAACATTGGTCAATGAGGTTGAATCAAAGATTACATAACTAAATCCTCATAATAGTATCACAAAATTAGAACATGTTATTAACTGATATATGGTTCAGTACTTTTTGAGAATTTAGATAAATAAGGATAGAAATTCCATAAAGTACCATACAATATATTGAAATAACCTATGAATTAAGATCATACTATTGAAATCAAATAAAAAAATTATAATACACACAATATTATACACATATGTTATACAAAACTTCTATATCTTGACTGTGTCAGTCTTTCTCTAAGCTATCTTGTACATAATTTTGAAGGATTACTACATGCCCAAACTACAACTCTACGAACTTCAACTATGGGCTTTGCTCTGACACTTCTAAGCTCGAAATAATGCTTCTTTACTAGCATGTACATTTTGACATTTTTAAGGCTCTCAAAACTCAAATGATTCAAATAATTTC
Source organism: Cupressus sempervirens (assembly GCA_028749045.1). Classification (NCBI taxonomy): domain Eukaryota; kingdom Viridiplantae; phylum Streptophyta; class Pinopsida; order Cupressales; family Cupressaceae; genus Cupressus; species Cupressus sempervirens. The sequence continues at coordinate 205,927,700 of CM053786.1, read as the reverse complement.
AAAATCAACCGTTTTCCCCTTATATAAGTTTTGGCCTATTTTTTAAAAATGCTCATATTTGCAAAAAAATTGCCCCTACCTAACTTTATGTTCTTAAGCCCATTTTGGGATCTGAATTGAAATCTTAAGACATTTAACCACTCAAAATTGAGATTTAAATTTTTTGGGATAAACATAGTTGACTACTTGTGTAATCAATCTTTATTATAACATGTAATAAATCTTGGATTCTCATAAAATTAATTATGAATCAATTTTTTACAATCATAATGTCAAGTAAACTATGGTCAACTAAAATCAAACTTAGACAAACTTCATCAACAATGCCTCAAATTCATCCCCAATGCATTCCAAAACCTAGATGCAAATCAATCAAAATTAAATCCCATCAACCCTACACCATTTATAACCATCACTAAATTATTTTCCTGTATTAAGCCAGTTCAAATCATCCTCATGTATTCTCACATTTCAAATTCATTCCCAGGAACGTAAGATAATTTCATCATCATAACATCTATCATCAAACTAATTGATCTACCAAGCTAACTAGAATCACAAATCTCATTGCTAAGGACATTTCATCACCAAGGGTGTCTCAGTTTCATTAAAATTAATATCAAATTAAGACTCTCTAACATTTTTTTACTTATCTCAACTTCATTTAAAGCCATATAAAGTTGAAGTTACTTGATCCTTTTCAATGAGTGGTTTCAACAAAACCCATATCAAGTTACTTTGATAGAATCCTAGTCTACTGCATTTTGGTCAAATATATAGGGGAATATCAATTTCATCACGACCCATATCCATCTGATATTGTCTTATCAATCAAGTGATTAGCTTCATCAAGATCCATATTAATTCAATTTTCAAGTTCAACAGTTTGATGATAATCAATTATATTTGGACCCATATCAATGTGATTATTAATTAAAAATTGTACTCTTGACATTAAGAATTTTCATTAGACGCATATCAAATTTCTTATTTCATCATCATCCTTGAACAAATGTTCACTTTCATCACAATCAATATCAAATTGAATACTTTGTTCACTTACCAATCGATATTTGGTCACTAAATAAAGATTTATCGGGAGTCTATGATGACAAAATAAATGGACTCCTAAAACAATTAGGATTTGGATTTATGTTAGGCTAAGGCCATAATAATGGTTCACACTTTTCATCATGAAGAAATCAAATGATAAGTGAGAATTGTGTTTTTAAGGGGCTTCCCATAAAGCCTATTCTTCTAATGAAGACCCCAACTACAAGTTGTTTGTAGGTAAAATTTATTTATAGAATAAATGGTTTTACAAGTTGAAAGAAGAGGATGAAGATACAAAAATATTTAAAGCCAGGTTATTTGTAAAAGGATTTTCACATAAAAAGAGAATTGATTTTGATGAGATATTTTCTCTCAATAGTTCTTAAAATGACTTTTATTCATAATCTTCTAAGTATTGTGGTTGCTGAATATTATCTTTTGGAATAGCTTGATGTTATAACAACTTCTTGGCATGGTGATTTGGATGAAGAATTATATATGGAATCAGCATATGGATTTGTGGTCAAGGGTAAGGATAATTTAGTGTATGGATTGAAGAAAAGTTTATATGGCCTAAAGCAAGCACCTCAATAATGATATATTAAATTTGACAATTTTATGAATAAGCATGGACACACTCAATGCCACTTAGAGTATTGTCTTTATTTTAAGAGGTGATATGATGAGAACTACATTTTCTTTTTATGTTTATATGTTGATGATACACCTATAGTTGCGTCTAACATGTATCACATCTAAGGATTAAAATAACAATTAGCATAGTCATTTTCTATGAACAATTTAGGAGTAGCAAAAAAATCCTTCGCATCAACATTTATAAAGATAGAAAATAAAAAACATTGACATTGTATTAGGTTGATTATATTAAGAAGTTGTTGTAACATTTTTCTATGGAGAATGTAAAAGAGTTGATCACACATTTTCTTGGTCATTTTAAATTGATTAACGAGATGTGTCCAAATACACAAGAAGAGGAGGATAAAATGTCCAAGGTACATTATTCTCTAGTTGTAGAGAGTTTACTATATGCTATGGTATGCACCAGGCTTGATATTGCACATGGAGTGGGAGTAATTAGTAGGGACACATGAGTCAACTTAAAATTGCTTGTTGGAATACAGTCAAATTGATTCTTAGATATTTGAGAGGAGCATCCACTAACTGTTAACATTTTTGGGGCTCTACTACTATAATTTACATGGCTATGTTGACTAATATTTGGTAGGGGATCTAGATACTAGACAAAGTTCTACTCAATATGTATTTATCATTGTTGGGACGATATTAAGTTTGGTTTCTTTGTTATATAAGGTGAATTCTTTATCCACTATAGAAGGAGATTATGACGTTTCTACAAAGACAACTAATGATATTCAATATGACTTCAATTCTTTATTGAGTAATCAGGATAACTAGACACCCATAAAGGGACAATTGTCTATATATAGATAGCTAGAGTGTCATTCATCTTTCCAAGAATTCCTCTTTACACCTAAAGAAAAAATATATATAGTTGTGATACCATTTCATTCTATTAGTTTTGGATGATGCACTATCAAAGCTAGAAAAGATACATACAGCTGATAATTTAGCATATATGTTTACAAAGATAGTGATAAGAGAGAATATACACTCCTCTTCAACTTTAGTTCATCTTTTGTACTAAATAAAATAAAAGAACATAATCTAGGATGGTGCAATCTGTTAGAAGTTGTAATCTTTCCTTGGTGTGTTTATAAACCAAGGTTAGACCTCCTTTCTTTATTGTTATAATATATTAGGATATAAGCCAAGGTATCCTAATATATTTCTTTTTTGTCCTTTTTCCACTACATCTTATTTTGTCATCTAGTGGAATATGAAAGGACAAATATATATTGTAATTTGTAATTTAGATTATTCCTCCTTAAGAGGAATCTCACACTTGGTCTCACACACTTATGAATGGTGGCATTCATAGACATGGGAGTTACATTCTAACTCCTCTCTCTCATCTCTATTTAAGAGATGACCCTCCTCTCTCATTTCTAATGAGGTTTCTTCCTCTTTTCAATTATTGTATGAGCAATCTCTCTCTCTCTTCTTAGGCTTTTCATGCTTCATTCATAATGTCACAAGGGGTTTTCTTTGCTTTCCCCTTTCCAAATATCTTGTCTCATGGTGTTGGATCTTGAAGCTTTCTCTCTCCTATCTTATGGTAATATCTTTTCATGCATTAACTCTCTTAGATTCTTTCCTGGCATTGCTTATTTACATATTTCTTTTTCCATTTCTAACATGGTATCAGAGCAGTTTAATCTTTATTTTTGAGTGTTTGCATGAAGGTACGATTCGAAGGAGACTCTTGAGAGAGATTTCTCTAATTTCTTTTTTTAATCTTCTTAATTTGGAAGAAAATGAATTTTATTTCTTTTTGGGTTTGGTTGGTTTACCGCCAAACCTGATTAACTTTTATTTGCTCTAATTTGTGTAGGTTTCTTCTTATTTTCTATTAGTTTTCATCGAACCCCCTTTAAATGGCTTGCTGCCAAAGCGTTTTCCTATCTAGATATCAATTTTTTTTTATTTTTTATTTTTACTCTTGTTTTGGACGACGTGCTGCCAAGAAAAGAAGCATTTATTATCTCCATATTGGTTGTCTTGCAGTAAGCATGTTATTCTCAATTTTGAAGTTATGGTTTAAATATTCCTAATGCTATTTAGCATGTTCATTGTTAATCTAAGTTGTTGTGTATTGTATATATATTTTTTAATACTGAGTTTCACACCACTTTTTATCATCTATGCCTCTTGATAATAGCAGATTAAAACATTACTTTGTGCCTCTATAAAATGAAGCAATGCATAATATAGCCACACAAATTAGGAGGCTTTAATATTTGCAAGGTTGGGTGATTTATCTTGCAATTCCCTGAAATCACGAGTCCACCTGATCGCAAATGTGTCTCTCCTAAAAGAATTTGTTCTCAGTTGAGGTTTGAATTCTCATATCTTACAAAAATGTGATAACATTTTAGCCTTGAGTGAGGATCTGCTCAATAAGATTTTACTGAGCAAACTTACTTAAAGACTCAAACACAGATCTAAATGATAAGCTTAACTAGCTGAACAAAATACTCAACCTGACAATGTTTCAAAAGCTGGATAACGGCAATAGCTCTGTCAGTCATTATAATTTTTCCTGCAACTCCGCTCTCTTGTTTGAATGCCCCAAATCTGATCAGGCTGGCTGCTTGACTCATCCTTGAATGGTGTGTCAGAGTTTCGAAACTATCCAGCCCGCCCTTTATGCACAACTTACACTTATTCACTCCTTTTTACACTTCCATGGCTCTCTAAACTTTAATTTCCGAAGATGACAAAAAAAAATGTTTTGCATTCGAAATCCACAAAGAAAACCTTGACAAAAACATATATCTTTCCTTTCATAAATTAAAATTAAATTCTAATTTTATATTTGTTGTGTTTTTTGTCTTTCCTGAACCCGTTCTAGCTACTCCAAGGACATCAGAGCTGTGAAAAATCAAACTATTGCAGTCACTGATTATTAATCTCCTATCACAAATGATTATTAAACTGCTGAAAACAAATTCTTAGCTAATATCGAAAAATAACACAACTGCAACTTCACTTAAAATACGGAAAGAAATGCGCAACAGAATCAACACAATATTTTTAGACAAATTGTCCCTGGAAAAACCCCTAAGGGAAAACTAGTTCTACAGATGAGAAATTATATTAAACTTCAGCAAATTAAGAGATACAAAATTCCTTGCCTCACACTGGCAGAACTCCGACAACCTCCTAATTTCTCCCGCTGATATTTCTCACTGCTATCCCTGCGCTAACACTGCGCCCTTGCTAACACTGCAAGACTGTTTGCTAACACTACAAACTGCTTTACAAAAGCTTCTTCCTTGTGCCCTTGCTAACACTGCAAGACTGTTCGCTAACACTGCAAACTGCTTCACGAAAGCTTCTCCCTTGCTAACACTGTAAGACTGTTTGCTAACACTACAAACTGCTTCTCCAAAAGCTTCCTTGCTAATACTGCAAGACTGTTTGCTAACACTGCAAACTGCTTCTCCAAAAGCTTCCTGCCTTCTCTCTCCAAATGCCCCCTAGACCCCTTTTTATACTACTCCTGTTGGTAAACCAACGACCGAGATTAAATCTAACCAACGGCTGAGATTAAGACAACTCAACAGCCAATAATAGAATTGGTTGCAAGGTGTCCAAAAGGGAATCTCTAAAATTAGTAAATAATAACTATTTACTAATTTTTGGCAAGTGGACAAACAGTTGTCCAAACCACCCATAAATACAACCGCTATTCATAGATAAGGACGAACAACTGTCCAAGCTACCCATAAATAGTGCTGCTATTTTCGGGTCAGAAATAACAGCTATCCAACTAACAATAATTAACACTCCCTCTTAGCGAGGAAGCTGTTCTGCATGGCACCCATCTTATCTCTAAAGAAGATAAATTTGGCCTTTCCCAAAGCCTTCGTCAGAATGTCTGCTACCTACTCATCTGTAGGTATGTATTGTAGTCGAACAACTCCCCTTTGTACAGAATCTCTGATGAAGTGATATCTGATATCTATATGTTTAGACCTATCATGAAACACTGGATTTTCAGACAACTTGATGCAACTCTGATTGTCACAATGTATCACAGTAGTCTCAACCTTCTAACCAAACAAGGCTACTAACAACTTCCGAAGCCATATAGCTTCACATGTCGCCATGCTAGCTGCTATGTATTCTGCTTCTGCTGAACTTAGAGCCACAGACTTCTGCTTCCTGCTGAACCAAGATACAACTCCTGATCCCAAGCTGAAACAACACCCTGAAGTGCTCCTTTTGTCTGTTGTACTTCCTGCCCAATCTGCGTCAGTATAGCCTATCAACCTGATACCTTCACCTCGAACATATCTGATCCCATACTCGACTGTACCACACAAGTAACGTAGCACATGCTTAGCCGCTATCCAATGCATTCTCTTTGGTTCAACCATGAACTGACTAAGAGAGTTTACTGCAAATGCTATATCTGGTCTAGTGTTGACCAAATACATAAGCGAACCAATCAACTGTCTATATAAAGTGGGATCTACATCTTTCTCCTTAGATGTATCGTCATGCTCTGTGCTCACCTCCGGAACACCTGTCACGGTCTCACGAAGCAATCTAAGTGCTCCATGATGAATATGGCCCATCCTCCTATGCCATAGCTCTCCAAGATCTCTAGGATTATTGTTGCTCATAAGTGCCTTAGGAGTATCAAACTGCAATCTATAAAGGCGACCACTCCTAACTCCAATAGTTATGGGTGATTTCCAATCCTTGTGCTTAATCAACACATGTGTCCCTCTAAAGAGTACATTATACCCCCTATCCTGAAGAACAGATACAGAAATCAAGTTCATACCTCAGCCCGACACATATAACACATCATGAAGAGGAATTATCTTTCCATTCTCCCTCTGAAACTGAACAGTCCCTTCCCAACAGGGTTGAGTTTGGACAAGTTTCCCATAGAAATCTGGATGTTGGTGTCCTCCTCCTTGTAACTGGAGAAGTACTCTCTAACTCCTGTCATATGAAATGACGCCCCACTATCTATATACCAAACACACTGTGAGGTTGAGCTAACCATACAAGCTATGAGTGCAAACTCATCTTCCATTCTGCTGGAGAGTTCTTCTGCACTTGTTGAAGCTGCCACCTGCTTCTTACCCTTTTTCCTCTCTAGGAAATCACTGACATAGTGGCCAAACTCGTGACATCCAAAGCACTTGACCTTAGAAAGGTCCTTCTTCTTCTTTTCACTTTGTGAATTTGATCCTTTGCTAGATCCCTTCTTTGCTTTCCCTTTACCCGCTAGGGCAACGTTCTCTTGTTCCACCTCATTTTTTTGACTCTTGTTGGCCCCATTGACAAGACTTAGTCTAAACTCCTCCTGAGTGAAATCAGTCCATAGTCGATCCCAACTCGGTAAAGTATCTCGTCCACTGACAACTTGAACAAAGACACTCCATTGTTTAGTAAACCCATTTAGGGCTATTCTCACTAGCTCATCATCACTAGGGCTATCTCCAACAGCTGCTAACTCATCCTTGACAAGTCTGAGCCTGGTGAGGTAACTTGTGGTGTCTTCTCCCTGATTCATTCGGGTATTCTTTAGCTTCTCTCTGAGAATCAACTTCCTGTTAGTGGTAGCATTCTGGTACAGATTTAGAATGGCGTCCCACATCTTCTTTGTTGTATCTAGCTCCAAGATATGTGGAACAATATGATCCTTGACACCATCAAGGATAATCCTCCTCGCTTTGGCATCGTCCTTCCTATATGCTGCAAGTTGTGTTGCATCCGTTGGTACAGGTACACCACTGGTAGCATAATCCTTGATACCATTCTCTTCCAACAATAAAGAAATTTTGGCCTTCCAGACACCAAAATTTGAGGCACCATCCAATCTATCCTGATCTCTCAAACCAACTGAAGCCATGTCAAGGGTTTAAAGCAATAATAAATCTAAAGAGATCAAAATTTCTTTCCTAGGACAAAACTCTTCTACCCTTAACAATGCTATGATACCATGTGAAAAATCAAACTATTGCAGTCACTGATTATTAATCTCCTATCACAAATGATTATTAAACTGCTGAAAACAAATTCTCAGCTAATATCGAAAAATAACACAACTGCAACTTCACTTAAAATACGGAAAGAAATGCGCAACAGAATCAACACAATATTTTCAGACAAATTGTCCCTGGAAAAACCCCTAAGGGAAAACCAGTTCTACAGATGAGAAATTATATTAAACTTCAGCAAATCAAGAGATACAAAATTCCTTGCCTCACTGGCAGAACTCCGACAACCTCCTAATTTCTCCCGCTGATATTTCTCACTGCTATCCCTGCACTAACACTGCGCCCTTGCTAACACTGCAAGACTGTTTGCTAACACTGCAAACTGCTTTACAAAAGCTTCTTCCTTGTGCCCTTGCTAACACTGCAAGACTGTTTGCTAACACTGCAAACTGCTTCACGAAAGCTTCTCCCTTGCTAACACTGCAAGACTGTTTGCTAACACTGCAAACTGCTTCTCCAAAAGCTTCCTTGCTAATACTGCAAGACTGTTTGCTAACACTGCAAACTGCTTCTCCAAAAGCTTCCTGCCTTCTCTCTCCAAATGCCCCCTAGACCCCTTTTTATACTACTCCTGTTGGTAAACCAACGACCGAGATTAAATCTAACCAACGGCTGAGATTAAGACAACTCAACAGCCAATAATAGAATTGGTTGCAAGGTGTCCAAAAGGGAATCTCTAAAATTAGTAAATAATAACTATTTACTAATTTTTGGCAAGTGGACAAACAGCTGTCCAAACCACCCATAAATACAACCGCTATTCATAGATAAGGACGAACAGCTGTCCAAGCTACCCATAAATAGTGCTGCTATTTCTGGGTCAGAAATAATAGCTGTCCAACTAACAATAATTAACAAGAGCCTCTCATTAGCTCTAGAATGGATCTCGATTAGATCTCTATCATGTCTCTAATGGTATTAAGAGTCGGCTCTGATAGCTTAAGTGTTTCACATGATATGCTACTCATGATTCCAGAAACATTCATAGTCGCCCCTTCAAGCCACTCAACAGGAAATTTTATTTTTGCCTTGCTGACAGTAGGCTTCTTCATAGCCTTTTTGCAGCATATCATTTTTTATTGATTGTTGGCAGTTTTCTTTACGTTTAATGCATTTTTTTTTCCTATACATTTTTTTATAGCTCATTATTGATTGTTGGTTTTTTCCCTGGCATGCATGCTTCCCTGGTGTGAACAAGTTTAATCATTTCTTTCAGCCTTGCTTCTGCCATGAGTGTCTAATTTGTTGTCGCGAAGCTTGTCCAATCTTTTGGCACTTTGCATTTTTTGGAAAGGAGTATGGTAAAAAATTTGTAACTGCAACTTCAAAACTGCGACCAGATTGTGTTGTCATCAAAACAATTATTGAGAAGCAATCATATGGTGTGCTTTGTTTGTTCATTTGGCAGTTTTTTTTTTCACTCATGCCACATTTAAATTGGAGAGAATGTTAAATGTATGGAAATGGAAATCGATTTTCTTCTGCACATAATTTAAGTCCAAAGCATAGCCAACATCTAAACAGACAGGACAAGGAAAAAACTTTGATTTGTCTATGTTCATGCTCATTGCACCCTACATTTTGTATCTTCTTGGTGTTTTGTTCCCCTTAACTATCGTTGAGTAACTATCCTGTGTTTGGAGGTTAGCATTGGAGTAGGTTTGCTTTTGTTTTTTGTCAAGCATTTTGTCTTGCGACCCAGTTGAATATGCTCTCACCTCTGAGTTAATTAATCAACTAGAGTCACATCTGCATCTCATTATCATTCATGGGTTTTTAATAAGAGTAGTAAGGTTATTTGGGTTGAAAGACTAAATGCTTTGGTTGCTTAGCTCTATTGGCTGAGGTAGTTTTGGATGATGCACTATCAAAGCTAGAAAAGATACATACAGCTAATAATTTAGCATATATGTTTACAAAGATAGTGATAAGAGAGAATATACACTCCTCTTCAACTTTAGTTCATCTTTTGTACTAAATAAAATAAAAGAACATAATCTAGGATGGTGCAATCTGTTAGAAATTGTAATCTTTCCTTGGTGTGTTTATAAACCAAGGTTAGACCTCTTTTCTTTATTGTTATAATATATTAGGATATAAGCCAAGGTATCCTAATATATTTCTTTTTTGTCCTTTTTCCACTACATCTTATTTTGTCATCTAGTGGAATATGTGAGGACAAATATATATTGTAATTTGTGATTTAGATTATTCCTCCTTAAGAGGAATCTCACACTTGACCTCACACACTTATGAATGGTGGCATTCATAGACATGGGAGTTACATTCTAACTCCTCTCTCTCATCTCTATTTAAGAGATAACCCTCCTCTCTCATTTCTAATGAGGTTTCTTCCTCTTTTCAATTATTGTATGAGCGATTGCTCTCTCTCTCTCTCTCTCTCTCTCTCTCTCTCTCTCTCTCTCTCTCTCTCTCTCTCTCTCTTCTTAGGCTTTTCATGCCTCATTCATAATGTCACAAGGGGTTTTCTTTGCTTTCCCCTTTCCAAATACCTTGTCTCATGGTGTTGAATCTTGAAGCTTTCTCTCTCCTATCTTATGGTAATATCTTTTCATGCATTAACTCTCTTAGATTCTTTCCTGGTATTGCTTATTTACATATTTCTTTTTCCATTTCTAACACAATCCCATGGGAGCCTTATGGGGTAGCAATATTTCTATAGGATTAGTATCCAACTGGGAGTTTGTTTTCTAGTGTGGATTCTTATCTATCCCCAAGTGGGATATTATTATCTTATGGTGATTGAATAGGTAATTATTGTACACTTTCCATCTATTCTTGTTGGGTTTTGGCTATTTTTTCCAACTATTTTTTGGGGGACCGACATGTCATAACCAACTTATTCTAGCCCTAATCTTTTAAGATGCAAAATTCTTGTACAAAATGGATTAGGGTTATGGATTTTATTAGGTATGCTAATATAGTAGCTTCTTGCAGCAATATTGAGTTGCAAAAGATTGCAAATTTTAATCAAGTTGTAATCACTGGATAATAAGAATATAGGACTCATTGTTTGGAGGACGTAGCCTAGGGATTGGGTGAACCACATTAGATCTTTATGTCTTCTGTTATCTTATATGTGCTTCATTAATTTAAGATATTTTTCATATTTGTATGTAATTTTTATTTCTATCTCTCTTCCTAAAAGGGAGAGGGGAACAAAATGATGAGCATAGAAGAGACCAAAATGTCTCTTGATTAATGATTAGGTTAGAGAAAGGAAGTGGTACACTCAAAATTCATGTTTACAAAAGACAAAATTAGAGCTTTGAAGAAAAAAAGTGGGGTCGTGAGTCCATTTTTGCAGTAGCTACCCACTTTTGGAGAAGTACAATGTTTGCAGAAAAAGTGATAGATGAAGAACATGTTTTATTTGGGTTGTTGGTGATTGTGGATGGCATGTGAAAACACCATTTCCTTAATCTTACTTTGGAAACATATTTTATTTGGTTCCTTGGTTGATTGTATAGGGCATCTAAAGGTGCCCTTACCCTTATGTTACTTTGGCAGCTTCTTATCCATGAGAAATCATGGGGTACTATGATGATTTTAAATACACTAGCAGCATTACCTAGAGGTATAAATTTAGCATAAATGTTAGCAAGGTCATTCAAAATAATATTTGTTGACTGAAAATACCAAAAAAATATTGGCTCAACAAAAGAATTTACGACCATGTCAAAACATATTTTTTGGCATCCAACTTTAAATTTTGATGGCCATCCTCATACAAAATAGGCTACCAACTAGTTAAATTGCTTTCCTTACCCCACATCAAATCACACACAACAAATTAGAAAACATAAGCATGCAAATCCATGTTATTGCATTAAAAAATTCTAAATTTTATGCATGTTTATGTTTTTGAAATAGAAATTTTGAATATTTTCATTTTCATAATTTTATATATTTCCCCAATTCCAAGTAGTTTTATTTCATAACAATACTTTGAATCTAACATCATGTGTTAGTACGAAATTATAAGTTATTTATATATTTAAAATAAATTAGCATGAAACGTCAAAAATATGACATCAACCTATAGTAGCCTTATTTTACCCTTGTGAAGAAGAAGTCCCTATGAAATTGACCAAGTAACAATATCAAAGCTACTCTTTTGGCTAGAGTTATAGGTTAGATAATTGCCACTCTCCCAAGGCATCTATTGTGCGATCTTTTCCACCATGCTTTTAGTGCTCTATGTTGGATTCTTAAGAATAATCATTAATGAGATACATCACCCAAAAAAAAAAAGGAGGAAGGAGACATAGATATTAGGGCTTTCACAAAACCTATTTGAGATCTTCTAAAACACTACTCCACACTCACTGATATGGTAATAGTCTTGTGAAATAACCCTCATGGTTATCACACCAAAATATATAGTTGCCCATGGTGGTGAAATAATTTTACCCAACCCTTAATAGTTCACCCAATTACCACTAGAGAGGATTAGCATTGTGCCAAGACATTACAAAAAATAATCCCACTCACAAATTATTTCCCTTAAAAAAAATCGGTGGTGTGTCTTCCCTGTAGTCTCATCTTAAAATGAGAAGCAATAGGTGTCCACCCTCTGAATTAGGAAAGTGTTTAGATCCTTTTTACTTCCTGAAATCCAATGTTCTTTAGGCCTCCCCCAACACAATAGTGGTAGTTCATGAGGCTAAAAGTGGCTTTGTGGCTTTCCTATCATACTGTCATCATATAAAGCATGAAGGATCAATGAAAAGCTTCTCGATTGCATCTGTACTATAAAATAAATTCAAATTAATGAGAGAGACCATTTTGCAATAACCACCTAACATTTTCCCATGTGGGGTTCTCCTAGGAGATAGCCTTATTAACTAACTAATGTTCTTTAAATCTTAAAATAAAAAACAATGCAAAAATTTAAATTGATTTAGTCATAGATAGGAAGATCATTATTTGAGACAATGTGAAGAAAGTGTGTTGGTGAGTAGTTTTGTGCATGGAGTGGCAGATGTAGAGGTGGAAATAACCTATTAAATACCCTAAAATTCTGCTAAATGTAAATCGTGTTCCCTGAAAAGAAAGTCAAACAATCTTCATAGGAAAAGGACTTCCGTGCTTTGGAAATTCTCCTCAATTTTAGTAGCAAAGATTGAATGGGTCAAAATAAGGTGAATGTAAGAGTTACAATAGTAAATTTGATATAGTATAGAAATGGGGAGTTTTATTTTAATAATTAAAATAGTTAAGGATTGATATCTATGTTCTAATACATAACTATTGAGCAACATTATTGAAGAAACATTAAAAAAGGGCAAGAATTACGAGGAAGAAAGTAGAGAGGAAACCTAGGATAAAAGTGAGGATGACACCTATGATACTGAGGTCCATACAACACCTAAGAAAGCTAAGAATAGTGTCGCCAAGGAATAATTCAAAGCAGATGTTGATGGCAAGGACTCTGACAAGATTAAGAAAGATTCCAAAGAAGCTCGTATTGTGGTTGTTTTAAGGCATTATGATGAGATCCCCAATGTTGACAACCCTGCTATGGTTCAAATTAAAACCACAAAGATTATTTCCACTAATGTGGAAAGAAAGGTTGAAAAGATAAAAAAGGACCTAGATGACTAGATTAAAGTCCTTAATGAAAAAATGAAGTCTTTGAACAACAAGTTTGATAATGCCATCAAAGGCATTGAAATGGATGTGACCAGCTCCACTTTATTCAAGGTCTAGAGAGAGATGATGTAAAGGGCTACCTTTGGTACTATTACTGGACATAAAAAAAAATTTAAAATAGAATGTAGAAGAACAATGTTTAGGTGAAATAAAAAGTGTGAAGGATCTTCACAATTAGACTAAAGATCTTAGGTACCTGGTCGAGGATTGGGAGAATATAAAGCAGGCCTAGCTTTCTTGGCCTCAGTTTTCCTATACTCTTTGTTTTTATGTTTTGTTTGTTCTCTTTAGCTTTGGTGTGAGTTACTATACTCCTACTTATAATTTTAGGATACTTTTTAAATACTGTTATGCTTAAACTAAATTATGTTAATCTACAGTGCTCTAATACTCAATTATTTTTTGTGATTATCAGCAATAGTCTGGCTAATAAGTTAGACTCTAGCATTAGTAGTTATAACTCTGATTTTTTATTTAGTTTTGTTTGGTAGTGAATCTTTAACAATTTGTACTAGTGATGGTCTTTTCTACAACTTGATTGTAATGGCCCAATGTAGAAATGTTCTCTAATCTTTTTGTTCCTCGGGTTCAAGACCCTTTTCCTGCTTCCTTTATTCTAAAACATTATTGAAGCATGATTTAAATCATTATCTCAAACATTGCATAAACATAATGTTTCCATGAAATCTATGTATACGAGAAAAGTTGCATGGAGACCATGTGCTTGGGTACTTAACATATCAGGACAAGTATAGCTATTGTTTTACTTTAAATAGAGGAGAGGGGTACTTAGGTATGTTAAAAAGATAGACTTCAATGTTAATCAATATTGTATCAAAGCTTCAAACAAATTACATTTTGAATTATGGTTGATAAATGACAAGTTGATATGCAAACAATAAATTGAAATGAAAATCAAGAATCGTAATCAAGGTCTTATACTTAATTTTTTTTCTAGATCCTCCATTGAATATTCTATAGTAGACTATGTCTAGAAGTATACCAATATTTGTACACATCTAACAGCATATATATGAATACCTACATGCAATATAATAAAAGAATGTAGTATTTCAACTAATGAAATAATAATAACCTTAATTTATTAATTTATAGACATAACACATATATATTTATACTATAAAAAATTATAATTTAATGATATAATATTAAAAATAATTGATAAGATCAAATATTTTCGTTCATAATAGTTAGAAAATGTCATATCAATGTACTATGCCTCACGGAAGTGGTAATAAAGGAACCCACCACTATAATTATACTTTAAAATGTTTTACTAGATACTAATAGCAAGGAAATTTTCCACCCGTCTCTCTCATTTTTCTTTGGCATGCTCAACGAGCCTTAAAAAGTTAAAGATTGGTAAGTTTGCGTTTTTTTTATAATTAAACTTCGTCAAATTTGCCGGAATCTCGTTCTTCTCGCGTTGTTGACTTGCCAATGAGGATACATAAACACGGAATGGAATTCATATATTATGCACCAAATTGAACGGTCGCCCAACGACTCTCCCGCTGACAAGATGTACGAACTCTAGATGATTGACTTTGTTGTTTAATACACTATTCTAACAGTTTATTCATCATGCATGCGTAATGAGTTTTATTATCTCCACATTGGGAAACATTTTCATAATGCAGTCTTCGTCTCGTCAAACAATCTGCGCATAGCCATAATTATTGTGGTGCCATCTTTTACTTTCTGACATGATCATTTTCAATTTACTTTTGTCTACGGAAGATGTTTTGAACATCAAACAAATTGTAATAAATATGGAATTCGAAGCTCTGAGAGTTTGGGCTTGTAGAGAGTCCGAGATTGAGACTGATATACACATTACATATGTGCACATTTCCCTCAGCTTCTACTCATTGCAATGATTTTCATATGTGCAAGACAATAGATATCTCCTCCCTTACAAAGGAAAGAGGCCTAAATATGACCACAGCCTCTTGTTAAACAACAATCTACTGTAAACCTTCACTACACAATACTAATTGGATAATACACTCTGTTACAGACACCTAATTATATGCTACATTAGGTGTGATTGAGATGTTCAGACTTCAAAATATTAGAAACGGGGCTCTTTACGAAAAAATCTGAGATTATATTAGTTTTAAGTCTATAGTAAGGACAAAATACGGCTAGTCAAGAAATTAATTTTTTACATCACACAAAATAGACAATTAAAGCGCGTTGACGAAACTGCTTAATGTAAACCTCTCAGTGTCCCACATCCAGCTGCAACGAATTTTTAAACGATAATCTACCCTACACCACTTCCGGGGGACATTCATAAATGTGTCGAGGAATCCCCAGCAACATCGTGGATCCGCTTTATTTTGGAAAGTCTTACATGGTAAACAATGGACTCCTATCGACTACATACATCTATCTAAACTCGTTCAAAGGAATGGCAAGGATTAGAAAAATTCATTGACTTGTACTTGCGTCTGAGATTTCGGTGTAATATATTTTCAAAAAAGTGTAAGTCAAGGTTACCAACAGGCCATCAGGTTTTTTTTTTCTTTTATGAATAGATCTTTTTTATTAATTTATAATTTAAAGATATATATTCACAAAAAAGGGGTCTGAGGATACAAGATTATCTCGAAAAGACACAAGGTTGGATTAACATCTATTCATCAAAAAAATTGTTTAAAGAAGAGCATAAAGTCTCAGGCGGCAAGAGCAGTGCTAAACGAAGGAGGGTCTTTATCATCAGAACCTCAGAAGTCCTTGGGGTTGGTGGTTGGCTTAGGGGGAGTTGAACCATCAGCAGCAACAGCATCAACATCATCATCTTTATCTATCTCAGATTTTGGTATAATATATTTCCAAAAGTGTAAATCAAGGTCACCAACAAGCCGTTAAGTATCTTTTGGAGAAGGCATCGAAGCCTCTCTTTGAACGCAACTCAGAAGGCAAGACAACATTGCATTATTCTATGCTGATCGCAAACAACCAAGCGGCCATTGAAATTGCTGAGCTACTGCTGTACCATTGTAGATCTGATTACAAATCAAATAAACAACTGTATGCTTTCTTTACATATATCAAAACATAAGGAATATTTGATTTATATATAATATATATTATTAGTTCCTGCTGACACCCAGGAAACTATAGCATCCACCAAGATGCTTATTTTGGAGTTTTATTCAACCAATCAAATTTTTTAATTTTCACATGTTCCTATTCAAACATAATGTTTTTTTATTATTTGATTTTATTTAAAATTATTTATCTGTGACCTTATTTGCTGGTACAGTGAACAAAGTCAGTGTTCCAAAAAAATTTAAAAATTTTACTTAACAAACAATGAAATATTTGATTGTGCACACGTATAGTACAGTAACAAGTCTTATTGTCAAATCTGAAAAATTTAGAAGAGATTTACAAATTTGTACTAAAAGCTTAGAGAGTTGCCACATCAATGGTAACAATCAATGTAGTTATTAGAAGAAATTTATCTGCATTGAATGTGTTATCGATTGGGATTGTGAATTACAGAAAGTCAAGAACCTTAAAAATTCGTCTACTGTATATGGTCTTCTTTCTTTGTATCGTCTCTTCCAAATGATCTTCTATCTTTGTAGTGTCTGCCAAAGAATTTATAGAACAGCTTGTAACAAATATTGAGGTAAGAAATCCATCTCCCTTTAAGTTTTACATTTTTTTCCCCCTCATCTTCTTATTTTAATTTCTAATTTATGCAAGCATTATTTATTCTTTTGTAACCATTATTTATTCTTTTGTACATTGGTATTTTTAAAATTATTTTTTCATTTTTCTTTTGGCAACTTTAGACGGTTCTTTGTAGATTCCCCTCTAAAATATTTGAGATTCCAGAGCCAGGATGTGGTTATGGTTTCCAAGTTTTGTGAGCAAATAGAACTTATGAGGACACAACCCAAGACAAAAAGAACATAGTAGGAAAATAGGAATATTATTCTTAGAAGTGATATGCTATTACATTCAGTACGATGACAATAGGCTTAATGACGTGCCCTATAGGCTTACAATGTTGTTTAATTATGGAGAAAAACCCTTCTCATAGTACCTTCTCCCAAACTCCACCAAAACTACCTTTACAATACCAAATATGACCTTAAGTAACCCGAATTAGGTTTAGGGTTAGGAATACATTTTAGAATATGTCATTTGGCATCCATTGCCAAAATAGAAGGTTTTATAAAACATATCAGAAGTTACTATAAAATTAGAAGAATCTAGAAATGGTAGTCCAACTTCTAGGAGGCATAACTTTTGATCTGGGACTCTGATTGATGAATCATTTACATTTCTGGAAAGCTTGTCTCCCATTTTTTTTGCTTGTATAAGGTTGTTTAGTGCCTCAAATCTGACTTTTAAGCACTCTTAGAAGGTCTCCATGCAACTTAAAATTGCAATAACTTTCAAACCATAAAGCTTTTCTGACCTAATTCTTTTTTTGTAGTGCTCTAAATTACAAGTATAATCATCCCTCCAACTTACACCCTCTAACTCATCATACTTATGGCTCAATTACAAAATAACCTATTTTCTACATTATCATGTATCTTGAGGTGCTAAAAACCTCTAACTCAAAAAATTAATAGTGGACCTATGAGAGTTGGAATCTCTATTTGACCCAGATGGGTATCCAGAAATAAAGACACATTAAACAAAAACTAACATTAAGTATACTTTTTGGTGATACATGATTTCCCTTACACCACTAGATGCTCCTGCATCAAACACCCAGGGTAGATTGAAAAGTGACCTATCACTTTATAGCTAGTAGAGGAAAACTCAGATGGGCAACTTTCATTATGGATACCCAAGTTGAATCTTTCATTGGTCGTCCTTTCCACTTCACCAGGTATTCTTCATATTGCCTATTTCTAATACTCCTGCCCACACGACTATCTAGAATTTCTCCAATCGCTTCCTTCCTAGAAGTAGGAATTGGGCATGGTTCTAGTAGCAGTTCCTCCTTTGCACCATCATCATGATATTTTGTTAAGTCTGCAATAATGAAAATAGGAGAAATGTGAATCCTATCTACCAACTCCACCTCATGCATTTCCTAAATCATGTTTCTTCAAAAAAATTCAAGGACCAAATTGTTTCATCTTTAGCTTGTTGTAGGTACCCACTATAAATTGTTCCTTCCTCAAGTATACCATAACTAGATCCCCAACTTGGAACTCCTTAGGTCTCCTCTTTTGATCTACTCTACCCTTATATTGCAGGTTCATCATGGTAATATGGGGTAAAAGTACAAAGTTGTGTCACCTTTCAGGCTGACTAATCAGAATGATTAAATTTGAGTATTTCTATCCAAAAATCAATTTTGTTAAAATATATGATCTAGATAAATTCATTCGAGCTAAGTTATATATGGTCTCACACTATTCCGATTGGAAATGTCCATTAAATGCATGTTTTATACTAGTTTGTATCCAATTACTAAAGAAATAAAATTATTTCAAAAAATGACATTTCAACAACTCTTACTATTTTTTATGATATTTTTTAATAACTTATAAACACCATTTTATAGATCTCAAAGTCAATAATATTCTCATATGGAGTTTATAGTGTTTTAATTAGATATAGTATATTATAATTAAAAAATTCTACAAGCACGTATTTTAACACTTGAAAAGATGTTGATTTTGAGAAAGAAAAATATTAAATCATATAATTTTTTTTAAAATTATATTATGTTCTAGAGGAGAGAGTCCTCTTCTAGAATGTATAATTTTTTTACTGGTTAGAATATATTTGTTTTGAAAAATGTGGTGGGAGACGAAAACTATTGATTTCAGGTGAGTTAAATCATTGTAAAAGAGAAAATATAGGTCTAAAGCCAAATTTAGTTTTTATTTCTCTAGCTATATATGTTATCTACAACATAGTTTGAGATCAAAGGGAAATAAGTTTATTTTCATATAGTTTTGTGGTGGGAACTAGAGCCCTAATTTTCCAATGTTTTTTAGAAACTAAAAAATTACCTATAAAAATTAGGAAAATACATCAATTCTTTTTCCAAATAATTATTAAAAATCATAATCCTAAACTTCATCCATTTCCACACATTTCATTGGTTTACATCATTTTAAAATTTTGAATATTAATACCAGTATTATGTCATTGAAATTGAACAGTTATAATTTTGTTAGCCTTTTTCTTTACAAAAGGGTGACACAAGTTTGTGCTTTTACCCTATGTGCATGTACCTCCTCATGTCGGTTCTTGGTATGTTTAGCAAAGTCTTCTACATTAGCACTTGTCCTCTCTCCTTGCTCCATCTTCCTCAGCTCTGGTGCAATCCTTGGACTACTCCCATACACAATTTGGAATGGAGATCTACTAGTACTCCTATTCATAGAATTTTTGTAAGAAAATTCTACTTGGAATCAAATCCCATCCCTTGAGCTTATCTCCTACTAAACACCTTAGTAAATTGCCCAAACTTCTATTCACTAGTTTTGTTTGTCTATCAGTCTGTGAATGATGTGTAGAACTGAACTTCAATTCTGTCTTCAACTTCTTCCAAAAATTTCTCCAAAAATACCCAACAAATTTAGTATCTTTTTCAAAAACAATACTTTTTGGGAGACCATGTAGCCTCACCACTTCTCTAAAAGAAAAAATATGCAATATGCACTACATCATGAGTCATGTGAGATGGAATGAAGTATGCCATCTTGGAGAACCTATCAACCACCACAAATATAGAGTTATTACCCCTTTGTGTCTTTGGAAATCCATGAACAAAATACATACTTATGTCCTCCTAGGGCTTCAATGGAATAGACAATGGCTGATAAAGTCGAGTATTTTGAATAAATCCTTTGGTTGTTTGACATACTCGGCAACTCTGCACAAATTTCTTCACATCCTACAGTAGTTGAGGCCAAAAGTAATTTTGATTAATAATGGAAATGGTCTTATCTCAACCAAAGTGTCCTTCCATCCCTCCATTGTGTTTCTCCTTGATCAAGTTCTCCCTCATGGAACTCCTTTAAATACACAATTGACTTCCTTTAAACAACATACCATCCTGGATCATGTAATCTAGCCATCTAGTCCTGTCTAGAGTAAAAAATTCTCTACAAGCCTTCCAAGCCTCTACAAAGTTAGGATCCTCAGAGTACATATTCTTGAGTTCATCAAACCCAACCACTTCAACCTGCATTTCTTTAAGCAACAATTGCCTCATACTTAATGCATCTACAACCCTATTAGACCTTTCGCTTCTATGTTTCAATACAAATTTTTATAGCTTTGCATAAACTCTACCCATATCAAATGTCTCCAATTCAATTTACCTTGTCTATTTAGGTACTAGAATGCCTAATGATCGAAATACAAAAAAAATTGTTTTGGCAACATGTAATGCCTCCATTTCTTTAAGGCCCAGGAACTATTGCATAGAACTCATAATCATAAATAGAATATTTCTTCTTTGCATCATTCAATTTTTCACTAAAATAGGCAATAGGCTTACCTTTTTGGCTCAATATAACCCCAATAACACTACCACTAGCATCACAATGCACTTGGAACACTTTTTTGAAATCAAGAAGTGCTAACATAGGTTGCTCTATCACCATCTTCTTTAGCAATTTAAAACTCCTTGCAGCTCCTATAGCCCACTTGAACTCTTTTCTATCCCCCCTCATTGTTTCATTTAGGAGTGCACATATACTATTGAAATTCCTAATTAACTTCCTATAAAAACTAGCTAGACCATCGAATGATTGCACCCTAGTGGCAAACCTTGGAGTAGGCCATTGCAAGATGACCTTCACCTTCTTTAAGTCCATTTTGAGACCTTCAACTGATACAACAAACCTCATATAGACTAACTCCTTTTTGACAAAGCTACACTTCTTCAAACTAATCAAGAATTTTTCTTCCCTCAACCTTTCAAGGACACCAAAAATGTGCAATAAATGTTCATGTAAATACTTACTAAAAAATCAAAATATCATCTAGATAGATGATAACAAACTTTCCCAAAAATTTCTTTAGTACCTCATTCATAAGCCGAATAAAGGTGATTGGTACAATGGTCATTCCAAAGGGCATGAATAACCACTCATATAGTCTCTCCTTGGTCTTGAATGCAACCTTCCACTCATCTTCCTCTTGTATCTATATCTTGTGATAGCCACTCTTGGGATCTATCTTTGTGAAGTACTGAGCTCCACTCAAGCAGTCCATAAGATCATCCATTCTTGGAAAAGGAAACTAATACTTGATGGTTATTTTATTTATAGCTTGAGAGTATGTACACATTCTCCACTCTCCATCCTTCTTTGGTGCCAGCACTATAGGTACTACACATGGACTCAACCCCTCTCAAATTAAACCTTTCCTCAATAGTTCTTGAGCTTGTCTATTTAGCTCCTTAGTCTCAGTAGGAGTCATCCCATGAGCAGCCTTGTTAGGCAAACTAGCTCTAGAGACTAAATCTATTTGATGATTGATTTTTCTTATGGGTAGCAACCCTTCTGGAACATTATTAGAGATGAAATCTCCATACTCACTTAATATACCTAAAACTTCAAGTGGAACTTCACTACTACCTTCCTTATCCTTTCTAGGAATTAAAGCATAACACATATGCTGATGTTTCATGCCATCCATAAATTTTCTTCCGTCAATAAGACATACCCTTGCACTACTACATACTTTTTCACCCTCCTTTATCAAGGGCTTCAATTTGTGGTGAACTTTATCCTTTGTCATAGAGTATGTATTTGCATGACCATCATGTATAGCATGCCTATCAAATTGCCAAAGTCTTCCCAACAATAAATGGCAAACATCCATTGGGATGATGTCGTAGAGAGCCTCATCATGGTAACTCCCAATCTTGAACTTTACCAAACATTTCTCACTAAACAAGACCTTATGATCATCTTGCACCCAAGCAATGTGATAGGGATGTTGGTGTTTTTCCTTCTTGAGCTTTAGGTTTGATACCATCTCCTCTGACACCAAGTTGTTAGTGCTTCTACCATAAACATTTACATCACAACATTTACCCTCACACTTGCAGCTAGTACAAAAAAAACTCCTCCTTTGTCCAACTATAGTCTCACTACTCTTTAAGACCCTTTCGTTAAATAGAACCTCTCCTCTTTCTACATCCTTTGAATGTGATGACTGTGCATCATCATCCACATGAGCAACCCTTGCTTGACCATCATTTATCTTATCTGTCCTTCTTTGGCATTAAGGGTATTTGTAGGTACGATGACCTTCTTCATTGCAATGAAAATAGGTATCATAGAAGCCTCCCCTTCCTGAACCTTGTCCATGTCCTCTACCTCTTCCTCTCTGATCTCCACAGTTTTGATCACAAAAGCGGTTGAAACCTTCGTTCCTCTGGTTTCAGCTAGTACCCACATCTTCATTTTTCTTCTCATTCTCATTTCGACTTCCAAATGACGTACCACTACCCCTTCCTCCTTGATTTTTCCCTCTTTACCTTCCATCAAAATTTTTGTTTAGCTTATCCTCAACTCACAAGGAAAACTTCTATGCCTCTTCAATGCTAGTCATTCTAGCCAAACTCAACTCCTCATGAATGCTAGGTCTTAACCCATTAAGGTAATGGGCAACTTTCTCCTTGTTTGATTCCACATGCCCCACCCTAACAAGGGCTTAGTAATTTTTTTTTTTGTATTTCTAGATAAATTTTCTTTCTTGTTTTAACCGTTGCATCTTCTGGAACAAATCAAGCTTGTAATCAATAGGAATGAACTACTTCTTTAGTTTGTCCACCATGTGATCCCATCTTATGATTTTCTCCTTTTCTCTTCTATTTCTATCCAATTGAATATCTTGCCATGAGATTTTGGCATGTCCTTTCATTTTGGCCTTCACAAAATTAACCCTATCAAGGTCCCAGATATCCTCATACTCAAAATATTCCTCTAGCTCATTGATCCAGTCGATCAACTCATCTGAGTTTAGATTTTCTGAAAACATGTGAACATAAATTTTAGGTCTTTTTCCCAGCTTGGCAATGGCCCTACAAATATTCTCCTTTGCCTTGTTTAGGAATTCTCTATCTCCTTCCTCTTCCTACACAATATTTCTTTCTTCTTTATTATCCTCCTCACTTTTGTTGCCTACGACAATATTCATACCTCTACGGATCTTCTCTTGCAATTATTGAACTTGTCTTTGGAGGGCTCTAACTTGAGGAGGAACAACTCTGGCCCTTCCACTGTGCTCTCTTCATGGAGGCATCTTCTTTCTATTATGAAACCCACAACCAAAGTCCTGGTGCAAACTGCCTCACACTTGGTGCTCTATCTACACACTTAGGAAAACTCACTTTGATACCACTTGATGAGGACACAACCCAAGAAAAAATGAACACAATAGGAAAAAGGGAATATTATTATCAGAAGAAATATTATATTATATTCAATATAATGAAAAATAGACTCAATGACATGCCCTAGGGCCTTACAATGTTGTTTGATTCTAGAGAAAAACCCTCTTCACAACACCTTCTCTCAAACTCCACCAAAACTATGTTTACAATGCCAAAAATGACCTTAAGTAACCCAAATTAGGTTTGGGGTTAGGAATATACTTTAGAATATGTCATTTGGCATCCACTGCCAAAATAAAAGGTTTTATAAAACATGTCAGAAGTTGGTGTAAAATTAGAAAAATTAAGAAATGGTACTCCAACTTCTGAGAGGCATAATGTTTCATCCAAGACTCGGATTGATGAACCATTTACATTTTTGGAAAGCTCGCCCCCCATATTTTGGGCTTTTACAAGGCCATTTATTGCCCCAAATCTGACTTTGAAGCACTCTTAGAAGGTCTCAAAGCAACTTAAAACTGCAATAACTTTCAAACTGTAAAGCCTTTTGACCTGATTCTTTTTTCGGAGCACTCTAAATTACAAATATAATCATCCCTCCAACTTTGACCCTCTAACTCATCATAATTATGGCTCAATTAAAAAAATCCTATTTTCTACATTGGCACATATCCCAAGGTGCTCATAAACTCTAACCAAGAAAACTAATAGTGGAACTATGAGAGCTGGAATCTCTATTTGACCCAAATGGGCATCCAAAAATAAAGACACATTAAACAAAATCTAACACTAAGCATATTTTTGGGTGAAACAAGATTGCCCTTACACCATTAGATGCTCTTGCATCAAAAAGAAAAGTTGTAGTGCAGTATAGTTCTTGCCGAATACTGGTAGAGTAGATAATTCCTTTAGAGCATCTAGGTTTGAGCTTTGCAACCACTTCAGGCCTATAGATCTACAATGGGGGGCTTGTAAACTATCTCAACATACCAAAAGGAAATTTTTTTACAATAAATTCTTAATCAATAAGAAGAGAGCTTGATTATAGAATTCAAAATCAAGTAGAAATTTGAATTCCTCTAAAGTATGAGGATTTTTAGGAATTAAATTGATGATATTTATGAGTAGGGTATAAAAGTATTCTAGAAGGAATTCATTGCCTCAAATCCCTCTCTACTTCTTTGGCTAAATTAATGGAAAAAACCAAATGAAATTTGGTGAAAGTTCAAACTAGTGTAAAGAAGGGAATATGTAGGACAATATTGATGTTGAGAAATCCACAAAAGTGTTCATCTAAAAATTTAAGTACAATTTGAAAATAAAATGATGTAGTGCTAAAGTAGCACTTTTAAGTATAATTTGAAAATAAAATGATGTAGCGTCAAAGTAGCACAAGTTATCTATAGATACCTTGGAGTCTCTAAGAATCTAACCTCTGTAAACTCTTGTAGAAAGTTAAAATGAGTTGTAAATGGAAATTTTTTCTCATATGCATGGAAGGATGCTAACTGCAATCAATTCCATATGCACAGATGGAAGCTAAAATAGCCCCAATATTCCCATATTTTCCTACCTCTTGCCAAAAGACATGCAAATTTGGTATCCTTAAACACTGCCAACTTGATTTTAATGCCTTCTCTTACATAGAAACTTGTTGCAGCCTCTAATGTGACCATAAAAAATGTGATAACATTCATATCAGATAGGCAACCGCTAACATTCAATCATCTTTTTAAATAAATATTAGAAATGAAGGTAAGTGGTGAGAAATGAAACATTGTTATTGATGGTGGAGCTAAGAACTAATAACCATTTATGTCTTTTCCTTGGCATTAGTTCTTTGCCATGACAAGATATTAAAAAAAAACCATTGTTATCATTAGCAGTAGTTGCTAGGGAATTATTTATAAAAAAATCTTGCTTTGTCAAATGAGATTCCAATATTCTTGTACATAGTATGTTAATCTACCTTACCTTCAAACAGATTCGATACCAAAACTTGCAATGAATTCATTTTTCATGTATTTGAACACATTTCTATTTTACTTAATTAGTTATTTAGTGAATTTCTTCCAAAATTTTGATCAGAGACTTGTTGTTTCTGCATTTTGTTTGTTATTGTTGTGTGATGAATCTAAAGATCGATTTGTTTAATTTTCCTACCTTGCTCCAAAAATGGTTTTCCATTGATAGCTTTGAATATACTTGGAGGTGTACAATGAAAACACTTTTCATTAAGACACCACTGTAGAGTCTAGATTTTTAAATTTTGAGTTTTTTTCCTTCTTTCAAATTATATGACATTTATAGAGTTTCAGAAGATTTAGGAAAACTCTACTATGAATAGATTTATTTGAACATCTATTTGTTTTCTGACAAAAAATTGAAATGGATTGACCTTGGGGGAGGAAGGGGAAAGAAAGGTGTTTTCCTCTATGGATTTGACCAAATCTAGAAAAAAATAAAATAAATAAAAATAAAAATAAAAATTCTATTAATAGCTATTAAATATTGATACAAACACATTGTCTCCAAAAGACCAAAACTAATTAAATCAAAGCGTATAGTTTGTTACTTGTAATAAGTTTTGAAAGTATGAGTTGGTGGCATGGAAATGAAATATTCAACCATCTATAAACTCAATCAATCCAAATTGAAATGAAGATTTAGTTGCTTTAGTTAATTTAGTGATTGTTGGGAAATTTATTGACATTTAAAACATACTCATTTTTATTCTAAAAATAGAATTTTTAAGAGGAATTCTATTTCAAATGTATTGACTTATTTTTGAAACACTAATTAAATATATTTTGAATTACATACACAAATTTTATTTCAAATGTATAGACTATTTTTTGAAACACTAATTAAATATATTTTGAATTACATACATCTATTATTGAATTTATTTACTCTATCTTGAGTACATCAAGAATTCTCTTTCAATTTTATAATTTATATCAAACAATATTTTCTCTCTTTAATTAATTATTATCAAACATATTTCTAACATTTATAAATTAGTGAATCAATATATCAAAGTTTATATTATTATTATTAGTAGTTTCTACTATAGCATTCATTCATGTTAATTTTTTCCATCCTTCCTTCATCTTTTGCCAGTTCCATCTAAATTTAGTTGACCAAGGCTCATCCACTAGGATTTGTAATGCCACAAATAAAAGGTGCTATAGGTGTTCCAAGCTAATTTTTCCTATTCTAAATTTAAGAGTTTTTTAATTTCTATCTTTATGCTTAAATAAATTATATAAGCTTAACAATCACATGTGCATATATAATTTTCATCAAAACTTTTAGACTAGGACAATGAAAAGTGAAGGTGAAACGATTTTCAATTTACAATGGTTTTTGGTCAACAATACTTTTTGGTAAACATTATTTTTATAAAAACAATTTTAATATTATTACCATATTGCTATTGCTACTCTCCATATTTCTATCCATAGGAACTAGATGCTATGCATCCTTGTTTAATTATAATTAACAAAAAAATTGCACTACATTAATTTAATATACATAATATATCTTTATATTGAATAATAAATAATTTACATGTTGTTTTATTTACAATATTATATTTCATATTATAATGCAATGTTAGATTTATATTAGTGATTGAATGAGATATTTCATATATGTTAGATACATATAAATTGAATCATATTGATATAAATAGAGGTTATTGTAAGAATTTCTAGGTTTGATTGTGTTTCTCTTTGATCTAAACATAGTTAAACCCATAAATTCTTACAATAATTATCATGGATTGTGGAAATCTTTTCTCATTGATAAATAGAGGTGAAATTTATCTATTATCATATTTAAAGAGAAACTATTGCAACAAGAAATATTTATTTTTAAAAATTTTGTTTACTACAAGAATAAAGATTGAATTAAATTTCCATAATGTAAGGATTTTTTTAGCAATCCTTTTTATTCAGAGTTAGTTACTTCATATAATATTTTGTACTTAGAAAATTTATTTTTTACTATAATATTTAAAGTGCTTATAATTTATTTTGATTCTATTGTTCTTCGCGTTTTAATTTTTATGAATTTGAATTACTGTTTATAATTAATATCTATTTCATTTTCATATATATATATATAATATGTACACTTCTAAAATATAAAATCGACACATTTCATGTGTACCTATATGAAAAAACAATAATCATAACAATTCATTAAATGTGTAATACATATAACTATCTAAATACATTTTTACTATTAATTATATAATATAGTCAACAATATATACATCAAATATAGAGTATCATTCTGGAATGATTAAGAGGAATCATATTTCCTATATATTTTCTTCTTGTTATGGTTGTAGTACTTCACTATGCCTATTAAACTATTACCTATTAAACTAGTGGACTTTGTCTCCACCTTCCCATATGTATGAAGTCAAATATGTTAGAAAATTTATGATAGTGCTTTATTTAATATTCTACAATCTATTTTGAAGTCCTTAATTAGTAGAGGCATAATAATCACATAAAATAAATATATTATCAAATGATCAATTTATTATGTTGTAGCATTTCGTTTAGAGAAAGTGGAAAATTGGAGGGTAGATCAAATAGGGAAGGTAATCATTATTTTTATTATTTGTAATGTTCTTTTTTTCTTTACTAGAGTACCTATGGAGGCATTAGATAAAGAGTATTTGTATTTTTCTTTTAAAGCCATAGATCAAAGCCCTATTGAACTCCCCTAGTAACAAGATCACCAACCATTGTCTAATGACACTAATGTTGACATATCTATTATTGTTGAAAATGGATCTAAATTTTGAAAGAATAGCATTGCCCATGTAAAAAAATTTCCGTTTTAGAGGAGTTCACCATTGCCACTACTAGAAGATGTAAAATTCTATTTTTTGTGTTGTAGAGAAGGGTTATGTAAACAAGGGTTATAAAAATGATTACTTTATGTACTCAATGATCACCATTTGGATCTAATATGAACTAACTTTTATGAATGTTTACATCAAATTGTATAAAAAATCAGTGATAGGAATAAGAAGAAAAGTGTTGGTAAAAGAAAAAAGATAGATCTTGTTTCATTGATGTAACAATGAGCAAAAAAAGGCTCCATCAAATGGAGCAAAGGAAGCCATTCTAATTTAAAAATGTTTTCATATTGGAAGATTGCTAATTTTTTTTGGTGAGATTTAACTTAAAAGAATAAGGTTGTCAAAGATTACATAGGGCACCAACCTTGGACTTTTTAGAGAAGAATCAATGGAAAGAAGCTATGGTAATAATAAAATTTGGTAGTAATTTCTAGTGGCAAAGAATTTATAGATTTATGTGTAATTATAAGATTGAGGAATCTATTAACAACGGAATCAAAATTAGGAATGCATGATTGCATTTCAATGTGTAGCCTAAAAATGAAATGATATAACAATTATTGAACACAAAATAATTATAATAAAAAATAAGAAATTAGAAGATATATGATGTTTAAGAGAGAGAAGGATAAATTTGATGGACAATTTCTTGAAGTGACAATGAATGATAGAAGAGTGGACATAAGTGGCATCACCCAAATCATAGTAGGTGATCTGTCAGAGTAATTCAATTTTTTATTTCAATAGAAAAGTTAGAGGAACAGTGAAGACATTAAAGAATAATTCAGAAGAAGAATTGATGAATATTAAAGTTTGTAATTTGAAAAATTAATAACACAATTGTGAGCATTAATGAGTGACCAACACCCAAAGTCCATTGTGAAAAAAAAAAAGAACCAACAACTTGTACTCCATAAATATTTGTCATCATAATAGGTGTTGCACCTTGTAAACCTACAACATCATTTCTCATCTCTTCATTAAAGGATGATCCTATCAAAGCATTAGAATTTCTCCACTCTCATTTTTATTTTTAGTAAGAGAGTACACATAAACTAGGGCACCTTCATAAGATGGACCATGGTTGGAACCATTACCTATCATATAATTCAAAGGCTTTCCTAGATCAAAAGCTTGAAGCTTCTCATGATTTTTTAACCCTAAAGTATTTTCTCAAGTCTACATTGTACTAGAGAGATTTAGTATGTAGCTTTCCATTGCTTTCATCCTTGCACAATCTTCTAGCTTAGATAAACTTATATTCTGACCAAGGGATTCTATTTTTGGATCTAGATATGACTTATTAATTAATTGGCTTTTGGCCATAGTTGGATCAACTACTACAAAAAAAATATTTTAAGGCATTTTTTATTAGAAAAAAACATTATTTGAGTTTAACTAGGTTCAACAAGCTTTTGAGAAGCTCAAAGTTTCTTAACTTTTCTCTAACGGTTGCCTTTCACTAAAACCTCTAAGAACTATGAATTGCTGACTTTCTCTAGGATTTCATGAAAAATCTATCTTGACATTGGAGATTTTAGACATGACAATAACTTGATCTCTAAAGTTAATGATGTTGGCTCTCTATGCAAAAAAGTAAGAAGAACTTGTGAAAGGTAAACATAAGAGTTAACTACTTGTAAAATCTCACTACCTACAACAATAATATTAACAGATACCCCTCTAACCCATTGGCTAGGATGGCACAATAGTGCAGTAGAATGTGTAACTAATTTGATCACTAACCATTTTCCTAGTAATTTAATTTTTGAAAATGCTACCAAACATTTCAAGGAATTCACAATAACTTCCTCCACAACATCATTTAAATCATGCTCAATGTAAGGAGAAAGATACTACTCCACACTAATCTAACCAAAAAAATAACATACATGGATAATTCGTTCAAAGAATACAACACATAATTTTTCATCATGATCATTTAGAAAATTTGGGAGAATAGGCAACAAGAAATCATTGCTTTTCTTCTTTATGAAGAAATCACACAATTCCTTTAGGTACTCTAGCAGTGCCCTCCTAATGATTGGACTTTGCTCTCGTCCCATTGCCAATTCTTGTATAACATGAGCTATTGTCTTTCGTAACTTTTTAAGTTTTGCATTGCATTCAATGTTCTTTTGATGACTTGTAGCTTGTGAACCTAAAGTCTAAGAAGAAACCAAATGAGCTTTTCCCACCTTATGTGAAACATTTGATCTATCTAAAATGTTTGTCTCATTCAAAACTTGTGAGTGTATAAGAAAGTGTTAGGCGGTTGCATCGATCTTGTATATGTTATTAGCATAATAAATTCAAATACTCTCCTCAGGATCATCTAGTAATGTTGAAAGCATAAGAATAATATATTATGGAAATAATTTTGCATCACTTTAGGGAAATTCATTGACTAATTAAAGTATATTACAGACAGTTTGCAAAGCAGTACACCACACAATACATTGAAATGACATAATGAAGAACATATTGTAACCAATATTCATCATCAATGTAGTATAAAAAAAATCAATAATATTATAGCTCCTCTCCTTTACTATGTAAGTATCCCACTTCGAACACATGCACATAATAATGATGCAATTAACACCATTCCTTCACACTTTGTTTCATATTCCACTTAGTATACAAGAATTGAGTCCACAATTGTTTCTATCGCAACCACTAAAGTAACTAGATCTTTATTCTCTTTTCTTTGAGAAAATGAGTTGTTTTTTTATCATATTTATATTAACATTTAATTGCAAAGAGTTAGAGTGTTCTACCATTTCATGCCTGGATCTAATTTCTTGGTTATCGTTTTTTTGCATACGAGAATTTCTAACATAATCCATCTTATCTTTTTCACTTACATGTGTTTCATATTTTGGTTGCAACAAGTCCATATTTAGGATAGGATCTATAGAAATTGCTAGTTCATTGGAATGCTTTTTATGTTACAATTCTATGGGATGTAACATATTTCGAGAATTTTTTAAAGGATATGTTGTCATGTAACTGTCTCTCAATTTTAAAGCTAATAGTAAAGATGCAATAGTGTTGAAGCATGAATGGTGAAGTAGATGGATATGATTATAATTGACCTTATTTCCACTGCAAGGAGCAGTGAAAATTGTTTGGCTATTCTAAAGATAAGGCAATTCATTAGGCATTTTAGATTTCATACATCTCTATACTAATCTAGCAAAGATGTTACTAATAATAATATATTTTTTACCCTTATTTTCTTACTAAAGAAATATTCAACTTCTCACAAGGTGAGATAACATACTAGAAGATTAAGGAACTTAAGTAGTTATTGAACATGTAGAGCACTATGTTAGTTTAAACATTGCATAGAAAGTGTCTTTTCAGTTTCAAATGGTTGTATTTATAAAAGTAAAAAGTTGATGGGTAATTTTGTTTACTAAATTTGAATGGGTATATTAAATTTTTTTCCCAATGCAATCTAAGTCAACTCTTTGAAAATTGTAGTAAATTCTAGCATATCATGAACTATGTCTCTATATATTATCGACATCATAGTGACTTGAATTTATAAGTACAACTCTGGCCATTCTTCATGAATTCTTATGATGGAATCATCTTGGTTATATCTTTAAATCTCCCCTAGTTTTTTTCTCATCCAACATACATCATCCAATCTAAATGCATTTTTTACCCTTAATTATTTTATTATTGCATAATATTTCGTAGTGTATTATTATTTATTTTATTAACATTATTATTATGATTATGATAATATTTAATTTAATATTTTTTAAAACATTTTGTTAATATGATATTGGTTTTGACATATGAGTGAAAATATACTTAAGCCATTTTCTTAGTTCATGTTGAACAAGTAATATATGTCGAGCATAAGTTTTCAGATAGTATATGCCAAGTGAAGTTATACACTATATGTCAACTAACTAGTAAGTTACTAGTCACTCAAGTGCCAAATAGATAGGACATGTCGAGTCAATTAGATGTTGAGTGATAAATGGATGCTAAGTCATTCAGAGGCGGAGTTATAGCATTGAAGATATAGTGGATGTCAAGCATCAGACACTTCAAGTGCTAAGTAAACAGTTTTGGATATAGTTGTTTCTAATGGCACAAACTTCTATGTAAACCATTTTTTAGTCAACTTAAGGATTGTTTTGTGATTCTAGATGATAAGGAAAAATGTATATTGAGAATCCCTATGCAATACATGCAATGAATTAGTTGAAGGGATATTTTAAGCAGAAAAATGGTAGAATCACTATCATTGATTCATACCTAACCCTAAGTCACCTAAGTTTTCATAAGGAGGAAAAACCCTAAAAGAAAATAATGTGTGAAGTATGCAATGTGCAGAGAGAGAAGTTTGCATGCACAAATAGAGAATTCATGTTGGTTAAGGAGTTATGACTTGAGATAAATTGTAGAACTAGTTAGAGAAGAGAAAAGGAAAGGAATTAGAGGACAAAAGTGACACATTTGATCAAAGAGGATCAAGTAAACATTAAGAAAGAGGTGATATGTTATCTAGTACGAGAGTGCTAACCATAAGATCATTGCCGAGACATTCTAGTAGGTGAATCAATTAAATATTTTAACAGAGTAGTCCTAACATGCTATTGTAAATCCTTTAACATGATTCTTACTTTATTGTAAGTTTTAAGTCCTTTAATCAAGCACACTTCTAATAGGGTTTTGAAATCCTTTAATATGGTAAGATCTAATAATCTTGCAAGCCTTTAACAAGGAAAACCTTTCATAGGGTAGATCATAGTTTATGTTCAAATATTGTAGCCTTCGTTGGATAGACATTATTACTACAATAGTGGAGATTTGTGGGTATCATCCCCATCCTAGATTTTGAAGGACCGATTCACCCCCCACCCCCAAGAGTCTACTTTCTCTATTGTATTTCAAACAATTGGTATTTTATCATTGGTTCTTTGGAAAGAAAAGCTTTGTAGCATCAAGGAAAGATCTTGAAGATGGAAGTCTACAAGTTGGGAATGGTTATTGATAATCAGAAGATTGAAATCTTGAGGTAGAACAAGAAGTCCAATCAGTATTTCTATGTGAAGTGACCAAGTAGGAAAGGAAAGATAAAGAAGACAAAGTCATGATTGAAGATGACTAAATGATACTAACCAATAGACTAGAAGAGAAGATATTAGAGGTGAATGGGATTTCTCATATGCAATTGGAAAAATTGAATCAAATATGATTGCCAATCATGAATTGAATGGAAAATATATTGAGATCACAACACTAAAGTTGCAAAATGAACAACTGAGAAATGATCTAAAAAGAGAAAAGGAATTTGTTGAAATTTTCAATAGACATAGTGAAGCTATCAAGTACTTTGATCAATTGATGAGATATCCTAGATCTAATAGTGATACTATTGGTTTGGGTAACACCATTACTAAAGAAGGAGAATCATCTAAAAATGGTGAACAAAGAAGCAACAAAGGTAAGAACTACAAACCTACTTATCATAACTGTTGAAAGATAGGTCATACATCAAATGTTTGTAGGAGCAACAATGCAAATCAGAACCCTAAGAAGAAATTCATGGGTAACTATCATAAGTGCATCAGACAAGGACATCATGCACATGAATGCAAGAGCAAGACATCAAGCACACAAAGATTTAAAGGTTTCTGCTACAACTGCAAGAAGTATGGACATAGAGCTTATGAGTGTATATCAAAACCTAATTGGTCTTCAAATAAGTAAACCAAGGTAAACCTTACTAATAGATCCTAAAATTGGGATTAAAATACAAGGTATAGTTGTCACTATTTTCA
This sequence comes from Cupressus sempervirens, assembly GCA_028749045.1. Lineage (NCBI taxonomy): Eukaryota > Viridiplantae > Streptophyta > Pinopsida > Cupressales > Cupressaceae > Cupressus > Cupressus sempervirens. Next base: position 205,893,215 of record CM053786.1, on the reverse strand, counting down.
AGAGTATGGACATGTTGCTGAAAATTGCATTAGAACACATTTCAGAAGTGACTATAGTAGATGGTTGAGTCAAACTACATGTTTTAGTTGTTTGAAGACTGGTCACATTAGCAGAAATTGTCCAACAAGGTCAAAAGAATCTAATAGTGAATTCCATTAGGGAAAAGATAAGGTTGATACTTAAGAAGTCAAAGTGTAGATGAAAAAGGCATGGAAGAAAAAGGAAGATTGTAGTACATCAAGTTTAGATGTGATCACTTCATCTAATGGATCAGGTGATTATACCACTCCCAACTAGGAAATCAAGAGGCATGTATGGGACAAATATTTCAAAGTATAATTATACATCAATTCCAAGGATTCAGTTTTGAAAAGATCATATATGCATGAAGTAAGATGCAAAGTATTGGTTAGAACCAAGAACGGTTCTATAAGATATCATGTTACTATTGAGCATGAAGAGTTTTACTATTGTTGCCGAGAGAAATTTTAGCTATTGATGAGATATCAAAGGTGATAGTTATGGCTAAGCTTGTTGTGGTTGCCAAGCATTGTAGGAATTACAGGAAAGCCAAGTGAGTCAAAATTGCTATTGGAGCTAAACTTATAGTTGTGTAAGCAGTAAGCATTTATTGCAAAGTTGCAAGGGCTATATGGTTAATTTTTGACTCTTTTACAATTATTCAAGATGAAAGAGAGCACAAAGAGCATAAGGAGAATTGGATAAATCAATTCAAGAATTCACATACTAAATTCAACTACTACTTGACACCACCAAACATCATATTTTTCAAGGTATTTATCACATGTCAAGCTATGCTATTTGAATTTTTTGCAAACCCTAGTTAGTTATTATGGCATCTAGCTTTTCTATTTTTGTGGTTAAGGAAGGAAAGGAAGTTTTAAATTTTCAATTGATAAGAAATTAAATAAAACAACTAGTTTTTAGAGCTATTCATAATATTGCTTATAAAGAAGACCCATCTGGTGTGTTATCTATGATACTACCACAAGTCTTAATGATATAAGATGTAAGGTGTTGCTCCACTTGTAATGTAGGAAGCATTGGAGACATGTAAATGAGAGAGTTATATGGAAAATTATGTGAGAATAGAGTATTGAAAGAGGAAATCAAGGTTCTCGATCAAAAAGGGTTAAACCATGCCCTAGATTTTCCTCACCTATTCAAGATAGAGTGGATTAAGTTTTTTTTTACTAGAATTCATGACAACTCTGTATGGTTGTAGGATGGCCCTATCAAAATCACAAAGAGGATTAGTCATAGAGTGATAGGATATCCAACTCTAGATAGACCAGAAACTATGAGTGATGCAAAAGAGACAATTGAGAAGAATATAAAGGCACTATGGAATAGGAGAAGGATGACCATAGACACAACTACTAATCCCCTAATTAAATTTGCAGTGAGAGTTATTACACATAGATTCTTTCAATCCAAGAAGTAGAACATTGTAACATGCATGGCTATGGATTTGGGTTATAAGATAGTAAAGAGAGACCATTCTTATGACCTTGCCAAGTTACAACTTCAACAATTATCAAAAAATTCAGGAGCCATAAGAAAGGCAAAAAGTGCACAATGCAAATTTGGTTCAATACTTGTTTGTATATTTTTGTATGTGCAGAACACTTTTCCCACATTTGGGAAAGTAGCTTGGAAGACTAATAGGCTAGTTACAATGTGTATTAGTGAATTCATGGAGCAACTTGGAGATAATTTTGAGATTGTGATGACTAGCTATTTTGAAGACATTAAGAAGTCAATGAAACAAACACTGAGAATTCTAGTGTCACTAGTAGAGAAGAATTTCAATGATGTTTTTCTTCTAGTTGATGTTAATTTTACTTATGTACAAGTTATTGTTCCAAGGGTGAGATGACTCTAGCCATTTTCTTATGAGATTAATTTTGATGAGGCATTTGTAGCCATCACTACTTTGTTTGGAAAAGGAACTAGATAAGAATGCTACTAAATTTGGAAATTATGATGTAGCAAAGTCAAAGATCACAATGGATTTAAAGAAAACTTTTGTGACGAGGAAAAAAAATAAGATTGTGATGAAGCTCAAAGAAGAATTTGGTGAAGAAGAAGAAGGAGATAAAGAAGAAGAAGATAATGAAGATGATGAAAGATACACCTACCCAAGCACCATTGACTCTTACATAGGGTCAAGGTGAGGACCATAGAAAAGTAGCATAATTTGTTGAAGGTGCCAAGGGAGATGAAGCCAATGAAGCACCTATTGCCTTAGAAGAAAATAAGAGAAAATAAAAGAAGCCAAAACAAGAAAACCTAACAAGGTTGTGAAACCTTCATAACAAAAGCCTACAGTTTGTATCACAAGGGCTAGCACAAGAGCCACTGCTAAGAACACTTCAAAAGTTTAGAAGCCTAAAGGCAAGAGAGCTAGCAAATCTACCAAAGAAGATGAACTTGAGCAAAAATAAATGAGGAAATATATTGTGCCAACTGAATCACATGAGGACAGGACTAAGTTAGATGACAATAGCCAATTCAAAGTGGTAAGTCATAGTCCCTCTTCTAATTTGGACTTGTGTGAAAATATCACGAATAGTGTTGATTTAAGTGGATTTTCACATATTAAGTTTGATAAATATAGGAAGATAGAAATGAATAAAGTAGAAGAATCCATATGTGCCATGATGGTAACTTTTATGAAGACTCCAATTGATATTTCCAACTCTTTATGCAAGAGCCTATATGAAAAATTTGAGCAAAGGCAATAAGATATAGTCTCACAATTGAGAGAAATATTAGAGAGACTACACTTTCAAGAGTGATGCCAAAATTGGACAAATCTAAAATGATAAAGGCTATTAAAAAATATAAGGGGTGATTTTTTTCCAAAATACAAAGCCTTTAATATTTTACAATACAAATTTGAAGAGGTTCTTCAACATAGCACACATGTATGAAAGGTGATCTATGGGTTGAAAACTCCAAAGGCTATTGAGCAAGAACCTAAGGAAGTAGGTGAAGACAAAGAAGAACAAGAGGTAGTTGAAGTAAAAAATGATGAAACTATAAGGAAACAACACAAGGAAGGCACTACAGAGGTAACCGTTGAGAAAGAGAAACAACAAGAATAGAATGTACCATAAGTACATATGTCAAGTGCCAGTCAACAAGAAGATAAATTAAAGATTAAGGATGTCTAGAAATATCAATCCCATAATAGAGGAGAAAATGTAGAAGATATTGAATGACTCCACCACCAAAGTACAACTATATAGCCATCCTATATTGGTGAGTGTAGATGAGATTGTAAAGACAAAATTGACATTTGTAGGGAGGAAGATACAACCATTATCCACTGCCCCCACTCAATCTATATAAGTGAAACCTACAATGTCTATTGTCATGTACCAAAGGAAGGACAATATGCCTTCACATAGCAACACTTTGGTATAAAATGTCTCAGTACTAGCAATTACAATAATTGAGCAAGATGAAGCACCAATCCAAATAGGTTAGGAAGCCAATCCTATACCTACACCACAAGCATAAGGTGAAGAAGAAATTAAAGAAAAGGATAAGGATAGGACCAAATATTCAATATTGACTACAAAACCAAAGGAAGTGATAGTAATTTAGACATCAGTTACCTTATGAGACACCACTACTCCTATTCCTAGTCAAGCACTTCATAGGCTGAGTTCAGAAGCTACACCATTAAAATTATCAAGACTGAGTACTAGAACATCTAAGGTTGATGAAGTGACATCCTATGGTGATATCAACTTATATGACATGATTGAATTGCCAAAGTTTGATCTTACATCAATCACTAGATAGAGAAAATGGGCATATTGTAGGATGCTCTAGTAAGGAAGAAACACCAAGAATTACTTAGAACAGAGCATAGGCATAAACAAGCACTTCATGCATCAAGGACATATTTTTGCATTCAACCTACCTACTGTAGACACCTAAAAACCTTTAGAAAATAAAGTATTTTTATTTTCTGAAAAATTCCTAATGACATCATCATTTATTAATTAATTATTTATTTAATTAATTTATTTATTTTTATGCCATTAAATCCCTTTATCTTAATTAAAAATATTTAATTAAGGAATCCCTCCCAAAAATGTTGAAATCTTATTTAAACATTATTTCCTTATTTATTAATTATTTAATTAATAAATTGACCAAAAAACTCAAAATAAATAAAAAATTTATTTTTTGCCCAAAACTTGGCCAATTTCCTTAAGACCACTAACCTCTTCCAAAATCTTCTAATCTTTCTTTAATTTTGATTAAAGGCTAATCCCATCATTTCCTACCCCTAATCCCAACTCAAAATATTTAATTAAGATTAAATATTAATCCTCATGTTTATTAAAAAAAAATTAATAAATATCTCCTCAACCCAAACCCTTGAAATAAATAAAACTTTATTTATTTCCTAAAAATCTAATTTAGCCTCATCCTAAGAAGTTCTAGACTCTTCTAGAAAGTCTTCATCCTCATCCTAGGAAGTTCTAGACTATTCCAGAAAGTCTTTATCCTCATCCAAAGTCTAGACTCTTCTAGAAGATTTCTTTAAACCTAATCCTAATCCCCTCCTAACCTTGTCACATTCCCTAAACATGGGTTAAAACTTACTAACCCAAGCCAAAGTTAACAAATATCTCCTCCTTCACCCACCCTCATTAAATGCCATCCACTTGCCTATCCCTAAGCTAATCCTAAACCATCCTCTAATCATTTGCACAAGCCTAAGAAAGCTTAAAACCTTCCTAATCAAGCCCAAGTTGAAATTGCTCTCATCTTCCTCAAAATATCCCAACCATAAAACTTTACGAAGCCCACTAGGCCATAAATGACTCTTCCAAGCCCTTTTATTGCTCTTACAAGCCATTATGAGGGTCTTTATGAAGATTTTATCCCTTGAGCCTCCTTTTTTGACTCATCCTTCCCCTTTGCTCCATCCTCTCACCCTGTGACATGTGTCACTCCCTGATTGGTTGTAAGGGAGCACAATCCATGTGCTCTCCTCTCATGCAATCTGAGCCCTCCATGAGCTTTTCCCCATCCTTGCATCTTAGCCCTCAAACCCTCAAGCCTCTTGCCTATAAATTGGATCCTTCCCCTTTGCAAAAAAACACAATCCATGAAGTAAAGTCATAATGCCATTTTAAGAAGCCATTTTACATCAAAACCATGCACTCACACCCAAATTCCAACTCCATTTGAAGCCATTTTTGAAGCATAAAGCTTGAGCATACATCCTATCTATTTAGACAAAGCTACTCAACAAGAGAGCTTCTCATTGAGAGAGCCCATTAATGGCTCATATTCTCAATTGAGAGCTCATCTTAGTCTATCTTGAAGTTTATGAATTTTGTTTAGTTTGTAGAAGCTTTATTTAAATTTGGTTTCTATTAGCATACTAACATTGCTCATATACACCTACACCTGATGAAGCCAAGCCAATCATTGAGTAGTTGGGAAATATTGTGGAAAACATCAATGATGAAGACCTAGGTACTAATGTAAAATTATTGGAATGGTATGAGAAAAAAATTCAAACAAACGTCAATGAATAGATCTCTAGTGCTATTACATTACACTAGGTTGAGTTAGCAACCAAAATTGATGGAAAGAAGAAGATTTTGGAGAAAAATTTCTCTTTTTACACCAAGTTATGTGATGTTCCCTTATTGACAAAAGAAGTGCAGAGACACATTGACCATCTGGTGAGAGATTTGAAGAAAATAGGTAGCATTCTACAACAATGTCTTGGTCAAGGAAAGTCTCATTTCAAATTTTTTTTGTTAGCACAAGCTAAATTAGCAACTTTACAAGCTGAACATACAAATATTAGGGCTACACTGATTAGCCTCCAGTCCATGTTGAACCCTCACATGGAGGTGTTACAGAAGGAACTATCCTATGTACATTGATGAAGAAAGATCCCTATATTTCTGCTCATGAAGACCTAGTCACCCTTGCTACTAAGTTGGACATTTAGTTCAAATCTTTGGAGGTAGCATGTGACAATTGGGATATAGCGCTGAAAATTATGATGGAGGTCCATAAATAATTATTGGATAAACACACAATTTGTGTACCATCCATGACATAAGTTTCAAAAGGGGGAGGATGAAGAAAGGGGGAGAGTGAAGAAAGGGGGAGAATGAATGAAAGGAGAGAATAAGTTTTGGGGGAGACGAAACAAAGATGGAGAGTAAAAAAATAGAGGCATCAAAGTAGATCTACTTAGTAGGAGTATTTAGTTTTAAATTTAGAAAAGAACACTCAACTCAGGGGGAGTTCTAGAATTTTTGAGGTATGACTGGAAATTCATAAGTTTTGCAAAATTTTGAAGGTTTGAAATTTTGTATGTAAGCCAAGTACTAAATCGATATTATCTAAGTTATACTTATAAGATATAGTTATTCATGCATAACCAAGTATTTTTTCCACTCATGTGAAAGGGGGAGATTTTTAATCTTATATTGGTTTTGACATATGAGTGACAATATACTTAAGTCATTTTCATAGTTCATTCCAAACAAGTAATGTATGCCAAGCATAAGTTTTCAGATAGTATATGTCGAGAGAAGTTATATAATATATTTTAAGAAGAAAAATGGGTGAATGACTATCATTTATTCATACCTAACCCTAAGTCACATCAGTCTTCAGAAGGAGGAAAAATTCTAGAAGAAAAGAGTGTGTGAAGTGTGCAATATGCGATGAGAGAAGTTTGCATGTGAAAATAAAGCATTCATGGTGGCTAAGGAATTGTGAATTGAGATACATTGAAGAAGTAGTTAGAGGAGGATAGAGGAAAGGAATTAGTGGACAAAAGTGACACATCTGATCAGAGAGGATCAAGTACACATTAGGAAAAAGGTGATCTATTATCTAGCAGTAGAGTGCTAACTGCAAGATCATTGCTGAGACATTCTAGTAGGTGAATCAGTTAAATCTCTTAACAAAGTAGTCCTAACATGTTATTGTAAATCCTTTAACATGGTGCTTAATTAATTATAAGTTTTAAGTCCTTTAATCAAGCATGCTTCTAATAGGGTGTTAAAATCCTTTAATATGGTAAGATCTAACAATCTTGTAAGCCTTTAATAGGGAAAACCTTTCAAAGGGTAGATCATAGATTATGATCAAACATTGTACCCTTCATTAAATACAATTTATTACTATAGTAGTGCAGATTTTTGGGTCTCATCCCCACCATAGATTTACCTTCTTATTGGAGGATTTCTAGGTAACCAAATATCTTGTGTCATATATGTGTTTTCATGCTATTTGTTTTCATGCTATGGATGAATATGTTTAGCTTATTATTTCAGTTTACATGCAAATTGTGAGATGGATGTGTGGTGAATGTTTTAAATTTTTTAAGGGTTAAATTTTTGAAGGATTGCTTCACCACACCCCCCCCCCAAAAAAAGAAGAAGAAGTTTACTTTCCCTATTGTATTTTCAATACTTTATATTTAGGCTCTATTATCATTCAAATCAAGCTCTAGAAAGAGGACATTACATTAGGGTCAAGGATATGAAGTTATGGTTATGGTGAACCATCTCAAGATCAATCAATGTATGGTTTTGGAGCTTATCCTATAATTGGAGTTATTAATAGGTGATTCATAGCCTTTTCCAACCACACTTTACTAGTCCGCTATTTCCTTTTGTTATAGGTTTTGTAAAGTAATTTATCATAAACATATTATTTAGTTTGTTGTTACATTTATAAATTGGAACCACTTTCCCTATTACTAGGAATAACTTAATTATAAATAATTGTTATTAACTTATAGATATTATATACCTATGGCATTTATGTCAAAAAGGGGGAGAAAGTAGATTATCTTCTTAGAGGGAGAAAAAGAGTAGTATCTATAGAGGGGAAGAAGAAGATTATTTGCATATAAGAGAGATATATGTATGAGGGAATAACTATATGTACATATAATCTTTATAAAATAAATTTTGAAAAATTAGGAAAATATAGTAATCTATCGAGCTTTTTCAAAAAGAAATCAAAACCGAGTTGTAGACACAGAATGTTGGTAAAACATGTTTTCGACTTTTAATTTTACGATTCAACTTTTTGGTTCGATAACTATTTGTCTCACTAATGCCAAAGGGGGTGATTTCTGACCTTAAGGTCAATTTGTCTATTAGTGACTCAACACTTACTCAAATGGTTACATTGCAACCAAGCTATACAATTGCAACTAAGCTTATCATTCACTCAGTAGTGTTAACCAAGTGTTTCGGTCACTCCTGACCTGAGTAGTTAGAATGTAGTGTCTACCAAGTACCTAAAATAGTTTATAGTGTTTGGCAAGTCGATAGTGTTTATTGAGCTTCAATGACAATGTACATTATAAACTGAGTGTAGTACAGTGGTGACCAAGCTATTGAGCATACGTGAAGAAGATCATAGTGTTATTAATTTGAACATGGCTCAAACTAAATCTAATCCATTTCACTTGAAAATCCTTTGGCATATGTGAAATATGTGTCAAACCCTTGGTTTCCAAATGTTTATGTTTGAGCTTTAATAAATCATCATCCATGCATAATTCTTTCAAGGCCTCATTCATCTCTAGGGTTCCTAGTTCTTGAATATAATAGTGTTAGAATGAACAAATATTGTGGACAAGAAGTACCTTAGGAAAAATTTGAGATTGTGCACTAGCTAGGTCAAGTGCATCTAAAATCACTAGACTCAATTTGAATGTAGGTGCCCTACAATCGACTGCATGAACCAACATATCATAACTTTTCTTAACCTTATTGGTTGAAGATGTGATTGCTTGGTAGGATCTCTAAAAATGAGAGAAATCTTCAACAATGAATGCTCAAATCACTCAGGGTCTCTAAATTCTCTATTTGCAAATAGCTCTTGAAATTCACAGTCAAATGAATTGATGAATTTTCTCCTTATAACAAATCTTAGTCTTCATGATCACTATTAATGCTTCGTACTCATACTTTCTTGGTGACAAGTTGTCCTCCACTTAGTTTAGTCTGTAATGATTGGGAGATATCTTCATTTTGTTAAGGTCTCCAACAACTTAGTGTCTACATCAAATGCTCTAGGGTATCCTAACCTTGGTCGATAAGGTCTTGTGACTTGACCTTCACTAGTAGAATTTTGGCAAATAAATGACCATGCAAATAAAACTTTTAGTCACAAGACTAAAAGTTTTAGTCATGTGACTAAAAGTAATCAAATTCTAGTAATGTTTTGTTGTTGATAAGTATAGGTGACTAAATACATGAAAAATTTGGTCACTAGGAAAAATTAGAAGGTTAGACAAACATAAGTGATTGAATAAATGATTGAATAAATGGCTCAATAATTGATCACTAATAACTAGTGACTAGAACTGGAAGGCATAGCTTATGGGAGATAAGACTTGGAATATTGTTAATGTGTATGCTCCCAATACCAGAAGTGGAAGGCACATACTATGGAAGGAGCTATCTATTTTTCTCTTTCAAGATAAGAACACCTTTTGTATGGGAGATTTCAACTCCCCTTTATAAATTGGAGGTATGATAGATTTTAATGATAATATGAAAGACCTAGTTGATTTTATAAAAAATCATGATTTAATGGATATGGAGATGCATGGAGTGAATTTCAAATGGTTGAGTAATAGGAAGGGTGTTGACCTCATTCAAGTCAAACTACATAGACATCAGTTGGTCCTGGCTAAATGGGAAAGATTAACTTCCTCCTCTCTTATGGGACTACCGAGGATAGTCTCAAACCAAAACTTTTAAATATCAAATAATGTGGCAATCCCATCCTAAATTCAGCTCTAGGGTGGTTGAGTGGTGGGGGATTAGAATTAAAGGAATAACAATATATAGACTCTTTGTTAAGCTAGAGAATGTAAGATGAAATGTGCAGCCCTGGAAGAAAATATAATTTGGCAATATCTTCAAGACTAAGGTTGAGGTGGAAAGGAAGTTAGTTGAGCTCCAGAAAGCTATGGGGGAAGACATACCCATGGATAACATTATCCAAGTGGAGGATAAAAACATAAAAGTGTAGAAGGAAATGATAATAAGGGAGGTGACTTAATAGAAGCAGAGGTCTCGAGTGTTATGGCTCAAAGTGGGTGACATGAATACTACATTTTTTTATAGATCTACCTCAATTCATAAATGGAAACATAAAATTGACAACATCAAAGATGAAACTAATGTGAAGTTATTTAAGCTTGAGGAGACAGGGAGCTAGGTGATGACTTACTTCAGAAAGTCTTACCTGGAAGAGCAAAGAAACTTTAGAGAGGAGAAAAGGCAATGGATGATTGATTTGATGCCCACTCTAATATTGGCTAAAGAGAATGAGGAGTTAGTGAAAATGGTGACTGAGGAGGAAGTCCATAGAGCAGTGTTCTCTATGAAAGCTTATAAATCCCCAAGACTAGATGGTTTCTCACTGGTGTTCTTTTAGCACTTCTAGAAGGTTATCAAGTTGGACCTCCTTAAGGTGGCCCATGATTTTTTCAGAACTAGGAAGCTCCTTAAACAACTAAATAAAACTTTTATTCTACTACTTCCCAAGGTGAATACCCAAAGGCCCTTTCTAACTTCAAGCCAATCAATCTGTGTAACACTACTTACAAGATACTCTCTAAAATCTTGTTGAATAGGTTGAATCTACTACTACATAAGTTCATAGGGAAAAACTAGAGTGGGTTTTTCCCAGGGTGACAAATCCTAGATGCTTCTATAGAAAAACATGAAGTCTTGCACTCTATGGAGAAAAGTGGTAATCCTGGTATCGTGTTGAAACTTGACATCTCTAAAGCTTATGATAGGGTTAAGTGGACCTTATTGTATGAAGTTATGGAAGGGATAGGCCTTAGTTAGAAGGTTATTAGATTGGTGATGTCAATGGTGGAAACTGTTAGCTATTTTGTGATGGTTAGTGGGTCATCTTGGGGAAATTTTAGTGGGGAGAGATGAATTAGGTAGGGTAACCCTATCTCTCCCTACCTATTTATTATGGTTTTTGAAGTCCTAGGAAGAGCATTTATGAGAAAGTTGGAGGGGGGATAATCAAAGGCATTAAACTTGCTTCCAATCTACCTCTTGAAGTGATTCAATAGTTTGTGGATGACACCTTTCTTAGTGGGGAGTCCTTGGTGAGTGAAGCCCGAGTTTGCAAGTTGGTGTTGGAGATATATGTAGTGAATGTGGGTCAAAAGATCAATTTCAATAAAAGCAAGGTGTACTTCTTTAATACCCCTTTGACCTACAGTGGAGGATTCTTAATATTTTAGATTGCAACATAGTTGAGTTATCATATATATATATATATATCTTGGTCTCCCCTTAACCATAAAAGATGTGAGTAACAACTTTTGGAATGAGATTTTGGAAAGAATGGAGAAAAAGATGATTGTTTGGAAAGGTAAAATCCTAAGTAGTGTGGGAAAGCTGCAACTACTAATTTCCTCCCTCCAAGGATTACCAATTTACTTCCTATCCTTATTTAAAATTACTCAGTGTATGGCAAATAAACTAGAGAAAATTCAATGTAACTTCCTTTGGTTTGGAGGAGAAGAGAAGATTAGAATAAGTTTGGTTAGCTCGGAAATGGTTTGTTAACCAAAATAGAAAGGTGGTTTGGGAGTGTGAAGGATAACTAATGTGAAAAATGTGTTTCTCACTAAGATGGAGTGGAACCTGATAAAGGGAGAAGCTAACTGGTGTAATATTATTAGAGCTAAGTACCTTGGAAATATGTTGTTCTCTCACTGCACCTAGAGAAATGATCTTCCTATGGGTTCAAAAATTCGAGGAAATATTGTGAGAAATAGAACCCTTTTGAAGGAGGGTGTTAGGTGGCTAGTGGGGTGTGGTAACTAGATTAATTTTTGGGAGGATCCATGGCTTAGAGATATATCTTTAATAAAAACTAAGTTTGGGTCTCTCTGATATTACGTATAGGACTAGTGGGTGGAATGGTAGCTGATTTTAATTACCCAGGGAAGAAGGTGGAAAAAGGTGAAGCTACAATAGAATGTTATGGTTGGAGGGGAGCTAATCAATGAGCTTAATTCTTTGTTGGAGGAGTATAGAATTCTAGGAAGAGATAGGATTGATGAATTCATTTGCAAGGCTACCTTGACGAGGGAGTTCTCGGTTAAATCTGCCTACAAATTAATGGTCGACAAAAGCCTTGATGCTAATGACTGGGGGAATGTCTGGTTTAATCACTTAAACCTAAATATCAATATTTTTTGGTGGACCACCATTGCTGGGAAAATTCTCACTATAGACAACTTGATGAAACTAGGATTTCAATTACCAAATATTTGTCAGATGTGTAAGATGGAGGAAGAAAACATCAACCACTTATTCTTGCATTGCAGGTTTGCATCAAAGGCGTGGGAGAGAATTCTTCAGATGTTGGAGGTGAACTAGGTGTTTGATGTGGACATGAGGCAATTGGTAATGAACTAATGGGGCCCCTTTACCCACCTCCTCCTTATTTTTCTATGCAAGATCATTCCCCCAATGTTTGTTGGGGTATTTGAAAAGAACGTAATAATAGGGTGTTCAAGAATGAGGAGAAAGAGGAGATTGTCATTGTGGAAAGGATATATAAATTGATAATCGAGAAAATTAGTTGTACCAAGTGGAGAAAACTAGTGTTTCCCCCTTCTACCCTAGAGATCAGGGTGGCCAAGTGCTAGTTGTTGGTGGAAGGGATTATGGAAATTGATAATTCTAATATTTTGGCAAGAAAAATAACCCGATGGAAACCCCTACTTGCTAATTGGGTCAAATTCAATTTTGATGGTGCAACTAGAAAGGAGGGTTTGGTAGGGGGAGGGATAGTCAAAGACAGTAAGGGAAGGATGATGTTGGCATATACAAGTAAGTTAGGGAAAGTTTCTAACAGTAAAATGGAGGTGATGGCTTTATACTAGGGCTTAAAATTGGTCATAAGTGTGGGTTGGAGGGATGTGCAGATTGAAGGAGATTCTAAAATAATTATTGAGACTGTCAAAGGTAATATGAGGGAGGGATGGGCCATTAAACATGTGACTGATGATATCAAGTACCTATTAGCTACTCTTAATAGGTTTTGTTTGAGTCACATATTTTGGGAGGGAAATAATGTAGCCAATGAAATGGAATCAATTAGATTAAAGGAGAAGGGGCTTAGATGTTGGAGGGATTTGAAATATCACCAAAGTTGGTAAGGGATTTATTGAGCCACGAAGTGAGAAATAATGAGTCCTAGCTGGCTATTTTGTATAATGTTGTTGAACTGGTGAGGAGGACATGTCCTTGAAGTACAAGTGGCAAGGTGTAAAGAATTGAGTATAGGTAATAATAAATATGCATGGCCCAAAAATTGGAAGTTTGGAATGGGGAGTTTTTAATTTATTTCCCTAAATGTGTCATTATATGTCATATAGAGAAAGGAATTATTTTTTAAAGGTTTGATGAGTGTTGGGAATGATGGAAATGATTAGGGGATAGATCGTGGTGATAAACATGTGATCTTTCTTACCAAGTTGACTATTTTCATTATTACTATTAATTATGATTATCATCTCCACTTTTGGGTTCTTTTTCTTAAGAGTGAAGTCATTTTTAGAAACTGTGTCCAAATTTTGAAGAGAAAGAGAGGAGAGGTAAAAATTGTAGAGATGGGTAGTGATTTGATGCACATTGAACCGACGGTGATAAATGAAAATATGAGGAAGCCCCTAGTGTGGTACATTTTGAAGGAGGGTTGTTTTGTCTCGTTTATGGAGTCACTTAATGGGCACAATGAGAATTTCTTTATGCAATTTGTTAATTCCTAGGAGAATTGTAGAGTTACCATAAATGGTATCTCGTTTCATATTTTGGAGGAGGCAATTGCTCTGGTGAAAGGCTTGCTCATGAGGGGTAGGAAATGGCAAAAGGTGATGAGGGTGACAGATGATGCAAGCCTACAATGTTTCTTGATGAACCAATTCAACATATAGTTGGTTTGATGTTGGAGAAGCTTCTTCACCCATGTAATGAGGTTTATTTGGTTTTGATGAAATATTTTACCCTCGAAGGAAGGTATGGATTCTTCTATTACTATCACTTTCCTCTCAATCATTTTCACCATGGTGATTTAATTTCACTTCCTTTCTTCCTGCTACATGAATTAGAGAATATTGTTGTTGATGTGAAAGAAAAATGAAAAGGGGGTTAATTTTACAGCTTTACACAGGGTCTAATTTTTAGGCTATACCAATTCCACCTCACCCCGGCCCCCCTTGGGATTATGGAAATTGACATTCCTGTTCATCTGAACCCCCAACCCCAAATTGTTCCCCTTAGGATTACGGTTCCCAAAGCCCCTATCCCACAACCTTCACCTAGTGGGTCACCAATGAATTCCTCCCCCATGGGGAATAGAGGGAGATAGGATAAAGGGAAGGAGAAGGTGGTGGTGGAGTCAGAGGATGAGAGGAGAGGGGGTAGGAAGAGTTTGAGGAGGTTAGAAAAATCTAATGCTAAGAGGAAGTTGAAGTAGGGAGCCTCATAGGAGGAGGAGTCAGATTCAAAGGATTCGGGCTACCCCAAATAGAAGATGAAAGAAAAAGCAATTAAATTTAGGGTGGGAGGTATGGAGGAGGTAGAAGAGAAGGATTCAAACTCCTCTAGGTTAGATTTAGGTGATGGAAAGAAGAATAAGGATGTGTCACATGTTTCAGTGACAATTGAGCTAGGGTGTGTGGAGCTAACAAAGGATCAGTTCCTTGATACAGTGGATAGGATGCCCTTCCCCAAAATGATCTCCTCCCCTGTTAGGGTTGTATCTAAAAATGCTACTAACCCCTTATTTGTCCAAGATACCACAAATACTAGCACTAAGGGTGATCCGGGTGGTTGACATAAGGCTAGTAATGAGGTGTGGGAGAGAATTGATGCATTGGAGGAGAGAATGTGCCTACTCACCAAGTTCATAGTTAAAGTGACAGATGCAATGGTTACCACTTTGTGCTTGCTCAAGGATGCTGATGGGGACCTGCCTAAGGAGGACTCTAAGATGCTATTTGACTTCTTGGTGAAAGACTGGGTGAACATTCTCTTGGGGAGGAAAGAGGCCAAGAAATTTTAAGGGCTCCCCACCTTTTTCTTTTTATGTTGTTAATCCGCTAGTTACTAGACTTTTAGTGTGCAAGGCCGTTGTGCCTTTGTTAATATTTTTCTTTAGATTCTTAAGGTTGATAAAAGACATTTTGTTTAAGCCTGCTAATACTCTCTTAATTATGGTAGCAAACATTTTTTTTTTCTACCAGCAGTAGGGGTTAGTTTAGTTTTGATGGTAATCCACTGGTAGTTGACTAATTTTCTATTATGGGCCAGCCCCCTTGTTTTGGCTACTATTAATTCAAAAACTAGTCAACCAAATAAATATATGATCATGTTTTTTTATCTTATTAATACATTCTTTAACATTTTTTAATAACTTTTATTGCTCACTAATTATTAATCCAAAAACATATTCTCATTAGTAGCCTAAAAATTAAATCAATAATACCTTATGAAATCCTATTGGCAAGAACATGTATCTTCCCATTAGAGGCTTCAACAATAAATCAATTGAGTTACATAAAAATAAGGAAAAATAAGGAAAATCAATGTTAGCCTAAGTTGATTATGGAGGAATGACTAGATAGGAGAAATAACACATGGATGAAGTAAAAATAACAAATGGATGATAAAATACGATATTAACATTAAATAATATCTAGATAACTATGAAAATGGTACTGGTAGGGGGGCTCAAATGGAATATCTTGTTCAAAGTCCTCGAATCATCTATTGGCTTAAAGGTGAATGTCCCAATATCTTCTTCCTTTGTATATAGAACTTTATTCCCTTTGAAAGAGATATATCAAGCATAAGATCCATACATATTAAGTATTCATTCAGTACTTCGATTTGAAGAAGAATATTCAATCTTTTTTTAGTATAATTGTAATTGTGATCATGGAGTTGGGCAATAAATTTTTGGTCTATTTTGTACATTCAATGTACATGGAAATTCATTACTGCCACTAAGAAATATCAAGTGGATATGAGAAATTATTGTAAGACATGTGATTGCGAAAATGTTGTTATTAGGGTGTTGGAGGGTAGTTCACAAAAATAATGTTGTTATCAACATCAAATAAAATTGAAACGTCGCTGATTGATAATCCACAATCTTTCATTTTACACCTGTAGCTATTCAGATTCGATATAGACATATTTTGGAATTGTCGCTGCAATGTATTTCATTTAAATATCTACCACCTAACTGCAGTTAAGTTCATTAGAGTTAAATCATAGCCGTGATCTTTAACAACACTGATGGGACGCTTTTAATTAATGATTTAAACTGTAACTATAGTGTGTAGTAATATATTAAACTATTTACATTATAAATAAAATATTTACTGGCAAACCATTAGAATTTGGAGTGAATGATGGAATCTATTTTTAATGCTTCGGTTGTCCACTTGTATGTAGTTTAGATTTGATGCGGCTGCCCGAGGGAAGATCACACCTATGTGGAAGAAAAATGACTAAAACACACACGACTACAAGTTTAATGAAAATGCACACGACTTCCATTCTCACCAACGGAGCTGGACGTGGCAGAAACAATCAAAGGAATGTTAATTTTTTTTTAATGCTGAAATGTTTACATTGACAAATGCTTTCACTTAATTAAATTGAATATTTTATAAAAGAGAAAATAATAAATATTAATTAATAATATATGTAAAATTCTTAATGAATAATTTATTATTTTTTATAGTTTTATATTAGTAATATATAAAAAATCAAATAAAAGAAAAACTTTCTAAGTTTCCATATGTTACTTTAAGAGATTTTTAAATTTATATGAAATTATGTAATAAATAATATAAAAATAAATTTTAAAGTTTTATTATATTCTCATTTCAACAAAGACTTTAAATTAATATAAATATACAATCATCAAAATAGAAACATATATAATATAAAATAATACACATCTATCATATTATACATATTATAAAATGACAATTATATATATTGTTAAATAAAATACTAATTTGCCTATAATTTTTTATTGAGAGTTTAAGTCTCATAAATTTATGGATTATTTAAAATTTTAGTCTATTAATTTGTCGGTCTTACAATTTTTCACTTTGTCATATACAATTCAAAAGTTCAAAAACAGCCAATACGACCATCAAATTCGAGGCCTGCAGCCTTCAATTGGATGACCGACGATTGAATGTGATAGTTTAAGTTTTCTGAATTGAGTATAGTGTAAGAGCTTTATAATATCTAACTTCCTTCACATTTTAAAGAGTATACTGTATGATGGATCCATGCATCCAAAGCTTGAACTTCCTTCTTTCTTTTCGGCCTGCAACATTAGAATAGAATGAAGAGATTTAATACTCCATGGATACTTTCTCCTTCGTCAGTCTCATCCGTCAAGAATAAGATTATGCAAACAACCAATGTGCACTTGATTTTTTGCAAACAAGCAACCAATTTCCGATGTTGATAATCCCACAATTTTCTAGACTCTGTCAAACAATTTAGGTAGCTGGTTGCCCTGCTAAAAAATCCTATTATGCTAACTGAAACATTATTTTTTATAAGATGGTTAAATAATATGTAAGTGCAGAGAAGATGGCAAATCATTTATACCATCTTGTTAATATTTATATAATATAGCATAAAATCATTGAAAACTAATTAAATAGAAATTTAATAAAATATATAATTAATCTGTAATAAAATTATATTTTTTAATATATTATTATATATAATTATAATATGTTATATGTTAAAATAATCTCTCTCATACACAAACATATATATAATTAGAAATGTATATAACAATTAGAGTAGAATTTGTAGCAATCAACCAATCAAGGTTACTTAAAATGTATTAAAACACAGATCAAGATCAAAAAATACAAGCTAGAATTCAAATCAGTGTGTTCTTTTATATGTACACCACACTTAAACTTTCATTTCAATTTGTTTCCTTCTTTCCCTTGATAAATATTGTATTATACATTTTTTGGATACACAAACATATGTGCCCTTTGCATTGTCAAAGATTTTATTTGTACAATCTATTAGAATGGTTTAGTAAAAGGATCTAGGGCAAACATGGTAAATTTTAAAAAGTGAATATTTTTTCTTCTAAAATATTTCTATTAATTTTATTTTTCTTTCATTCAAATCAAATATTTTCTATAGTCAATTATTCATCTCTTTAATTTCAGGCAACACTCAGATTATACTATAATTAGAACTTTGCATATTAAACTATTCATCTCTCATGGTACAATCAAGCTCTCCCAACATATGCTCTTCAGATTAGTGAGTAAAGATAAAATAACTTGGCCATTTATAGGTGTCTTCTTTGTCCCATTATTCAATATCATGAGAAATTTTAGATTCTTAATAGATTTTTGAAATAGAGGAAGAAAATATTCACTTGAAGAAAACAACAGCAATAGAGACTTTTGTCCCACATAAATCTTTTTGGAATAATTAAGATCATTTCCCTTCACATTATTTCTATGTTATAATTAACTAGTAGTGTGTCAAATTTTCCACCATTCAATTCTTCAAGACAACTAGCTTCAATTGAATTGTACTTGTGTTGTGAATTCCTTAACTTATGCAAAACAGTAAGCCACCTCTTCTTATCGACCAGGTCTTCTCTCCTTATCCAATTGTCCATGTGGAGAATTAGTTAGACTATAAATAAATTCAACTTTACCATTTTAGTTTCTAGAAGTTATAAATGCCCTATATAAATAGAGGCAATGTAATTGCAAAACTCATTCAACAAAAAATTATCTTCTCCTCTGATATGTTCTAGCAATTGTTCTCTCTTGTGTTGTGATATTTCTATTCTAATTTTTTCAACACGATATTAGAGAGTGTTTTGATTCACGGGCTGTGATATGTTTTTATGCTATGATATATTGTATCATTGAACATTATGATTCATTGATAGTGTTATTTTCCTTTTGGTGTGTGAAAATCTAGTATATTTGTAGGTCTAAAGTTCCTCTTTTTTCTCTATTCTCATTTTTCTTTATTTTTAATGATATGATTTCTCGTTATGAAGAAAGATAGAGCGTTATTTTTGTAGGTCACCAATTTGTCAAGGATTTTTGGTGTCTTATGAAAGACACGATGTTGTGAATAAGGCACCACCCTATTTACAAAGCACACTGAATTTTATAAGAAAATATTGTTTTTTTTTCAGTTAGAGATTGAAGTCTTCATCTCCTAACCAAGATTGAAAGAGATCATAGTTTGTGAATTGCTTCCATTAAAGAAGTGTCATTAAAAATCAATCATGGTAACCATGAAAATTGAAAGAATTTTTTGATGCTTACAAAGGGTATTCAGATTTGCATATTTCACAATAAACAAAATTAGAAATGGAAGAGTGTAGTTTAAGGGGGAGATTGGATTGAAAGGTTACAATTAATGAAAAATTCAGTGTTCTAATAATGCAATAATGGTTTAGTAAGTGTGTTGGTAATTTTATTTGTAATATTTGAGCTATTGTAAAGAAATATTTATAAAAATCTAATCATGGAAAGCATGAAAATTGAAGGAAATTGTTGATGTTGATAAAGGGTGTTAAAATTTGCATATTTTGCAATAATCAAAACCAGAAATGGAAGAGTGTATTTTAAGGGGGAGTTTTGATTGAAAGATTAGAGTTAATGAAAATTTGATTTTTTTAACAATGCAATAATAAGTTAGTAAGTGTGTTGGTATTGTTTTAAAGATTTGAGCTATTGTAAAAGAATTGACAAGAGAGAGATAGTTTAATCTTAATATTAAAAGTTGGAATAGTTAAGAACGAGAAGATCAATAATTTATAAGAAGAATTAATGAAGGTAAGGAAAGAAAACACACAAGCAATATGTGAAAATGATGTTTTGCAAGGGAAATGACAAAGATAATAATTGAAATGAGCATATAAATATGTACCTTTTAAGAGAAATTTAATGTTTTAATACAAGCAAATGGAGAGTGGGAACAAAACTTAAAGTTGTTTGATGATATTAAGAAGATAAATGAAGAATTAGAGAGAAAAATAAAGAAACTAGAAGAGGAGAATAATGTGCTAAAAGATAAATTAATCAATCACTTATTGAAATAAGTAAATGTGTGAAGACAAAATTAGTATGTGATATGTCATGTGGTACAAAATATTTAGAATCATCACTAGATTCACATGATTTAGATGAAGGTTGTGATAAAGAATGTCAAAAAGAAAATGGTAATTTGTTTCCAAATATTGTTAGTTGTGATGATAAGAATGTTGGTTGGAATATCATGAAGAAAATGGGCTACAAGGGTAAAGGATTGGGAAAACATGAATAAGGAATTAGAGAGCCTATTAAACCAATAATGAGACTAAAGTATGAAAGATTTCCTGATATACAATAGATAAAATAAATGATGGCATTGGTTCAAAAAAATATGTCCAATGTAAACAATAAATGCAATGTTCCAATTGTAATAGGAAAGGACACACAAGAGATAAGTGTTGGGATCTACATCCATACAGTCTTTGTGGTTTAAAGAATCATTATGAAAATACATGTTGGAATAGAGAGTGTAAAATTAATTCTATAGAGAAGTACTAAAACATGAACTTTAAATGGAGTTGTGGATCAAGTTGGCAGAAGATCATAGGTATGATCAATGGTTTTTTTAAGGTAAAATGTTCAAGAGTGAGTAATAATAAAATCTATCAAAGTGTAAATTTTTAAGAAGGATTATAAATGGATTGAAAAAATAGGAATCATTGTCTAATAAGACATCCATGAAAAGAGAAGCTTTATAAAAAAAGGCTTAGAGATATTTTCTTAGCATTGGGATGATATTTGTGCCAAGTCTTTGAAGGGTTTGTTGTAAGTCAAAACCACTTTTTTAGGTGAATTTCCTAAAAGTCTCTTTAAAGGGTTTGTGGTAAGCCAAAACCTCTTGTCTGGGTGAAAAACCCTAAAGAAAAACAATGGCTTTTGTTCAGAGAAGTACCAAATGATTATGGGTAAATTGGTTAAAACCTCAAAATCACAATTACAAGAGGAATGAACTTTTGAAAGCGATAGTGATAAGGGAAAACAAAATTTGATGTTGTAAATGGGTATCTAAGAAGACTTAATGTTAGGACCCATCCTACTTGATTAAGACTTAACAAATTTTTAGTTTCAAGGAAGTTGATTTTTGAACTTTTGAATTTCTCCCATAGAAAGAATTTTTAGTGGAAAAAATTAAGGGAGGATGTTTGAATAATTAAGATCACTTCCCTCCACATTATTTCTCTGTTATAACTAAACTAGTAGTATGTCAAAATTTCCACCATTAAACTCTCCATGTTAACAGCTAGCTTCAACTGGATTGTACTTGTGTTGAGCATTCTTTAACTTATGCAAAACAATGAGCCAAATCTTCTTGTAGATTGGGTCTTGTCTCCAAATGCAACCATCCATGTGGATAATTAATTAGAGTATGAATAAGTTTGATTTTACTATTTCAGATTCTAAAATTGTAAATGCACTCTATAAATAGAAGCAATGTAACATATTCAATAAAAATTTATTTTCTCTTCTAATATGTTCTAGCAATTGGTCTCTCCTGTGTTGTGATATTTCTATTCTATTTTTTCAAAAAATCCATCTCATACCAATTTTTGACTTCCATGGGGTCTGTATGAATAGATCATAAATGAATTCAGGTTACATACGTGATCATGTTGGTTATGACTATTAGCTATTTGGGTTCACATATATCAGATTGCTTGGATAAACATACCTATCTGAATGGTGAGCATATGAACATCACATGCATTATTATTGAGTAATTCTCACTTTCCAAGCAAACTATGATTCTTCCTATCCATGAGAAACCTCTTCCTGTGGGCTACACCATCGCGACATCCCAAATGGAGGAGCAATTCATGCATTACACCATGCTGAGAAAATGTATATCCGAAGCATTTTCGTGTAAGATGTCTGCGCTTCTCCTGATAAATGCTACTAAGTCGGCTTATACTTTAAACGCGATAACAAAAAAGCCCAATATAGGAAAGCAAAGTACCTTGGAAGCTTGTTGAATCCAACAGCTTTCTGCTTGTAAGATCTGATAAAATAGACAAGGCATCATGCCAGTGTAACTTTCTCACATAAACCCATACATCCAGTAATGCATGAACACACTGTCCGCTGGAAATACAGCTAAGTCTAGTAAGTATTCCTTGGCTACGTAATCTAAAGAATTGATGCTATTCTCTAACAATCAAATAAGCCTGGTTTTGTGATAATCTGATATGGATTCTCCTTTAGAAATCTTCGCCTTTAGCCTCTAAACCTCATTTGATTCCCTGTGTAAACTGCTTCCGATCACCTTTAGAGGAAGTGGTAGGCTATCACATTACGCTTGCACTTGTAACCAAAGAAAGATACCAAAAATTTATAAATGATGCAAGCCACAATTATAAGAAAAATGATTTAGAAATGTGTAGTTACTTCAATAGTATATTAGATCTAATTATTCAATTACTTGGAAGAAATATATGCTAAATAGATAAATCATTTTGTATAATTATTTCTACAATCTTAAATATTTTCCACTTGCTAATAAAATACAATTCGCCAAAACACATCTAATCTGAATTGTACAAAAGAAAGCCTCATTCCAGGTCTTTAAGAATTCTTAAATATTTTATTTTTTCTTTGCGATGATGTTTCTCTTTTAATAAATTCCTCTAGCATTAGAACTATATTGATGTTGTATTGTCATATATTCCAAAATGATAATGATATTATTGGAGAATAAGAATAAAGTAGCACTAAAGTAAAAGCAAGTAGAATCGTTCAAAACACGATGCAATAATTGATGGAAACAAAATAATATACCTCCTCCACTATATTTTTCTTTTACAATGCTCGGGATTGATGGCTGTCCAAAATCCCAGAAACAAAAAAACATACAACACATCCTCTCGACTCAATAATGGCAACTGATAAAGTAGTGTAATGTTCCCAAGATAATATTGGTTGTAGGCTATCATAGGTCAAAGGCAATATCAGTTCAAAGAGGATCTCAATCCAAAGGGAAATTCGATCTAAACGAGAACTTGATCCAAGGGAAAACTCTGTCAGAAGAAAAAATTGGTCTACATGAGAACTTGGCGAAAAGGAGAGTACTCAAGGGAGAATGCCGGAGAGAAAGTCCTAAGGGAAAGTGCTCGAGAGCAATACCCGATAGAAAGTTCTCAATGGAAACACTTGAGGGAAAGTTCTAATGCCATAGTACTATTTGAGGAATGTGTCAAAGGGAGTGAGCTAAAGATATCAATGGAAATATATAATTCACTAATGCACCAAGTAATAGTCAAACACAAAAACATATACCGACAGAGATATAAAAATTTATTGTCAAAATCTAAATATTATATTTGCAAATTAAATATAGCACTCCAATGTACCAGAACTTAAGCAAACTAATACAATGGATGAAATAGGTTGATACCCACGAAACCTACAAGAGCCAAGGAGAGAAGGTCTCTCACTTCCAAAATGGTGAGCACAAAACTCCAACAGGAATTTGCATACAATAAAATAATCCAATTTACATGCCTTAAAAAACTACAAGATGTCCCGTTATTAATTAAATAGTTTAATTAAATAAGTCCTTGTGATATTATTTGGTTTTTAGGACCATTTAATTAATTAACCTAATTAAATATTTTATTTAAAATTGGGTACATTACAAATCATCACAACCCATGGATTTCTTGTCCTCAAGTAATTTTCTATCCAATCCACACCATCAATTCCTAGATCCCAAATCAAACACACAATTAGAGCATGTGAGTTGAAATCAAACCTCTATTGCAACACATAGTCATCCTATTTCCACTATGCCACTTTGATAATAACATTGGCCTACTCTTCACTATGATGCCAATGATTCCATCAATGAAATCATTTATCTCCTCAATGACATACATGGAAAATGAAGTAGCCACTTTAATAGACATAGCCATAATGATAGACACATAATGGCGACAGAGATAACCATGATGACAATAGGCACAACTGTGATATGATGATGATGATAGACATATACACTATGATAATAATGAACACAATGATGACAATAAACACAAAATTAATGATGTCGATGGATACTTACTTGGTGATAGACACAATGTGAAAATAGACATAATGGCATTGATAGAAATGGACTCGACGGTAGACATTTCAATGGACATAACTATGGTGATAGACATAGACTTGATGACATACACAAACTCAATGAAAATGTTGGACACAATCATGATGACACATATTATGATAGCCACTAACACACATGACGGAAACAGATACAAACTCAGTGATAGACATGGCAATGAAGATTCAATAACAAACACAATAATGGTAATAGGTACACAATCTGGGAAATGGATGTCACCAAGAAGATGATTATAGCTTTGGTGATAGATATATAGCCTTGACATCAAATTAAGCCTCTACACCTAGGAGTGCCTTAACAATGGGAACAACCAAAGGATAAACTCCATAGTCAACCAATTGTGGTTTCTCTTGCAAGGAATCATCTATAGCATTGCCTTGAATTTTAACAATTTCTAGTAGAGTTTACTACTTCTGAGGATCACCAATAGGGTCTAAATTATCATCGAGAGTATTGAAAAGGGTTTCATGAAATTAGCGAAGGCATCTTCTTCACCATTTTTAATCATCTTAAAGTTTCAAGTGCTTTCCACTTGTAGGCACAAAAATAAATTATTGTGAATCCTAACATGACTCTTCATTTTCCTATTGTGCTTGTATGACTTCATCATGTAGCCACTTATCAATCTCCCTCTCTAGACCATTGTTTAAGAGTTTATTACTCTAGGATGATGGATAATTCATTCATAATTCTATACAACCATTATGATATATGTCTCTCTCCCATCCACCAATCACCCAATCTTACTTGATTTTCTTCAATGTCTCAACCAATGGATTATATGACAACATGATTTGAACTCAATGCCTGATAGGCTAGAAAAATGACTAGCTCTTATACCATTGTAATATTCCCAAGATGATCTTAGCTCTAGGTGATCTTAGGCCGAAGGTAATCTCTATCCGAAGATGATCTCAATCCAAAGGGAAACATGACTTAAAGGAGAATTCAATCCAAGGGAATCCTCTATCTGAAGGAAAATTTGGTTTGAAGGAGAACTCAGCCTGAAGGAGACTACTTGAGGTAAGGTATCTGATAGAGAGTACTAAAGGGAAAGTCCTGAGGGATATTTTAGAGGCAAATACCCAATGAAAAGCGCGTAAGGAAAAAACTTGAGAGATAGTTCTAATGCCACAATATTGTTTGAGGAATGTGTCAAAGGGAGTGAGATGGAGATGTTGAGGGGAAGATATAATTCACTAACAAAACAAATAATAATTAGATGTGGAAATGTACACCAACATAGAGATGTAACAAATTATTGCCAACATTTAATATTATATTTGTGAAACAAAGATGACACTCCAATATGTCAAAACCGAAGAAAAGTAATACAATGGATGGAATAAGGTAAGGATTGATACCCACTGAAACCACAAGAGCCAAGTAGGGAAAATCTCTTAGTTCTGAAATGGTGAATAGAAAACTTCAACATGAATTTGCATACAATAAAATAATCCAAATCACATGCCTAATACAACCTACAAGATGACCTTATAAAAGACTTTAGGGAAGTTTCCTAAAAGATTACAAAGATGTTGATAGGCTGATAAGTTAGAAAAAATAAAACAAAGAGTGGGGCCCTTTATTAATTAAATTAATTAAATAAATAAGTTGATGTGTTGTTATTTGATTTTTAGGATGATTTAATTAATTAATGAGTCAAACATTTTATTATAAATAAGGGACATTACAAGTCAGTAGTTGGAATTATAGGAATAGTCAAATTATTTTTGGTTGTTACAACAAATTTGTATCCCAATCCTTCAAATAGTAGATTTTCCAAATTTTCTAGCCATACATCAACCAAAATCACCAGAGTTGGTTTTGATTGAGACAAAATAAATTGTTTAAGCTTCATCTATATTATGTTGACATTCTAAAATCTTGGGCTCTTCTTTATAGTAATCTTCTCCCATAGTCTCTAGAATTCCCTTTAAGTTTAAGGATTGTGAGATGGTAATGAAAATCACATTATCATGGAAGTATTTTTCCATGCATGAGAACATAGACTAACTTAATGGTAAGTACCTTACCATGCACCAATAGATTTAATAAGATCTAAATGAAAGATTTACCTTTTATTTGAGGATCATTGCAGAGAGCCAAAGCAAGATTAGCCTTTCCTCTGCCTCCCATGCATTGCAACCCAATGACTGACACCTCACTCTTAAAGAGTAGTTCCCTCAAATCTCAATACATTTGTCAACTCCCACATAAAACTAAGATCTCTCAAGGAGACACCATATGTAGAGGCATTTACTATTTTAGAACCATTGGTTAAAGCCATTTGTTGAACTCTTTGAAGTTTGAACCTTGATATATATTACTAATGTTTTAGATGATTCACCCTACAAGTATTCTATAGGCCATTCTATTTCTTTTATATAACAATTGGATGTTTTACGAAGTCCTTACACTAGTTTCCATGAAATCTATCATGAATTTAAAGGAAAATGCAAGGATCTATTCGTAGGATCAAATTTCACCATTTAGATGTAGGAATAAAAATTCATTTTTTTAATTAGCATGAACCCTTAGATATGTATTCCAACTAGATTTTCCATGAGGAATTTTTATCAGAATCATAGGAATTATTTTTCTTCCATTTTTTGTTCATCCATCGTCCTTCTTATATGGAGAGAGGGAGGAGAAAAGCTTTATACTCTTTTGAAATTAGTTAATGATCTTTTGATAGTCATTTCCTTAAGGGCATTGTTCAGAGTTCCATATTAATTAATCAATTTTTTTGGTATTTAATGATATTATAATTATGAGTCTATGTTAACATCTTTTTCTTTAAATTTTTCTATTAATAAGAGTATAACATGAATTGATTTATTTTAGTTGACGGAGAAGGATTGAAGGTTATTTCCCTGCTGATTATTGCAAAGCCACAACCACTTTTGTGAGTCCAAAATTTAAAAAGGAAGGTAGTCAACCATAGGAAGACAGCCTGTCACCTATCCTTCATGAAGGATAGGGTGAGAAATTTTCTTCCTATGGTTGACCACTTTCTGATTCAAGGAATTCAAAATAAAGTATGGAAAAGAGATTCTATCAGCATAGTAGAAGTAATTTAAGAGAACAAAATTAAAGTAATGAACCTCTTCTTCCTACCATCTAGGGTATGATAAGCCCTAACAAAACTCAAAATGCAATGCTATAAAGGTTTAATATTCTTATTAAAAAAGGAACTACCCCCTACAAGAGCCTTCTTATTATCTTTATCCTTTAGGATTTTTTATAAGGCCTCTTCTATGGTCTTTCTTTCTTTGAAGAACTTCAAACCATCATTCAGAAAAACTAGAATGTCAAAGATGAATTGGGCATTAAGGGTAAAAGAAACACCATACATGGTTACATTATAATCCATCCAACTCCATCATCGCTTCAGGCTCAAAACCATGGATTCATTCAAGATATGTAGTAGCACATCCAATCTCTAGCAGCTTCAAGACCCATGCCACCTCCTTCCATTCATTATAATTTCTTTGTTCTTGTCTCTTCATCTCACCACCCATGATTATGCCTTTTTCATTAACACTCTTTAGAAGTTGGTAGTTCTAATCTCAACTAAAGCAAAGGAGAAAAATAGCTCAAGAAACCTAGAAAGTGTGCCTATTATAAGATCTATTTATAAATGAAGTATAATCCATTAAAATATTTTGTCAGCATGTACTCCCACATTTGGAACATAATCTACACATCAGTTGTCTTATCTACGTGCATGAGAAATAATTATTTTCTCAAAGATATTTTAATTGATCTTTCCTCTTTAGTCATTAATTCAATAGTCCAGGAAGGTAGAGACATCTCATTTATGCAATTTATAAAATTCTTTGAATCACCTTCAACCCACCAATATTTTAAACCCCATTAGTTCTTCAATGTCAAAAAAAATTTATTCAATTTTTATTTTATATGATCTTCATTAAGAAGCTCAAGAATGATTCTATTTCTAGTAGTTATAATGCAAAACTAATTGACATGTGTTTGAATTATTTAAATTCCTCTCATGGGAACTGTCATGTCCCCTTTTCAAATAATTAAAAAAGAAAATCTTTGCTAAGGCAGGCAGGCCCAAGAAAGTGAAGTTTCGGAAAAAGGGGGTTAATCTTTGGAAACCGTTGGACTACTAAATGAAAATTATTATTAAAATAAGTTTCATTAACCTCTCTTGGATGTGAGTTACAGTTATGCCCTCTTTTAAGGGGTTTTGGAGGCATTTTGGGGGATTCCAGACTTGATTTTCACTCATTCTTTGTTATTCTTCAGAGGCTGCCAAACCTGTGGAGAAGGAGACCCAAGAACGGGAGTTTGCAGGTTTCCAGGGAGACCCAAGAACAGGAGTTTGCAGGTTTCCAGGAAGGCTAAGGACGGGAGTTTGAATCCATTCCATGTGCATGCTCATACAGAGTTTGCCTTTGTGCTGAACAGTGCAGATTTGTGAGTTTCCGGGTGTATTTTTGTAAGAGTTTGGTGTTTCCGGTTGAGTATTTCATATCAGTTTTGGTTGCTGCTGTATTTTATACTTTAAGCTGTTAAAATAGATCTGAATATATATATTGGGATGTGATTAAACTTTTGAGATAGATTATTAGTGTTCTTGTGGTGTTTCCGGGCATATTTTGTGCTATTTCGGGAGCCCGATGAGCATAGTTTTGGTCCTACATTTTCAAGCTATTGTGTAAAGGCTATATAGATCTGGAAATGTCAATTTGTAGGCTATTATGCTGCTGAAAGTTCTGTAAAAATTTCCATTTTCAGATTCATTAATAATTTGTGAAGTTGTGAAGCTTTCAGCACTATTTTCAACATACCCGATTTGGGGTTTCTTGAGAAATTTGGTGGATCTTTGTGATAGCAGTTGTTTGATTTTTGAAAATCTGATTAGAGGTGTGAAATACCATATCAAATCAGAAAAGGGACATTTCAGTGGTATCAGAGCTATGATCTTGCCAGCCTGAGGGTTTGTAGAAGTTGCAGGTCAGTTTTGACAACTACCCAGATCTTGCATGTTAGTTTTGACAACTACCCAGATCTTGCATGTCAGTTTTGATAACTACCCAAATCTTGCATGTCCAAATTTATGGTTGCATTCTACTTCTAATCATATGCATGTTAGTTCTTGGTGAATTTGGTGGTTGCATGTTGCTTCTAATCAGTTGCATGTCAAAATTTATGGTTGCATGCAACTAAGTGAAAGAGAAAAAAAGATATTTGCAGCGAGAAAAGAATAAAGAAATTTTGATCAAACCTCCAGTTGAAAGTAAAAGTACAAAATCCAAGGAAGGGAAAAGTATGGCTGATCCAGATAAGATGGCAAAGAAATTCTTCCAAGACATCCAAAATACTCAGAAGCAAACAGTGGATAGTTTGGCAAAAACTAGAGAGGCTTTGTGAATATTGACAGAAAAACTACAAGGAGTTGCATCTATTAATGAGAAAGGGAGCACTTCAGAGGAGCCAAGAAATCTGAAATCCACACCATCTAAATCAACCAAAACTATTTTCTTGCCTGCAGATGAGCCACCAGTACTAAATCCAGCCATTAATCCTATGGAGGAGGTTACAGGTAACTTGATTACATTAAGAGCTACTTATAATGGCTTAGATGATGACTTTCGTAGTTCAGTTCCTTTTAGAGAATATGTGGATATGATGAACACTTTGATGCCCAAGAAAGAGTATAGAAGGGAGCATGAAATAAGTGGAAGAGAGCTCAAAAATAAAATAAGCAAGTTTATAGCACCTACTTTTGATGGAACAAATAAAATTTCAGCTAGAGCATGGCTACAAAAATTACAGACATTCTTCACACTTAACCCCATGAAGGAGAGTGATGTTGTTCAAATTGCAAGTCTACACTTGGAAGATGCAGCCTATGATTGGTGGTATCATGGAATGACTACTCAAGGTCATGATCAGGTAACTACATTTGACGATTTTAGTCAAAGAGTGATAGATAGATTTGACCTCAAGGATGATGATTATGAGGATGTTGTTGTGCATGATGGTGAGATACCTGGTGTAGATGAGCAGACATTGAGCATTCATGACTTTTTTGAGAGAGAGTGCCAGGTACAGTTAGATGCTTCGTCACATGAGTTTGAGGCTAGTAGTACTTCACATGATTTATCCCGCCAGCTGAAGGTGTGTGAAGACAGTATTGTCACTACATTATCTCATCATGACAGGTATGTGGAGTTAGTTGGTATTGGTCATATTACTCAAGTCAGGATTTTGCTTGAGTTACCAGCTAATTCTAGTTTACAGATATGGACTCGAGATTCTTATATTGGCATTTGGGGTTCAGTTGACTGTAAATCATTAACACTTTTTGGTAGCAGTGTTTGTTTGGGTGCTATCATGGATTTGATTAGCAGATTATATGGTGTTGTCTTTTCTTGTGCCAGTATCTTGTTTGATGTTGGTATTAGTTTTTATACACCAATGTTGGGCTTTGTTCATATATCCAGTCGACCATACTTGCTGGAATGTGTTGATGATATTTCATATTTGGCAGTGTGTATAGATGAGTCCCAGGATCATATTGGCATTGATGACATCCAAGAGGATGTAGTGGGCAGTTTTGAAGACTTAGTTTCCTTGGGTACAGAGGAGTTGGACAGCAATGCTAATGTTTTTGATACTCCATATGTTGATATGAGCTTTAGATTTGATTCACAAGATATGGATGGTAATACTCTAGAGACTAGTAACTTTGAGGACACTCCTACAGACAGTACATCAGAGGAGGTTTGTAGGAGATAGTCAAGCCAATGCCATCATGTGTTTAATCAGTTGAGAGTTAGTGACCAAGACATTGCTATCACTTGCCAACATTTCGATGCTGCTCGTCAGTTGTTAGCAGTTTATGGATGGGGTTCTCCTACTAGTGATGAGCAGGGAGGAAGTTATATTTCCTTGACAGAGATCCACTCTTTATGGGAGGCTATTCGGATTTTGAGACAAAATTATATGCAGTTGGTAGCCGACAAAGATTATCTTATGGAGTGGGGCAGTATAGCATATGATGCATTGTTGGCCAAGGAAGATGAGGTGAGTGAGCTTACTGAGCAGCTTGAGGTGACTTCTGAGATTCTTGAGAGTACACAGTTGGCTCTCAAGGAGTCACAGTTTCATTTGGCTAAGGTGACCATGGAGTTAGAGCAACTACAGTCTTTACCTAATTCTATACAGTCACAAGCTGTGGTGTTTGGTGATCCGAGGATGTCCATGGCCAAGATTGTTAGAGACAATGGAGATGGGGATGCATCCATCCTTGATACTAACATTGGCATATCAGGTTCATTCCCACTAGAGTCAGGTTCAATTGAGTTGGGTGCTGTAGCAAATTTTTGTGGTGTGCCTGACATGGTGGTGACCTCTAGTACTAATGGCACGAAGACTAGAGATGTTGTATCAAAGACCATGTGTGACGTTGGTGAGCTGATAGTTGGCATGGTTCCTACTAGTAATACTACTCCCTTCGCAATGTCTTCAAAGGTAGTAGTTAGTTCCAACTTGGTTAATGATCGATTGCAGTTAGTTACATCTGGATTGCATTCTGAGCCACTGACTGAGATTGGTGCATTCTATTGGCATTACACTGTGAGGTTGATAATACATGACTTAGAGCAGGAGTTTTGGAGTGATGCTTTAGCAGGGTATGTACATCAGTTAGCATTTGATCCTTGTGATGAGGAGTTGATGGCAGACAAATTTGGTTTGGATTCCATTTCTTACTCTTTATCTTGTAATGTCTTTTCACCATCATCAGTGTATAGGAGTTATGGTTATGAGATAGTGACCGATGATTTGCAGAGTTGTGTTGACTGCAGGAGTTGTACAGTGTGTGGATTCTCCATACTTGGTACAGTT
This sequence comes from Cupressus sempervirens, assembly GCA_028749045.1. Classification (NCBI taxonomy): domain Eukaryota; kingdom Viridiplantae; phylum Streptophyta; class Pinopsida; order Cupressales; family Cupressaceae; genus Cupressus; species Cupressus sempervirens. Next base: position 205,860,980 of record CM053786.1, on the reverse strand, counting down.
TCATTCAAGAGGGTTCACCATTGTTGCAGAGTTGGATTGTACATTCCATATAGGCCAGTGGGATGCGTTGATGGTATTTACTGTGTTGGTAGTTTGATTTGTCCACTTTACTTGGGTTCTGATGTTCTAAGAGTTTGTGCCTCATGGGTTTTTGACTGTGGTAGTGGTGATTTTGGATTTTGGTTGAGCTATAATTTTCAGTTTGATTATGGATTCATCTTGGTCATATTGCAGAGGATATTGCAAGAGCCTGTGTTAATTGGTAGTAGTATAGTTCATGACTACATTTGGGATCTAGGTGGATTGATTGGTTTATTGTTCAGCCATTGCTTGAGGACAAGCAATGTTTGGGAGGGGAGGACTTGTCATGTCCCCTTTTCAAATAATTAAAAAAGAAAATCTTTGCTAAGGCAGGCAGGCCCAAGAAAGTGAAGTTTTGGAAAAAGGGGGTTAATCTTTGGAAATCGTTGGACTACTAAATGAAAATTATTATTAAAATAAGTTTCATTAACCTCTCTTGGACGTGAGTTACAGTTATGCCCTCTTTTAAGGGGTTTTGGAGGCATTTTGGGGGATTCCAGACTTGATTTTCACTCATTCTTTGTTATTCTTCAGAGGCTGCCAAACCTGTGGAGAAGGAGACCCAAGAACGGGAGTTTGCAGGTTTCCAGGGAGACCCAAGAATGGGAGTTTGCAGGTTTTCAGGAAGGCTAAGGATGGGAGTTTGAATCCATTCCATGTGCATGCTCATACAGAGTTTGCCTTTGTGCTGAACAGTGCAGATTTGTGAGTTTCCGGGTGTATTTTTGTAAGAGTTTGGTGTTTCCGGTTGAGTATTTCATATCAGTTTTGGTTGCTGCTGTATTTTATACTTTAAGCTGTTAAAATAGATCTGAATATATATATTGGGATGTGATTAAACTTCTGAGATAGATTATTAGTGTTCTTGTGGTGTTTCCGGGCATATTTTGTGCTATTTCGGGAGCCCGATGAGCATAGTTTTGGTCCTACATTTTCAAGCTATTGTGTAAAGGCTATACAGATCTGGAAATGTCAATTTGTAGGCTGTTATGCTGCTGAAAGTTCTGTAAAAATTTCCATTTTCAGATTCATTAATAATTTGTGAAGTTGTGAAGCTTTTAGCACTATTTTCAACATACCCGATTTGGGGTTTCTTGAGAAATTTGGTGGATCTTTGTGATAGCAGTTGTTTGATTTTTGAAAATCTGATTAGAGGTGTGAAATACCATATCAAATCAGAAAAGGGACATTTCAGGAACTATCACATTTGACCCTATATTCAAATTACATTTCAATCTTCTTCACTATGTATAAAACCCAACATAGAATTCATTAGGAAAATATATCTTGACATTAAATTTGCATATAGTTACTAAATCTAATAAGCTTTTTCATTGAGAAAAATGTTTAACTCTTATTCACCTAAAGGTTTGGATAGGATAGATAAGAATGCTATTAAATTTTCATTTTCAGGTCATATAAAATTTTGAAGATATTTTTTAGGAATTGATTTTTAATTTATAAAATTAAATTTAAATGCTTTAAGTCCTCAAAGTTGATTAAAAATATTCTTAACTTACTTATCTTTCTTCAATGTAATAGATCTCAAGTGATTCAAATGATTCTAAAACATGAGGTTTGAAACTAAAATTTATACATAATGTGTTGAACATGCATGTGAGTTGTGAAAGGGGGCTATATGTGTTTATGTATGTTATGAGACATAATATGAAATATCTAACTAGTGATAATATGGGCACCACTTTATAAGTATGTTTTATCCTGTGTTCTTGTAATACCATTCTAAAGTATGATGTGTTGTATCTCCATTAAAATATGTACATGGAATGAAGGTAGTAAGAGCCTTATAGATATATAGTTATTTCCACATCTCTAGTTTGTGGTAGTCCTAACCTTTTCATCAATATATCTTTAACAACATTTTAAGTATGAGGTTTTATCCCAAAATGTGTTTCCTCACATAAATTAGTGAGTTCTATTATGCATTTTATTTTTATTAAATTTTTGTGATTATTGTACACAACATTATCTTCTCCTAAAGTTTAGGTTAGGAAGATATTTCCCTACTTAAAAAACTTACATGAGTTATTAAAGATTGATCAACTTAAGTTTTAGTAGTGGATTATTTGGCTTCTTCAATGAAATCAAATTTGAGTACAATATTATGTAGAAAACAATTTATGATTGTAAGAATTTGGTATAGCTCTGATACCATGTAAGAATTTGCCTCAGGGAAAAATCACCGAAGATCAAGAAGCTCAAGCACTAGCACAATATGGACCAATAAAGTATTATCAGAATAACAATATGAAATTGAATTGATGTACATACGCACTAGGAGTGCTTGAATATAAAAGGCCTCTAGAATGACTAGGAGTCAGCAAAATGATAAGACTCACAACTAAGCACATGTCCACCAAGAATGGATTATCCTCCATTGAGCATAGAAGTTAGTGCGATGATGAGAGGATAAGCTTAACATAGGTGTATCTCATAAAGAGATGTTGTAGATACCATGTGCCTAATTATAGTGTGAACAACTGTGTTGTATACATAATAACTCAAATAAAAATGTAAAGTTCTATTTTGTAGACACCATGTGCTAAATTAGAGTTACTAACTCCTATGTTGTCAACAAGACAACTCATATGAGTATGCATACTCTAAGGTGTCTAACTAATAAATAATAAAATAATGCATTAACCTAAGTAAACCTAAGTAAAGTGTAATAATAATTAATTAATTACACTAACACCCCCCCTAACTGCAACTTAGGGGAATCCACTTACACTTACAAAAGCTATAATGAAAAATGCATGATGGGTCCCGACTACTAGGCCATGTTGGGTAGCCATGCACAAATGAAATGCAATATCTCTAAAAACAAAGAAAGAGGGAAAACCTCATGGAAAAAACCCTCCCCCAAAAGAGAGATGAAAAAACAAGATACATGGATGGATGGAGTAATTAAGACCCCCCCATTACATCATACATCATCTGTATACAATAGAGAAGCATGAAAAGGAAAAAACCCCATAACAAGAAAATGTCCCCCCATAAGAGAGAAGAAGAAGAAGAAGAAAGGAGACAAGGTAGTCCCCCTCCCAAATGTAGAATGCGAATTAGTGATAGCTGCTCCAAGATGAACGTAGAAGCTTATTCATGACTGTTGAATAATGTTCCTCCCTTTAGGAAGAAACAATGTCAGAGGTACATATGAGATGCTTCCTCAATGTGTAAAAAGATTTTTGAAGATGAATGGTGTCTCTAAAACCTACTCAACTATCCCTGTATCGATACTGATGGTCACCCCTTCCAACAATGCTGAAAAGAACAAGTTCAGATCTCATAAGGATGGATGTAGAACATGTACTAAAGAGCCAACTATCTCCTCAAATGATAAATAGACCTCCTACAACTGCTATACATAAGGATCCAATATCATATTACCTTGTAAGACTAATCATGTAGAGAATGGACAAGAGGGTCAGAGTATTTCCTCACAACAACTGAAGAAGGATCTTCTTTATCAAAGAGAAGATGTATATCATCAATAATGTCTCCCAAATATGCTATGTAGGACTCCACAAACAAGCTTAAAATATCTGTTATGTAGTCATCCCCTAATCATGGAACTGGAAGATAAGGGGTACCCAATTGTACTGAGTTACATAGACCTATCACTATAGCAATGTATGCATGTGGAATTTTTTGATGTTGTAACCTTGTTTTGCATCTGTCAATAGGATCCCCCACATCTGAACCTGTTGAATCGCTATCACTATTGTCACTATCAGTTTCCACAATGTATGAACTATGGAGATGATTAGAGGATAAGCTAGGTAAACTTTCCTCAAAGTGAACATTCCTCTCTATTAATATCTCATGAGTCTCAAGATCCATAAGTCTATATGCCTAAACACTTTCATCATATCCAATGAAAGTACAAGGCCTTGGTGGTGGTGTCTTGCATTCACTTGAAGATATGTTTACCCATGTTGGACGAGTAAAAACTTTGAAGTGCTTCACAACTAGTTTTCTTCCACGCCATGCCTCAAAAGGAGACATTCTATCTAAGACATTTTGAGGAGACCTATTAAGGATATGATTGGCTCTACTTATAGCTTCGACTTCAAGTGATGGATCAAGAGACTTAACTTGAATCATACAACTTGTCATTGACATAAGAGTTATAATCCTCATTGCTGCAACACTTGTCTTTTGTGGACTAAATGCTACTGGATTCTGAAGATCAAAACCCTCAAGTTTGTAAAAGTCTCTAAATCTTGAGTTCACATATCTACTTTCATTCTCCATATGAAGAATCTTGATGGCTTTACTTGATTGCTTCTCAACGTGACTCTTGAAGGCTAGAAACTTATCAAACACTTCATTCTTGTGATTAAGAAAGTAGACCCACATGTAGCATGAAAAGTCATCAATAAAAGTGAGGACATAGTGACCCTCACTAACTAATGTGACTAAAAAAAGTCTTGCTAGAACCATGTGAACCAACTCAAGAACAACTGATGCTCTCTAAGACTTCCCTTTGTCAATCTTCTCTTCTAGATGCATATCCATTGAAAAATTTAAGCATTCACCTATAGAAAAGATGAATTTAGGTAGACCTTTGACCATATTTTTTGAGCTTAGTTGATGAAGATAGTAGAAGGCAAGATGTCCATACCACTCATGTCATAATTTACTTTGTGATTGTTATTGTGTCAACAAGGCATGTGAAGGAGACTTGGGCAAAAAGTGGAAAAAAGAATAAAGCCTTGTGTCATAATTGACTTTACCCACTGTAACCAATGAATCATCTTTAAGATTTTGCACCATTACTAAATCAAGAAGGAACTCAACATTATTGCCACCTCCATATTGAGTGATTTGGTAAATTGAAAGGAGATTAGTGATAAGGTTAGAAACATAGAGAACATATTTGAACTCTCTATTTTCTATTTTAACTTGTCCTTTCCCTTCGACTTCCACTTGTCTATCATTCCCTACAAAGATGTGAGGTACCTTAGACTACTTCAATGAAGAAAAGTGTCCTTTTGAAGAACCCATATGATGTGAGGCACCCAAATCAAGAGTCCATCCATTTGAAGAACTTGAACTTGCCATTAATTATTTCCCTTTTCCTTGTGAAGTGGATGGATTTGAATCCTTGGAAGCATTTGGAAAATTGATTTTGTTCATCCTAAGTAAGTTTTCCAAATTGTCTATTCTCCTAGTCTTGCAATGATGCTCATCATGATTTGATTTCTTGTAGTATTCACAAATTAGTTTATCCTTCTTGTGGTTGTTTCCCTTCTTGTTGGAAGAAAAATTACTTTGTTGTGAGGAGGAAGATTGTTGCATCTTTGATTGTGATTTTGGCTTCCGCTACTTTTTCTTGCTATTGGTAAATTTTTTTGCACCTTTAATTGTTTGGTTCTCATTACTAGCCACCAATTTTGTGGACTTGGATGACTTGAGAATTCCCATACCTATCAATTTGGATTATTACAACATCAACATTTTTGCAAATGCATCAAATGAAGGCTTAGTGAAGGCACTTCCTATGGTCAACCTAAGTGTTGTAACTCAAAATAAAAGATGCATACTCTAAAGGTAGCCTCTTCAAGATGTGATGAACCAATCTATCATCCTTAATTGGATTACCACAATCCTTAAGTAGTGCTCTTAATTCATTGGCTTTGTTGACATAGTCTTGAATTGTGTTAAAAAATTGAGGATCCAATAGAAGTAGATCATCCTTAATTTGGAATCCCTTTTCCTCATCCACCTTACCATACAAATCTTCAAGTTTCTCCCCAGCACCCTTGGCATCCTTAAAGCTAGAAATGTGAAAGAAGAGATCTCTATGAACACAACTCCTAATAATTCCTAAAACCTAGCTATCTTTAACTTTCCAATAAACTTGTGCATCAACATCAGTGGATTTTATAATTATACCTTCAACATATAGATTTAAACCTTTTTCCATTAATCTACTCCATACAATATATTTCCATTTAGTATAATTGTGTGAAGTTAGAAGTTGAGTTTTAGGTGAACCCATGATGCAAAAAATTAAAAGAGAAAAAGAGAGAAAGAGAGACACAAAAACACAACACACACCCCCCCCCCCCTCCCCCCCCCCCCGCCAATTCACTCAATCAAAGAACCCCACCAAAAATGATGATTTTGGCACTTTATATGTAGTGCATTTACAATAGACCACTTGTCAAAATGGACAAAAATAGGCTTCTAATTTTTCTATTTACAACCTCCTTTTGGAGTTCAAATTTGGTACTTAGCAATGTAGATTAGATGCTCAACAATTTTGAAGTTTAATCAAAACAATACAATGCAAAAAGAAGACCTATTTTTGAAAGTGGTATTTCTATCCATACAAGTCTATAGTCTAAATGTAGATGAAAAAATATACACTTTCAAATAAAACAAAACATGAATATGTGTCCAAATGAGCCCAAACTAAGCCTTTGAGGTTGCAAAAATCAAGATTCGATATTTGCAGAAAAGTTTAGGAATAGAGTTCTCAAACATCCTACACCAATGTGTAGATCATGAAATTCTACCCCAAAACAAAAAAAAATTGCTTGAAAAAATGAGTCTGTATGAGGGAGATATCATTGTTTGAAAATCACCACTGCAATTATTTTTCTGAATTGCCACTATCACACCTCCAAAAATCAATTGACTCTAGGTTTCACCTTAGATGTACAATTTTGATGAAAAAAAGTTGATTTGGGGGTTTTTTGACCTTCTAAATATGATGCCAATATCTAATTTGCACCAGCAAGCTCCAATCTTGTCTTCCAAAAAGTCTCTCCTACTGGCCTACAAGGCCAATTTTTCACAAAATTTCAGAAATAAAATGCAAATCCAAAAAATAAAAATGCAGATCCAAATAAAAAAAGTGCAGAGAAAATAAAAATGTAGATCTGAATAAAATAAGTGTGGAGAAGCCAATAAAAATACAAATATGAAGAGATCATACTAATCTTGCAAATTGGGCCTTCAGATTCCAGTTTGCAAAAAAAAATTGCCTTAGATTTGACTATGGCCTAGGGTAGGCAAATTTATAGTGAAAATTCACTAAATTGATGCTCCAAACACAATGATGAGGTCCACTTTGGCTCTAGACACTCCCAATTACTACGATACTCCAGATATAAATCGAGGTCCTCTGAGAGGTGAAGCAAAAATGGTGTCCAATGGCTATGTGAAGAGAAGTTCCCTCAGCTCTGATACCATGTAAGAATTTGGTATAGCTCTAATACCATGTAAGAATTTTCTTTAGGGAAAAATCACCCAAGATTAAGAAGCTCAAGAACTTGCACAATATGGACCAATAAAGTATGATCAAAATAACAATATGAAATTGAATTGATGTACATACACACTAGGGTATTTGAATATAAAGGCCTCTAGAATGACTAGGAGTCAACAAAATGATAAGACTTGCAACTAAGTGCATGTCCACCAAGAGTGGATTATCCTCCATTGAGCACAAAAGTTAGTGCAATGATGAGAGGATAAGCTTAACATAGGTGTATCTCGTAAAGAGATGATGTAGACACCTTGTGCTTAATTAGAGTGTGAACAACTATGTTGTCTACATGACAACTCAAATAAATATGCAAACTCATGTGTTGCCAACAAAACAACTCATATGAGTACGTGTACTCCAAGGTGTCTACTTAATAAATAATAAAATAATGCATTAGCCTAAGTAAGCTTAGGTAAAGTGTAATAATAATTAATTATTTACACTAACAATGATCTTGTTCTAGGAATTTCTAGATTTCATGTTTGTAAAAGTGGATATTAATGTAGATATAATCTAGATATAAATTTAAAATTTTGAAGATAATTATGGACGATCTACTAAAAGGTTGATACATATCAACATATAATGATGAGAGCACAATGAGACCTACACATCTAAATGAGGCTATTAAATATGATATTTTCAATAAGTTGAAGGATTTAATCATATGTTTCCTTACAAAACTTTAATCAATTTCCATGAATTTTATTTCTTAAAGAGTCTATGGAATCACCTTTCTAATATACATTTTATCAAGTGAAATTTATTTAGTATATATTGTTTTACTCCTTGAGAATGGAGGAGGGTGGAAAATTTGCATATCATTTAGAAGAATTTTATATGATTATAAGAACAAGACCACGTGTTAAATTAATTGTGAGGGGTTCTTCATACATAAGTTTAGATTACATGAAATAGAAAAGAAATTAAGAAGAGAAGAGAGATATGGTTTTTATGTATTAAAACAAACTTAAATAAGGATTGTAAAAACTTCATTAATACTTTTCTGATCCCTAAAAATAATTCTACCCTTGGCCATGGTATAAGAAACCTCAACTATAGTCTCTTCCGAAATTATTACCTCAATATAAAATTTGTTAGGACCTTCTCACTGCTCAACAAATTTTATTGTAGGTTGAAAGTTGAAATCAAGTATTTTCTTAATATAATGATAGATGCCTCTTAAATGCAGTTCACTTTAAAATTTTGTATTCTCTTATGATTTTTTATAGAAAACAAGCTCCACATCTTGACATTGATTCATTCTATTCTATGTTATATTTAATATAGTAGGTAATTTTGATAATATACATTTTTAAATATTTTTTTTTAATGAATAATCAAACATTTTACAGCACATGAACTTTAAATTATTTTTTTCAATCATGTTTTGCAAATGTTAGTTATATTTTTGGTAACAATTTACTCTCACTTTTGAAACAATCCAAACCACTCCTTTTTATGATATTATGATAAGATATATAAGATCTATTGAAATTTAATGTAAAAAATAGTTGCCATATCTTACTAGAACTATTTAGAGCTTACCAAACTTTGTAGTAGAATAATTCTCGTTAAGGGTAACAAATAACTTTTTTTTCACATTTTACCCATCTTATCAGAGTCATTTAGCTAAAGTGATGCTCATTGATCTTGATGTTATTCTTAAAGTCCCATTTGTGGACTTTTCAAAACCTTTAGAAACACATAACAAAAATTTGATTTTCTTCATTAAAATGACTCTTGTATTCAGATGTACATTTTATTTATCATATTAACAATATGTTAATTTATAAATACCTTGAGCTTGAATTGTATTGCTCATTCTTATTTAAAACCAAACTTATATGTAATTCTCACTAAAGGAATATTTAGTAGAAATAAAGGAAATGAAAATACCTCTATATTATGTCCAAAAAGGGTCAAAACAACATGCTTAAACCATTTACTCTATAGAGAATTACTTGTAAGATTCATAATTATAATAAACATCACATGACATTTACGCAAGTTTGTAACCCATGGATAATAGGAATTTCATAAATCCTTGTGCTCTATTACTCCTAATGGTTGACATTTAAAATACACAATAATATGGAAGCATTAAGAAATAATATGCATTGGATGATTTTTCATCTCAAATTTGGGCCCCACAGTAGAAGATCATGTATTTAATCTTTTTAAAACTACAACCAATAACTAGATTCATCTCAATAAATACATGTAAATAAATAATTAAAAAAATATTCCTCATGACCTTCAACATCTAAGTATACATTGCAACACTTATGAAGAGAAATGAAAATGGATTAGAAAAGTATATTTCATCTCATCCTAACAAATAAATTGTGGCATTCAACTAATTATGTTGAGTATAGGTAATGAAGTTGGTAGACTCTTAGAGCTATACTGGGTCATTTATAATGCTATCATGAATGATCAATGAGATTGACTAGTGTGATGTTATAAGATATAATTATATAATAATATGATCCTGAGTAATTAGTTCCTATATTCAATAAAATCTATTATGAGTGGGAAGATAAAGGGAAGTATCACTAGTACATAATTTACACTATTGCATCTAATGCATACTTGTGATATTGTATCTAAGAAAGTAAAAATTTCTAATAAGTGCTTATTTTTATCAAATAGAATGTACAAGTAATAAAGAAAGTTTTAGTGGTTCTAAACTTATTCTAAATTTCACTATCTCTAGAATTGGTCTGCATCAATTTTAGATGGTTTCTCCACTACCTATGCTCCTACACAAGCAATGTGGTTCCCTTGGCCATCTCAAATATAACTAGATTAACAAAAAGTTAAATTGGCCCTTTACATTTGAAGAAGCATATGACTCAAACTACTAACAATAATTTAATAATCAGTAGGATGATAAAAAATAAATAATATAAGACTTCTGTCACTTTACATTACTAAGTCTAATAAATATTTTGATTTACCATCCTCTTTAAAAATTGTTTATTAGATAGTCCATTTTAATTTCATAATACAAAAGCTCAACTAATGTACAATCAAGATAGCATAAATATAGAGAATGTTAATAAATTGGCATTTTCTCTATCCATTAATCTTCTGTATTCAATTACAACTCACTCGTGGTTCCCTTTGATTTATATTTATTACATCGATCACATTTCACAACCCGTCCAATCAGATGGCTATGCTTATTAGTTAAAGAAGCTACGCTTTCTAGTTTTTTTAATAACGCAACTAGCGTTGAAAATTTCGTTCTTTTCTTGTGCCATGTTAAATGTTCCTCATCAAAAGGTATTGAATACCAAACTTGTACCATATCAATATTGATTTATATTTATTTACATCAATATACATAATGTTTCTAATATCTGTAGACAGTCTACTCCTGACATTATATAAAACACAAATTCTTTTGGATGCACAATCCTTAGTAGACGAGGAAAAATCGCTATATCTGTAGGCTCAAATATGGAGGAGCTTTTATTTAACTTAATTTGTCATGTTGATTCGAGGTATGATTGAAATCAATCGTCAAGCCAATCTAGACTGAACTGTGCTTCCGCAGTTGCAACTATAAGCTCTGGAATCGAAATGTTCTTGGCACGCAACCACTGCTTCTCAATCTTCTCATCACAAATAACTAGCCTGAGGGAAGTCAGTTCACAAATAGATCTTGGCAACCTCTTCAAACGGGAACACTCTCTCATATCAATCTCAGTCAACTTCTTTAGTTTCCCTATTTCGTCCGGAATTTCTCTGAGCCCCTCACAGAATGAGATGTCAAGACATTCTAGTAGCAGAAGATTTCCAATTGATGATGGGAGTTCCTTTAGGCCTGGTAAAGCTGATAGCCTTAGCATTCTAACAGCACTCATATTTCCAAGGTCATCAGGAAAATTATTAACAAGGTGGCAGTTGCTAATAGACCACATCTTAACGCAAGGCATATCAAAGAAACTAAGAGGCACCTCCTCCAAGGTGCTAGAGTGATCAATGTTAAAATCCTGCAACTTGGTGATGTTGAATGAGGATGCCTGTTCAAATCCTTCACATAAGCTTACAGAAAGCTTCTCGAAGTGTTGTAGTTGTTTCCTTTGTGCTTGAATAGTAGGTGAAATCAACCTCTCAAAGCGTACACTCTTGAGTTGAGTTAGTGACGATAAAACATCCAGACCTTTTACAGTTGCCCTCTTTGTGCCATAATTTAATACCATCAGAAATTTTAGATTTTTCATGGACGTCAGAAATGGGGGAAGAGAGTATTCACTTGAAGTAAATAGTAACAATAGAGCCTCTGTTTCAGGTAAGTTCATCTCAATCCACTGATTTTGTTCCATAGGGCCTACATGAATAAATGATAAAAGAAATATGACTAAATCACTGCATATGTTGGTTAATCATAAACTCTTGAAATTTAATCTAGAAAAAAATAGAAACTAGAAACAAGTTTATAACATTACATTCTGATTGTAAACATTAGTATCTTATAGCTCTGCTAACCAAAAATTACGAAAAATGCGCTAATACATCCAAATCTTTTGAAAAGTATTGGTAGCATGTTTACTGTACACCATACAAAATTGACTAGGATATAATTCCATATCAGTAAACACTATAGTTTCATGTGAGAAAGAAATAGTTTAATACATTTGAGGAATTAGTTGCCGAGAGAAATGATGATATTTTGAAAAGATTAGCAAAAAGGGTTGGAAATAAAATAATAAAGAGATTCCTTTGATCAACATACCTGTGTGAATGGAGAGCACCTGAACATTACATGCAGTATGATTAAGCAATTCCCATTTTTCTTGCAAATTATGTTTCATTTTGTCCATGGAAAATCTCTTCTTGTTGCCTAGACCATCTTGGCATGCCAAATAAAGGGCCAATTCATGCATTACATTATGCTGAGAAACGTACATGTGAGATGAATTCTCATGGGAGATTGCTGTTCCACTCCTGATAAGTGTGCTTCACATTAGCTTATAATTCAAACATGAATAAAGAGAAAACTAAACATGGGAAAGGAAAGACAAATACCTTGGATTGCCTGCAGTCAAATTTAACAGGTTTCTGCTTGCAAGGTCCTTTAAGATGGAAAAAGCATTATGTCGCTCTAGCTTTCTAACATAAACCCATATGTCCAATAATACATCAGCACATATTTTTTGGTCCTCAGGAAATAAAATTAAGTCTAGGAAGCATTCCTTGTTTACATCATCTAAGGAATTGATACTAAGCTCCAACAATCGAATAAGCCCGTTTTCGTGATAATCTGATATGCATTCTCCTTTAGAAATCTTGTCCTTTGCCCTCTCCCAAATCTCACGTGGTTGTCCATACAGACAGCTTCCGATCACCTTTAGAGCAAGTGGTAGGCCGCCACATTTCGCTAGCAACTGTTAATTGAAGAAAGGTCAAGATAATTTATTAAAAAACAAACCAGTTGATTGGAATGGAAAATTCTTTCATGTCATGTAGGGAATATAATGGGAGAACACCTAATTTCAATTCAGAAATTTTTAGAATTCTATTAATTGTTCGATACGATATTTAAAGTCTTGAATGTAATATAAGCCATTATTGTAAGGAAGCCTATTCAGATCCAATGTTCTCTAAGATCCTATTATTATTATTTTAATATAAATTCTATCTAATTAATTAGTACTTGGAAGAAAATATATTTCAAATTGCTAATATATTATGCACAATTAACTAATTCAATCTTCAACAGTTGTTATATGTCAATAAAATCGTCTTTTCCACTAAACGTCCATTCTGAATTCAACAACCGAAAGTGTCCTATGATTTTAGATATATCAGAATCTTCAACCATTTTCTTTTCAAATGCTTTTCCTGTTTCAATCGATGCTTCTAGCACTACAATTAGAAAAGGGTTGTATCCACTATCTATTCCGAGTGACATATCAAGTACCATATATTCCGAAAGGATATTGATAATATTGGACAATAATTATAAGGAGTGCATTTCGGAGAAAAAGAAAGCTATGTGAATCGTCTAAAACACTCTAGAATAATTAAAGGAAAGAAATTATTATACCTCCTCCACTAAGTCTGCATTTACAGTAGTCCTAGGAATTGATGGCTGTCCAAATGCCCAGAAACAGAAAAGTGACAGCGCATCCTCTTGGCACAATAATGGGAATTGATAAAGTCGGGTATTTGGACTTATGGGAATAGTGGAATTATCTCTGGTTGCTACAACAGTTTTGTATTGCGGTCCTTCAAATAGTAGACTTTGCAAATTATCTTTGGACCACACATCGTCCAAAATAACCAGAGTTGGTTCCGACTGAATCAAAATCAATCGTAGAACTTTCATGCGTGCATCGTTGATATTATGAAATCCTTGGCTCTTCTTTCCGGCAATCTTCTCCCACATAGTCTCTAAAATCCCCATCAGGTTTGGGGACTGCGAGACGGTGACGTAAATCACATTGCCGCAGAAGTATTCTGATATGCATGAAAACACAAACTTGTTTTAGGTTAAGTAGTATCATACCATGCAATTACACCAATGGGTGTAATAAAATATAAATGAGAGCACCGTAATAGATATTTACCTCTGACTTGAGGATCATTGCAGAGAGCCAGAGCAAGAGTAGTTTTTCCACCGCCTGCCATGCATTGCAACCCAACAACTGACACACTGCTCTTGAACAACAGTCCCTTCAAATCTCTAACACATTTGTCCAGCCCCACATAAAACTGTGATATTCCGGAAACACCATATGCGGAATCGTCTGCCGTTACAGAACTATCGATGAAATTATTCAAAGCCATTTGTTGAACTTCTTTCAAACAGTTAATTTCTACTGCAATCTGAAACTTGAAGCCTAGTGTTATACAACTTTACACACCTTACAACTTTTCTTGTCTTTCGAACCTATAAGACTTGATCGTTTTTATAGAAGTGTTAGACACGTCATAACTTATTCTTGTTGGCTTCCATGAACTTCCAAGTAAAAACAGATTGAGGATACGAGATTTTGTTAGAGAATCGGATGTCTGGAACATTCTTTATTAGCAAGTGAGTTCGAAGAACACTCGTAATGAGTATTTACAAAATATATAATGGGAATTTTATCGTCGTATGGAATACTCCAAGACCTAGCGTGACCTAACTTAATTAATGAAATCCTCTTCTTTTTGCGTCGTGAGTTCTCGGTACAAGGATGCTCCTTTCGGTGTAAGCAGAGAAAAGAAAATAGTTTGGTAAGTGGTTCATCGTTTAGCGAGTTTGTTCCAATGTTGGTCAATATGTGTTCAACTTTGGTGAGTTTATTTGGTCAATTTTCGCAATACGTGGACCATAAAATGGCGTGTAAATTGGTCAAATACATAGAGTGAAAGTGTTGGTTTTAAATTTGATGAGTTTCTTGTGTCAAAGTTTTACTCAAACGTATTAATAATAATTTTCTTATAAAATTTGGTGTGAGTTTGTCTAGACAATGGAAATCAATATGTGGATTTTCGGTGGGATATCTTACACTTAATTTAAAATTAGCTTATATATATTTATATATATAATATGTCGAGAGTAATCCTTCTCAAGGTACCTATTTTTCATCAAATCTTAAGGTTACATATTAATTAAATATTAAAGTTACATATTCACAAAAAGGGTCGAGGGATAAAGTATCACTTCATGAGAGTTCACATAGAAGAGACAAAATCAAACAATTATTCATAAAAAAACATATAAACTATCATCAAGTAGCTAAAGTAGTGTGAGTAGAGGGAGGTGGATCTTGTCAATCATTAAAACCCCATACATTAGTTGACTTGAAGAGTTGCTCAGAAGGAGCCCACCCATCATCAACACAAACATCTTTCTCTTTCCCTTCCCTATTTGCCCATAAGGAAAAAACATCAAGTCCAGGTAGGGGAATGACCATTTGGGATCTATACTAGAGAAAGGCCTGTACACAAGCAATAGGAGTAGCAACCAGGCACCAACTAGAGTCCTACGATGGAGAGGTATAGTGGAGTGGTAAACATCCAAACCATCACTAGGAGAGCAAGTGGGAGCCTGGTAACATGACATCTCCAAGCGGTAGCTCAAGGATCTATGACATTGGTGGTGGCCATGGTGTGGGTTTTGATCTGCTAAAGTGGGAACTAGTAGTAGTTGGGTGACAATATTAGGCACATTGCCCTAGTGATTAAGGAGCTCCTATAGGTGGACCACCTCAAGGGACACCTTGCTAGCTTGAACTGGAATTTGCATTATCACATTTTTACACATTAAAGCTTTTGTGTACATAGATTTATTTATATCAAGAAAGATGTTTGTGAAAATAATTGCATTCCTATCCTTCCATAGAGTTAAAAGAATCTACATTCTAGAAGCATGCCAAATATGGGTATACTTCAAAAGGATTCGAAGCGAATTACTAGCAGAACAATATGCCCCAAAAAGGGCTCTATCTTGAAAGGATTGAAAGAGTCATGTATCTAGAGCCAATATTGTTGAGCTCTACAACATAACAAAAAGATGTGTAGGAAACACTCAGCTTGTGCACAAAAAGGACAACATGGGTCGAGAACACCCGAATGATTGAGCCAAAGATCTAGAGGCAATTCTTAGAAAATGACACACTAGGAAAAGTGTGTAATCTTTAGCTTAGCTATGACATTCAAAACAATGTTAAACCTATATCTCCAGTTCCATAGTGAAGACTAAAGGTGCCAACATTGGTTGAGAGAATCAACCATAGGAAAGTGAGGCACCAACTAAACATATCCCATCTTGGGCTTATCATTGAATAATGGAGCACACATATATTGATTCGAGTCTATCCATCATGGTTTGACATGTTGGACACCCAAATTGTGAAGCATATGGGGTGACAATGTACAAACCAAAAGATCAAAAGTCTGTTGATCTAGGAAACCCAAACAAAACTAGACATGCATATCCACCAATGACCTAAGATCCATGGTAAATCTAGAAAAAAGATCTTTCAAAGTCCTAATACCATGTTTGAAAAAATGCGATGCATTGGTACCTTGAATTCCAAATAGGGGTGACCACCAAAGATTGTGTTGGTTCATAGAGAGCCCATCCCTAAAACTGTCATCAACCAAGTAAAACCATGACTTGATGGATTCCCATGCTTTTAATATACTTTTCACAAAAAAAGAGCCCTAGATTTGTACTGGCTCTAGCATTATGAGAATGGTTTGAAACCCAATCTCCTTCCAAGTAGGTTCATTAACTAGGAATCCAAAAGAAATGCAATGCCTGAGAAGGATTTTTCAAGCTTCATCTCTAGTGAGGAACTAAATGACCCATTGCCACATAAAGAAATACCCTATCCCTAAGCCAAAACAATGCCAAGACCTCTAGACTTCTTCATAAAATAATAGTAATCCCAAGAGACTATGAATCCCATAATAGTCAACTCCCAAAGCTTATAGGAAAACTCTGAGCATCTTTTTCAACATGAGACAACAAGCTTTGGAAGGATCCCAAAAGGAATAATAATAAACATGGGTAGTAGCTAACACTTTGGAAAATATCAGGATTTATTTGGCTAGAAAAAGAGGTTTGGTGAACCAACAATCCAGTTTCTTAGAAATCTTGGTAAGTATGATGTTCCAAAGATCAATAGCTAAAGTTTGAAAATAAATCAAAATATCCAGAATGTGAAAAATCTCTCCATGTTGAATCTATTTCTACTGGTAGTGCGAAAGCCAAGGTGGAGATGGAAGAATTGACTACCTATAATACAAAATTTTGTGTCATTGCATGGTACACCTAGAAGCCAAATAGAAGGTGTCAAGCCATTGAAGCGAATTCAAGACATTTTCCTCTTTATCAATTAGTGTGAGGGAGGAATCATCAACAAAGTTCTTGTTATCATTTTTTACGCCCCCACCAAGATTCAAATTTCAAATGTCCAGCCCGTCCAATAGCTAATTCCCAGAGTTAATATTATTTTAATGCCTAAGAAACATCGAAAAAAAATTAAGCGATCAAACCTTATAAAAGTTTTTGCGGCCCGCAAGATCTCTACCGTCAGATCTGAGGAAGATCTACGGAGGGCACTGTCTTGCTATGGTGAAGATGCACAATATTTATGATAGCGAGATGGCGCCCTGATGACACATGTCCGGTGGGTCCAACGGGTCGGGCAAACATGTTGGCAGGTCAAAAAAGTTATGCGGCACTATAGGCGCTATGTTGCTATCGTGTGTTGGCCAGAATATCTGCATAGCGACATAGCGCCCGATGGGAATATCTTACGGCGGGTAGGTTGCGTCACCGGGAAAATTAGCGACAGGCAGTCAGTTTCACAGGCCGAAAAGTTTCAAAAAGAGGCAAGGCGCCAACGAAAAACTCACAATTTTTTCATCAGCGACATAGCGCCTGGTTGACACGTGGCGTGGTTAGGGTTAAACAGTACTAGAATCTGCCAGGTTGATGTTTTGAAGGCCAGTAGGGAGGTGCCAAGTGTATAAGTCAGAGCATATGTGTTTTATGGGCCCAGCAATTTTTAGAAGGAAGGACGTGCAGAGTGCGAGGCAGTTCTGATCGTCAGATTGAGGATGATCTACGGTAGGCGCCATCGCACTATGAAGAAGCTGCGTGAGATTTACAACAACGACATAGTGTCTGGGTGCCACGTGTCCCTCAGTAGGGTCAAAGCGGTATGAACCCTCCAGGATGGTGCCTTGTCAGACCAAGGTAGTGCTCCATTAGGCCAATGAGTTACCGCCACATATGCCAAGTCAGAACACAGATGTATCGTGGGACTAGATCTTCAACGTGGCCAGCGCATTCAAGGGGTAAGATCTCCACCGTCGGATCTACAGAGATCGACGACAGGCACCATCACGCTATGAATAAGCCGCACGAGATTTACGTTAGCGACACAGTGCCTAGAGGACACGTGTCTAGTGGGTCCAAGTTTGGAGGCACAGGAAATACAGATGATTGGCACATGGCTGGTTCCCATTGATTGATACACTGAGGGGCAGGGGGCAGTATCCATCTTGCTCACCGTCGGATCAAGGAAAATTGACGAATTTCGCCATGTCACCATAGTGAAGTTGCATGATCTTTACCATAGTGACATGTTGCCCTCTTGCCACATGTCAGTGGGGCCAGGTCTCACTAGGATGTGGTCGCTGAGGTGATGCCAGGTGTGTTGTCGACATTTCACAGGCCCAGATGTTTAAAAGCAAGCACGAAACAAGTACGATACAGGGCAAGCCTTCATGATCGTCCGATCTGAAGCGATCGATGGCAGGCACCATCACGCTATGAAGAAGCTGTGCGATGTATACATTGGCGATATAGCGTCTTGCCGACACGTGTCTCACTGGCTTGGCCAAGGTTGGCAGTTAGTGTCATAGTCAAGTTGTAACCGTCACAGTTAACATTAAAATTTGAAGGGTGGCGCTATTAGTTCAATGAAAGGTGGTCAACCGCAGGAGGACTTCCAGGGTGGCAAAAACAAAGAGTATCATTGGCCCGCATGGCCCAGCTAACTTGTAGAGCCTGGTTGACTATTTGACTTCGACAGATTCATGAGACCAGGAATGATAAGAGATCAAAAGTTTTGCTGTGAATCTGATCGTGTGATTAATTGCCACCAACTCAGAATGAATACCAGGTGCAGGAAGACACTCCATCCATCCAGTCAATCTATATACTATGTTAGGGAATGTTGTGGAACCGTTTCTGTCTTCTCCAGGCTCTTTCTCAGAGAAATATCAAATTTCTTGTTACTCAAACCACGTTCAAATCAGATCTTTGATTGGATTTTCAAGGGGAGAAGTTAATGCCAGTAGGTGAGAAGTAAATGTAATGCAAAATCCTCAGTTACGCCTAAACTATAAAGGCAATTTTGTGATCTTTTTTTGGGGTCTACTCTTTCTAATTTCTTTACTACTGCTTGCAGATCTGCAGTGTAAAATTCCCTTTGTCTTTGAGCTATATAACATTCTGTATCATCTCCTTCAGCCATCAATGCGCATGTGCATCCATCTTGCCTCTCATTGGTGTATTGTTGAGATCTGTGGCTTGCATGCTGTAACTATTTTTGGCCTATTGGATAATATATAAATGAAATCCTTCTCCTTGAGTTATTCAGTTTGGTTTCCTGATCTATATGTGGTTATTGATTGACATAAAGCTGGATGTGTATGTCTCTTGAATGTTATCTTGGTTTTGTAGTGCATATATGGGCATAAATGGGTCTAAGCACTCTATTTTGGTGCATCACCTCCATAGTTTAGGTAGGGTGGAGTTTTTTTCTACATCTCCTTCTTCCCCTTTTCCTTCTAAGAGTAGTTAGGTGCGCCCTGATAGTAAGAGGAAGCCGGCCTTCTCCAGAGACTCAACCTCACAGTTCAAGTCCCACAGCTTGGAGGTTGTTTCCACTTTTCACTAGGTTGTCCTCGTGCATAGGCCTTGGACAAGGGTGCAAACCTAAGTGACAACAGTTTTTGGCATGCCCAGTGGGACACATCAATTGAAGATTTAATGTCTACTGGTGTCGAAAGAAGAAAGAGTTCAGAGATTAATTCTTACAAGGTAGTGCTGGCTTTAGTATCCAAGCCTTCAATGGGCTGATTCTTCATAGTACTTGGCGACTCTGAACATCAACGAATGTGGTTCCATGCCAAAGTTGCAGTGATTCATGCCCAGAGCTGAAACAAGGGCGTCTTCTAGAGGTAAGTTTCAATATCAAGAGCTTTCTCTTTCAAATCCTAGAAGAGGGAGGAAGTTAGAACCTCATTATCACCAGTTAGGGGTGGAATAATAGTTAATATACCTATAAGATCTGTCTCTACTCCTCCTATTGTTCGAACTCAGCCTAGATTGCCATAAACACTCATCAATAGAACACTTGTTTACATGGCATAGCCAAGAGTTCATGCTTTTGCCACCTTTAATGGTGGAAGTCCTCTATTGTTAGCCCAAAGACATGATATACCAGTATTTGCACTAAAAAGTATACCTGATTTTACTGGTGAAACTTCCATCTCCCCTTTAGAGCATATCCAAGAAGTAGTGAATGTCTGTAATATTCATGGTATTACAAAAGATGATGTTGCTATCAGACTTCTAGCCTCATCTTTAAAAGGAAAAACATTACAGTGGTATAGAGGCTTAGCTCATGGTTCCATAACTAATTGGGATGGACTAGGAGTAGGGTTATGCAAACATTTTGAGGATAAAAGTGGCTATCTGTCACTTTTAGAATAGCTAACTACTATAAAAAGCGCCCCCCATGAATGTATGATTGATTTTAATTATAGATTTCAAAAGACATGGGATAGAATACCTACTTCGGTGAAACCTACCCCCAGTAATGCCTTCTTGCATTACCTTAGAGCTTTCAACAGTGACATTGCCACCACAATCCAAACTATGGGAGGAGATACCTTGCCTAATGCTTATGAGATAGCCATAAAAGCTAAGAACATCATGATACAAGGAGGAAAGTTGACTCCAAGGCCCCCTATGCCTTTCTTTCCTGATGTTCCCAACCACCAACCAGCAATGGCCCCTCTTCCTACAACTTCTACATCACAAGCCCTTACTCTAGTTCCCCAAGCTTCCACATCCTCAAATGGGATAGATGAACTCAAAGAGATGCTCCAAGGTCTAGTGCTGAATACAGATAAGAGAGAGAAGAACCTGGATAAAAAATTGCAAGAGTAGGGGAAGGAGTTGAAGGACCAAGGAAAGAGATTAGAGGATAGTTTCTCCATGATACAAAAAATGAGTAATAAGGTGGTGGCCTTAGAAAGGCAACAAGCTCAAGGTGGCAAGCCTCCCCAATTGCAATATCAGCCTCCAAATGGTGGTAGGCCTCCTAATCAGTGGAATAGTTCTTTTGATCAAGGTAGGAAAAATAGTCATGCTTCTGCTTCAAGCTCAAATCAAAACAGAGCTATAGTCTCTCAAAATAACTTGGTCGAAGATCAAGATTTATGTCCTTCCTGCAACTATTCTTATACCTATTGCATGTGCCAGAAAGAAAAATCTTATTTGGCCCTAACTAACCAAGAACCTGCAGCAAAACAATCTTACAAGAAAGATCATCCCAAGGAGGCCTCATATATTTAAAGGCAGGATGATTGCTCTTTCATGAATCATCAGATTGGGGAGCATTGTAATGTAAACCAGGATTCTATTGCTCATAACACTAGAAGTAAGAAGAGAGCTATGGAACATGCTGCCCCTCCTTCTCCAAAGCAGGCCTCAACTTCAAGTGCTACACCTCATACACAAACCACAAATGAACAAGCAAGTACTTTGCAGCAGCAAGGGCAAGATTCTAGGAATAAATATGCAAGTAATCCTTTTGTTGTCCCATCTCAACCTCTTATAAGTGTAGCTCCCAAAGTTTCTACCAAAACTCCTAATACACCTTTCAGTGTGGTAGAGCAAATGAAGAAGACCAATGTGAATATTTCTATGTGGGATGCGGTTGCTACCATACCAATGCAGAAGAGGATGTTGCAGCAAGAATTAGAGAAGATTGAACCCAAGGATCAGCCATCTACCATGGAGAGTGCCACAAGTCTTGTACAACCAGCAGGGGATGTGGAGACAAATAAAAAGGTTAGACCTCCTCCATTCTATGTTTCTCTGATTATAGGGGGTAAATTAGTCCACAATTGCATGATAGATTCAGGGGCTAGTAGCTCAGTAATGCCTAGGTGTGTTGCTGATACTTTAGGAATGAAATATGAGCCCATTGTTAGGGATGTGTTACAATTAGATGGTAGTATCGTCAAAAATGTAGGTATCCTTAGGGATGTGGAGATGGCCCTACATGCATTCCCTGGTTGCACTATGATTCAAGACATATCCGTTGCTGAGATCAAGCCATACTTTGCTATTTTTCTGTCAAGAGACTTCACTACTCAAATTGGTGGATTCATATTTGCTGATTGGTCATATATGTCATTTAAGACCAGATATGGAGCCAATGCCTCAATTAGAGCAGAACCTCAAGCCCTTCATCACACTGAATCTTACAACCCCAATCCCATAAACATGAATTGCCCTATTCTAGAGATGGATGAAAATGACATAGTAAATGAGCCTGCCACTTCCACAACAGAGATTTCTGATTTCTTCTTGGATGAGTGGGAAAATGCATATCAGTTTGAACCTATGTCAGAAACTCTTGAGACATGCCTTAGTACATAATGTATTTTAGAAAAAGATGTGGTAGTTCCTAATCTAATCAGGACTAATGATGATATAAGTGGGATATGGAGTATGTACTTTGATGGCTCAAGAAATAGAAATGGATCAGGGGCTCGTATTATGTTGATCTCTCCTGCAAAAATAAGATACTACTTCTCCTTTAGGCTCCAATTTAGTTGTACCAATAATGTGGCCGAGTATGAATCCTTGATTCAAGGTCTCTTACTTGCCCAAAAGAGAGGAATTCAAGCCTTGAGAGTATATGGAGATAGTGAGTTGGTAGTGAACCAAGTGAGAAATCAAAACATCACAAAAAATGGCCTACTCAAGTCTTACAAATACAGAGTTTGGGATTTGATTAAGGGCTTCAATGGATTTAATATTCAAAGCATTCTTAGGAAAGAAAATAGACATGCTGATAGACTTGCAGCAATGGGTGGGGCTTATGATGTACCAGGGAATCTTGAGGAGGATAAGAAGCAACAAATAAAGGTGGTAGTGAGGCCTGCCGGCCCTGACAACAACACTCATTGGCAGGTGTTTGATTCTGATGAGCAGATTGTGAGCTTCTTGCAGAATGAGGCAGAGTTTTCAAAGAGAAATCGGTCAACACTACAAGATCAGTATGGTGATCAGATCATTCATCTTAGTTCTAACAAGTTTCCCAAGGGTCTCATTACCTTGGAGAGTGGCTTTAATCCTGATGATCAAAACAAGAGGCAAAGGAATGAATCTAGCTACAGAAAAGGATGATCACGCCCCATTTACAATTGCTGATGGAAAATCTCTAAATATGGGGAAGGTATGTTCTGAAACTGAGCAAGAAAACTTCATTCATCTATGTGAAGAATTTAATGATGTATTTGCTTGGACATATGATGATTTAAAAGGGTTTGATCCTAGTTTGTTTCAACATACCATAGATTTAATTGATAAGGCCAAACCAGTAAGGCAAAAATAGAGGCCAGTGAATCCTAAGATTGAGCCCCTAATGAGAAAAGAACTATCCAAGTTGATAGAGGCTAATATAATATTTCCTATCAAGCACTCATCATGGGTAGCCAAACCTTGTCCCTGTAAGGAAGAAAAATGGAGAAATCAGATTGTGTGTGGACTTTAGAGACCTTAATCAAGCTTCTCTTAAAGATCACCATCCTCTCCCTTCCATGGAGCAAATTCTATCCAAGGTCAGCGGTTCAAAGAGGTTCTCTTTTCTTGATGGATTTTTTGGTTATAACCAAGTGTTGGTTAAAGAATCTGACAGATATAAGACAACATTTACTACTAAATGGGGCACCTATGCTTATTGCAAGATGCCATTTGGACTAACAAATGCAGGTGCCACATTTCAAAAGGAAATGGAGATGGCCTTAAATAAATTAATTGACAAGTTTGTCTTAGTATACCTTGATGATATAACTGTATATTCAAAAAATGTAAAAGATTATTTTGATCATCTGAGACAGGTATTTCTAAGATGTAGAGAGTTTGGGGTTTCCCTTAATCCAGTCAAGTGTGTCTTTGCTACAAGCCAAGGAAAATTATTGGGACACATTGTATCTAACGATGGGTTGACCATTGATCCAAAGAGAACAAAGGAAATACTTGCCCTTCCTCTTCCTAAACACAAGAAGGGGCTGCAAATTTTCCTTTGTAGGATAAATTTTGTAAGAAGCTTTATTCCTAATCTTGCTACCATGGTGAAACCTCTTACAACTATGCTTAAGAAAGGTATGGTCTTCTCATGGACCAAGGAGGGGAACAAGAGTTTTGAAGAGATCAAGGCTGCCATAGCCTCAGCCCCTACTCTCATGAACCCAAATTTTGAGAAAGATTTCATCCTCTACACTCTAGGTGGTGAGTCAAGTGTCTCTGTTGTCTTGACTCAAACAAATGACAAGGATGTGCAGCAGCCCATAGCCTTCTTCAGTGAAGGGCTCAAGGAATATGAAGATAAATACAGCTTTGTTGAGAAGCAGGCCCTTGCAGTCATCAGAACCTTGAAGAAGTTCAAACACCTCTTATCCCACAATAGGATCCATTTGTTGGTGCCCCATGCCAGTATAAAAGACTTCCTGTTAAGCAAAGATATTAGTGAAAAGAGAGCTGGATGGATCACTAGGGTAATGGAATATGATGTTGATATTTAGATTACCAAGCTGGTAAGAGGGAAAGGATTATGCAAAGAAATGTTAACAGGCCAAGATTCACATGAAGAGGCTGCTATGGTAATAACAGAGCAGTAGGAGGAAGGAAATGCTAATGGTCCAAGGAGCTAGATAAATGATATGAAGAACTTCTTATGAGGGAATGGATACCCTCTGGGATTGGACAGAGCTAAGAGAAGACAATATAGACTGTAGTCCATTCCCTATGTTGTGATTGATGGTATCCTATTCAGGAGGGATTTTAATGGGACTCTGTTGAGATGCATTGAAGAGGATCAGGCTGAGAGGATGATTAAGGAACTTCATGATGGCCCCAATGGTTGTCATTTCTCTACAAGAACAACTGCCATGAAGATCATGAGGGCTGGTTATTATTGGCCATCTCTGTTCCATGATTGTTATAGATATGTGAGAAAATGTGAGAAGTTTTCTTTCTTTTTAGGAAAACAGAGGATTACAGCTCTCCCCCTTCATCCTATTCAGGTGGATCAGCCCTTTACTTAGTGGGGGTTGGATTTTATAGGCCCCATTAATCCTCGACCTCGTGCAGGTCATAAATGGATTTTGGCTGCTACTGATTATTTCACTAGGTGGACAGAGGCAGTTTCCTTGAAGGATGCCACATAACCATCAGTTGTTGAGTTTCTTGATGGAATTGTATCTAGGTTTGGTGCTCCTTCTACTATCATTTCGGACAATGCCAAGTCTTTTGTTGGAACCCAGATTTGTGCATGGGCAATGAATCACAATATCTACCTGAGCACATCATCAAATTACTATCCCTATGGTAATGGTTTGGCTGAGTCTTCCAACAAGAATCTGATCAGAATCATGAAGAGGACAATAGAAGACAATCAGAGGGCCTGGCATAAGAAATTAAGCACTGCTCTATGGGCTGATAGGATAACACCTAAGAGGTCTATTGGGAATTCACCTTTTGTGCTGGTATATGGTAGGGAGGCCAAACTCCCAATCTCATTAGAGTTCCCATCCTTGGAATTGGCTCACCAGCTAGAATTGATTGAAGATAATTCCATGACAGTAAGAATGGCAGAGCTGATTGAACTAGAGGAGAAGAGAAATAAGGCTATGCAAACCCTAGAGATACATCAGCAGTAGATGAAAAGGAGTTTTGACAAAAAAGCTAGGGCCAGAACCTTCAGAGAAGGAGATTTAGTCCTCAAGTGGGATTCAGACAGAGCAAAACTAGGAAGACATTCCAAATTTGATGCACTATGGAGTGGCCCCTATCTGATTGCAAGTTGCAAATAGGCTAATGCATTTCAGTTGAGCAGGCCAAATGGAGAGATTTTGCTCATTCTGGTCAATGGGATCTATCTGAAGCCCTGTTTCTAAAGATTTGTGAATCCTTGTACATATTAGAGCAGTTCTTTGTTTTTAGCTTTTCCAACTTTCCAAAAAGTGTGTGGGCACAGCCGTCTCCCTATGAGGTAGCAAATTTTGAGGTGTCTTAGGTTGCAGAGGAAATTTTGTGTTTTGTTTTAAGGTTACAGAGCCAGGGCTAGGGTTTTTTAGTGTTTTGATTTCCTCTCGAAGGGGTTAGGGTTTTGCAATTCTCATATTTGACTCTATGGCCCAATGGATTGCTTACAGGCACTGGTCATGCATCGAGCAGCCTCATGCCCCCTATGAGTCACCAGAAATGTTATCATTTTTTACGCCCTCGCCAAGATTCAAATTTCAAATGTCCAGCCCGTCCAACAGCTAATTCCCAGAGTTAATATTATTTTAATGCCTGAGAAACATCGAAAAAAACTTAAGCGATCAAACCTTATAAAAGTTTCTGCAGCCCGCAAGTTCTCTGTCGTCAGATCTGAGGAAGATCTACGGAGGGCGTTATCTCGCTATGGTGAAGATGCACGATATTTGCGATAGCGAGATGGCACCCTGATGACACGTGTTTGGTGGGTCCAACAAGCCGGGCAAACATGTTAGCAGGTTAGAAAATTTCTACGGTGCCGTAGGCACTATGTCACTATCGTGTGTTGGCCGAAATATCTACATAGCGACATAGCGCCCGACGGGAATATCTTACAGCGGGTAGGTTGCATCACCAGGAAAATTAGCAGTCGGCGGTTAGTTTCACGGGCTAGAAAGTTTCAAAAAGCGGCAATGCGCCATGGCGCCAACGGAAAACTCATGAGTTTTTCATCAACAACATAGCGCCTAGTTGACACATGGCGTGGTCAGGGTTAAACAGTACCAGAATCTGCTAGGTTGATGTTTTGAAGGCCAATAGGGAGGTGCCAAGTGTATAAGTCAGAGCATATGTGTTTCACGAGCCTAACAATTTTTAGAAGGAAGGACGTGCAGAGTGTGAGGTGGTTCTGATCGTCAGATTGAGGATGATCTACGACAGGCATCATCACACTATGAAGAAGCTGCGTGAGATTTACAACAGTGACATAGTGTTTGGGTGCCACGTGTCCCTCAGTAGGGTCAAAGTGGTACGAACCCTCCAGGATGGTGCCTTGTCAGACCAAGGTAGTGCTCCATTAGGCCAATGAGGAACTGCCACATATGCCAAGTCAGAACACAGATGTGTCATGGGACCAGATCTTCAACGTGGCCAGTGCATTCAAGGGGTAAGATCTCCACTGTTGGATCTACAGAGATCGACGGCAGGCACCATCGTGCTATGAATAAGCCGCACAAGATTTACATTAGCGACACGACACTTGGAGGAAACGTGTCCGGTGGGTCCAATTTTGGAGGCATAGGAAATATAGATGGTTGGCACGTGGTCAGTTCCCATTGATTGATACATTGAGGGGCAGGGGGCAGTATCCATCTTGCTCGCTGTCGGATCAAGGAAAATCGACGGATGTTGCCATGTCGCCATAGTGAAGTTGCACGATCTTTACCATAGCGACATGGCACCCTTTTGCCACGTGTCAGTGGGGCCAGGGCTCACCAGGATGTGGTCGCTGAGGTGATGCCAGGTGTGTTGTCGGCATTTCGCAGGCCCAGAGGTTGAAAAGCAAGCATGGAACAAGTACGATATAGGGCGAGTCTTCACAATCGTCCGATCTAAAGCGATCGACGGTAGGAACCATCACGCTATGAAGATGCTGCACGATGTATATGTTGGCGATATAGCATCTTGCCGACACGTGTCTCACTGGCTCGGCCAAGGTTGGCAGGTAGTGTCGTGGTCAAGTTGTAACCGTCACAGTTAACATTAATATTTGAAGGGTGGCACTGTTAGTTGAATGAAAGGTGGTCAACTGCGGGAGGACTTCCAGGGTGGCAAAAACAAAGAGTATCATTGGCTCGCATGGCCCAGCTGACTTGTAGAGCCTGGTTGACTGTTTGACTTCGACGGATTCATGAGACTAGGAACGATAAGAGATGAAAAGTTTTGCCACGAATCTGATTGTGTGATTAATTGCCACCAACTCAGAATGAATACCAGGTGCAGGAAGACACTCCATCCATCCAGTCGATCTATCTGCTATGTTAGGGAATGTTGTGGCACCGTTTCTATCTTCTCCAGGCTCTTTCTTAGAGAAATATCAGATTTCTTGGTACTCAAACCACGTTCAAATCAGATTTTTGATTGGATTTTTAGGGGGAGAAGTTAATGCTAGTAGGTGAGAAGTAAATGTAATGCAGAATCCTTAGTTATGCCTAAACTATTAAGGCAATTTTGTGATCTTTTTTTGGGGTCGACTCTTTTTTATTTCTCAGCTACTGCTTGCAGATCTGCAGTGTAAAATTCCCTTTGTCTTTGAGCTGTATAACATTTTGTATCATCTCCTTCAGCCATCAATGCGCATGTGCATCCATCTTGCCTCTCATTGGTGTATTGTTGAGATCTGTGGCTTGCATGTTGTATCTATTTTCGGCCTATTGGATAATATATAAGTGAAATCCTTCTCCTTGAGTTATTCAGTTTGGTTTCCTGATCTGTATGTGGTTATTGATTGACATAAAGCTGGATGTGTATGTCTGTTGAATGTTATCTCAGTTTTGTAGTGCATATATGGGCATAAATGGGTCTGAGCACTCTATTTTGGTGCATCACCTCCATAGTTTAGGTAGGGTAGAGTTGTTTTCTGCATCTCCTTCTTCCCCTTTTCCTTCTGAGAGTAGTTAGGTGCTCCCTGATAGTAAGAGGAAGCTGGCCTTCTCCGGAGACTCAACCTCACAGTTCAAGTCCCACAGCTTGGAGGTTATTTCCATGTTTCACTAGGTTGTCCTCGTGCATAGGCCTTGGACAAGGGTGCAAACCTAAGTGATAACAGTTCCCATTGACAAGATACATAGGAGACTCAGGTTGGGAAATTCCACTAACACGACCAAAGGAGATGTCATTGGAAAGTAGATATCCTAACCCATTAGTAGCAAGAACATATAAAGAAGGAGCTAGAGGACATCCCTAATAGATAAACCTGAAGAGACCAAAGGCTTCAAGTTGCCTTCCATTAATGGTGATGCAAGCAGAAGCATCCCTGAAGAGCATTTCCATAGATTGGAAGAAAAATAGTCCAAATCCTAAGGCTTATAGCATAGCAAGAATGAATGGTCATTCAATATGATTACAAGCATTGAAAAAACAATCATAAGAAAGAGAACTTGTTGCTTAGATCTATGAGCCCATTCCATACCCTCCAAATAAAAATGATGTTGTCAAGGATGTATCTAGATTTTATTAAACCAATCTTCTTAGGGTGAATAATCAAAGGAAAAAGATGGTGAATTTCGACTGCCAAGGCTTTAGGTATGATCTAGTAGGAGACATTCAATAGAGTGATAGGTCTCAACTTGCAGATATC
Source organism: Cupressus sempervirens (assembly GCA_028749045.1). Taxonomy (NCBI): domain Eukaryota; kingdom Viridiplantae; phylum Streptophyta; class Pinopsida; order Cupressales; family Cupressaceae; genus Cupressus; species Cupressus sempervirens. The sequence goes on along the minus strand of CM053786.1, from coordinate 205,831,427 downwards.
TTTAGGGTCACCAACTTTAGGTATGAATTTGATGTTTCCTTTATTAATTATATTTTTGAGTGATTTAGAGGATAGTTTTTCAAGGTTTACTTTATGCAAATTTGGCCCAATATAATCCCATAAAGCTTTCTAAAATTTAGAAGGAGCTCCATCAAATCAAAGTTCCTTGTCATATTTCATAGAGAAGATGTCTTCCTTTTGGTCACTAAGGATGAGCATTTTCTTGTAGAAATTGTGTTTCTCAACAACAAGCTACTTAGGAGTAACAATGATGCATTCCTTGAAAATGTGGTCCCTTTATGCAGAATTACCCTACATGGTGAAAACCTTTCCATAGTGATGGACAAAAGCTTGAAGAATGTTTGACAAGTCATAGAAAATCTGCTAGCCTTCATTGATTTTTTTAAATTCTATCAAGGTGTGATGATCTCTGAGAACTTGAAAGAATTCCCTTGAAGCTTGGTCTTTGACTTCAACCTAGTGGAGACGAGCCTTAATATGAGCACATTTGGTGACATAAAAATTAGTAGCCTACTTTTGATGGTGCAGATTAGCTACCCAAGGCTATAGATGTAAATCAAATGGAATCATGACTAGGGTCTTAGAGGTCATATGCAAGTTTTTGGTAGTTGCATCATAGGAACATGTATGGTATAGAGAAAAAACCTACCTTACATGCAAATAAATATAACCATGTGAAAGATGTCACCATTTCACCTTTGAATCCATATAATGTAGATGTACGAGCAAGGCTTTCAATTCTAGACACAAAATATAACACGTAGTGGGATGAAGACTCAAGAGTGATGTCCTAAGAAAAAATACTTTTTTCAAGGATGCCTTTGAGCTATTTTTCAAGTAATAGCAAAACCAATGGAATAGTTGTCTATCAAGGTCACATTATACAAAATATACTTAGATAATTCTCCTTCTTTAGAAAAAGAAAAAAATGATTGTGTATATGTCATTGTGTGATAAAGTAATTTAAAAACCATGTCACATCTAGCTCTAAAATTAGACCAAGTATGAGAAATCCCATCACAATGATGACAATGGGCATTTGAATAAAATAAGCCTAATTTATTATTCATGTAGTACCAGGCTTCTCTTTCCCTAGTTTCCCATCAAGAAGGTAATCCCTTCTTTGTTAGAGTCTAGCTCAACCATATTGAAGCCCTCATATAAAACCCAAGTGATAAGTTGTAAATAATATTGCATTTAACACAATAGCTTCAATATTTCAACAACATCATTCGGATCATAAACATTAAATATGCCAAAGAAATGATTATTAAAAGACAAAAACATCCATACAATACTGTGCATGGGGTCAAAGCCATGAGAAATAGAAAACTAATAAATTAAGGTGAGAGATGAGTAAACACAACACCTTTACCAACCTTGTCCTGGTAAGAAAAATAATGTTCTCTTGGCAAATAACATTGAAATTGTGAGTAAAAAAAAAAAACCCTTTAATATTAACTTTCTTGAGACATAAAATTTATAGGATGCAAAACTGATGTTCGGTGTCTCACCCACAATATTTGCAAGGAAGGTGTATGAGAATCCACACATTCAATGAGAGAAAAATCATTAGAGAAAATCTTGCATGTAATGTCCATCCCTAGGAGAGGCGAAAATATTGTGCAAGAAGGAACTAGTGGTAAAGGAGGGAGAAGCATATCTACTAGAGATCACTCTCTACTTATTAGAACTAGCATCAGGGCCATTTCCATGGCCATCTAGGCTGCAAGACCTACACAAGGATAGTGAAATAACTATCTAGGATTCTTATCATATACAGACCCAAGAAGGTCAAGAGACACCCACCGATGCCCTAGTCCCTTGAGAAGAAGGGTTTAAAATTGGTGGTGGCACCAATATAATTGGCCCAATAGTAGTAGTGACTAGAACAATCTCCGAAAAATGTTGAGCAGAGGAAGATACTAGTTATTTTGGAGGCAAGAAAGTTTATCCCTTTAGAAAAAATGTTGTACACTCAACATTTTAACCATGTTTAGTAGGTTTGGCTTGTGAATCCTTGTTAGGAGCTAACTTGGGAGACATAGTCAGCTCATAATCCTTGATCTTGTGATCAATCAATTGACATTGACAATAGGCTTTTGGAAGGTTGAAATAAAGAACCTTTTGGGTGAAGGTGTGAGCCCTAACCTATATCAATAGTTCCTTTAAGGTCATGCAAAAGGTTGACTTCAATTTGAACCCTTCTTTAGGGATGAGCATTGAAAACATTTCTAAGTTCTATGCAAACAACCTTACCAAGGGTTCAATAAATGACATAGATAAAAGACTAGCAAGAATGAGGAAACCACGAAACTTAACCCATAGAAGTACCTTCATCTTCTTGTCATCTAAGATATAGAAGTCATAGGACTGTCACTTGAAAATCAATAGAAAATACCTAACTATCCAAGGCCCATGGTTTAAAAGCCACAATAGTTTGGGAAGTGTTAGGAAACCAAAACTAAATAAATCCTTGGCTTAGGCTTCCATCAAGTTGGACCCCATTAAGATTCAAGGACTTGGCAACCCATTTTTTAAGCATATGTTCAGGATTTCTACATAGAAAAAAGCCTATCAAAGTATTCTTCTCCAACCATTCACAAACATTATCAAAATCCTATATTTTTAGGAACAATATCAAGGGAAGCCTTACTTAATGAAGCACTTTCAGAACAAACTTTCAAGGATATTTGTTTTTTGGAGTTTCCATGAGCATTTGTCATAGCAACCTAAACACCAGTATTAGCAACTAGGCTAAAGTTGGTAAGATCCATAATGAATAACACTTAATGCTCCAATAATAAATCTAATGTAATAGTTTAAAAAGTAGACATGAACTTAATAGAAAAGGCATACTACATGTGAAACCCTCAATCATCCACCGCTTTAGAATAATTGATAAAATGAATGGAAGTAGCTTCTTGAACTTTGATTTATTAAGTAATTTTAAATGTGTTTTTCTTAAAACATTTCTATCATGTGGTTTCTTATCTTTTGCAAGGAAATATCATACATATTATCCTCTTGTAATGAATGTGACCTAGAAAAGTTTTTGAAGAAGAAATGAAAAGGGCATTCTCAGCATATACCCAAACAAATCTACAAAGCTTTTTAACTCATGGAGAAGGTTTGATAATCATCAATAAAAAGGTTGATTAGATTTGATTCTAAGACTACATCATCATAAGTTCTATGACTAGACACCAATCTTTTCCTATATTCTCATTACAATCTTTTTGTAAATGTCTAGGTTAAGGTAAAACCAAGTATTAAAGGGATCCAAAATCCAATAGTATCAAATTACAAAATTATAATGCTGAAGTCTAAATAAAAACTATTATAGAAAAAGGATAAAACATTATAAACTCCAAGATCCTAAACAACTAGTGACCAAAATAAAAACCTTGATAACTAGTAGAAAGACCAAACCAAACACAAAACATAAAGACTAATACAGAATTAGAACTAAGGCAACTATTTAAGGATTTTTCTTGCATGGATCTCATCTACCGATGGATCCTCCTCTATGTTCTTTGATGCAGTAATCATTTTATTTTGTTCAATTTACCCCTTGATATTTTACTGGGTCCTCCCTTGGCTTTCACTTGTTGTCCTTTATCCTTGCCAATCAGGTCCACCCTAATCTCGATGCCAGCTACATCAATTTTATCATACTAGCCATTAGTTTCTACACTAACCCTTGGATTTTTGTTTCACTATCCCCAATGACTTTATTTAAGTGTTGCATTTGATTGAAGATGTCTTCTTCAAGCCTTTTCCTTGATTCAACCAATTTTTTCAAATCATTTTTGAATTTTTCCACTTCCTCTTTGATGACCTTAATTACATTAATAGACTAGCTATTAGAAGAAATTTATGCCTCTTATGTCTCCTTTTCCCTATCATTGTCATTCTGAGCTCTCTATTTAGGGGTGGAAACAAAATTTTCCTACTGCTTCACATTCTTCTCTTTTGACTCCTCATCAAATTATGACACCTCACACCCCATAATGTTGTTATAGGAGAATCAACCTTTGTAATATTCTTACCTTTTCCATCTTCCCAATCCATAATCTTCTTATTATCCTCTTTTTGGATCTTTGGCATTTTTGGAGAGAGATATAATTTCTTAATATTTTTCATGGGAAGGGACTCATCACACTGTTTCCTTATTTTTGGTCTAATTTCCATGATCACCCCAAAATTAAACATAAACCTTATCCTCCTGGGTGTCCATGGAAGTATCTTCTTCCTCCTCACTTTTTTCCATCCTAGAATCTTCACTCTCCACAATTTCTCTTTCTCCCTAAACCACTATCATTTTTTTTATTTTTAGGTTCATGACAAGGGTTCTAGATTTATAGTACTCAACAAAAATAATGATGCGGTCCTCATGGATAATATGATAGGAAACATTCTTTCTCTGACTGGTCACCCTTGTATTTAGGAAAAGTAAAGTAAAATAGGGAAAAAAAATTCTATCCCCATACTCAAAATGTTTTAAGAACACAAAATTGAAACAATGGACATGCTTCTCCCTACCATCTATAGTAAAATAATCCCTACCACGAATTAATACACAATTCCATAAGGGTTTAATTTTACTATTGTAGAAAGACCTTCCCACCTTAACTAGAGCCTTCTTCTCAACTTTTTCCTTCAAAAATTTCTTCATCGCTTCTACCATAGTTTTTCTTTCCTTGAAAAGCTTCAAATCATCAATCAACAAAATATAAATTTTAGAGATGAAGTAAGTGTTAAGGGGAAAAGAGACCACATACATGGTCAAATTATTCTCTTTCCATCCATTAAAAAATTACATTGTTTCCTTTAGTTAAAAACCATGGAGCCACTCCAGATAAGGAGTCACCCTACCCTTAACTAGTTAATTCTATACCTTTGGTTCCTCATTATATTCATTGCAACTACTAGATTCTCATATTTTTGGGTTACCACCCATGATTTTCCTAGAGATTCTCTCATTCTTGAAGACCAGGCAGCTCCCCACAAAAGAAAAATAAAGGAGCAATCTAACCAAATAGACCTAGAAAGTGTGTCTATTATGACATCTCTAAGAACTTAGAATCTACCACATTAACCTATAATTATTAAAGTACAAATTTGATTTCTTTATCATGTTTATTTAAATTACCGATGAGGCAACATTTCTTATCCTCATAAATATTTCATTTTAAAAGGTGTTCAGTTTTATAAGATTACCTTTCCATGATATCTCTTTGCATGCATGCACTCCCAAGTTGGCAACATAATCCACACACAAATTAGCTTCTCTATACACATGAGAAATAATGACTTTCTCTAATGTATTTGATAATTATCTTCGCTTCATATATAATGGATTCTATAGTTCACATGTGTTGATATCTCCTACTTAGCAATTTTATTGGGTTCCTTAAATCACTTTCAACCCAGAGATATTTAAAGTTTACCACTTTAGCACATGTAACAGCTAGGAGACCCCAATAATGTTTGGTTATGTGTCTAGTCTAGGTGCCAAGTTGACAAACTCTTATATCAATAAAATTTCCATGAAAATCCCTTGTAATACCACCAGCACCCACCCATGGGTTGCCTTTGATCACCCCATTAAAGTTGGCATTTATCCAACCATTAGGAGGGCAAAGACAAACAACATTTTCTTTTAGGTTATTCTTAGTGCACTTTGAATTGAAATAAAAAAGGAGTGAAGCATTCTACATAAAACCAACAACAATTAAATTTTACTTTTTTCTTTTTATAATAGAAGTCTCCTAATTACCTATAATTCTTTTCCTAGTAACCACCCAATCTAGGGAGTCCTTATTCCTAAAGGTCTAATGATTCCTCTCTTTTCATGTATTTCAACATATGTGATGAGCTATTATATTCCAAACTACATTGGCATTCTCATTCTTCACATGCCAATATCATTTTTTGATAAAGCATTTCATTTTTCTAAGTAAAAACTAGTTATGGTTCCTCCTAGCGAAATATTAGTTCGAGACTTCATGAGCATTAGGATATTCCAAGAACATATGGTAACTAGTCACCATGTCTTTTTTAAAGAGATAAAAATTATTAGAAATGTATAATCTTTGTTAAGTATCTTGTTTTGTATCATGATCTCGTAGAAAATTACCACTTTTAGTATAACATCATTAATCTAGCAGAAGACCCAAAAAAGATAGACATCCCTAGGAGCCAAAATCAATAAACTAGATGCCACTAAGTTAGTACGATTTGTATTCTTTCCCCATATTAAAGACTCATGAATCTTCTATTATAAATACTAAGCATTAAGACTTAACTAGATATTCCTATGGTCTAGGTTAATTAATCGAAGATTAACCTAGCTACCATTTATCTACTAATCATAGGCTTGGGAACTGTAGATAATTTTACACAAGTTAATAATATCCACATTATTAAACTTATCTATAGTTGGACTACCCATCGACCAACTGTACTCCCAAAATCTAAATCTTCTTTCATTTCTTGTCTTCCACCTAGCTACTCTATTGGTAATATGCTTACAATCTTGTATTGGTCTTGAAATATAGGAGCCATCTTTAGTAATTAGCCTATTCATTCAATCCCTAAAGAAGGATAAGAAAATAAGTATTTTCTTTTCATTATTAGATTTTGTTACTTTTCCTCAATATAGATTCTCCAGATCCACTTTGTTAACATTTGTCTTACTTTAATTAGATTATATCCTAAGACCTCCCTCCTTAGGTTTACATAATTGGTCCCACAAAATGAGAGGCATCATTTTTCTGTCTTCCATCCCATACCATAAGAAATTATTTTGTGTTCTTTCAATCAACTCTAGGTGTGTGCACCAAGATGGTGTACAATTTAGTGGACATCACACAAAAAAAATAAAAAATGTTCATAAACTGATTGGGTTGTTTAAAATTTCAAAAAGTGGCTAGGTTTGGTAACCAAGCCTAGCCAAAATATATTAAAAAAATCCTAATTGGGTTTCAGGGATGAAAACCCTTTTCAAAACCTAATCAAATTTTGAAGAAATACAATTAGGCTTCACTTCAAAAGCCATAACATTCACATTTGAAGTCTGATTGACTCTGTTCAAATTGTGTTGGAAATATATTGAAGAACTCTACAAGATGATTTGTTAAATTAATCCTTTTGTAATAATTTTTTTATTTTCCATCAATTTGAATTAAGCATAGTCTGAAATAGCTAGTCATTATCTTCCAAATGCATAATCAATAGGTAAACATGAATGCTAACATATTTTTAATTTTTTCTCTCTCAAAAGAAATGCACACACTCAATCACTAACTAAATAACACCTAATATCCTTCTCTTAATAACTCATAACCTCTCATATTCTTTAACTAAATCCTAACCTCTCTCTCTCTCTCTCTCTCTCTCTCTCTCTCTCTCTCTCTCTCTCTCTCTCTCTCTCTCTCTCTCCTCCATCCTATTCCCTAATCTCTCACCTATGTCCCTATCTCTCCATCACTTCATCTCTCTCTCACACTCTATTTTACTATCCTCTCTCCCTCTTCCTATCCCCTTATCTCTCTCTCCAACCTCTCTCTAACTCCTTAACCATCTCCTTCTGGTCCCTAATATGGAGAGAATGGGACATAGGAGAGAGAGAGAGAGAGAGAGAGAGAGAGAGAGAGAGAGAGAGAGAGGGGGGGGGGGGGGGGGATTAGGAGTTAGTTTACGAATGTGATAGGTTAGGATTTAGTAAGATATATATTAAGAGTTATTTAGTTAGTGAGTGCATGCATGTATATGTGTTTGAGAGAGAGAATTATAAATATTTTAGCATTTGTGTTTACCTATTAATTACACATTTGGAAAACAATGACTACCTATTTTAGATTATGCTTAATTTAAATTGATAGAGAATATAATTTTGATGACACATGATTTATTTATCTAAATCATGTTGTATATATTTTCAATAGCTTTTGAATGGATTTTAAATGGAGTTAATCAGACTTCATATGTGAAAGTTATGGCCTTCAGAGTAAAGCCAACATTTAGTTCTTCAAAACTCGATCGGGTTTTGAATGCACTTTTTCATTTTCCATTCGGTTATGGCTTGTTGATATCATAGGGAAATGATCTAAAGGCTTGGAAGACTGTTTTCCCTCTAAATTATTTTTTCCTTTAGAGGTTTTTTCATCTTTTAAGATGAATTCTTGTCTTTGTATTCATCATGTTTAATAATGGTGAAGTGAGTATCTCTAAAATTTCCACCATAATCTTACACATCTTCTTAGCTTTCTAACACTTTAATTTTTTCTATTTTCAAACAAACTTAACATGGTAAATTTTAATTACTTTTACCAATGCCTTGACATTCCTAATAGACATCTATCTACCATTTTTTTAATAACTTTTAATTTACTTAAGATCTTTTAAAATAAGATATATATTATTGTTCTGCACTTGATTCTATACACATTTTTAATAAAAATAGTTTCCATTTTTTATTATTTTGGCTTAAGTTATGCTTAGCACATGAGTAGGCACCAAAATTTTAGGGTGTAGTTCAATAATTCATTAAAAAAATACTGATAAAAAAATTACAAAAAAAATACAACTTTGAGATATGACTTTTATATATCATCCTACCAAAGCCCAGATGTCAAAACTGGTGAATATAACTATCTTTTGTGTTGCAAATGAAAACAACTAAGTTATATTTTCTAAAAAAATTAGGAACTATTTTTTGTGTGCATAGATTTTGAGCCACCTAGCTTATCCTTTTTTTTAAAAAATTGGTAGTTTATAGAGTAGATTGGCAATAAGACAATTTATATGTTTTACATATCTTTTCATTTAGAGTGGATGACCCTCAAATGAATTGTCCAAGTTTAGGTTTACCTAATTTCAAAAAAAATGTGTCCACTTATACCCCTATTTTTGTACACCATCTTGGTGCACTCACCCCTCTATGAATTTTTCCAGAATGTTGAAGATTCAGAGAGAATATATTGGAAGCTTTTTCAATCAACATTTTAGAAAAGAAATATTTCCTTATTGACTAAGAAAAATCCCTTTCCATCTTGTTAGTTCATAGATAATTTTTTTATAAAACCTTTCCAGAAGAATCCAACATATTAAGGAAGAGAAGAAGGCCCATGTAAGAGCCTGGACGATGGACAATAGAATAGCCTAGAGTCCTAGATATCCTATTATGTTGATCAATAGGGTTACTAAGGAAAAAAATGGAGAATAGACTCCAATTGGCTAGCTAAATCATTGCTGAAGAATTCAAATTTAGGGTGAATTTCATATTTTTCACTTCCCAAATGGTAGCCTCCCCCACCATATTGGTGTTAACCACAAATTGGTCATGGGTATAAGATTGTGGGTGAGAAGAAGTGCCGAGAGCATGTATAGAACCTTGGAAAACCTTAAAAGATCTAGCTTCATAAGGAAACCCTATTTCTAAGATTTGATAAGGGAATGCACATTTTTATAGATCATAATTATGAAATCCAAAATATTGGACTTCCAAGCACAAAACTATTATGCTAGATGGAAACAATGCTAGGAAGAATCCTCAATAACTTACAAGTTAGCACTTTATAAATAATCTTATAAAAGGAATTGTAAAGTCTAAATAGGTCTATCATGTTGGCACCCATTCACTTAGCAATCATTACAAAAAAAAGTGGAGCTTATCTCTTTCTAAAGTTGTTTAGCTTCAAATACCTCCTTAACAACATTTGAAACATCTTTTCCAATGATGTGCCAATACTTATAGAACACAAGCATAGGAAAGCCATTTGGTCTTGGAACTTTATCATGTTTAAAAGAGAAAATTTCTTGCTTAATTTTAGACAAAGAAGGAATAGCCACCATATCATTATCTTTATCATTTAAAAAATCTAGGGATGACCAAAAAGAACCTACCCATAATTATTAGTCTTGAGAGTGTTCTCAATAGTTAGGAGAAACACAGAGTGATTAAACATTTCTATGTATATTTCATCATGTTTGTAAATTATTCATTTAAATTAGTGTTGAGACGATAGATCAAATTGGTAGCCCCATGTCTAAGGGTACTAACATGAAAACATTTTGTATTCTTATCCCCTTCCACTAGCTAGGTGGATTGAGATTTTTTTTTTTTGAAAATATTTCCAGCCTAATTATAACATCATGTTTTTTTACCAAGAGATCATTCTCTCTATTAAAAAGATCCAAAGACTATCCTTTAATTTGGATCATGTCTTGACAATCTTTCAAGTTACCCTAAAAATCCTTCTTTGTTATAAAGATGTCTCCAAAATCAAACTTATTACAAACTCTAACACACTTCTTCCTAATACATATCTTTTCAACCACATTATGTTGAAAATCCATCAAATTATACATCCCAACACTCATTTAAATTATTATTAAAGTTGGGGCTTGTTATTTACATATTTTAAAACCTAAAGGGGAATTGTTTTCCCTAAAATAAGATCAATAGTAAAGAAAATCAAAAAGTTGTATGATTCTATATTAGGAAAGGTAGAGAGAGAGAGAGAGAGAGAGTGAGAGTGAGAGTGAGAGAGAGAGAGAGAGAGAGAGAGAGAGAGAGAGAGAGAGAGAGAGAGAGAGAGAGAGAGAGAGAGAGAGAGAGAGAGAGAGAGAGAGAGAGAGAGAGAGAGAGAGAGTATGTCTAGATCAAGTCATGAGAGATGAGGGCTCTATTCATCTTAACATGAATGAGATCCACCCTGCTCTTCTATTTGACTAAATGAATTATGTGCCTCTGAGTTCTAAATCCACCAAAGATTTATTTTATATTAAATCCAAAGGATCAATCCTACCATTTAGAGAATTTAGATGTCCTCCAAATTTATCACCATCACTTAACATAGTGTTAAAATATCCTACGAAAATCCAACTTAAGTTCTTGAATAAAGATATCTCAAATAGGATTCTATCTAAGAAAAGATTCCTCAAAGATCAATTGTTCAGGGCATGATTGTTAGATATTTTCCAAGTGAAATTGTCCCTCAAGTGCTTGTATTTTAAATTAATAATATTACCCCAAAAAATAAAGAGGATTAGCAAGAAAAAAATAAAAACTCCATGAAAATATGTCCAATATCAAAAAATATTAAAGAACTCATAAAAAAACTCAAGATGCAAAGATTTAACATTGTTCACCTAATCTTGAACCAAGAACCAAGGTCTAGGAAAAACTTGAAAAACGTGGCATTGCAAACTACCTTGCCAAGTTTAATTGGTAAGTGATTACCAATCTCATGGTAGAGTCTTGGAAGGATGGTAAGGTTAAGATTGAGGGGTGTTTCATCATATAAATGTGGGGGTCATTGCCCATGCCACAAAAACACCTAATGAGGGTTAAAAGTTTCATAGAGAGAAAGATATTTCTATAGATGTAGCAAAGGAGTTTTCTAAGAACATGGATCAAGAAGCATTGGAGGTATGTTCTAAGGGCCATCATCGAGTTTATTTATTTGGATAGGAGGTTTGATAGTGTTAGAACCCATCATTTTGTTTTGCTCAATCATTTCCATTATGGGGCTAAGATTTCTTTTACTTTTTACATGTATTCTTCCATGAACAAGGATATTTCAGGGTATAAGAAAAAACCTAGTGCTAACCCTACCCTGCATGAGGGTTTACTTCCTTTTCTCTATAAATATTTTAAAGGTCAATCTAGGAGAAAATATCTAGCTCGTGTTGAAGTTGTTTCAGAGGAGACAAGGAGCTCCAATTTATCGTTAGACATAGAGGAAATCTAGAGCCTAAGTTTAGAGGAGGAGGAAGAATATCATTTGTCTAGGAAGAAAACCAAGGGAAGAGACAAGGATACTCCTACTCCAAGTAAACTTCCCTGCAGGAAAAGCCCTAGGGGTTATGTGCCCAAAATTTCTAGTTAGGGAGAAGAAGAGTACAATGAGGAAGGAGAAGATCTGTGGACACAGAGGATGCAAAAAAGGGGGAGGATGTAGAGATTATAGAGGAATTTTCTACTAACCCCAAAACGAAGTAGAAAAGGAATAAAGAGGAAATGCCTTTAGAGGGGGAAAATGATACAAGTCCAGAGATCTTTGTGCCCCCTCCCCTTCCCATTCCCCACAAGAGCAAGAAAAAGAGAAAATGGAGGAGCGAAGTGGTGAGGTTTTTATAAAAGATAGGCATATAGCTTCAAGAAATTTCAATGCTAGAACCTCAAAAATGGGGATTATGAGAGAAGTTATAAATCCTCAAATCCTTGAAGAAAAAGAGGACAAGATCCAATTGGAGGAACTAATAGAACTGGTGCTAGTGGCCATCACACACAATGCAAGGGAGGTGGGTATACATTTACTCAATAATGCAAAGCCACCAGAAGAGGAATGAGCAAAGGATCTTGATAGACCAAGGGGATTGAATAAGGTTCTTTAAAAAAAGGATGCAAAATCTGGAGAATTACAACCATAACATGGCTAATCAGATGCTCACTATTTTGAATTCTCTCAATGAAAACATTGTTAGTCTTGGTGGTAAGCTAAAAGCCAAGGGTTTTGTTGTGGAGAAGGATGAGAAGGAAAATGTTGAAGACGGGATGGAAGAGGACACCATAACAATCATAACCCAAAGCCACTTCAATCAGACCTATGAAAAAGGCTAGGAGCTCATGGTAGACGGGAATCAAAGAGCCTATGAAGTGACAGAGACTATCTAGGACCTTGGAAGGAAGGCGATGGAGTTAGTGAAGAATTTTCAAGTTCTGTCCTTGGTTTCTATAATCTCTATAGGTCTTTGTCATTTTGGCTTTTCACCTTTTTTTGTTTTGGCCTTTCTGTTGGTCATCAATCTATTGCTGGGCTTGTTTTGTGAATTTGTAAACCTTTGTTATGTAAGAATTTTTGGGTTTCAAGATCCTTGTAAAACCTAGTTTACTTAATCAAAAATATTGTTCAGCCAATCCTTGGGCCACACCCACCAAATAGTAACTCTAATTACTTCTTATTATATAATGATTACAACCTACGTACAATTTATAATAATTTACATCTCAAGAACATTGCAAGAAACTACTATCTCATCATGCCTTGTGAAATCCTCAACCCTAAGCCATTTGATACAATATTTTTTCTACTTATAAAATTAGGGCTAGAATAATTACAACATGTTGGACCTTAGAAAAAATTCTAAAAAAATTGCTGCAAGAAAAGTTTCTCGATCAGTCACCATAAAAGAACATGCCGACCTTGAGTTATGAGTAATACTTAGCTACTTTGACTAATACTATAAAAAATTAATGTTTTCAAACCTTCTTATTTATTTGTTTAAATTATAAATGATATAATTTATCCTATGAAAGGTGTTTTAAAATATATATTTAATATTAATGAATTTGAGATCAATATTTGATTAATATAAATATATATGATATTAATATTTTCATATTTATTTATTGAATGCATTTATATTAATTGGATATGAATGTTCAAAACTTCTGTTATTAATTATTATTATTATTATTTTTCTTTTTAGATTATACTTTTATTTTTATTGTTAATATGCCAATACATTCCTAAAAATACATTATTATTTATTATAATATTAAAATAATAATAGGTCGTATTATTTTAAATCCTATATTTAATATCTATTATCTATCATTATTATGGCTCGTGACAAGTACACCCTTCCACAAACTACTTGTTGTTAAGAAATTTCTATTTCTTATATGCCATCTTATAACTTTGACATTATCCTACCTAAAATTTAAATCTAATTGCTTTGATTATTTTCAAACTAATTCTTATGCCTTGATTATTTTAGTATAAGTTTTCAAATAATGATCATACCCAAAAAAAAATTATGAAGAACAAACATACATGATGTATGTACATTAATACATAAAGCCACAAAGTAGACACATTGATGCAAGAAGACAAAAAGAAAACATATTGATGTAATTTTTTACTCATGGATACATTCCTACTCATATACACAAAGCAAATAAAAATTACACATTGATATAGGAAGACACAAAGTATAAACATTGAAGACATGAAACATACATAATACATATACACTTTAATGTAGAAGGATAGAAAGTATACATATGAATGTAGAGAGCTGTAAAAATTTACTTAAATATATTTTTAAAATCTCTTTGATATGATTATTTATCTACATCATCATGTTCCTAATGTGAGCAATTAAATTACCCTATTTTGGCATATTTATTATCTACTTGAGGTACCTACATGTACAGAGCCCATTTTTAGGAATCTCTACCTTAAGATTATTGAATTACTCCCCTCACCCTTCACAAGATCCCCATTCACTATTGGGTTTCAAGGTACGTAGACACTTCTGTTAATAGGACTTGGAAACAATAATGTACTTAGGATTCACCTACATTATCATATTTATATAGTGAATGGGGGAATTACTATGCTTTGGCATGAATACACACTACTTGATGTTCCATTATGAACAAAGCCTATTTTGGGATTTTGTCCCACCCCAATGTAGCTAAATTACTCCCCTCTCCCTTCACAAACTCCCTATTCACTACAATAAGTAGGGGTATAGATCCCCACACAAGGTGTTTGAATGTTGCACCTTAGTTGACTTATATATTTTCTAGGTTAATACCTAATTCCTCTTAGTTTTTATTTCCTTTATTTTATATACATCTTCCCCACAAGAGTGAAGGGTCATTCTCTGATACCACTTGTGATGACCCCTTATAGGTTCTTACTTAAATTCTTATAAAATTCATAATTAGGATTTAGACCTTTTTTTTTTCACATTTAGAGAATGTAAAATTTATATGTTTTAATATTATTAATAAGACCAAATAAGGTTATTGCTCCTTATCTTTCAAATTACATAATGAATGCTAGATTTACTTTTGGTCAAGTTTTCATGTGATCTACTTGGGTCCCCCTCAAATTTTTGTCCATGTTGAGATTTCATTGGCCTAGTGTGAGCAATTTACTTCTCCATCTAGAAATGCGACCTATCCATTACAAAATTAGACATAGCAAGTTGTCATCTAGGTTACTGATAGCATTATGTTAAGTTTTCTCATAACACTAGTTTAGATACATCATACACACTATCATTTGTATATAAATATATATGTTTGACATATTTAACCTATTCAAATAATATTCATTTTTTAGACATATATATGTATGTAACATTATTTATTAAAATTGAGAAACACACTTGTAAAGAAATTTATATATAGGTTATACATATACTATCTATCTATTAAACTTATCAAACATATTTCTAAGGCAATAATATTTGGATATTATTTGAATAAATTTACACATATTATTTTATATATACATTTAATTTTTTAGCTAATATCGAAATAACATGGCCTTAAAAAATTGTTTGATAAGTTTAATAGATAGACACTATAAGTATAACCTGTATATAAATTTTCTTACAAGTGCTTTTAATAATTTTCATAAACAATATTCATAAAGCCTATGTTAAAAATTAAAGGGTGTGTCACATAATCCTTACCGAAATGGTCCGATAGATCATTTCCCTACCATTGATGTACTATGAGTGGCGACTGATTCCACTATACTTCACCACTTACGTTTTGATCGCCATTATTGGTTGATGTATCTATTTTACTTGGTGAATAAAGAAATGCATGTCATCCCATTAAATAGGGTGACGTGACCCTAGGGGAAGGTCTTGTCCCATCTAACATATCCTGCTACCTCAATTTATTTTATGTGCTATTTTACCTATTTTGACTAATATTATAAAGAAGAACATAATATTTTCAAACCACATTATGTATTTCCATGACATGAAATTATTATATATGTTTGGTGTATCTATTATTTTTAAATTACCCATTCATATTGTACATAATATTTAGTCTCTACCTTATATGAGGTAGGGAAGTAATGTTCTCATTAGCCCTATTCTGTCAGTATTAATTTTTGCAACCAAAAACAAATGTCATATTAATAGGTTTGTAAGGTTTTATTTTTAAAAACATTTATGATACACAAATTTTGATTTTTTGATTGGTAGTTGAGTAATTTCTTGGGGTTTATGCCTATTTTCATCAATGAAAAAAATAGAAAATTCAAAGGTGCTGCTCTTATACTAATAAAATATATTTTCCCAGTGAACGTTCTAGAGTCCTCATATACTATGGAATCATACACTGATAGATTGCCAGACAACCCAACTTCAAAGTGATATACAATTGAGGACGCCTTAGGGACTGCTTGGGTACATATCAGTGTAACTTCATCTAGCCATTTTTGCATAATATTAACATTCAATCATTGTATAAATACTTTTGATGAAGATAAATTGAATCATTTTCCCTAAAAACTAATATTTTATTACCTTTATCCTTTGAATGCAACTTTGAATAATGGATCCCCTTTCTTCTCTTAGTTGTAGTGTCCTTAGATTCTCCAAGCTCACACTATCAATCCATAAAATTAGTGTTTCCAATCTTGTCTAGTCGTGTAAGGCAAGGGTCCCATGGAGGGGGCTTTTGCTCTATTTTTTTAGGATCAAGAGGTCTCATGAATTATTTTTTGGGGGGGGCTATAGCTTTATTTGGAATATTTTCCTATAAACCTAGAGCCCCTACTTTTTAGACTTTATATTTTAATAGGATGAAAATGGGGTGGGGCTAGAATTAGTCCCACTAGTGTAGGAAATAATTGTGCCACTTGTACACAAATTCCCACTTCATTTTTCCCACCAAAATAAAATTCCTGCTTCATTTTCCAACCAAAATAAAATAGTCCACCAAAGAAATCTATCTATTTTAAATTTCATATAGTGACAATGATGGTTGCTGCATAATAGAGAGCGAAAGAGGAAGCCACAAGAGGAAGAAGGTACTTTCATTTCAAATAATATTTTACTTGTTTTCATTAATCTACTCTTATTATAAAATATAAAATATTTCAATGTCTTCCATCTGAAATATTTTTAGTTTATTACATTTTAGTTTTTGTTGTTCGTAGAGAATGTTTTAGGCATGAGTTGTTTAGTGGTTATGTTTCATGCTTGGATTATTTAAATAGAATTTGTGCTCTATTTTTGCAAACTATAAGGTCTTTTAAAAATGTTTGAGAAGATGTGATGGTTTCTACTACAGGAGGGGCAATTGGACTTGTTGCTGGTTAGTTGGCTAAAATCAAAGGTTGTCATGTTGTTGGTAGTGCTAGTATTGATCAAAAGGTTATTTCTACTTTCTACTCATCTTTCACAATTCTTTCTTTTATACTTCCCATATTTGAGATAATACAATTTTAAGATTTGATGGTTCTAGTATCATTTTTCTTGTATAAATTAGATAGATGGTTCTAAATAGATGGATTATTAATGATGTAAGATTTTTATAATCTATAATTATTTGTTTGACTTTGCTTTTGAATTATAGTCTGCAAATTAAACATATTTTGTGATGCAACATCTATTAACTCTCATTCTTATGTTAAAAAGATCTCCGTGATGCAATTCATAATTTGTTTGATTCATCACTTTTGAATTAGATTCTACAATATTTTATCAACATAACATTTTGAATTACACTTCATGATCCTACAACTTTTAGCTATCTTTAGATTGGGTCATAGAATTTGATCTGCAAATTCCATCATCAATGGTTTGTTTTAATGGATTAAAAAATCTTGAAATCTAACATCTGTTTATTTTTAACAGACTTTGAAATGTCTTTTTTCTCATTATGGTAGTCATTTTTAGAATAAATTTAAATTATCAATTCTTTTTTAGATCCTAGCTGGAATTATCATAGGAGGTTTTTCTAACTTCAATGATTGAAACCTTTCATGCATAGTATATAAATTAAGATAAAATAACCAATGAAATAATGAAGTATGGTAACTATACAACTTTGGTGACTATCAACCTTTAATTTCACCATTAGTGCTACCAAAAAAGTTGTCTGTTACTAATTTAATAGATGTTTGAAGGGATTTTATCATTTTCTACTAATTGATAGAAGTTTCTTGTATCATTGCCATTAAATAATGTTTCCAAATATATTTTCTATATACTATACACTATCCAAGTCCCAAATAATATGTTCAAACCAATTTGCATCATTTACTAGTGTTTATATTATCTTAAACTTCATTTCCAACATAGTTTGCATCATTTACTAGTGTTATACTATCTTCAACTTCATTTCAAACATGCAAAACAAAAGTAATAAATGTGTATTTGAATAGCATAATCTATGTAGAGGCGTCTTACATAGAATCTTAAGCATCAATTTGTCATTTTGTTTAATGCATTTTAAGATTTATATAGTGAATAACAGGTTGAATAAGATCTACAAAAAATATCACAAAATACATGAGTGCATTCATTTAAAGTATTTATGTGGCTTCAGCTACCAATGTCTAAGTTTTTCTATTAAAAATTACTTGTCACACTCTATTCTAAGGTTGAGTAAAGAGGCATTAAGTAATTACTTGTCTCACTTTGATCATCTTACAAAAAGAATATAATTTTTGACTATTTATTGGCACTGTGAAGCAAGTTGTATTTGTTGCAACTATTGTGGACATAAATCTACATCATCCAATACCAACAAAGAGTGGATTTAGGAGGTTTATAGCAATGTTATCACAAAATGACATACAAGATGATGACATATATTTCATAAATGAAGAACTCTTTGATTTTGTTCCAAGTATGCAGATAATGAATGAGACACTCATCTGTACTTTTTCTCAAAATATAGAGAGGGAAACTAAGGAAATAATATCATGCACTCCATTTGAACAACAAGCAAAGGTTTGAGAGAAAACGCCTATGGTTCTTCTAAGAAAATAATACTTGTGCTTGGTTTTTATTTATATATAAAGCTCAAAATTTTCATTGGCATTTGGAAAGGTGATTGTTCATAATTTATTAGTCTATAAAACATTTGGCAAACTAAAACTTATTTTGATTTTAGTAACCTATATGTTTGTGGAAAGATGCCCCTAAAGTAATCATTAACTATGCATGGTAAGCCTCACATGAGCTTAGCATGAGAGATTTCATTGAGAAAATTCTTGTTATGCCTACTCTCCTATCATTACTATGCTAAAATGATTGTTAGTCAAGTCGTCACAAACTTTCTAGCTTTCTTGTTTTACATCTAGCCAAACAGTTCTTACTTCAACTTTAGAAGGTTCTCTCTTATAATAGATAGAGAACTCTGTTTGATTCAAGTACATCTATTGGCTGCAAAATTTTGTAATAAAATGATCTCTCTCAATATACTTTTGTAAATTAAAATATAGGTATGCTAGTTATTAAACTAAATTTGTTGTTTGGCTACAAAGTTTTAACTATCACAACCATCATTATTTTTTCATCTCTTTCTTTTTTTTCCAACTAATGAATTATATAAAATAAAGTAAGGTAGTCTGCAACTATTACCACATTTCCTGCAAACATAGCTAGTTTTGGTGAACCATATAAAATAGTGGGTTCATATTGCTCTATTTGCTCAACAATAAGTATTAAAATTTTTATGTCAAACCACAACAAGAGAGAAATAAGTCAAGAAAAATTAGAAAAATATAATAGCTATATGTAGACATGTGAATTCTATTTCTAGATTCCATTTCTACAAATTCCCATTTAGAATGACTGTTTTAAGATTAAATATGGTGGTTGGTTTTGAATTCAGCCATGATTAGAAGCATTTTCTAGAACAAGAAAGACATGTTACAGGAGAAAGAATATATTTTTTGAATTAAAATTCAAGAAGTTCCCATAGTTTATATTAATGTAATGTAAATGCTGAAATTCTAGGACTATTCATAGATGGGAGAAGTTTAATGTTAATTATTATTTTGGTGCCAATTGGTGTACACATGTTTAACAATATTAGCAAATAGAGTTACTTTCCTGACATATGTAGTTGTCTTTATTGCTTATCAGACTTAGATAGCTTTTATTAAGTCAATTATATATTGGTCTACATTTGGTTAAAAATAATGTTGAAGTGTATCTATATGATTTAGCTGTACAACTTAAGTTTTGATTCAATTTTTTTTATTAGTTAACATAGTGGATTCTTTATAGTTGTTAAAAAATATTGGTTTATATAGTGTTAGATAAATGTTCATATTAGAATTGTATTTATTATGTTTTCTATCTAACTTTTTGAGTCTTAAAAACTTAATTTTTCTTGTATTTTGTTTTTTTTTGGCAGCTTGGAGTTCCATACTCCATAATGAATTATATTTCAACAAAAAAGATGAAATTTCTTCTGGTTATTGCATCAAATGTTATCCAATTGGCATTACAAATTTGGAATGATACTAAGAATTCAAGAATTATACAAAAAAGTTTTAAGAAACATATAGCAAATTCTCTAAAATGATAAAATTGTCAAACATGGAATCGAATGACATGGAAATAGTCCTTCACGCAATCAATTATGATATAGAAGGTGAGATTATTGGAAATTTTTTATCTATTTATTAATAGGAAGGGAAAATTCAAGTTGAGTGGTATATCAAGCCACACTCTTTACATTGGTGGAACCACTACATTTTTCAAGTTAGATGTGATGATGAATGCTTTCACAACATTTTTAGGCTGCCTTATGCATTATTTAAAAATATTTGTGAAAATTTGAATGATGATTTGAAGCAAGGTGCAATACCATATTCATTTTCCACTAGCATAAAAAGTAGGGTACTTCCAGTTGAGAAACAAGTTGCTATTGCAATGATACACTTGTCATCTAGAATGACAATGATTAACATCAGTGAACTATTTGGTTGTGGTAAGTGCACTATGAAAAGAGTTGTAACTAAGTTCATTAATGTCTTTTATGATTGATATCAAAATCATATCCAATGGCCTAGTAACCAGATGTCACTTAAGCATGTGAAAAGAAGGCTTTTGTCAGAAATGAGGATTTCCAAATTGTTGTGGAGCAATAGATGTAACTCATATTCAATTTCACCTTCCACCTAATGAGTGCTTTTCTAATTGATTTGATTGTGATAATAATTATAACATGTCACTACAAGCAATTTTTGATAGCAATATGTATTTCATGGATTTTTTTATAGGATGGTCAGGCTTAGTAAATGATTCTAGGCTTCTAAGAAACTCAGGTTTCTATCGAATGTGTGAAGGTGGGGAGAGATTAAATGGGCATCCAGTGTCAGTTGGCTCAATGAATATGAGAGAATAAACTATAGGTGATGGAGGATATCCATTGTTGACATGGTTAATTACACCTTCTAGTGGAGGTTTAACAACTAATCAAAGAGAATTCAATTTTAAGTTTTCATCAACATGTATTGTGGTAGAACGTACATTTGGAAGGCTGAAAAAAATTTGATAGATTTTGGAATAAAAAATGTGGCATCCAAATTTGGAAGTACTTCCAAAAACTATATTGTGTTGTTGTATATTGCATAATATGACATTAAATATGCAAGATGAAGACAATACATGTGATGATATTGTTGACAAGATTGGAACAAATATGGCAAGTAATGAATCAGCAGATTCGGTTGCAACAATTGTTCAAGAAGCATTAATGTCTTGTGTAAATGGTGAAATGAATAATGTAAGCATGTAGAACCTTTTAAGAAATAAAAGGTTGATGGTAATTTAATCTATTTTCTAAAATTTTATATTATTAATGTTCAATTTTTTTTTTTTTTTTTGATGAGTAGTCCTTTTCTATTAATAAAAATATACTAAGAATAGAATTCACAAAAAAGGGGCCAAAGGATATAAGATCAGCCCATGAAAGAGTTCACACGGCCAAAGGCGTGTAAGGAAACTTGGCAATAAAGAATATAACCGTTTCCACATAACCCATAATAAATTTGAAATAAACACAGAATTAAAATCCACATGCAAGAGAATAGACAACATACCCACAAAATTGTGACACAAGATGTACCCTGGGAAACCCTCATTGAGGGAAAAAAAACACAGCCTCCAAAAGCATCCATCACCATGTATTATTTAGCAAAAATACCATTGCCATACAACCATGGAAGCCTTCATGGCCATAGCCACAACCGATCAAACTATGTGAACAAGCATGAATCCACACATCCCATGCCATGCTTTCAACCTTCACAAATGCTCCCTTGGCTAACCTGTCAAGCCTTGTCCCGCTCGACTCTTGCCTTTTGTCTTCTCCTTGTCACTCTCTCTCACTCTCTACAACAACTACCCTTGTGGCTACTTATATAGTAGCAAGTCCCACAAAACCACCAAGTGGTGTTACATAAACCATGTGCTAAAACCATGTGCTACCTAACCCACTGACCACACATTTAATATTGGGCATTTAATTCTTTCCCCCAATATTAAATAATTACATAAAATATTTTCACAATGTTACAATACAACTCATTAAAAATATTCCATGAGAATATTTACATGTTGCACGTCCATCTAGGTACAACATTAGATAATAAAAATAAAATAATAAAATAATAATATTATGCAATGTGTGCAACACCCATTATCTCAACAATCTCCCACTTGTTGTATACATTGCATAGGGTCAATCCGTGGCCACACAAATGAACAAGGGAACAATCCCTCCCAACACATCCACCATCATGGATCAAAATACACCAAGTGCTTCATCCTGGTACTCGCAACAAAATCAAAGTATCCAGCATCTCAAACATGAATGATCTCACCTCCTATTATGCCACTCCCACTGGACATACATAAAAGCCATCCAAAGAGAAAGCCACCCAACCTGTCGCATTAGAAGATCATAAAATTCTTTACCAACCAAAATTCCAAGCACAAATAACCTGATCCAAAGGTAATCACATGTACCCGTAGTTGTCAAAATATCCATAGCTGAAATAGCACCCACAGCAAGTGCCAAACCCATCCAACTATCCATACCTCAAAGGTATAACAAGTGAATCTTATATCACCGACATATCCAATCTATAACCTACAATCACAAGCCTCAAGAGCAATACCTGCCACATATATACCAAGAAGCTCCCACTGCAAAAGGTAATGTCAAATCTATAACCAATCCACTCACAACATCTCAAAGAAGTGAATCCATGTAGTATCAAGGACATCCACAATACATAAACCAATATCCTGCAAGAAAAAGCTCTCATAACAAGTCTCCAATGCTCTCCCAAGTT
Source organism: Cupressus sempervirens (assembly GCA_028749045.1). Taxonomy (NCBI): domain Eukaryota; kingdom Viridiplantae; phylum Streptophyta; class Pinopsida; order Cupressales; family Cupressaceae; genus Cupressus; species Cupressus sempervirens. The sequence goes on along the minus strand of CM053786.1, from coordinate 205,808,247 downwards.
CACCACAACCAACAGAGGAAAGAGAAAGAAATAACCATGTCATCTCTCACATGACATACATGAGCACAAACTAGTGATCACAATCTCCAACCAATCTCAAATCCAATGTAAGCAAAAACTGAACATCCAGGAAGATAACCAAGACCAGAGAAACCATGCAAATCATAACCTGTATCATGTCCTTCTACACACACCTCTAGATGTAAACTGTGCAAGTATGATCTCCTCCATAAAACCCCAACAAGAAGCCTCAACAACACCCAAACCATACCATATAACTAATCATGGATGTAAGCCTCTCACAAGAAGATCAAACTCAATAAAACCATTCCTAAACCAAGGAATAACCATTCCTAATCCAAGGAATATGCCCAATATAAAACCATCTCCCAAACTCAACCAGCATAACAACATATGCACATGGAGATAACCAATGCTTAACCATCTCTCAAATGAACCCTCCAAAACTAACTCATGTACCATAGCTCAAGATCCATATCCATGAAAGACAAGCATAAATATAATGCAACTGAGAGAAACAATGGGCTATACCTCTCAAGTAGCAAACCGCCGAGTAGACCAAGAGTGGGGAATGAGAATGCTCATCAAGATACCCAAGTCTCCAACCAAGACTCATCTAAGAACAATCTCCTCTCAAGTCCATATCAGGTGATTGCCCCTCCGACTTCCTGCTGAAACCATCAATCGTCCCAACAAATACTTCTCTAATCCAAGAGAAATCGGCGTCACCACCGTCTCTAAGTATCCATGAGCACCTGTAACCAATCAATTCATGCCAACTCCAAATGCAACATAGCAATATCATGAAGTATCCAGCTTATGATCAGTGTACTCAATGCCAAGAAACTAAACCAAGATCAATGTCAAAGTTCCAACCATGGCCTCAGGAACATAAATATGACAACATGATCTTACCATCTCAACCAAAGAGATAACATGCTCCACATGAACACACCATAACATGCCACAACTCTAAACGCATATCAAGAGTATACCATGACATAATAATGAAACCATCCTCATACCAAGGATAACATGCCAAATAGAAGCATAAACCACACCTTTTTCAAGAACCCTGTGAGTCCTCAAGATGCAACCATCTCCACACACCATGAAGAAAACCATCTCCACATACCAAGAAGAACCATCTCCACATACCATGAAGATAACCAAGAACTCCATGAGTCTTCAAGATCTAACCATCTTCACCCACCATGAACATAACAAGTGCACCATGCAAATGTCAAAGACGCTTCTGCAGCAATAGGATCTAAGAAAAACCTCCAACATCTGCAAACACTCAATAAATATATCAATTCCAACAACTCCCACTCAACTGTGGTACCAAGTCACCTGTGGCATCATAAAATCCATCTCCTATATGAAGATCCAAATCAAACCAGGAACTAATCCTGCACTGTCACCCCATCACTGTCACAAGCTCCCACTAAACTCTGTATCCAAGCTATCCATGACATAATGATGAAAAAAAAAAAAAAAAAACATCCTCTAACCATGAGAATCAACCAAGGCATCAAACCATCAAAGAACTCAAAGTGCACATCATGAGCTCCTCAAAAGAAACCAAATAACCATGATCCTCAACCAAGAAGATATACCACCATAACTAAATCAGAAAATCCAAGCTAATCAACATCAAGGATGTACCTGTATAACCAATCATGTCATGCCAAAATCCATGACACCATGATCACATCCATGAACCGAGCATCTGGTTCTCAAAGTATGTCCAACCTGTTAGCATAGTCAACCACAATCCTCTGCCATGACTGTACCTGGTAACAACATCTCATCCCTACTACATGAAGAAAATAGTAAATCGTGTGACTTAGGGCATAGACAACCCAAATCCAAGCCACCAATCTGAATATGCATCAATAATGAAAGATCAATGGGCAAAGACAACCCATAACCAAGCTATAAATGCAACCTGTAAGTATAGACCGCTTACAACACTGCACAACTTGTAGACCCAACAAGTCATCATGCATATCCAAACCAAATACTGATAACTATATCATCATGAGACCAATCTAAATATGAATTGAGTATACAATGACATCAAAACTTAAATCTCCAATGCCACAAACTCATAATGTTACCATAGCCAAAATATACCTATAAACTGTTCAGATCAATATATCAGTAAATAAATCATGCCAAATCTGCACCAAATCTAAACAAATGTGTCGAGATCTCCAAGAGCTTTCCGTTGACTACTCGAAGTCCAAAATCCAATTTCGTATGCCCAAGTTATGCCCTAATCCATGCTCAAAATAAACAATATCTGACTTTAGGGCTCTCAAAACCTTTAAAAATTTCAAAATCATAGAACCAAACCTACACCATCTTGTAGTGCTCTGAATTAGCTTTCCAACGCCTATAAGAACACTAAAATCTGATATTCTGAGAGAAAGTTATGGCCATTTTACTAAGACAGTCTTTTTACGATTTTCAGTATGATTTTTCATTTTTTATTTTTTTTCAGTGACGAAAATTCTGACAGGATTAAATTTGACGGCCATCATGGGCTGAAACCAAAAAACTCTTTCATTTCCTCTAAACATGGCCAAACTAGGGCATATTATATATCAAAATTTATGGAAATGTTGACCCGGATCCAATGGTGAGGTCTATTTTTACCCAAGAGGTCATTTTTTGCATGCTACCCCTCAAAACCCTCATTTTAAACGAAACATCCGTAAAAATCTTTTTGTCCAACAATTTCACATGCCCAAAACTTTTAACATCCCATCATAACAACAAATCCAAAGCCCTTAGATCTGCAATAAATCATTCATATATCTTGCCCTTTCTTTTATCCTCTCATGCATTCTCATAGATTCAATCTAGGGTTACAATAATAAAACCATAGCTCTGATACCACTTGTAAGGAAACTTGGCAATAAAGAATATAACTGTTTCCACATAACCCATAATAAATTTCAAATAAACACAGAATTAAAATCCACATGCAAGAGAATAGACAACATACCCACAAAATTGTGACACAAGATATACCCTGGGAAACCCTCATTGAGGGAAAAAAAACCTAGCCTCCAAAAGCATCCATCACCATGTATTATTCAGCAAAAATACCATTGTCATACAACCATGGAAGCCTTCATGGCCATAGCCACAACCGAGCAAACTATGTGAACAAGCATGAATCCACACATCCCATGCCATGCTTTCAACCTTCACAAATGCTCCCTTGGCTAACCTGTCAAGCCTTGTCCCGCTCGACTCTTGCCTTTTGTCTTCTCCTTGTCACTCTCTCTCACTCTCTACAACAACTACCCTTGTGGCTTCTTATATAGTAGCAAGTCCCACAAAACCACCAAGTTGTATTACATAAACCATGTGCTAAAACCATGTGCTACCTAACCCACTGACCACACATTTAATATTGGGCATTTAATTCTTTCTCCCAATATTAAATAATTACATAAAATATTTTCACAATATTACAATACAACTCATTAAAAATATTCCATGAGAATCTTTACATATTGCATGTCCATCTAGGTACAACATTACATAATAAAAATAAAATAATAAAATAACAATATTATGCAATGTGTGCAACACCCATTATCTCAACAAGGCGAACTTAAAAACATGGCCTCAATCGAAAACAACAACTATTCATCAAGAAAAACATAATAAGCATCCTCGAGTTGCCAAAGTAGTGCTGGACGAGGGAGTAGGATCATCTTTTTTAGGAAAACCCCATGCATCAGTGGGATTGTGGGGTAGGTTGGGAATAGACCAGCCATCATCATCAGCAGCCGGATCAGTGGCAATCTCTACATCTTTAACCTCGGGCTGTCGAGGAGAAATCGTTAAGGCTTGCCAAGGATACTTTCCAGAATGCACCTGTCAAGGACTAGGAGAAGGAGTCGGGGACTAGCTAGAACCCCCACGGCGTGGGGAAGCAGAGTAGCACCTCCATCTACCATCACCACCACTGCGAGAGTGATGGTGAGAAGCTTGGGAGTGGGGCATGTGTGAGTGGCAGCATGAGAACTGGCACTGAGAACAGTAGCCACGAGGCATTGAGACATTAGCCAAAGCATCAGGAGGCACTCTGGCAATAGTGCAGGGAGCATTGCCCCAGTGATTTAACAACTCTTGCAGGTGAGAAACTTCTAGGGCAACCTTGTTAGCTTGCACCTAGATCTACATAATAACATTGTTACAAATGCATGCCTTAGTGTACATAGCAATGTTAACATCCAAAAAATTGTGAGTGAACAAAACAACATTCCTATCTTTCCACAAAGAAAACAAAATTTCCATCCTGATGGTGTGCCAAATCTGGGTGAACTTCTAGGGAATTCTTGGGGAATCACCCAACAGGATCATGTGCCGTGAAAATGTTTTGGGCCTAAAATGCTTGAAAAAATCATGAATCTAGTGCCAATAATTTTGAGCACGCTTGCAAAACTAGAATATATGCAAAAAGGACTCTGGTTGACCACAGAAAGGGCATCTAGGATTAGGAACCCCAATGTGCTTGAGCCAAGGGAAGACCTTGGAAGGCAAGGCACAAAGCAAAGTGGGCAATCTTGGTTGTTGTAATAGAACTCCAAATGGTGTCAAAATATTTTCTCTATTGAGAAAGTGAAGATTGCAAATGCTAGCATTGGTGAAGCATGTCCACCATCGGAAGATGGGGTGAAAGCCATCTATACCCCATATTGGGCTTGTAATTGGAAAATGGAATGGCAGGATACCACTTCCAATTACGCCACCAAGGATGGACAGTCTGAATTCCCACTTTATGAACTAAGTGCACAGGGATGGAAGATAGTAGGAGGTCAAAAGTTAGTTGATCAGTATGGACAAGGTTGTACTAGACTTGCAAATCTTCCCATGACATGAAACTCATGGTGACTCTTGAGAAGAGATCCTTAGGAGTTTGGATGCCACATTTGAAAAAATGTAGAGCACTAGTACCTTGTGTCTTGGCGAGAGGAGTACCCTGAACGGGAAATAGGGGAGACCACCAAATGTTCTGTTGATTCAAGGAAAGCCCATTGCAAAACTCATCTCCAAGCCAATGAAGCCAAGGCTTAATAGCTTTGTAGGCTTTCTAGATTCTCTTAATAACAAATGATCCTTGTATTGCTATAGGTTCATGCATGATGAGAAGGGTTTGAAAACCAATCTCCTTCCACATAGGCTTGTTAATAGAGAAGTCAGAAGAAATGCAGTGTCGAACCAAAATCTTCCAGAAATAGCTTAGATAATCTATTTAGAATAAGAGCAAGGCCCTATTTCGAAGTGGAGAGTAGGCCAAGACCACCAGACTCTCTTGGGAGACAACAAAAATCCCAAGCAACTCTCTGAAAACCATGATGATTAGAACCAAAAACCCAAAGAAAGTCTTGGAGAAAACATTCTAGCTTAAGATAGGAAGGTTTGGAGGGAGCCCAATAGGAAGAATAGTACACATGAGTGGCTACTAGAATCTTTGAACAAATATGAAATTTATCAGCAAGAGAAAGTGGCTTGGTGATCGAGTATTCGAGCTTTTTGCTAATCTTGGCAAGCACAACATTCCAAAGCTCCACAAGAGAAGCCTAGAAGGCAAAGGGAATGCCACGAAAGTAAAAAAATTCCTTGTAAGAAACCCATTTCCAATGAAACTAGTAGAGCCAAGGTGGAGCTAGCAAGAATAATTGCCAGTAGCAGAGTGTCTTATGCCATTGAATGGCAGAGCCAGAGGCTTGACAAAAGGTGTCCAAATAATTTAAAACATTTTGGATGTTTTCTTCATCCTCAAGAATAGTAAGAAAGGAATCATTAGCAGAATGACCATTTACTAATTGGGAGGAAAATCCAAGCAAGAAGATGTCATGAACCAGCCCTGAAGACATAGAATTAGCTAGAAAATAGCCAAAACCTTTAGTAGAAAGGACATAAAGTGTTGGAGCTAAAGGGAAACCTTGCCTGATTGAATGAAAAATTCCAAAAGCCTTAGATTGTGAATTATTGATGGTAAGCCCTAGACTAAAGGAAATTGAGACCAAAACCTAGAGCCTAAAGCATAGCCAAGATAACGGGCCATTCGATGCGATCATAGGCTTTAGCAAAATCTATCTTTAAAAAGATAGCCTTCTACTTGGACTTGCAAGCCCCTTCCATACCTTCCTAGATAGAAATGATGTTGTCAAGAATATATCTGGACTTGATGAAGCTAGTTTGCTTAGGCCGCACAATTAAAGGCAACATGTGTTTGACTTTGAGAGAGAGCGCCTTCACAATGACCTTATAAGACACATTCAGAAGGGTAATGGGCCTCCAATTGCATATGTCCTCAGGATCACCAGCTTTAGGTATGAATTTGATACTCCCTTTATTTATAATTGCTCCTAAGCTTTTAGAATGATATGCTTCAAGATAGACTTTATGCAAATCAAGACCTATTTGCTCCCAGAGGTGTTTGTAAAATTCATAAGGAAATCCATCACACCTAGGGGATTTTTCATCCACCATGGATTAAATTGCCTCTTTAAGGTCATTGAGGGAAAGAAGTTGCTCACAGAAAGCACATTGCTCAATTGCTAGGCAATTTGGAGTAATAGAGATACACATTTTGAGAGCTTCCTCTTGAACAACCAAAGTTCCCTATGAAGAAAAGATGTTCTCACAGTGATGAATGAATGTTTGTAGGATGTTAGGGAGATTGGATAGAATAATTGCTCCCTGTTTGATCTTTTTAATCCCAACATTGGTATGACGGCCTTGGAGAGCCTAAAAGAACTCCTTCGAAACCTTATCTCCAACCTCCAACTAGTCGAGATGGGCCTTGATTTGGGCTCCTTAGGTAGCATAGTTTTTAGCAATTTACTTGTCATGGCCAAGCTTGGAAATTTGAATTTGCAAATCCACATCAAAGGGGTTGAAGGTGAGAGCCACAAAAGCTTTTTTGAGGGCAAGGGTATTGGCCTCATAAGAACATTTTTTGAATGTAGCCAGCTAATGCCCATAGATGCATAGGAACTGAGTAGTTCTGGTAATGGCATCATTCCACCATTGAATCCATCCTCTTGGAGAATGCAGACGTGGCTCCAAATTCCAAACATGTTGGATGTGTGAGAGGGTGGAAGCATGCAACAGAATAGATGTGTTGAGGAAGAACTAAGAGTGGGCCACCTTGGCAACAACAGTTTGGCAAGAAATGACAAAAAAATGGGGGAGTGGTCAGATAACATCACATCTAGTAGGGGAATGATAGGCAAATCTTGATACTCAGAAAAAGAGAAAAAAGATTGCATAGTGATCATACCACGATCAAGACTTTTTAATATGCAGTCAAAGCTAGCTCGAAAGTTAGACCAAGTGTGCCAAACCCCACTATCTCGGCGGCAATTGGTATTGGGATAAAAAAGGCCCAATTTATTGCACATGTAATAGTAGGCTTTCCTTTCCCCAGTTGTCCAGTGAAAGGGTAGAATGTTGTTTTTGTCAGAGGCCACTTCAACCATATTAAAGTCCCCATACATAACCCAAGTAGCTGGAGGCAAACTGTCAACCACCTAGGCCCACAGCTAGGATCTTTCCATAGCATCATTGGAAGCATAAACATTAATGACTACAAAAGAATGATTGTTAATGGAAAGAAAAAGCCAAATAATTCTATGCATGGGGTCAAAACCGTGCAAAATAATAGCAGAATGAATGTGAGGTGATAGGAGAGTAACTACACCACCCCAGCCAACTTCATGCTAGGAAGAAAACATCACGCCATCCTGCCAAATTATGTGGCATGCCGAAGCAAGCATGAAACTAGAAATTTTAACTTCTTGTAGACAGAGAAAATCTAAATTACCAAGTCTATGATAGAAATCCCAAACATAGTACTTTCTGAGGAGGTCTATGAGACCTCGAACATTCCATGAAAGGAAGTTCATGAAAAATCTTCCATATCATCTTTGTCCTCAAGAGAGGAGTAGCTATTCTACAAGAAGGTAGAATCATGGTTGAAGTCAGATGGAAAACCCTTTGGACTTATAGCCTAACACTTCACCTTTGGTATCTCCACACATTCAGGAGGACTGTGAGAATGTTATGTCGCTGATGGTGCTATGGAAGAGGTAGCAAGAGGAGTAGACACCCAAGCCAAGGCAGAAACCCTGGCGGCTACCTTAATCCCCTACGAGCAAGCAAGGTTTGAAACTTGAAAAATTTTGAGCACCATTACTTTGTCCGTTGCTTACTACGCTGGCTGAAATTGACCCTCTTGTAGGGAAAGGAGGAATTGTTGTGACCGCAACATAGGACTTCTTGGGGGGCAAGGGATTTGAGCGAGCCTTGCCCTTACACCCAATAGTAACCTATTATTCCTTTTTCCTGTCCGCTTGTTTGACAGGTGCCTCTTTAGGCGTGGGCTTGACCCTAGGCGTAGCTAAAGGGTAGTCCTTGATCTTGTGTTCCACATACTAGAACCTATAATAGGTGTTGTGGAGGTTCAAGTAAAGAACCTTTTGTGAGAAGGTTGTAGTCCCAATCTGAATTTCCATAGAATCCTTGAGATCCTTAGAAAGATCCACCTCTACATAAATGCATCGTTGCAGTTAGGCATTGAAAATTTTCTCAGGATCCTTGGTGACAACTTTTCCAAGGGCTTTTGCAATGGACTCAATGAGAGGCCAACAAGGCAGGGGTAAACCTAGGAGATCAACCCAAACAGGAATCCTAAGCTTTTATTCATCCGAGACTGTGAAGTCTTGTGGCCATTTTTGGAAAACAAGAAAGGAAGAATGCAAAGACCATGGTCTGTTGTTAAAGACTGCATTTGCCTGCGAGGGGTTAGCAAAGCAAAATTAAAAAGAAAAACCTTTGGGAAGGTTTTGCACGGTGTCAAGGCAGACTCCATGAGGAGTCCAACTCTTGTTAACCCATTCTTAGAGCATAGCTTCAGGAGGAGTCCTACCCACAAAATAACCTATCAAGGTGTGTTGTTCTAACCAATCACATGTAGCATCAAATTCTTGCAAAGGAAGGATAATGCCAGGATTACCTAGTGAAAAACCTTTAGGAAAAACTTGCACGAACGTTTGTTTGGAGGAGGTGCCATGATAGTCTGAAGCAACAGCGTAAACACTAGAAACAACTAGTTCACCACTAGCTAAAGCCATTATAACCTAGCCTAAAAAACTCTCGGAGTAAATGTAGTGTGACAAGTGGAGCTAACAAAGTGAAAGTTTAGACAAAAAGTTGTACACAAAAAATTGAAAGATCACATGAAGCAAGAAACCCTAGCAAAACGAAAAGCCCCATTAATGTTAAGTTTTGATTATCATATAAATATCATAAGTTTCATTTATAAAATTTAAATCAATTTACATATAGCTTTATGAAAATGTGTTAATTAGCTTCCCACTCTTAAATCAACAAAACCACTTTGCTTCAAATTGATATATTTTTTTCATGATGTTTAATATAACATAAAGGTACAAAAATAAATACATAAAAACTAAAAAAGAAAATATCATATAACTTTGAAATAATGTAAATATTTTTTTTAGTTTTGAAATTTAATATATTTAATCAAATGACAATATAGATCAAAAGAAACAAATTTTAATTCAAGTATCCTGATTCGAAAAAGTTAATATATATGCAAAGTAGCATATCATTTATTCAATTTTGGTTGCAATAAAATAATATTATATAAATTTAATTTTAAGCTGATTTCATTTCAAAATTTATGCAACCACCCACTTCCTTATATTTAGGAGCTAAGATTTTAAAGTGGATTCATATCTAAATTTCATGGACCGCTTCCTTTTAAATGCTCCTAAAAATTCTCAAGAGGTACCTACTCTATTTTTAAGGAAGCAGGTGCCCATGGGACCCCAGCCTAAACCTTCTATTTTTTCCATTGTAAGTTATAAATAATGTAATCATTCATTGTTTTGAAAATGTTATTTCAAAAATGTAAGATTTTAATCTCAAATATTGACAAAAGAGGTGAAATGAGAAATATTTGTTGAACTATTAGCAACTAACATAGAAATAATGTTATAAAAGGACACCAATTTTGTTTAAACATATTCTTCTACATACCAAAAATGCCTACAAATTCCTAATAATTGTTGTATTTTTGCAACATATTAATTTCCATGTCTGTTTAAACCTTATTTTTATTCTCATTTCTAGACTACGTAATGTATGGAGATATTTTGAGTTGCAACCCCATAAATCTTGTATAGCTACAATTAATTAAATCTTTCATTTTATTCTTATATAGAAATAATAAAAATCATTTAATTATTGCTAAGTTTGATTTAAAAACTATGTATAAAAGAATATTGAAAGCAATATCACTATTTGAGAAGCCATGGAAAATATATACTAATAAATTACTAAATTGGGAAATTTATTTCAAAATTCTAATCTTCAAAATGTATTATTAAAAGTCTACTATAATTATTTTCAATTTAGGTAGATCGGAAAGTGCATGAGACATACATGTATTATGGAGTTGTTAGCATTCTTTTCAACTCTTAATTCTTGGTGTTTTAATTAAAGATTAGAAGATCAATAAAAGAAAAGACGAATTTATGAATACTTGTAATCTTAGAAATTAAAAATGAGAATAGAGTTCAAAATAATAAATGTAAAAATTATTAGTTTACAATTTAGGACACTATTTACTAATCTTCAAGTAATAAATAATCTACATATTAGATAACTATATTTTAGTTTTAAGAATTAGAAAGGAAGGAACAGTCATAATTCCATCCATAAACATTTCATAATCATTTTTTGAAGTAATTTTTTAAAGTTTTATTTTCATATATCCATTTTAATGCAAATACTGAGTGGCCAACTACTTGGAATTCAAACAATGAATATTTATAGAAAACCCTAATGCTACATGCCAAATAAAAAGGAAAAATATTAAGATGAAAGAGGGAAAAAAAAGAATAAAGAATTCTCATGGATATGGTTGTCCAAATAGTAGAAAGAGTGAAAATCTTTAAATGCAGTACTCTTCATTGGCTATTTTGGACCAAATTTTTTTTTTATTTGAAAATATAATTAAATATAGATTGGGAACAAAGACATAAAAGAATGGATGACAACACAATCAATGTGAAAAACATCAATGTATGTTGTTGAAAAATCAAATGAGAATATTTAACCCAACCTCGTTAAAGAACAATTTAGAAATTCCCACAAGATAGATGATTTAGAAAATCATAGCTCTTTATTAAAACTTTTGCAACTCTACTCTACCCCTCCAATGAAAACCAACACCTACTTATTACAATTCTAAAAATTACCATAATTGGCAGATTTTTGAGAAAATTAATTTTTTCCATTTTTCATAATTTTTAAAACTCATGGGAAAGAACACAAAAAGCCAATTTTGGAGTTCAAGACGAGATTTTAGGCTCCCGAAAAAATGTTCGAATGGCCACCTATTGAGCCAAGCTCGATTGGCCATCCAAATAACTCCTAGTGCAATTACCTATAAAATTTCAGCCAAAACCCACATTCAAGTCAAAAGTAATGACCCTCGGAAGTAAATCTTGACCAAGACCCTCATCTGAGTCAACAGCCTTGACCCTTGGATGCCCTTGCATCATTCACCCCTACTTGAAAAGAATGAAGCTCCTGGGAGTTCTAGTCCTCAAATTACTTCCATTTAGGCTCATCTAGCTTCTACATGTCCCATTCCATAATCCAAGTGCTCTCTATCGGTGCCAACTCTTCCCACTACATGAAATATCTATTATAGTCACTCTGGCGAGTCTGAGGAGTCTTCTTGTCTAGAATCTGTGCAACCTTTTCTCTCTTTTTGATTGGTATGGTGTGTGTCTAGTCTACCTCATCCTCCTTTTCAATATAGGTATCATCACCATGGAAAGTATACAAAATAGAAATATTAAATACAAGAGATATATCAAGACCACTTGGGAGCTCTACCTCATAAGCATTATCATTAATCTTCTTCAAAATCTTGTAGGGACCAATTTTCTTATATTTCAATTTATGATAAGTCCCAGTTGGAAACCTCTACTTTCTAAGATAAACCATCACTTGATCCTTTGCACTAAAAACTTAATACCTTCGAGTAGCATGTGTAGAAGTTTTGTACCACTATTTTTGTCTTGTAACTTTTGTCTTACATCTTCCTACAACTTGTAGATCTACTCTGCAATGGCTTCTCCATCATCACTGATTCTGTCACCCAAAGAAAGCTACACCAAATTGAGAACACCTTGAGGGTTATGTCCATAATCAACTTGAAATGGTGATTTACCAACTAACCTATTCACTGAGCTGTTATAAGAAAAATTTTCTTGAGGCAATGCCAAATCCCATTGTTTGGACTTCTTTCCAACAATACATCACAACAAATTACCCAAACTACGATTGACAAATTCTATTTGTCCATCTATTTGTGGATGGTAAGCACTACTAAACTGTAATTTGGTTCCCATTTTCTTCTATAACGTCCTCCAAAAATGACTCAAGAACTTAGTATCTCAGTCAAAGGTGATCATTTTTGGAACCTCATTAAATTTGACTATTTCATAAAAGAATAACTTGGCGACCCTTGTAGCATCACTAGTTTTCTTACAAGCAATGAAATGAACCTTTTTTGAGAATCTGTCCACAACTACAAAGATAAACTCATTACCTCACTTTTTATGTACCAATCCCAATGTAAAATCCATACTCAAGTCTATCCATGGTTTGACTAGTACTAGTAATGGTATGTTCAATCTAGTGTTTTGGGAGTGCCCTTTGGCTAGTTGACAAACTCAACACCTCTCCACAAACTTGGTGATATCTCACTTCATCTTTGGCCAATAGTACTTATTGTTAGAATTCTTTAGAATAAATTAGAGCGAGGGGTGAATCAGTTATCCAAAGTCTAAATGCCCTAATAATACTTTTTCACCAATTATAGTGAGCCCATTAAACTATTCATCCATCCAAGCTTAAATCAACCATCTTAGCAAGTTAGCAAGTATAAGGGTTTCAATAGATTAGGTTGGATACAATGTATCTATCCCATATCTTGCTCTTATCTAGAAACTTCTTTTAGAATCCAGTTATATTCACCAAAAATGTTTTACATAGTGTTCTGTGCCACTGACTCATCATTCTTATCTTCTATCTAATTCACAGAATTCTAGATAACTACCATGTCGGCTCAGATCTGGCAAATCTTTGATTTTCAAAATAATGCAGTAAATCAACATTATTGGTTTACTAATGCTCGATTTCTTTTGTATTACTCGACACTTGTATCATGCTCAGCACCTAATCTTCACTCGGCACTTGGAGGTTGCTCGGCACCTGAAGACTGCTTGGCACCTGAAGATCACTTGGCACTTACTAAAGTTAAACTTTGCTCGGTTTCAACTGAGAATCTATTCGGCACTAACTAGCTTGCTCGACTCTCTCTAATGAACTTAGTTAGGATTTACAAATGACTTAGCTAAACCTTACATCTTTGATGTGTTTTAGTGTGCCCATTCTCTGTGTCTTAGAGTATGACATCAATACACTATTTCATCAATGGCTTAGCTAATCCTTATACTTCATTATAACATCATAACTTCAACCTTTCTCTAGGTGCTCTAGTTACATCTTATAATTTCCTCCGCCTTGTCAATCAACCAATTGATGGTATTTGGATCACTAAAGCAATTGTCATTCCTGCAAGTAGCATGTTTGACATCAATGACAAGAAAATGATTGAAAACATTCTTTACCAATTCTATTACTCTTCATTCATGATATTTTCAATCATTTCCAACAATCTCCCTCATTGGCATTGATGGCAAACCAAACTGATCAATTGATCAACTTAGTTACCACCAAAATTATAATGTTTTCTGCTACTTTCTATTTCCTTCTTGACTACTGCAACCTTACTACTGATCTCATATATCTCCATATCTTTACCTTTTAGCTTCTCATAAATCTCCATCTTTCATATATATATCTCTCTTGCTTTTGTATTGATCAGTTTTCTGCATATATCTCCCTCTTTGACATAAATGCCAAAGCTGTAGTATCTTTAACATGCGAAATATAAGCTTTGCATCTCATGTTTTCTCCCTCTGTCACCATGCTTGTGACTGATTTGGAGTTTATGCTCCTACTATCATCCTCTACATCATTCTTCTGATATTTTAGTGGTTAGTTCCTGTTGATGCAGGGTAGCTTCTTTGTTGCTTTAAATTGCTTGCGTTAGGGGCATTACCCCCAACTTGCCTCTAAGATATTCATAAGCATCCTTGGGCAATGGTTTGGTGAAGATATCTACAGTTTGTTCCTTTGTGTGAATGTACTCCATCTTCACTTGTTTGTCTTCTACCAATTCTCTAACATAGTGATACTTGATTGCAATGTGCTTGGTTTTTGCATGCATTACTGGATTCTTGGATATGTTTATAGCACTTGTATTATCACAATACAATATCACAGGTTTGGTTACCTCTTCTTTCATTCCTTTCAATAGATGTGTGAGCCATACAATATTTGTGCAATTGACTGTTGCTGCCACATATTTTGATTCTGCAGTGGACTAAGATGTGCATGTTTGCTTCTTGCTAGTCCAAGTAACTAGTCTTTTACCTAAAAATAATGCTCCTCCACTTGTGCTTTTTCTATCATCAATGTTGCCTCCCCAATCTGCATCTGTGTATGCATTGAGTTCAAATTTCTCATTCTTTTTGTAATATAGGCCAAAATCATCAATTCCTTTTGAGATACCTCATTATTCTTTTTAATGCTATGAGATGATTTTCTTTAGGATTAGCAGAGAATCTAGCCACTATTTCAACTACTAATGCTATGTCCGGTCTTCTATGTATAACATATTGTAGTTTTCCAATCATGGATCTATATATTTTTTGATTAACTTCAGCTGATACATAATTTTTGGATAGCTTGTGTCCTGTTGCCATTGGTGTGTTGACTGGTTTGGAGTCTTCCAATCCAAACATTTTAAGTATCTTTTTGATGTACTTTGATTGTGTCATAAATATACCATGTTTTAGTTGATGTACTTGCAATCTAACAAAAAATTTGATCTCTCCAAACATAGACATTTCAAACTCATGTTTCATTTTGTCAGCAAAACTTTTGCAAAGCACTTCCTTTCCTCCAAACACTATGTCATCCACAAAGATTGTAGATACAATAATATCCTTACCTTCTTCTAATTTGATGTACATGTTGCTGTTATCATCAGTTCTTTCAAATCCTATTAGCACTAGATACTTGTGAAGTCTCTCATGCCATGCTCTAGGTGCTTGTTTCAGACCATAGAGTGTTTTATGTAGTTTACAAACCATACCCCTATTGTTCTCATCAACAAATCCCTCTGGTTGTTCAATATAGACTTCCTCTTCCAATATACCATTCAGAAAAGTAGACTTTACATCCATCTGATAGACTTTAAAACCTTTATATGTAGCATATGCAAGTAAAGTTCTTACTCCTTCCATTCTAGCAACAGGGGAAAATGTTTCCCCATAGTCTAATCCTTCTTCTTGAGCATAACCTTTACATACTAGTTTGACTTTGTTTCTAGTAATCTCACCATTCTCATCTAGTTTATTTCTGAATACCCACTTGGTGTCAATCACATTCTTGTCAACTGGTCTGGGAACCAAAGTCCAGGTTTTGTTCTTCTTTATTTGATCAATCTCTTCTTCCATAGCTTTATACTAGTTACCATCTTGTAATGCATCATACACTGTTTTAGGTTCAAATTTGCTTAACAGACATGATTCATTTCTTAGTCTATTCCTTGTCATTGGTCTTGCATCTTTGTCACCAATTATTTGTTTAGCAGGGTGATGTTTCTTTACACATTTGGATAATCTTGGTTATGTCCTTGTTTCCATGTTTGATGTTTTAGATTTAGGGTCACTATGCATTTTGTTGTCAGGTAGTTCTACATCTCTTTCATGTGTACTGACTTCAGAGCCAAAATCTTCATTCTACAACTCAACTTCTGAATGCAGCTCGACATTCATTGGTTGTGACTCGGCTAAAACTAAAATTTGTTGTTGAATCCCAATTTGATTTATAGCATCCTCGCCAACAAGAATTCCTTCATAAGAATACACAAAAGTTATGTATTCATCCATTCTCTTTGGTTTTTCATCTTGGACATCTGTATGCTCATCAAAGTTTACATTTGCACTTTCCACAATTTTGTATATGTTAGTATTTAAACACTTATATGCTTTACTTCTAGTGGAGTAACCAAGGAATATGCCTTCATCACTTTTTGCATCAAATTTTTCATTTCTAGCATCTTTAAGGATAAAGCATTTGTAACCAAATACTTTGAAATGCTTTACATTGGGTGAGTGACCATACCATAATTCAAAAGGTGTTGCACTTTTACCTTTCTTGACTTGTACTTAGTTTAGTTTATGAACAGCCACACTTACAGCTTCTCTTTAGTTAGAGTAACTTTCCATCATTAATGTTTTGCCACAATCAATCACAGATCTATTTCTTCTCTCAACAATTTCATTCTGTGGGGGAGTTCTAGGAGCTAATGTTTGTCTCTTGATTCCTTTCTCATTGCAAAATGTCTCAAATTCATTTCATGTGAATTCACCACCTCTGTCTGATCTCAGACATTTAAAACTATTTCTTGTTTCCTTTTCAACTCTAGCCACATACCACTTAAACATTTGAAAAGCATTAGATTTTTGCTTTAAGAACATAATAGTCATCATCCTGGAATAGTCATCAACAAACAACATTATATATTTATCTCCTTTGTAGCTTTTTACTTCTATTGGACCACATAAGTCAATATGGACTAACTCAAGTACTTCTTTAGATGTATAGATTTTACTCCTAAGACTTGACTTAGTCATCTTTCCTAGCTAACATTGTTTGCACATAATGTTGTCAGGCTTCTTTAGTTTAGGTAAACCTCTGACTTTCTTCATTTTACTGATATTGACCAGATTAACAAAGTTGACATGACATAGCCTTCTATGCCATAACCACACATCATCAAATTTTGCAACAAGACAAGAAGCATTTTCCATATCAACATAACACATATTACTTCTTGTTTGATCTCCTTTTCCTATCAATTTACCATCAGTATCATAGATTTTTGTAGTTTTGTTTCCAAATTCTATTTTGCACCCTACATTGCCTAACTGTGAGACACTTAGCAAATTGTAGTTTAGTCCTTCAACATAGTATGCATTATCCTATGAAATTTTCTATATAAGCTTAATGGAGCCTTTTCCTTTGATTTGACATGGAGCATCACTACCAAATCTAACACTATTTCCATCATACTAAGTAAAGTTAACAAACTTACTTTTGTCTCATGTCATGTGATGTGAACATCCATTGTCTATGATCCATCTGTCATTCTTGTTCATACATGTTACCAGTGTTGTAGGTTCTTCTTCATCAAACTGATCCTTCATGGCTACATAAACAACTTCATCATCATTATCATTGAAATCCTCTTCAGCAATATAGCACTTCTTGCCTTTGTCTTCATAATCTTTCTTATCATCTTCTCTTCTATATTTGTACTTGTTTCCTTCCTTGTATTCCTTTTTATGTGTACATCTTACAGAAATATGTCCTACTTCATTGCAATTGAAAAAGATGATAGGCAGCTTACCTTTGAATTTTCCTTTGCCTCTATGAAATCTTCTAGCTAGCAATGCTTCCAATTGTTCCACATCTTCCTCATTAGTGCTACTGTCACTGGATACATATTTCATATTTTTTCCCTTCTTTGATTTCACCTGTTCAACATTTTTTAGTGATAGCTTGGCCTTGAAAGCAGATTCAACATTCTCAGGTTTATAGTTGTCAAAGTTAGATAAATCAAATGCAGTGAGTCTACCCACTATACCTTCAAAACTTAGATTGTTTCCTGGCACACATCTTAGCTCTTGTATAGCTGATACTCTAATAGCATAGATAGGGAGCAAGGTTCTTAAGAACTTACTATTAATAGTATCATCATCTAATTGACCACTCAAACATCTTATTACACTTACCACTTTCTTTATTCTAGAAGCATACTGTGCAGCATTCTCACTTTCCTCCATTTTCGTATCATCAAACTTTCCTCTGAGGCTTTCTCTTTTTGATCTCTGGACATTCAGATCTCCTCCATAAATGTCTGATAGGGATTTCTATCTTGAATGCAGTGTCACATCCTTTGATATCATCAAATTCAGTGTAGTTGAGTGCAAAAGCAATTTTCAACATTCTCTGATTGTGTTCCTGTTTGTTTTTCAAATCTTCTGCAGTAAGAGTACTAGTTGGATCAACATGTTTGGTAACAATTGAATTTTGGGCATAATCTCCTATGGATCCAAGATGTAGCTTCAAAAAACCTTTCCATGTAACAAAGTTGTCTTTGTTGAGCTTGGGAACTTCTCTCTTAGGCATTTTGATCTTTTTTGCTTCTAGTCCCTTTAAACTAAGTCAACAACTAGGCTCTGATACCAATTGTTAGAATTCTTTAGAATAAATGAAAGGGGGGGTGAATCAATTATCCAAGGTCTAAATGCCCTAATAATAATTTTTCACCAATTATAGTGAGCCCATTAAAATATTCATCCATCCAAGCTTAAATCAACCATCTTAGCAAATTATAGCAAATCAACATGCAAGAATAAAACATGCAAGATCAACACATGAAACAGTGATTTACATGGAAACCCAATTTCAAAAAAACCACCAGTAACATGCTACTCAATTCTCACTCTTCTAAAGTGATTCCCTATTAAAGGCCTGCCCTGTTAAAGGCTTACAACACACTGTTAAATGTGACCTTGTTAGAGGATTTCACCATAATATTAGGAATGGGCCTAGTCAAAGGACTTTTGAACATTCACTTGGAATGTCACCCTATTAAAGGATTTACAACATGGCTATTAAACCAACCTAAGTCCATAGGATTTATACTAACTATTATAATTACTAGAGAGTAACAATAATGGCTTTTGATCTAATACAACTTACAACTTATCTTGTAGATTACAGATCATACTTCAGTTCAATCCTTTGCTTGGCTTTAATCACTTCAGCTTGTCATCTTAAGCTTTGTCTCCTAGAGTCTTCTTGCTCATCATACTAATGCAATCATATATGTGGTCATCTATCAAAACAAAGTATCTATCCTCTCTTTCTCCTTAGTAGCTTCTTCAACACTTCATGCTTTCATGCTTGACCATCTTACTTTGCTTCGTGACCTTATGACTCCTTAAATAGAAATTTGGAATACCTTTTCTTCTTGATTCTCCCTCTCCAACTTTAGGGTTTCAATAGATTAGGTAGGATACAATGTATCTATCCCATATCTTTCTCTTATCTAGAAACTTCATCTAGAACCCAATTGTATTCGCCACAAACATTTTAAATATTGTTATGTATCACCAACTCATCATTCTTATATTCTATCTGATTCACAGAATTCTAGATAACTACCATGTCGGCTCAAATTTGAAAAATCTTTGATTTTCAAAATAATGTAGAAACTCGAAAATTATTGGTTTACTGATGCTTGGATTCTTTTTTATTACTCAGCACTTGTATCATGCTCGGCACCTGATCCTCACTCGGCACCTGAACACTACTCAGCACCTAAAGACTGCTCGGCACCTAAAGATTGCTTGGCACCTGAAGATCACTCGGAACTTACTAAAGTTAAACTTTTCTTGACTTCAACTGAGAATCTGTTCGGCACTAACTAGCTTGCTCAGCTCTCTCTAATGGACTTAGTTAGGCTTTACAATTGACTTAGCTAAATCTTACATCTTTGATGTGTTTTAGTGTGCCCATTGTCTGTTTCTTAGAGTATGACATCAATACACTATTTCATCAATGGCTTAGCTGATCCTTATACTTCATTATAATATCATAACTTCAACCTTTCTCTAGGTGCTCTAGTTACATCTTATTGATTGCCTCCTCCTTGTCAATCAACCAATTGATAGTATTTGGATCACTAAAGCAATTGTCATTCCTGCAAGTAGCAAGTTTGACATCAATGACAAAATAATGATTGAAAACATTTTTTACCAGTTCTATTACTCTTCATTCATTATCTTTTCAATCATTTCCAACACTTATCTGCCACCAAAGCTATTGTTTTATCCTTACCAAAATGCCCAAGCATACCACTACTATGAAATTCTTGAATAATATCTTCCCACATTGAGCCTATAGGAACACATAGCTACTTCCCCTTGAATAAGTAACCATCTTGCATTGGATAATCACCTTGAATAGTGTCTACATGTGTAGGTACATGATTCTTCAACTAATCAACAAACTTCCCAAAAGTCACTAGGTAAAAGTACAAAGCCATGTCACCTTTTAGGCTGACTTATCAGAACAACTGAATTTGAGTATTTTTATCTAAAAAACATTTTTTTTCAAATATATGATCTTGATAAAATTATTCTATCTAAGTTATATATGGTTTCATACATTTTCAATTGGAAATGTCTATTAAATGCATTTTTTATACTAGTTTGTATCCAATTACTAAAAAATATAATTATTTCAGAAAGCTGACATTTTAATAACTCTTACTATTTATTATAATAAATTTTTAATAACATATAGACACCATTTTATAGAGCTCAAAGTCAAGAATATTCTCATATGGAGTTCATAGTGTTTTAATTAGATATAATATATTGTAATTAAAAATTTTTACAAGTGCATATTTTAATACTTGAGAAGATGTCAATTTTGAGAAAGAAAAAAATTAAATAATATCAAAATTTTTTAAAAATTATATGATGTTCTAGAGGAGAGAGCCCTCTTCTAGAATCTATAATTTTTCTTTTGGTTGGAATAGATTTATTTTGAAGAATGTGATGAGAGATGAAAACTATCAATTTGAATAAGTTGAAATTTGAATCGTTATAAAAGAGAAAAAATAGGTCTAAAGCTCATTTTTACTTTTTATTTTTCTAGCTACATATATTATCAATAATATAATCTAAGATCAAATGGAAATATTTTTATTTCCATATAGTTTTGTGGTGGTAACTAGACCTCTAATTTTCAGCTTTTTCTAGCAACTAAAATTTATCTTTAAATAATAGAAAAATATATAATTTATTATTCCAAATAATGATTACAAATTATAGTCCTAAAATTCATCCATTTCTACACATTTCATTAGTTTAATTTATTTTAAAATTCTAAATAATAGAACCATTTTTATGTCATTGAATGTAAACAACTATAGTTTTGTTAGCCTTTTCCTTTGTAAAAGGGTGACACAATTTTGTGCTTTTAACCCACTACCAGATTCATGCAAGCCTTTGATTTCATCAAAGCCAACCACCTCTATTTCCATGATGGTAAAAAGAACAACTCTCCTACTTAAGGCATTTGCAACTTGATTTTTTTTCCCTAATTTATGCTTCAATACAAAGGTAAACATCTGTAGGAAAGAGACCCATTTTGCATGTCTAGTGTTCTGTTTCTTTTGTGTGTTCAAGTATTTCAAATCAATATGGTCTGTAAACAACACAAATTCTTTGGCTACTAGATAATGCTTCTAGTGCGTCAAGGCTTGCAAAATTTCATATTATTCTATATCATATGTAGAATATTTCTTTCGTACATCATTCAATTTTTCACTAAAAAAGGCAATGGGTTTACCTTCTTGGCTAAGTACATCACCAATGCTCACATGTGAGGCATCACATTCCACTTCAAAAACTTTATCAAAATCTGGTAGTGCTAGTATTGGAGCTTTAGTGACTTTCTTCTTTAGGTATTGGAAACTCTCTTCAACCTCTTTGTTCCATTTAAACTCTTGACCTTTAGTGCAATCTATCACAGGTGCTACAATGTTGTTGAAATTACGAATGAACTTTCTATAGAAAGTAGCCAATCCATGGAAACTTCTCACCTCGACAATACTATGTGGACTACACCATTCAAGAATGGCTCAAAATTTCTCTGGATCCCTCTTGACATCATCTGCTTATATGACAAATCCTAGAAAAACCAAGCTGTCTTGCATGAACCTACACTTCTTCAAATTAGCATAGATATTTTATATTCTTAGTAACCCCAATATGATCCTCAAGTGTTGCAGATGTTCTTCCCTTTCCTTACTAAAAATGAGTATATCATCAATATAAACTACTACAAACTTACCAATGTAGGGACACAACGCAATGTTCATGAGTCTCGTAAAAGTACTAGGTGCATTGGATAAACCAAAAGTCATAACCTTCCATTCATACAAACCATCCCTATTTTTGAAAGTTGTTTTCCACTCATCCCCCTCTCGGATGTGGATCTGATGTTACCGACTTCATAGATCAATCTTAGAGAAATAATTTGCTCCAGCAAGAACATCCAACATGTCATCCAAATGTGGGATAGGATAACAATACCTAATGGTTATCCTATTGATGGCTCGACTATCTGTGCACATCCACCACATTCCATCTTTCTTTGGAGTTAAAAATGTTGGGACAACACAGGGGCTCATGCTTTCTTGAACTAAGCCCTTTTGTCTGAGCTCACTCACTTGTTTGCCCAATTCTGCATGTTGCGTCAGACTCATTCTATATGTTGCTTGATTGGGGAGACTTGCTCCTAGAATAAGATCAATATGATGTTGGATATCTCATTTTGGGGGATGTCCATTAGGTAGCTCCTCTAGAATGACATCTGAATATTCTTCCAACATCGCAGCTACTTCTAGTGGTATAGTCAAGTCTTCCTCTTTCCTCTTTTGTACTACCAATGCATAACAACACCCTATCACTTTCATCTCCTTGACAAGTTCCTTTTTAGATAGCATACTTTTAGTTTTTCCATCACCCTTAAGAGGTAATAAAACTACCTTAGATCCATCTTTCCAAAAGGTATAAGTATTATTTTCCCCATTATGAATAACCTTTTTGTCATACTGCTAAGGATGACCCAAGAGGATATGGCATGCATCCATCAGAATCACATCACACCATAGCTCATCCTTATAGACCTTCCCTACAGAAAATTTAACAAGGCATCTCTTATCTACTGTGACTTCACTTCCCATTCTAAACCATGCAATGTGATAAGGATGAGGATGCTTTTCACACTGGAGATTTAGTTTATCTACCATTTCTTTAGAAACCATATTCTCACAACTACCTGCATCAAAAATTACTTGACATACCTTTCCCCCTAAGGTACACCTTATTCAAAATATGTTGGTCCTAAGCCATGAATCATCAATGTCTTTCTCCTCAACATCCTCATTGGCTAGAATAATCATTGTTCTTCTCATCATGTGACTTTCTCCCATATCTAGAGATACTTATTGTTTAGATTCATTATCAACCTAGGCTAGGTTCACTCTAGATGGCCCTCCTTGGTTTCTATCTTGCATGTTAAAATTAGAACATTCAAAAGCCTTATGGCCTTCTTCTTTTCACCTAAAACAAGTGAAAGGCTTTCTCTAGTTTTCCCAACCTCTTTCGCTTCCATGGCCTTGACCTCGCTAAAACCCCTTTCCTCTTTATTGATTTGGAGGATCCTACCTAGCATCTATATTTTTTTAAAACGTTGAAAGCTCTCTCCCCAGCCATTATTAGAACCTCCTTGAAATGGAGTTGAGGTACCCCTTCAACCACCTCTATTCCTCTAGTTATATTACCTATTTTTCTTTTCTTTAGCCTTTAAAGCTAATTAATAGGCTTCCTCCATACTGTTAACATGATGCATGCTCAGTTCATCTTGAATAGAGAGTTTCAAGCCATTCACATATCTAGCAGCCATCTACTCATTTTTTTTAATGCTCTATGCACATGGATAGCTCTTAGAACTCATTTGTTTAGTATTGCACTGAAGACAAGTTTTGCTTCAAATTCTAGAATTTGTGAAAGAGGGATTGTGAATAATCCATGGTAAGAATTTCCCTCTCAGCTTTTTCTCCATCATGATTTGTCTCTTGATCTTCTCCTGGTCATTTCTAACTCATTCCTTTTGGAGGTGATTCCACCATATCATTGAATGTCCTTTTAGGTTTGTGCATGCAAACTTCATCTTCTTTTCTTCTGTTATAGGCTTCCATTCAAAAAAAAATCCCATCTCATTCAACCAATCTATTAGTTCTTCTGGCTTAAGACTACTAGCATAGTCTGAAACATAAACCTTTATTACTTCACAACTTCCTTCTAAATCATTGAGAACTCTCTCTTCATAGCTCATTTCTCTTAGCCTCTCGTCTACATTTTCTCATTCTTCATCAAATTCTTTTCCTCTTTGTATTCCTTGATTATCTAGTCCATCATTAAGTCATTCAATATCCCTTTGCATATCTAGTACCAATCTTTGCATTAGTGTGACACCTCCTCTTCCTCTTCCTCTTTCTCTCCCAACTATCTTATTTCTCTGATACCAAATGATGTAACCCAATCTCGTTAAAGAATAATTCAGAAATTAACACAAGACAGATGATTCAGAATACCATAACTCTTTATTAAAACTTCTATAACTCTACTCTAACCCTCCAATGAAAACTAAAACCTACTTATTACAATTCCAAAAATTACCATATTTAGTAGATATTTGGGAAAAATAGATTTTCCCATTTTTGGTAATTTTAAAAACTCATCCTACAAATCCTAATTTTTCCTAGGAAAAGACCCCAACTAAGCAAAGATGAATTGCCAATTAATCAATGAAATCAAAAAATATGATTTTAGTTAAGCCTAGGCTTTGCTGGGTTGGCAATGGATTCGGAGATGGGCTTTCCTTGAACCAGCATAATCTCTAGTGATCACCTTTATTTTCTATACAAGGTGTTCCCCTGCCTAAGGTGCATGAGGCTTGTGCTCTACATTTTTTTAAAAGAGGCATAAGGACCACTAAAGATCTTTTCTCCAAAGTTACTATAAGCTTGCGATCATGGGAAGACACACGAGTGTAATTTTGGCTCACTTGTCTATGTAGAACAAGATTTAGTGTGGAAAGAACATTAACAATAAGAGAAACATTCACAAACTAAAACTAAATTCACATATAAGTTTAGACAAAGAAAGAAAACTAAGGAATACAAACCTAAGAGAGGAAACACCCCATGCTTTCTTGATTTGGTAGATGTGTCCTTTGATGTGGATGTATGCTCAATATGCTTGCTCAATTGCTTCAATGGTGGAGATGGGTAATGGCAAATTGGTAGCCTTGTGAGCTCTCAATTTGGCATTATAAGGGTATGGTTGATGGCTTTGGTTCTCAAACTAGCATTATGACTTTACTAAAAGGATTGTGATGATATGGCTTGGGAGGGGATTCAATTTATAGGCCAAGGGGTAGAGGGATGGATGGCTTAGATGCAAGGAGAGATGAAAGCTTAAGGAGGGCTAGGATGCACTCAAAGCAGAGCACATGGATTGTGCTTGTTTAGCACCAATGGGAAGGTAAAACTTTTCACAAGGAGGATGAGTGTGAGAGGATAGGATAAGGGGTTGATTAAAGGCTTGATGAGGGAGGTTGAGTATGTAAGAGGGATGTAAGATTCATGAGTGGGAGAGGTGTAAGAGTCATGAGTGGGCTTGTAAGAGCATTTAAGGGTTTGTGGGCTTCATCAAGTTTGTGGTTAGGATATTTTGAGGGGAGACTTTGGTTTGGTTTAGGAAAGTCTTAAACTTTTTTAGGGAATGTGACAACATTAGGGGGTGGATTAGGCTTTGGTTTAGGATTAGATTAGGGATGTTAGAGATGTGCAAGTGGATGGAATTAATGAGGTTGGGTGAGTTAGTGGCTAAGCTTGGTTAGTATGGGTGGATGGGGTGGATTAGGCTAAATGGAGGATTAGGGATAAGTCAAGGGCTTTTAGATTTGAGGGATTTATTTATCAAATAGATTTATTTAATAAATGGGGATTTTGGAATTAGATAGGAGAATAGGATTTAATTGATAAATGATAGGTTATTTGATTTATCAATTAGGACTATAGATGATTAATTAAATGAATCAGCGAGGGGATGGCCAAAGATTAATTAAATAAAAATTTAATTAATGATGCCTTTAGAGATGGCTAAATTAGATTACCGAAGCGGTGTAATCAAATTTAGGTGTCTACAGTCTAGATCGATAGACTTTTTATCTTCTAGTTTCTGTGGTGCCTTCACATTTGTTACCTAAAGTGGGCATTCAATCTTCTCACCCTTGGTGGAAATACTGGAAGTGGTATCTAGACACTACGGTAAACAATTATAAACCTAGGTTGGGTTACTGATGGTTGGTTCCTTAGCTACCCATGGTTGATGTTCTCAACCAATGTTGGCATTTGTAATCTTTTCATTGCACTTGGAGTCATAGGTTTTCCACTAAGTGGCATGTCATTACTGAACCCAAAATTGCACACTTTGCCTAGTGTATTCTTTTCTAGGACCTACTTTTGGGCTCCTGACTATGACATTTGGGAGTTCCTGAACCTTGTTACCCTTTTTGTGGTCAACTAGAGTCCTTTTTGCACTTTTTTGGTTCTATAGATGGGCTCTATGTTATTGGTGATGGATCCATGATATCTTTTGCAACTTCTACCTAGAACCTTTTTCTTGGCATATGGTTCCTTTGGGTGATAATACCTTGATTCCCTTCAAATACACCTAGATATGGCATGCTTTTAGATTGGAGATCTTATTTACCATTTGGAAAGATCTCAATGTAGTCATTTATGCTCACAACACACTTGACATTAATGTGGCTATGTACTCTAAAGCATGTATTTATAACAATGTCATGTTGTAGATTCAACTATAGATGGATAAAGTGTCTCTAGAGGTGGTGCACTTATAGGAGCTTTTGGCTCATTAGGGAAATGCCCCCAATACAGTTGCTTGTGTTTCATTGGAGTTGGCCTCTAGCAACCGTACTCCTCCTTGTAGTCACTATCAAGGATGTAGTAGTTCTGCTTTCCACCCTTACATGCCTCACTCTCAAAGCACTGCTCTCCTAGTGATGGTTCTTTTGGTTGGTGTCACATTTCTAGAGGTTGTAGTGATTGGCATTGCTCGGCCTCACCTCCTTAGAGGTCTAGTTCGGGTTGGTCCCCAATGGCTTCTCCTGCTACTGGTTGACCTTCTACTCACCCAAACCCCAAGTGGGCATTTCCTTGGCTAGATTTAGCCATTTCTCCTCCTAGGCTTGAGGGAGAGAAAGAAGAAGATAATGTTGTTGTTGTAGATGATGGTTGGGCTCCCCCTAAGCCATCTTCTCTCCCTACTTTTGAGTGTGGCTCTGATGATAAGGATTCTCCTTCCTCGGCTGGTGTTGTACTAGCAACTTGAGGATTTCTTTGTTTTTTGTTATTTTCTACAATTTTTTGATGAATAGCTAACTTCTAGCTAGTGGTCATATGAACTCACAGGGTGATCCTGTATCCCTAGGCCCCTCTTTTTGTGAAAATGTACATTTAATGTATTATTTTTTTAATATAACAAAGGGACTATTCATCAAGAAAAATATGATTTCGGATTTATTACAAAAACAAATTTTTAAAAAAACTAGAAAAAACATAGAAAGCCAATTTCAGAGGTCAACATGAGATTTCAGGCTCCCAAAAAATTGTCAAAATGGCCACCTGTCAAGTTGAGCTCAATCAACACTCCAAATAACACCTTCTAGTGTAACTATCTATAAAATTTCAGCCAAAATCCACATCTGAGTCCAAAGTTATGACCCCCAGAAGTAAATCTTGACCAAAACCCTCACATGAGTCAACATCCTTGACCATTGGATGCCTTTGCATCAACAATTCAACATTATCTCATAATTATGGAAACACTAAAGAATTATTATTCTATAACTCATATTTAAAGCTTTTATAAATGTATCATTCTTATAGAACAATCTTGGGAGTAAAATAGAACAACATGCCAAAATGAGGTTTGAGAAACAATAGTCCCAATTTTGAAAAGTCTTGACAAGTATGTGCATAAGGAAACAATAATAAGGCTACTAAATGCCATTGATTTTCCTTTCATCTATTGTTTTTCCACTCAAATACTAATAATGAAAAAGTAAAACTACCCTTGAAGCACATGGTGCCACAAATAAAATTAACCTCAAACTGAGTTACTCTGAATATTAGGATTTAGTACATGACATAAGATCAAGTAAAAAATAGTCAAATCTATTAATAAACTTCAACTTGACAAGCAAAAGAGGGACCTGTAATTGATTCCTATGGTTGAGTTTGGGTCGATATTAATACTAACATAATATAGAAAACTACAAGTAAGAGTTGAGATGCGAAATTTGATGGAAAACAATTTGTTTACCAAATAAATAAGATAATTCTTTCTAAAGAGGAAACATTAATGTATTAAATCCTTTCCTCACCATCAATTGAGACAAAATTGTAAGGAAAAATAAGAATTTATACAAAATGAAATTGTAGGTATGCAAAAATGCATCAAGTGAGTACCATATCATATCTAGACACTTGTAAATATATTTGTAGCAACCTTAATAATTCCATGGAAGATAATAAATTATAGGAAAATGATGTACAATTTTTAGATTTTTATAAGGAATACCTATGAAATTAATGGAAGGTTAAACTATTGGCTAGAAGAGAAGTTAAAAGAATGTATTAGGAAAAAGTTATGACAATATCAAACAAAAACTTCATGGTAATCACAAATATAAAAAATATAGAACTGCTGGAAAACATCAATTTTTAAAAAAAAAAAAAAATTTTTAAAAATGTTAAAAATTAACTTTTAAACATATTCAAAAATTTATTCAAAAATTAACTTTTAAATATCTAACATTTTACTTGGTCATGCCCCCATGTAGTCTATCAATTCTTTCTTTCACCAGTGCCTAGCCTACAATATATTTTAACTAAGACCAAAATAAGAGACAATCTATTTAGGGGAACTTTATCAAATATATGACACCCTTGAAAAATAGTATTTTGTTGAACAAAGGGTTGTTTGTAACTGGGGGTAGTTGTGACCAATGCAATGGAGGAGAAGAAAATCACAACCCTTGAGGATGAGCTTGTGGGATAGTATATAAGCCACAAAGCTACCACCTCCATAGTGCACAAGTGAGCTATAGGGATCGTCCTCCCTCTACCAAACTCTCCTAAATATTCTAAAGTAGTCTTCATTTCCTCCATACTAAGTTGTTGCATCTTGTAGGCTCTCTTGGTCTACACCACCAACTTGCTCACCTAAATCCCCTAGAGTACTCACCTCCAAACATTCTTCTCACTACCATTTCAATTCTACATGTTGAAAATCCATTCCCCATGGATTGAACTAGTGTATATCCATGATTATCATTCTAGTAATGGTGGGAGTTGTTGTGATTTGGTCCTCTATTACCTTTGATTCTACCACCATTGAATCCTTGAGAGAATTCCTACTACTTTACCACTCCCCCTTCTTGGAAACTCCAAAGAGGAGGTCATACATAAAAACCCATTAGAGAATCTCTACTCCTCCTCCACCACAAGCTACAAGTGGTTCGTCATCAAGACAAAGCTCCCTGCATTTAGAACCCCAATATTTTGCAATGAAATTTATCACACTCAATGACTACTGAAGTTGAGGACACAACATCTCTAGTTGTTGCATGGTGAAATCATCTTTCTACATGAAGAAGACATACTAACACTTGGACAAAAAATAATGCATATCATCAAATGCTAGCAATCAATTCAATAGAATGGTAAAATTTATAATAATTTTCTCTCACAAAAATAGAAAAGAGTATGAGGATAAATTCAAATAGCTAATGAAAAAGTAGAAATTAGTTGTAGAAAATTCTACTTTAATAAAAATATTTTGTAAGGCTATATATTTTTAATGTTTTTTACACTATTTTCAAGGACAACTAATGCTAATTTGGCAACTAAAAACATTAATCTCCTGCCTTAGTGATAGGGATTGATAAATCAAAGTTAATATTTTTCCAATCAAATTAAATATTAACTTTTATTAAGTATAAATAAAAATATTTAAATAATTATTTTTTGAAAAAATTAATAAGTTTTAATTTCATGGATTTTAAAATCTTTTTAACTTTCTTCCCTTAAAATATATTAGATTTATTTCCTATCTATAATACATATTTATTGGAAAAATTATTTTTTCAACCTATTTAAGTAATATTGAGAGACCTTAAGGATTATTTTTATTTACTTTCAATTAACATCTAAATAGGAAAGTTTTTGTTATAATTGTATTTATAAAATAGTTCAAATTACATATCTTAATATATTAGGGCAAATGAAAATCCTACTATTTTAGCCTTGGAGAACCAAACACTAAAAATATTCCTTGACGAATTTGAAGGTATTAAATGAAGAGTAGAATTAAGCTATGATTCTTTTGTTGATTTAGTTGTATGGTGTTTTGTAGGTCAAATTCACTCATTGTAAATTAATTTATTATATATCATTTAAATCAATGTATGGATTTGAGTCATTCCTCACTTATTTAGAATAAAATTCAATTTTGCAAAAAGAGGGGTAAAAATTTATTAAGACAGAAAGGAATACAACAAGGAGAGCTCAACAAGGAGCTCGATCCTGAGCAACAAGATCATCAAATTCTTGCACCATCTCAAAGGACAGTTGCCCCCTATCCCTAACATTCCAACCCGGATCATGACAAGAAGCCCATTTGGCTAAACAATCAGCAGGTCTATTCCATTCTCGCGAAATATACTTGAACCTAATGAACTAAAAAGAGGAAGAGAAGAAAAGAATTTGCTTAACAACAGTGGCCAGCTGCCAACTAACATCCTCAAGCTCTTGCGAAGAAAGCATGTTCACCACCACCTGGGAATCAGACTCACAAATAATCTTACTCCATCCCCACAAGCAACACTGTTCCACAGCATATAAAATAGCCTGAGCTTCCATGAGATTGTTAGTATAATCACCCTTATGAATTGAGAAGAAAAATTTAACATTTCCAAAACTACAACGAGCCACTCTACTAATACCAGCCGGACCAGGATTCCCACGAGAAGAACCATTAGTGTTAATTTTCAGAACTCCACAGGGAGGAGGAGTCCAGTGCCCATCTCGGTTAACCCGACCCTTCCTCTGATGGTGAAGCTTCCTGGACATAGAAGGAAACCTATGAGCTGCAACCCCATCCTGTAGATGAAAATTGAGGCGATTACAGATAGCAAGATCAATCGGATCCATACCCACATCAAGCTCACACTTCACAAGAATAGTTTCCTGGAGAGAATGTGATATTTTCCACCAAAGATGCAAAACACCAAGCCGAACATCTTGGAATATGCGACGATTCCTCTCCAACCAGATATGCCAAAGCATGAAAGATGGTCCAGCAATCCAAGCAGCATGGAGAGAAGAAGACTTGGAGGGAGCACTACCCAAGCGAGCCCAGAACTCAGGCAAAGAGGAAGCATGCCGACAAGAGCAACCCCAAGCGCTCCACCAAAGGTGCCATATCTGAGTAGAATAGGAGCAATGGAAGAACAGATGGGAGACAGACTCCTCTCCATTACCACACAAAACACAATAAGAGGGGCCCTGAAATCCACGTTTACAAAGATTATCCCAGGTAAGACAACGGTTGTGAGCCACTAGCCACATGAAAAAATTGCACTTGGACCAAGAAACTTTATTCCAGACTTGCTTCCACCAAGGGACCTCAGCATCCCCAAATAATTGTCTAGTTATCTCCTGATACCCAACAGAGAAATGATATTTACCAGACAAGGTACCGCCCCAAGCCAATACATCTGGACCAAGCAAAGAGGAACACTCTCTAGAGGCCAGAATTTGAGAAAGCTCCTGACGATCCATGTTTGTACCTCCAGGAGGCCAATCAGAGGAATGCTTCCATCTATAACCAACAACAGGTCCCAATTGATAAGGAGTCTTGTAATGAGCGACTTTATCCCATCCAGCGGCAAGAAAAGAGTCACAAAGAGGCTGAAGATGAGGGTATATGGATAAAATGGAAGGGAATCCATCCCAAGCATCAGACCAAAACAAAGCCTGAGAACCTCCTTTACATATCCAGAACAGACCCCTCTTCACCAACATCGCACCTGTCTTCAAAGTATGCCAAACCATTGAGCCACAACCTTCAAGAGGAAGTGCAGAAACAGAGCAAGGATCAGCACCATGAAAATATTTATGAGTGATAATACGAGCCCAAAGTTGATGCTGTCTAGAGCACCATCGCCAATAAAGTTTAGCAGCCAAAGCTTGTCTACTCAATAGAGCAGAACGAAGACCAAGACCACCCTCCTTTTTAGGCCTACAAACAGTTGCCCAATTAACCAAGCTCCATTTAGTACTACGCAAATTACCACTCCAAAGGAATTGTCGAGAAAGAGCATCAAACTCCTTGAGAAAGTAAATAGGTTCAATAGAGTGAAAATATACAAGATTAATATTCCCTTAATGAGAATGTCAAGAGATCCTATATTCCAAGATGTATTGTACACCTTATTTGAATCATGCCTAGGATCATCTACAACCTGTTTGAAAGTATCTCATGAAATTGCTCAAGATGTTAAGCTTTCATGATAGTTTAGAGTGCCAAAGTAGAGCAATTAAAGCATTGAACAAATTATGAATGTGTTGATATATATATATATATATATTTAATGATATAATTTTTATATGAAGAAGGGTTAGAATAATTCCTTAAAATATTGATTTTCAAACCTAAAATTGAAGTTGAGGTTTTCTATAATCTCATTTAAGGATGTGTGAATCTACAACATACCTTTTGTACAACATAACCTAGCAATCTAAAGTTGTAAGGGAATTTTCTTAAGCTAAGTAGACTGTCAAGTAAGACTTTTTGTAGTAGATTTTACATAATCACTTGAATCGAATATCTGTAAAAATGATTATGGAAATTGTGGATATATACTAATGTAATCCAAGTCATGTAACCATTAAAACAGGAAAAAAATATTTTGAAGTATTGTATATAATCAAGTGAGGTCTTGTAAGAAGAAAAATGTCTTTCAAAGTGTTTTGTTCTTCAACAAAAATAGCTTCCACATAGGGTAACTAGAAGGAGAAGCAGGTTCTAGTAGATTCTCCACCACTTTTTATGCTTTTTAATAAGCATTGGCTATGAGTGTTTTATAGGCACCAATATTTTAACAATTCTATTGGTAATATGTCTTGTATTATATGCATCAATTTAAAAGCTTTTATCAAAACCATCACAACTACCTTTCTAATTATCAACATCAATCCAACAATTCTTATTATAACTTGAAGATTATTACTCATTAATTTAAATAGTAATTTATATTTATAAATGATCAACAATAAATATATATATATATATATATATATATATATATAAAAGATGGTACAAGTTAGAAAAGTAAATTTTGACAATGATAAGGTTAGAAGATCCGAAACGCGGTGATAGAAGGCTCCTCCCTCTTCTTATATTAAGAAAAGCTACTTTCGAAAGCGTCGCGAAATGAGAAGTCAGCTTCGTACGTGGACGAATGGAAAACGCACAGTAGCAGACAAGGCGACATTATTAAACGCAAGAAGCAAATACGAAACAATTGACAACTTGCGAGGAAAGATTATGTCTTGTGAAAGGATATGGAAGATACATGTTAAGGGCTCAGTCAAAGAATAAATTAGAAAGCATGCAGCATTGGAATTGAATTCCACCAAGATTCTTGATGAGCATTATCAAACCGCTAGCACAAGAAAAATAATATTCAGATTTCTTGGCCTACACGCTTAGGCTACCAGTTTCATTGCAACTTCAATGAAACCAACTCAACGCTGAGGATGCCGATTTCGTTGCATCTTCAGGAAAACCAACTTTTATAAAGAAGACAATTTCGGTAGCCTTGCAAAGAGAAGAATTTGAGGAAAATAAAGCATCAGCAAGTTTCAAATCAGAAAAATAATTTGACCCTTTTGTAAATAGTTTTAAGACATGGTTTCGGTGACTGCAAGCTTTATGCAAGTGGAATCGCACAAGGCTTGGAAGAGGGCAGCGAAGAAGATTTGTAAAAGAAAAGATAGATCAGTTAATCAGAGAAGAGGGCTATATACTTTGCCGCGGATCAGTGTTGACTCCTTGCCAGATGTACTGCGCGAATGTCTCTTGGACTTGGGATTATTTCCCGCAGACATCAAAATCTGTGCTGATGCCCTTCTAGACATTTGGGTTTATGTTGAAAAGCTGCAAAAGGCTCACGCTTTAGCCATCTTATCAGAACTTGCAAACAGAAAGCTGTTAAATTTAATAGGCAATCCAAGGTATTTGCCTTTGCTTTTATATATTTGATTTCTTTTAGTTATTTTTTTTCAATACCAGGCTTATATGTTTTCACTTAACAGAGGAAATACATCAATCGCACATAGAAATACTTCAGAGTTATACGTCTCCCAGTGTGATGTAATGCGAGATTTGGTCTTGCATCTGGAACATCAGCAAAGTGTAGTCCACCACAACAGATTGTTCATCGAAGGAAAGAACTTGGGTTCGTTACAAAAGTGGGAGTTGCTGAGAGATAGAGCATCTGATTCTAAATTTCTTTCCATTTTCACTGGTCAGTTATCAAAAATCTCTTACACATCCATTTTGGTCAGACAAATATTTCTTTGCAATACTAATATTTGAATTTCGTTTTTGATCTTGAGCTATTGAAAATATTTAAATTTCAGGAATAATTTTCTCCGTAAATTAAGTTAACATCCGATTTCAAAGTTAGTTAGTCGGCATGTTCAAATTTTTTGTAAACTTCAGTAGAAGTTGGCATTACCGTACAATTTTGTAACTAGAATTTCTTTGCAATTAATAATACTGCAGGCCGTATGGACGAAAAAGACTGGTATGATATGAACTTTCCTGAAACAGAGGTTTTGCTGTTACTCTTCACTTCGACAGAATACTTTCTTCCCCCATTTCTGAAGTCCATGAAAAAGCTAAAGTTTCTGATGATATCCAATCTCGTCACGGAGAAGGCAAGAGTGAAAGGTATAGATGTATTATCTTCACTCACTCAACTGAAGAGTGTCCGCTTGGAGAGGTTGATTTCACCCCTTGGTGGAAAACAGAGCATTCAAGCACTGCGGAATATAGAGAAGCTATCTCTGAGCTTATGTGAAGGATTTGAAAATGTACCCATGTTCACCAAGCTACAAGATTTTAACTTCGACCACAGCAATAACTTGGAGGAGTTACCTTCTAGCATCTGCAGTATACCCTCCATTCTGTCCTTGTCCATTACCAACTGCCATCAGCTTCAAAACTTACCAGATAATCTTGGAAAAATGAGCAATCTAGGAGTGTTAAGATTATCGGCATTACCATGCCTGGAACAGCTTCCTGCATCGATTGGAGAGCTTAAACAGTTGGAGTATCTAGACATCTCACTATGCGAGGGCTTGAAAGAACTTCCCAAGGAAATAGGGCAACTCAAGAAATTGAAGGAGCTTGACATGAGAGAATGTTCCCGCCTGACAATGTTACCTGCAGCTGTTTCTGAACTCACTTCTCTGAAGCTTGTTACCTGTGATGAGACGATTGGGAAGCAGTGGTTGGGGGTAAAGAACACTTGTATTCTAGAGCTTAGAGTTGAAATTGTGGAAGAATACTTCAGTTTGGATTGGCTTGATGTCTGAGTCCATTTGTTATGTCTCGTCTAAAATAACAAGATCCAAGGATATTGACATGTACTTTGTAAAAATGTTGTTAATTTTGATGTTCACTATCGCAAATCAGTGAAAGACTATAATTTTCTGTCTATGATTATGATTAATTTTAATAGCAGTACAGTTCAGTAACTACTATTTTCTTGATTGTGCATATATAACGAACGTATAAGCAATTAGTTTTTAATAATAGTGGGAGTAAGGTCCGCACAGCTATTAAATTCGATCTCCATAACTCCCTGCCTATGTAGGTCGAGTGAATCCACATGCAAATTAATTTACAATTTCCATATTGGTTTTCTGTGAAAATTTATAGTTATAAAATATTTTGTTTAATTTCTCTACTATAATGTTATATTTGATGCTATATATGTCTTTTCTATATTTGTTTGTTGTTAACTATACCATTAGTGTGTTTCCGTATGACTAGGGCCACCATAAATTTTCATATGAAAAAAGTTGTGGGTTTATATATCACGCTACCAAACAAATTCTATGGTGCAACAGAATTAGCTACAGGCCATGGTTGGATGTTGACGATGAAATTATGGAGGCTTATGTGAAGGAGAATGGTGAGGGGAAGTGGAATTATATTCAAAAGATCTCCGATATCTCTCGCTGCAGAAAGAGTCGTAGGCTTCGATGGCGAAACCATTAGCACCAAAATCTTAAGAAGGAGGCTTTTTGTCTTGAGGAAGAATATTTCATTCCGGACCTGAATCACAATCTAGGAAATAAGTGGGTATACATAGCCGTCTTGGTAATTTTTAGGGGATAGGCTAATTTCCAGATAAAATGTACTAAAGATAAAATAAAGTCTTTTGTTTGTTTGTTTCAGATTTACCAAAACATAGTGATTTTTTTCCAATTTTGTTGTTGTTTTTTACTACAAACTAGACAGATCATGAAGATCAAATGCTGAAATTTTTAGAAAAATCCATAATATTGTTGATTTTCGTATGGAGGATAGCCGTGTCCAATTTTGAGAGATTGCTTACTTTTGGAATTACATTTTGGGATAAGCGTCTTAAAGACTTGTGTTGTTTTAAAAGATATAGTATGTTGTATTTCATCTTTTGTGAAAATTGCCATGTTGTTTTTACTATTTTGTCTATGGGTTCTCTATGGAGGTGAGATCTTTGAGATTGAGATTTTTAAGTTTAGAATTTTCTAAGGGGTTTTGAATTCTAATTTCATTAATTTCTATGCCTTTTTATTAAAATTCTTAAATGTTGTTTGTTTCTTTATTTGAGGTGATTGTTCTTCTCTTCAATTTTTATCTTTCTAATTGTTCTATTGTTGAACTCTTATTTATTTTGTAAAATTATAATTACAGTAACTCAGAGATCTAGAGGACATATTATAGATATTGAAATCAATTATTTATTTTACTGAAGCTTGTTTACTACAGATGCCAATGTACATAAATAATCCATAAAAGAACTGAAACAAATCAAGAGGAGTATGTGCTTGGTTCTTTTCCGATAACCTACTCTTGAAGGTAGTCAGGAAGGGAAGAATTCAAGAAACCATTATGTTGTAGGATTTTAACACAGGGTCTATAAAACTAGTGACAACAAGAGTATTGTAGAGAATTTTTCTGTCTCTTATGAATTGATGCTTGTAAGGAAACAAGTTTTTGGACCCCTATGTGTGGCATGCTATGAATAGTACACTTAATAAAAAGAGGAAGATAGAGGAAGTTCATGTTAGTGCTCCAGCTTCCGACCCCAGGAACTACAGGACCATCATGATTGGGCATACTTTCACCAAACTCTATGCAATTGTGTTCAATGGTATCCTGTCCAAAGAGCTTGATTAGCAAAACTGCCAGGCTAGAGGTCAGGTTAGGTTTTGTACATATTTTCAAACCACTGATCACATTTTGACCTTATGAGCTATCATTGAGGAGGCTCGTCACCACTCACCAAAAGTTTACTATTGTTTTGTTGACTTTTGCAAAGCCTTTGACTATGATCCATGGGTGGCTCTCTTTCAGTTTCTTAGGGACATGGGGATCTCAGAGATTCTCCATACGACTATTATGAGGTAATATGAGTGTTTTGTGGGAAGATTCAAGACTCCACATGGCTTCTCTGACCCTATCCAGAGCATTATTGGGGTGAAATAGGTTTGCCCTCTCTCCCCCACTCTCTTTGGCATCTACATTGATGAGCTTGAGGCATTTCTCCATGATTGTTCACTCCCTAGTGATGGTTGTTACTTGCATCATGTGTTGATCTCTATTCTCCTATTTGCTAATGATGGATTCTCCTAGTATCTTCCCCTAATGGTCTTCAATAGCTTCTTGATGGCTTGGCCTCTTTCTACATCTCATCTAACCTTGTTGTAAATTTGGGCAAGACTTGGGTTATGGTCTTCTATTGCTTGAGGACATCACACCTCCATTTTTACTTTTAGGGTACCAATATCGAGATTGCATCTTCATATACATACTTGGGGGTTAAGTTTTATGGACCTCGAACCTCAGTTCAGCTTGAGACTAGCCATGCAACCCAGAGTCAAAAAGGGACTCAGCTCCCTTGCTATTCTTGAGCAACAGTGTTTTCGACACCACTTCTAGGACACCACAACTAAGATGTCCCTTCTTAACTCCCTAATCAAACCGATTATCCTCTATGGCTCTACTGTTTGGGGCCCCTCCCTCTTGGAGTCTGACTGGGTGTCTATTGAGAGATTCCAAACTCTTTTTCTTCAACACATTATCAATTGTAACTAGTCCACACAACACGACATCATTCTTGCAGAGTTTGGTGCTCACACTTTCAGATTGTGAATCATCTTTGATTTAGTTTGGCTTTTTCACCAGCTCTGGAGCTTTGTTGATTCCTCCAATGATTGTCATAGATATTCCTACTTGGTTTATTGTTCCTCTATGGAGGTTGTGGGTTTGAACTCTGAACACAAGTCTCATTGCTGGTACACCCAGGTCTTTTCCCTCTTAGTCTCGATTGGTATTAATTTGGATCATCTTCCCCCCTTCTATTTTTCTTTGCATGCTCCAGCCCATCTTCTTCCACCTTAGTGAGAATTGAATGAGCATGTTAGACTTGACATCTATAGACAATATGTTATCATGACCTAAAAGAATTCCCCAGGTGGGCTCCACCCACCTATGGCCTTCTATGTTGAGCACTTCCTTGATATCCAAGATGGGATCATCTTACACCCCTAGTACCTCACTCATCGTTGGACTCACACTCTTCACATCTCCTTGGGATCTCACCAGCTATGTATTCAGACTGATCAATAGATTATTAAAAAGGACAGGATCTATTGGCTTTTTCACCTCAAGGATGTTGAGACCGAGTCTAATTTTATTTTTTTGTTTCCCCAATTACTATAAGATCCAAGGGAAATTTTACTACTTTTTTAGACAGTGTTGATCTCTTCCCTCATTCTTTAGATATATTGACTAGCACTATCTTGCACTCTACCTTTAGGAGACCATGTAGCTTCGCAAGCACACTATACAACTCCAGCTTTGCTCAACATCGACCCTTACATAGCTCATCACCTCTTTCTTAAATCCTATAGTTCCTACCCAAGGATTGAAGTAGCCTCCTTGTACTATCTTGGCTCACACAAGATTTGTTAGACCCTACAAAAATCACACTTATTAGTGACCTTCCAGAGTATATGATTACTCTAATGCCCAACTTTCCATTATGGACTGCTTTTTGCCTGTGATGATTTTTTAGTTTTTTTTTTACTTTTCATGGTTCTTTTTTTGTTTTACCTTCATGTTCTTTCCCCCTACTGCCATTTTCCCTTTGTACTATTTCCAGCCCCTTAGACCCTCGTTGGTTTCCTGTTGGACATCAAAAAAATTATCTTATCTTATCTTATAAAAAATCATTGTGTATGACACTAGAGTATTTTGTAAGGAATCCTAAGGAATGTCAACTCAGGCACCAAGCAAGGTTCATGGTTAATGAAGGGTGTATTTGGGACATTAAGGAGAGTGGGTAGCTCTTCACCATTTCTAGCTCTACAAAAAATAAAAGAGGTTCTCTAAGATCCTCTAAGATAGATAAAGAGAAAAGAAGTATTTGATTTTTAGACTACCTACAAATGACTATAATTTTTAGTCCAAAATTTGTCCCTAGTTGCACATCATACTAGCTTGGTAGAGTTGTAGAATGGGATCTCATAAGCCAATGAGATTTACTAATTTGTAAATTTTCTAAAGCTCATTCAGACCGGTTAAGAAAACAAATCTACATAAGCAAATATATTTTAGATTTTACAATGATCGGTTACAAAATCAAGGGCGATGCCTTCAACCTTTCTTCATAATCTAAACAACCAAAATATTCCAAAGGTGGGTGTTTATCCTTCATCTAATCATTAGTTATAAAATTATTTACAGCTACTAATCTTTAATTTTCTTATAGATAGCCTAATCATCATACATAAGCATATACATATCTACTTATCTACAACTTTCTTTAGGATCACCAATCCCCATCGACCTAGCTACAATTTTTACCAAGAAAAATATTCAAACATTGAGAAATGCTAAATAGATATGAAATAAATAAAAGTCCATGAATTTATGTAAAACATTCTTCCTATTAATTTTGAAGATGTGTCTACTTTCAATATGCATGCATATTATACCAAAAGATTCACTGTTCGCACAAAAACTAATCAAGATTCAATAACTGGTCAAAAAATATGATCCAAAAAATGATGATTGTTATTTCTTTAAAATATCGACACATAGAGGTGACACATGTTGAGATTGTTTTCAATGTGTGTTCCCTCCTATTTCCTGATTAGAACCTATGCAAAATAAGTGTGAAAAATCAATTCATGAAATGATAGAGATAAAAAGCTT
This sequence comes from Cupressus sempervirens, assembly GCA_028749045.1. Classification (NCBI taxonomy): domain Eukaryota; kingdom Viridiplantae; phylum Streptophyta; class Pinopsida; order Cupressales; family Cupressaceae; genus Cupressus; species Cupressus sempervirens. The sequence continues at coordinate 205,767,649 of CM053786.1, read as the reverse complement.
TTGAAGTCTCTTGAAGATCAAGTTTTGAAGTTAATCATTATCAGTTCAAAATCTTTCAAGTTCCTTTTATATCAATGTCATAATGGTTATGTTCAGCACTAAGTTGTAGTCAAACAATGTATATTGAGGCCCGAGATCATAGGCATTGATATAATATGAGTTGTAGAAGACAAGACAATTTTTTTTTTTTAAATCTTGATCCCTCAACTGGTCAAGTATCACACAAGGTGTACTCCAAACATTAAACCACATTAGTTTGGTTTTGAGTCAAAACTATGAAAAGTTTGATATGGAGGAATGGAGATGATAATGAAGCCTCCAACTTTATAACTTGATGTATAACATAACATCTTGGGCAATCCAAATTGTGGAAATTGATTTTGTTTATTACAAATGTCCAAAAGAAAATGAATGATCATGCGTTAAGATCACATGCCCATTTTTGCATGTCAGGGGAACCAAGCTTCAATTCCTTTAAAGGGACAATATTTGTGATGTATTTGGCAAAATTCTCATCGAGTTTCCATTCATAATAGGTGGAGAGCAAAGAAAGAATTGGTTGTTGACCGAGGAATTTGAGTGGCCTATAAAAGAGGATATAGTCATTCAACAACCAAAGTCATACACATATCCCCATTTCAGCACTTGTAAGGCATAGTATGTGTGGTAGAGGTAGCGATTACCACATTTGAGGGAATAAGTCACACCAACCCAACAATAATTATGGCTCGTTACAAAAGGATGTCAATTCACCTTACTTGGAGTATGTTTGTGATATGTCTGACAAAATGTTAATACAGTTTAATGAATACCTTGGGAGGTGCTAAACTGAATAGAGCCTATCAGTTGAGGTCTATTGGCGAATCCTGAAGATTACGCCTTCACCATAATGTGTGAAAGCCCGAAAATCCAAAATCAAAGGAGACAAGCCGAAAGATTCATTCATTGCAACCATTCTGAACATTTTCCAAAATCTGCAAGTATATCTGTCAGGTTCTAATGAACTTGGAGCTACCCACACAGGAGAAACATCACAAGTTTTTGACCAGATGCACGGTATTAGTTGGAACAAAACTAAAGGAGACAAAGGCCTATTGTGAATCTTAGTGGCCCTGAATTCACTGGAAACCGTGAGGGATGAAGGAATAGGAGATTCACTCTGACAAAATTAGTTGACTTTTGGTTGAATTCAATATATAGAGACTTCAATAGTGTTTGTGAATTATTTGACAAAATGATCGAGAGCCAAAAAGTCGAGCATGATGGAAGAGGGATTAATCTTCAAGCTTGAATGTAACAAAATCCCTAGGCGTCGAATGAATCGATTCCCTTCGTGTTTTGAATCATTCACATAATCTACCAAATACTCTCATCGATCGGTCATGAACAGTGAAGTCATACACAATGCTGGCATACAATCTCTAAGCACACAATCATGGATCCACTCCAACATGTAACTACCTCCAACGGTGAGCAATGTTTTGAATTAGATTAATAACTATGGTTTACGGTGGGGTGCCAAGATTTGCAAATGATTTTGAAGCCAAACCTCCTCATCTTGGGAAGATCATCATAGGCTGTGAGAAATTACTCGAGAGATGTGTCGTAGTCACAAAGCTCAACCATGTGTAGCAATTCAAAAACACATGCTACTCTTGGTCAAGTAACGTTGAACCAATCCTTGATGAATTGAGACTACATTATGGCCCCGTTTTGGTTGCTGGAAGATGAGGGCCAAATTCGGGTTATCAGGTTAAAACCAGGTTTTGCAGAAAAACATGGGCGTTTGGTTGGTTAAAATTATAACCTGGTTTTCAATTTCTTCCAATAAAAAGGTGGAATTTGAAATTAAACCCGGGTTTTGAACTTTATGACAGTTTTTTTAATAATATTGTGGGGTCCATGGTATTTTCATCTTCAGTGTCAACCAAACAGACCATTGTCTTTCCAAACCACAAAACCAGGTTTTTGAAAACCTAGTTATAAGATAACCTAGTTAGGCGACAAATTCATCTTGCCCAACCAAACGGGGCCTATGAGAACAAAAGGTACGGAAGGCTTGAGAATGGCTCCCAACTCTAGAGGATATCGTGAGTGTGCATGAACATCACATGTGTTCAAATCTCTATCTTAAAAGAAATTGATTAATCTGCTAGGGATTTTGAAAGGTATGAGTGCCCTATAATTGACATATCCCTTAGAATCGACTCTGTGGTGGGAGATAACCCGACTGTAGGTAGTGCATGCAAAATGTATGACAGGTGTCATGGTCTAAAGATTAGACTCAATAAATATCCCCAATATTACTTTTATGTAGATAATTTTAAATAGACATTGGGTCACATGAAGTGATAAAGGGGAATAACTTCCAAAGATAATAAAGAATCAGTTATTATAACTGAAAGGTCATCATGATACAAGAAGCCAAGGAGAAGTACTATTTAAGACAAGAGTTTTCATCGAATAGAGGTTCCAATTTTGGCTTCTTGGGCATACTTTGTACTCCAAGAAGAGAGCTAGAAATAATAGAAAGACACAGAAAGGGGATAGTATTTTTGACTTTGTGGCATAGGAGGGGAGATACTTTTCTAAATAGTAATTTGTGTGTATTAGGTAATAAATCTTTGTTTTTTTTATTGTGTTTAAAGGAGGAACGTATTAGTAAATCTAAACTTTGAGTTTGCGTGTCAGCTTTATGATCAATGTCAATCTTTGAATTATTTCCTCTATAATGTAATGATTGGGGCAAATGAGCTTAGCATTATTTACTTATTATTTTCTATGGTTAATTAGTTTCTTTGTATCTACGTCATATTTATGTGTGCCTTTTGTACTTTTTGGTTAAAACAGTCTATGTGTGAAATTATGTAAATTCATTGCAAATCTCACATGGGGAGCTGTACCCAAATAATTCAAAGGGTGCTTATGATTTTCAATAGTGAAGCACACGAAGTGACCCTACTACTAGTGTTGATTGAGTCTTCTTGTCTGGGCTCTTTAGGGTTAATTTATAAGTGTGTTTTTGGAAGACAAATCTATTTACTAACAGATTTTTGGTGACTCTATTGGTTAATTAGAATCAAGACAAGTGTCACTTTTATTTCCTTAGTTATTCTATAAAATATCTTTGTATTTGCACGATTAGCAACTCTAATTTAATTCATCATTTTGAAAGGAAAGGTTGCGAAGAAGACCAGACTGTATCCATCTTTAATGGAAATCTACGAGACAAACAATAAAGTGTTGCATGATTTCATGGGTTACTTTAAAGAAAGTGTCTCTTGGGTTGTGAGAGAAAAGATCACTCTTAAAGATGACTGCAACTCTATCCTATTGTGGAGAAGCATGTGCATCTAGTTTCATAAATTGAAAGACTTCCACAAACACATAAAAAGGGCACAACAACTTGAAGAGGAGTTGGCAGTTGATGATGAAGAACCTCCAAAAATATTCTCTCACTTCATTTCTCATAACTATACAATCTTTAATCATCAAGATAGCATCAAAGTTCCCATACACAAAGATGATAAAGTTGCATTAGAATATCTCTTTTTTCTTGAGTTGGGAAGCTTCAAGTTTGAAATTGATAGTAGTGTTATTTCTTTAAAAAAATTAGTTTGAAAAGGGTTGTAAAAAAACATGCTATCAGAACTTCAATCACTTACTTTTAATGAAATGGCTGAAAGTGGTTCATTATCGTTTGAAATCTATGGTCAACCCATTAGAGAATCTTGTCAACTTAAAGATCAAATGTGGTGTGTTGATAAGAAAGAACTATAGGTTGAAAATGTTTCTCATGTTGAAACTCTAGTTGAAGGAGGAAATCTTGAAATTAGTCCCTAGCCTATGGGTTACTCAGTTGAAATGTTGAATGACACTTCCTTCAACAATGAAGAAGGAGAAATCATATGCAGATTTTTATCATCTCTTAGACAAGGAGATCCCTTTTTGAATAGTTCAAGTATAAATTTAAAACAAATAGTCTCTTAGAGGTTGTTTGAGAATTCACTATTTCATTCTTCGAGGTGTGATTTTACTGAGCTTTGTGTTGTAAAATCTAAAGACACAGTGGGGGAAAACAAAAGATCAAATGTTTTACAGATTTGATAATGCCCTAATTTTTGATAGAGTACGAGAATTTTTTTATGGTAGATTTGATCCCATGTTGGATGAATTTTCTCTTTTTAACAATATGAAAACATGATTTTCATGATTATGGAAAGGCGTTTTCCATTGTGGGCAGTAGTCTTGAGACCAATAAAGAATTTCCTTAATATTATTTTTTCAATTTGAGATGATTTCTGGTTTGAAGAATGTTATGGAGAAATCATTTGAAGATAAGGAATGCTATGATAGAGTTTGGTTATTTGGGAAAGAATGTTGTGTTGTCAGATTTTTGCATAACATTAACTTAAGGTTCAGAATTGAAGAAGTCGCTAGTAAACGAGGGTTTGGAGCTATTCCACTAAGGCACAACCCACTAGTCTAAAAAGGATGCTATTTCTTCTAGTCAGTTGATGGATTCATGTAAGGTTATTTCTTAGCTCTGGTTCTCCTGGCAAGGTTTTTCTCATCAATCTACATATTTGTAAATATCTCTACATGGAAAAGTTTTTGTTGTGAGTAGTTTAGGAGTTTTTGGCTAATTAGTTTGTCCTACTCCTCTCCTCCTTCTCTATAAGAGACTCCCTCTCTTGTGACTTTGTAGCACAATCGATAAAGAACTTATCATTTACTAAAGATTGCTAAATTTTGTCTATTTCTGAGTAAAAAATGGTCCCACAGTCAGAGCCCATGTTGGTACCCATATAGACCCCAGTAATTAAATTTGTAGTTTTGGATCTTGAACCTCTTTGCACTCAAAGAGGTTCAATTTGTATAAGAAAATTCATAGGTTTAGAGGTTCACAGATTTAGAGTTCAAGTTTGAAGGCTCAACAAGCTCACTATTATAGGCAACCTAGTGATTTGAAAGTTCAATATTTAGATTCTAGATTTTGTTTGGTACTTTTGGTTCAATTGATACAAAGAGTTTCATTGGTTCAGATGTTCAATTCAAGTTGGGATTCAACAAAACTAGTAAGGGCTCTTCAACTCCTTTGCATCTAAATTTCACAAATACCCAATTCCTCTTGAAAACTAATTATTAGAATTGAAGAATCTAGTTATTGTTGGATCTTGACCTAGACTAAGGAACACATAGGTGCATAAGGTATGCAACAAGGAGTAGTACATTCAATTTAAGGCATCATAGAGGTCAAGTTTTGAACAAATATGGTGAAAAAAAATTAAGGCATTGATCGACAATGTCATTTGTACATAGAGGTGACACATGTTGAGATTGTCTTCAATGTGTGTTCCCTCCTATTTCCTAATTGGAACCTATGCCAAATAAGTGTGAAAAAAAAATTCATGAAATGACAAAGAGATAAAGAGATATTGAAGTCTCTTGAACATCAGGTTTCAAAGTTAATCATTATTGGTTCAAAATCTTTCAAGTTCTTTTTATATCAATGTCATAATGGTTATGTTTGGTACTAAGTTGTACTCAAACAGTGTATATTGAGTCCAAAGATCATAGATATTGATATAAAATGAGTTGCAGAAGACAATGCAAGTTTAAAATATATATTTCCCGAGCCCCCACTAGTCAAGCATCACGGAAGGTGTAATCAAAACATCGAACCACATTAGTTTAGTTTTGAGTCAAAATAATGAAAATTTTGATGTGGAGGGATGGGGATGATAATGAAACCTTCAATTTAACAACTTGACATATAACATAACATCTTGGGCAATCCAAACTGTAGAAATTGATTATGTTTGTTGCAAATATCTAAAGAAAATGAATGATCATGGGGTAAGATCACATGCCCATTTTTGCAAGTTGGGAGAACCAAGCTTCAATTCCTTCAAAGGGAGAGTATTTGTGAAGTATATGGAAAAATTCTCATCAGGCTTCCATTCATAATAGGTGGAGAGCAAAGAAATAATTGGTTGCTAACCAAGGAATTCGAGTGGCCTACAAAAGAGGATATAGGCATTCAACAACCAAAGTCCCACACATATCCCCGTTTCAACAGTTATAAGGCAGAGTATGTGCGGCAGACGTAGAGATTACCACATGTGATGGAATAAGCGACACCAACCTGACAATAATAATGGCTCAGTATAAAAGGATGTCAATTCACCTTACTTGGAATATGTTTGTGATCTGCCTGACAAAATGTTAATACCATTTAATGAATACGTTCGAAGGTGCTAAACTGAACAGAGCATATAATTTGAGGTTAATTGGGGAATCCTGAAGATTACACCTTCACCATATCATGTGAAAGTCTAAAACTCCAAAATCAAAGGAGATGATCTAAAAGATCCATACATTGCAAGCACTTTGAACATTTGCCAAAATCCGCAAGTATATCTGTCAGGTTCTAACGAACTCGGAGGTGCCTGCATAAGAGAAAAATTGCAAGTGTTTGACTAGATGATCGATATCAATTCGAACAAAACTAGAGGAAACAGAGGCCTATTCCGTGAGGGATGAAGGAATAGGGGGTTCACTATGATAGAATTAGTTGATGTTTGGTTAAATTTAATATATAGGAACTTTGATAGTGTATGTGAGCTATTTGACAAAATGTCTGAATGCCAAAAAGTTGAGCAAGATGGTAGAGGGATTAATCTTTGAGCCTGAATGCCACAACATCCCTAGGCATCAAATGAATCGGTGCCCTTCGTGCTTTGAATCATTCACATAATATACCAAATACTCTCATCAATCATGAACGGTGAAGTTATACACAATGCTTGCATACATTCTCTAAGAACACAATCACGGATCCATTCCAGCATGTAAGTTCTTCCAATGGTGAGCAATGTTTTGAATTAGAGTAATAACTATAAATTGCATTGGGGTGCCAAGATTTGCAAATGGTTTTGAAGCCAAACCTCTTCATCTTTGGAATATCACCATGGGTTGTGAGAAATTAGTCAAGAGATGGGTTGCAGTCACAAAGCTCAACCATGTGTAGCGATTCGAAAACACATGCTACTCTTGGTCAAGTAACACCGAACCTATCTTTACTGGATGAATTGAGACCACATGATGAGAACACAAGGTACTAAAGTCTTGAGAATGGCTCAAAACTCTAGAGAATAGCGTGAGTGTGCATGAACATCACGGGTGTTCTCTATGTTAAAAAAATTGATTAATCCACCAAGGATTTTGAAAGGTGTGAGTGCCCTAGAATTGACATATCCCTCAGAATCGTCTTTGTGGTGGAAGATAACCCCAGTCTAGGCAGTACATGAAAAATGTATGACAGTGGTCATCATCTGAAGTTTCAGACTCAATAAATATTCCCAATATTATTTTTATGAATATAATCTTAAACAAAAATTGGGTTACGTGAAGTGATAAAGGGGAATAGCTTCCAAAGATAATAAAGAATCAATTATTATAACTGAAAGTTCATCACAATACAAGAAGCGAAGGAGAAATACTTTATAAAGAAAGAGTTTTCATCGAAGAGAGTTTCCAGTTTTGATTTCTTGGGCAGACTTTGTGCTGCAAGAAAAGAGCTAAAAATAGTAGAAAGATAGGGAAAGGGGGATTCTATTTTCAATACACTTTGCAATATAGGAGGGGAGATATTTTTCTGAATAATAATTTGTTTGTGTCAAGTCACAAATCTTTCTTTGTTTTATTGTGTTTGGAGGAGGAAATTTTTATTATATCAAAACTTTGAGTTTGTATGTTAGCTTTCTAATCAATGTCAATCTTTGAATTATCCTAGTGGTCTCTAAATACTATTTTGACACATATAATTATTGCCACGATTATCATTCGGAATTTGGGCCTTTGTTATTCATGTATTTGAAAAGACCAAATCATCTTTCTTTCTTCACTTCTTCTATAATGTAATGATTCGGTAAATGAGCTTTTTATCATTTAATTATTATTTTCTTTTGGTTATTTAGTTTCTTTGCATCTACATCATATTTACAACTAGATGTTTGTGTGCCTTTCGTGCTTTCTAGTTAAAAGAATCTATATATGAAATTATGTGAATTCATTGCAAATCTTGCACGGGGAGTCGTAACTAAATAATTTAGAGGGTACTTAAGCTTTTCAATCACAAAGCAACCCTACTATTAGCACTAATTGATTCTTCTTGTTTGGGCATTTTAGGGTCAATTTGTAAGTGTTTTTTATGAAGACAAATCTATTCACTAACTGCTTTTTGGTGACCCTATTGGGAAATCAGAATCAAGACCAGTGTCACTTTAAATTTCCTTAGTTAATCTGTAAAATATCTTTGTATTTGCAAGATTCGTGACTCTGATCTAATTCATCATGTTGAAAGGAAAGGTTGTGAAGAAGACTAGACTGAATCCATCTTTCATGGAAATATTCTATACAAATGATAAAGTGCAGCATGATTTCATGGATTGGTCTAAAGAAACTATCTCTCAGGCTGTAAGAGAAAATATTAGTCTTCATGACAACTATAACTCTATCCTACCATGGAGAAGCATGTGCGTCAAGTTTCAAAAATTGAAAGACTTACACAAACACATAAAAAGGGCACAACAACTTAAAGAAGAGTTGATAGTTGATGATGAAGAATGTCATGTAATATCGTCTTACTTCATTTCTTGTAACTATGCAGTCTTTAATCATCAAGATAACATCAAAGTGCCCATAGACAAAGAGGATAAAGTTGCATAAGAATATCTCTCTTTTCCTAAGGTGGAAAGATTTAGTGTGATATTGATAGTAGTGATCTTTATTTAGAAAATTTGGTTTGCAAAGGGTTGCAGAACAACATACTACTAGAACTTAAATCTTTTACTTTTAATAAAATAGTTGAATGTGATTCTTTATCTTCTGAAATCTATGGCCAACTGATCAATGAATCTTGTCAGTTTAAAAATAAAATGTGTGGCACTGATAAGGTAGAACTATAGATTGAAAATGTTTGTCATGCTAAAACTCTAGTCGAAGGAGGAAATTTTGAAGTTAGCCCCTAGCTTGTGAGTGAATTAGTTCAAATATTGAAGGAAAATCCCCTCAACAAAGAAGAAGGAGAAATCATATACATATTTTTATCATCTCCTAGACAAGGAGATCCCTCTTTAAATAGTTTAGGTATAAATTTAAAATAATTAGGTTGTAAGAGGTTGTTTGAGCATTTGTTATTTCATTCTCAAGCTGTAAGTTTACTAAGATTAATGCTGTAAAATCTAATGATGCATTGAGGGAAAAAAAGAACAAATATTTTATAGATTTGATAATGCTTGGTTCTTGATAAGGTTGAGGAAAACTTTTATAGTAGATTTTGTTGGAAAGGACAAGGTTGTCGTTGCACCAAAAGATCAACCTATTAATGCCTGCGAGAGACGATGGCCCACTACCAATAATCACCCTCCCAATTTCAAATGTTGTGGCTAGCAAGATTCAAACTTGTGACCAAGCTCTGATACCAATTGTTAGAAATGACAAGGTTGCCATTGCACCAAAAGATTGAATTGTTAATGCCTGATACAACCAATAGTCTTATAGAACCACAAGAGGTCGTTAAGCCATGTCAAGAATCCTGTGAGGGACAATGGCCAACTTGTTGGCATTAAGTTATTATTGTCATTAGTGACAACACTTATCTATGTTAGTATTGCTACCGAGCTCAGCACTTAGTTTCCTACACTCACCGAGTATTTCAGTATTAACCAAGCTTCAAAGTGTTCAATAGTTTACATCGAGTAGAATAGTGGCTACCGAGTGAACATAGGAATCGTGAAGACCAGTAATATCTACCAAGCTTCTCCATCTCTACCGAGCTTCATAGTATCTACCAAGGAGTAAGTTTGTGTCATGAAGATTCAATGTAAATTGAGCATTCGAAGAAGTAATGTTTACCGAGTAAAGCAAGGTAAACTCAGAGTGCAGTATCTACCGAGTGACACTACATCTATCGAGTCACTAGTGGTCACCAAGTTTAGGACTACATCGAGTGATTAATATGGACTGAGCCTTCACTTCTACCAGGCGCACGACGATGCCATATAATGTAGTGGACGCCAAGTATCAGAAGGTCATCGAGTCAGTTCAATGAAATTGAGTTATTTACTATTGGGCCAACTATGTAATGTGTTGTTCACTTGTGTTTTGGCCGACCTTGCAGTTTTGTAAATTGGAAAGGTATATATGTAAGTTGTATTGAAGTGTTATTATGTAATTTTCAGAAGTGCATACGAAGAATTATCAGCAGCAGCTTAAGGAATGCAGCAAGGTCAATACAGAAGCAAAAAAGTCATATCTATCACATAAGGTGATCAGTGCATAAAGGATCTTATCAACATTTAGTTGTAAGTAGATTCACTACTTCTTCCTAACAGATGAATTAGTTTCAAAATCCTTTAACAAGGTAGACTTAACAGTCTTTGTATAAATCTCTTAACCGAGTGCATACTACATTGTATTTTTGTAAATCCTCTAACAAGGTGGACCTAGCAGTCCTTTGTGCTCCTAACAGGAAAATCACTAGAAGTGGTCAATGCAAGCCTTAATAGGCCAACTTTGTGCTATAGTAGTGAAGTTTTGTAGGTATCATCCCCACCCCAGTTTTACTTTCTATTTGGAAGGTTTCTGAGTCACCAAAACATTATGTTCTTTTGTGTGTTGAATATTTTATCTTTCAGTACTAATGTATGTAGTAGCTTAGATGGATGTGTGGTTAATTTAAAGAAAAGTTTTTAAGTTACTGATTCACCCCTCCCCTCTTAGTAACTTATCATATCTTGAATATTTCCAACAATTGGTATCAGAGCATTGTGGTTCTTAGGATAAAGTTTAACAACTAGAGCAAAGATCTAAGGAAAAATGGAGATATTCAGACTTGACAAGGCAATTGAAAATGAAAAACTAGATCTAGAGATGGCCATAGCTCAACTCAAGGAAGCAAAAGAACATCTTTCCCAATCCCTGAAAAGAAGGAAGGAACTTGCAAGACAAATGGATAACCATTAGTATGTTGAAGAAAAGATTGAAGACCTTTTCCCATCAAACAATTTAGATGAAGCTAATGAGGCAATCAAAGAACTCCGAGCAAAGAATGGCTCTCTACAAGAAGAAGTAAGGAAACTCAAAAGAGAACAAGAAATTCAATCAATTAGGATATGTGAGATTTTGGAAGAAAGGAATAAGGAAAATGAAGACTTGGAGGCAAGAAACAACAAAGAACAAAATCAATCCAATCAACATGAAAACCTCATTGGTCAAATCACTGAAGCAAATGAAGATATCAAGATTCTCAAAGGACAGAATGAAAGAATAAGAAATGATCTAAATTTTGAAAGAGAAATTAATGAAATAAGAATGAGAAAACTGAGATCTGAAAAGAAAATCATTGAAAAATTGAAGATTGACCTAAATGCTGAAAAAAAAATCAATGAGAGAATGATGAAATCTCAAGAAGACATGAATCAATTGAATCAAAAAAATGAGCAGAATCTTCATAGGAAAAAAGGTAAAGTAGGACTTGGATACAATGAAGAAGAAGGTGAATCTTCTAAGCAAGGTGCAAAAAGGAATAAAAAACCCTCATGCAATCATTGTGTGAAAATTGGTCATACATCAAACAAATGTTGGAGCAATGGAAAAAACAAATTCAATGGAAAGTGCTACAACTGCAATCAACATGGTCACAAAGCTAATGAATGCAAGGAGAAACCAAAGTTTGAAGGTAAATGTCACAAATGCAAAAAGCATGATCACAAGGCATCTCAATGCAGATCCAAATCATTCAATCTAGCTGAACAACTTGTAAAGGTAATATTTGGATGGGACTACAATACCTAGTGTAGATATTATTATTGTGGAGAATATGGAAACACTGGCATAAAGTGTGCAAGGCATCATCTAAGAAAGAAGGATACTTCTATAAGGTGTTACACACGCACTGAACTCAGTCATATAGCTAAAAACTGCATGAATATAAGAAAAATTGAAGATGAAAAGAAAGCAAGGGCTGACAACATTAGGAAACAAATGATGCAGCAATGGATTCCTAAATCTATAGAGGATACAAGCTCAAATCATGGAATTGAAGTCACTCAAGAACTGGGTGACTCCATCCTCTCAAACTAAACTTCTAAGAATGTATTGGAGTTGTACTCAGCAAGAAAATCATAAGCAGTTCCAACAAATATGAGGAATGCAAATGATCCAATCAGTATTCCAGATACACATGGATCACAAAAAGGTTATCTTTCACCAAGTTGCATCAGACTCCATCGAGGAAAGTTGGTTGAAGACCTTACCGAGCGAGGTTGGGAGTAAATGAAATTTTATTTGTTCACCGAGTTGATACTCTTGCCAAGTTAGGTCAGTGGATGATAGTCTATCATGCACTATGTCATAATGGCATTAAGCATTTATGAAATTTTCTCAATAAAAGGGCAATTTTGACTTCAATTTTCACCGCATTCACAACATTTGAAGAGCAAAGTGATCTGAAAGAGCATTACAGTGTTTTCGAGCGATTTAGCAGTGAGAACTTCACAAATTTTATCATCTATCGAGTAGCGATGGAATCTACCAATGGAAGTAGCACTAAACCAAAGAAGGGTTCTGAAATGATGGTTAAGGGCATCGAATGGAAAGCACCAAACTTCAAATTCATTTCGACCATTACTGAATCACTTGATCCTTATGGTGCTTAGTAGCAAATACCATCAAAGGTACTCCTGATCAACAATATAAGAACTCATTTTAAGTGTACTATTCGAGAATTAGGGAAATTAGAAATGGATAATGCCCAAGCTAAAATGTGTGTTGATGGAGTTTTGAAACCCTAGCATAAGCACTTGGAAATGAAAGGATTAACTCATATCCCTCACATGCCACGACACTTCCATGTAAATTGGATAAGGTATATATTGATTTAGTTCCACTATGGTCAGTTATGGTTGGAGCAACCCATTCTAATTACAAAGAAGATGATACACAAGGTTACAGGTCTGCTAATACTAAGCAAATGTAAGTCAACCAAAACCCTAGGTCGAGAGGAACTGCGAAAGAAAACCCTAGCCAAGTGGGATGGTAAAGGTTTGAAAATAAACAATGTCACTGACATAGAGCTTAGGTTTTGCATCCACATCATTGCACATAAGATCTACAGCTCAAGTCGATCAAATAGCATTCCTTGTGAGGCAGTTGACCTAGCATACAAGGTAATAAAGAAGAATCTCAAATTTGACCTATTAGATGTGTTATTGAAGCAATTGAACAAAAACATTGAAAGTGTGAAGACTTCCAAGAACAATTCCTTCAAGTTCAATTCATTGCTTGTTTGCTTATTCTTTTATGTTAAAAAATTCTTTCCATCTAAGGGCACATACATATGGAGGAAAGACGCCCTTGTTCTTTATCAGATAAATGAATTTATTGAAGAAATGGGTGAAATTTTTGAAAGGGTGTTGGACAACTATTTTGAGGCATTCAAAGAGAAAATGAACAATAGATTTTGAATCCCACGCAATCTTGTAGAAGACTAAAAGGATGATATATGTTTCATGGTGGACTATGATAGAGTGTACATTCAAGCAGTCATACCAAGAGTGGCATAGGTAAAACCACTGCCTTATGAAATTAACATTGATGAAGCTAGAGACATCATTGAGGCATTAGTTAATGAGCCAGCCAATCCTAATCTTCCTACATTTGGCACATATGAGGAAGCCAAGAAGAGGATAGAGCTTAGTATTAAGATTCCTCAAGTTCTTAATAGAGGCAAGAAGAGAATTGCTAAATTGAAGATAGCTGAAGGTCCTCTAATGCTTACCGAGGGCAAGGTTGAGGATGAAGAGGAGGAATATGAAGAAGAAGAAGAAGAATCAGAGAAAGAGGAACTAGAAAGGAAGAAAGGTAGAGTGATTATTACCAAACCTCAGAAGAAATCAACTGTAGTGTTCTCTAGGAGACGTAGGAAAGGTAAAAATAAACCTATATTTATCTGCTCTGCACCTACATTTGAGGAAAGAATGAAACAACTAAGAGTTGGAGCAAGAATTTGCAACTTCAAAGTTCTCAAATATGTGATTCAGACTCCAGTTGAGCAAAGAGAGATTGAGGACTTAGTTGTGGAAAAGATGGGTATTTGGAAATACTCTCCTGCACAAATACAACCTCAAATCCATAAATATCTTTTTGCCAAAATCAATGTTAGATGGGCGAGGACAGTGCAAACAATAAAGAACATCTTTAAAAAATAGTTGAGATAGTTGCTACCAAATCTAATTGATGCAGAAGTAAAGAAGGAATTAAAAGAACATGAAGATAGAATGATTCTAAAGCTTAACACATGCTTCATATTAACAAAGAATATAGAATTAGTGGTTAAGCATGCCTCAAATGTTTGGAGAGATATATATCATCTCAAAAAGCCATCAGAAGAAACTATTGAAATTAAGGATGATGACAGCAGTGACAACAACAACAATGATGATGATGATACTCCTTCAATCATAGTTACATCAGGAGACTTGCATGCTCTAATGGAGGAGAAGAAAGAAGAAGAAAAGGAGGAAGAAGCATAAGAAGAAGAAAAGGATGAAGATGATCCGGTCAGAATAGCAGCTGAAGCAATTGCATCTCTTCCTCACACTCCACCACATACTATCACATCTATGGACGCAACTTCTACTAGTGAGATTGTAAGCATAATAGTAACATCAATTGCTCAATTTTCACCAGCCACCTCCTAGCTCCAAGTATTTGCAATGAAAGTGTCAAGCACTTCATCCACTGAGCTAACTATTACTTCTTCATCATCAGTAAGTGCAATAGTTACTTCTACAATTTTGTCTTCATCTATTCTAGTTAGCTCTATAGTCTTGACTTCATCAGCATTATTTGCATCCACTTCGATTCCAGTTAGTTCAGATATTTCTATGGGTATTCTACCAACTGTGGCACCATTTTTGGGAAGTGTTTCAGTTAGTACTCCTATTGGCATTCAATCCTTAAGCCCTATTCCATTTTTCACTACCAACCCTTCTATCTCCACTATTGTGTCTATTCCAAAGGTCAAACTAGTAATCACATAAGTAGAACAAAGGCAACCATTGAAACTTCTGATCACTGGAAAGGAAATTGAAGAAGATATTGACTTAGACATAGAGATAGTAATTCCTAAGATTGACTTTGACACTACTACCATTGAAGAGATGATATTAGCAAGTCAACTCATAGAGAAGAAAGCTACGTAGAAACAATTAAGGTCAGAAAGGGACAAGGAGTATAAAATAATTGAAAATGCCAAGAATATAATTACAGATGCTATAGGTGTTGAAGTGGATTCCACTCAACATATTTTGAATCAGTTACAAGAGGTTGTATAGAAATATAATGAGGACTCCTCTAGACAAGAGAAACTAACTAAAAAGGCTGAAATGAAGTTTGATAACAAGGTGCTAGAGCATATTGCTCAGCAAATTGCAATCAAACAAGTTGAGTTGTCTGCATTTTTGGGTAATTTTGAAAGTTCTTTTAATAATGCAGTATCACTTTTTGCCAAACTTTGTGATGTCTCCAATTTTACTAAAGAAATATAGGAGAAGCTAAATAAGATTGATGTTGATATGTAATGAAGTGCATCAAAGTTGTATACTAATCCCTCTTCCAGCTCCTCTCATCACACCAAGGTGAAATATCTGGCAGACATGCAGGTAGAACTTCTAAGAGAAGAAGCAAGAATAAGAGCAAACTTGATTGAAATTCAGAACATGGTCTTGCCAATAATGGATACAATGTAAAAACATATTTCTCATTACAAGACCAATTTGGTCTAGGATCAGAATTTCTTAGTGGTTGATCACATGATCAAATTATCAGCAGAAGTTCAGATTGCTCTCTCCACCTACCAAATTTTGCAAGAGAATTGGGATAACTCATTCGCCCTCATCCTCAAGGTAAATCAAGAATTTCTATCTCATTTTGGTGTAACTATATAGATAGTATATGTAGCCCTTTGGCATTACTATCAAAAAGGGGGAGTGATATCTATATTAAGAAAAAAGGAAAAAACTCTGTATATAAGAAGAAATATTAGTATAAGTGAAAGGGGGAGATAAAACTCAATAGATTCAGCATGTATATATGTATAGCTATGTACATAAGTATCTTTTTATATACATTATGTGTCATCAAGGAGATATATGTAAAAATGTATATGCAGTAGCTTTACAAAGATCAATTTTGAAAAATCAAAATTCAGTGAGTCAGATTGTGTACATATGTTTTGGCTTATAAGTGTTTTGTCACTAATGCCAAACTGGGAGATTGTTGGCATTAAGTTATTATTTCTATTAGTGACAATACTTATCTATATTAGTATTGCTACTGAGCTCAACACTTAGTTTCCTACACTCACTGAGCATTTCAGTATTAACCAAGCTTCGAAGTGTTTAGCAGTTTACACTGAGCAGAATAGTGGCTACCGAGTGAACTTAGGCAATGTGAAGACCAGTAGTGCCTACTAAGCTTCATAGTATCTACCGAGCAGTAAGTTTGTGTCATGGAGATTCAGTGTAAACCAAGCATTGGAAGAAGTAATGTTTATCGAGTAAAGCAACGTAAACTCAGTGTGTAGTATCTACTGAGTGACACTACATCTACCGAGTCACTAGTGGTCACCGAGTTCAGGACTACATTGAGTGATTAGTATGGACCAAGCCTTCACTTCTATCAAGTGCATGATGATGCTGTGTAATGCAGTGGATGTCAAGTATCAGAAGGTCACTAAGTCAGTTCAGTGAACCCGAGTTATTTACTATTGGGTCAACTTTGTAATGTGTTGTTCACTTGTGTTTTGGCCGACCTTGTAGTCTTGTAAATTGGAAAGGTATATATGTAAGTTGTATTGAAGTGTTATTATGTAATTTTGAGAAGTGCATACAAAAAATTATTAGCAATAGTTTAAGGAATGTAGCAAGGTCAGCACGGAAGTAGAAAAGTCATATCTATCACATAAGGTGATTAGTGCATAAAGGATCTTATCAACAATTAGTTGTAAGTAGATACAATGCTTCATCCTAATAGATGAAATAGTTTCTAAATCCTTTAACAAGGTATACTTAATAGTATTTGTATAAATCTCTTAACCGAGTGCATACTTCATTGTATGTTTGTAAATCCTCTAACAAGGTGGACCTAGTAGTCCTTTGTGCTCCTAATAGGGAAGATCACTAGAAGTGGTCAATGTAAGCCTTAACAGGCCAACTTTGTGCTACAATAGTGAAGTTTTGTGGGTATCATCCCCACCCCAATTTTACTTTCTATTTGGAAGGTTTTGGGGTCACCAACGCATTGTGTTCTTTTGTGTGTTGAATGTTTTATCTTTCAGTACTAATGTATGCAGTAGCATAGATGGATGTGTGGTAAATGTAAAGAAAAGCTTTTAAGTTACTAATTCACCCCTCCCCTCTTAGTAACTTATCATATCTTGAATATTTCCAACACCACTACCAACATATTTGATCCCATGTTGGATGAATTTTCTCTTTTTGACAATATAAATAATGATTCTCATGATTATGGAAAGGAGTGTGCCATTGTGGACAATAGTCTAGAGACCAATGAAAAATTTTGTGATTATTATTCTTTACATTTTGAGATGATTTTTTCTTTAATGAATGTTATGGAGAAATCATTCAAAGATAAGGAATGCTATGATAGAGTTTGGTTGTTTGGGAAAGAATGTTCAGTTGCTAGATTTTTGCATGACATTAACTTAAGGTTTAGAATTGAAGAAGTTGCCAGTACATGGGGGATTGGAGCTACTCCACTAAGACACAACCCACTGGTCTTAAAAGGATGCAATTTCTCCTAGACAATTGATGGATTCACATAAGACTATTTCTTAACTCTAGTTCTCCTAGTAGGGTTTTTCTTGCCAATGGTTATATTTGTAAATATCTCTGCTTGGTAGAGTTTTCGTTGTGAGTAGTTTACAAGTTTTTTGCTAGTCAGTTTGTCATGCTCCACTCCTCCTTTGCAAGTGACTCCATTTTCTATGATTCTATTGCCCAATGGATAAGGCACTTATCTTTTACCAAAGACTATTGAAGTTCTCTATTTTTGAGTAAAAAATAGTCCCATAGTTAGAGCCCATGTTTGTACCCATATAGACCTTGGTAATTAAATTTTTAGTTTAGGGTCTTGAACCTCTTCAAAAAATCAGTTCAAAGAGGTTTGAAGTGATTCGATCTACATAACAAGATTCATATGTTCAAAGATTCAGAGATTTAGAGTTCAAGTTCAAAGGCTTGACAAGTTCAATATTATAGGCAATCTAGTGATTTCAAAGTCCAATATTTAGATTCTAGGTTTTGTTTGGTACTTTTGGTTCATTTGATACAAAAAAATGTTTCATGGGTTCAGATGATCAATTTGAGTTCATATTCAACAAAACTAGTAAGCACTCTTCAACTCCTTTACATCTGAATTTCACAAATACCTAACTCCTCTTCAAAACTGATTATTAGAATTGAAGAATATGTTCATATTTGGAGCCTAACCTAGAGTAAGGAAGACACAGGTGCATAAGGTATGCAACAAGGAGTAGTACATTTAGGTAAAGGCATCATTGAGGTCAAGTTTTGAACAAATATGGGAAAGAACAAGTAAGGTGTTGATCAACAATGTCATGTGTACATACAGGTAAAAATGTTGAGATTGTCTTCAATGTGTGTTCCCTCCTATTTCCTAATTGGAACCTATGCCAAATAATTGTGAAAAATTAATTCATGAAATGACAAAGAGATAAAAAGGTTTTGAAGTCTCTTGAAGATCAAGTTTTGAAGTCAATCATTATTGGATCACAATCCTTCAAGTTCCTTTTATATCAATGTTATAATGATTATGTTCGACACTAAGTTGTACTCAAACAATGTATATTGAGTCTAGAGATGTTGATATAAAATGAGTTGTAGAAGACAAGGAAAGTTAAAAAAAATATTTCCCAACCCCTTAGCTAGTCAAGTATCACACAAGGTGTACTCAAAACATTAAACCACATTAGTTTGGTTTTGAGTTAAAATAATGAAAATTTTGAGTGTGGGATGAGGATGATAATGAAGCCTTTAATTTAATAACTTGATGTGTAACATAACATCTTGTGCAATGCAAATTATAGAAATTGATTATGTTCATCACAAATGTCCAAAGGAAATGAATGATCATTGATTAAGATCACATGCCCATATTTTGTAAGTCGGGAGAACCAATATTCAATTGCTTCAGAGGGAGATCATTTGTGAAGTATCTAGCAAGGTTCTCATTGAGTTTCCATTTATAATAGGTGTAGAGAAAAGAAATAATTGGTTGTTGACCAAAGAATTCAAGTGGCCTAAAAGAGGCCTAGGCATTCAACAACCAAACTCGCACACACATCCCCATTTCAACACTTATTAGGCATAGTATGTGCGAAAGAGATGGAGATTACCACATTTGAGGGTATAAATCACACTGACTTGACAATAATAATGGATCAGTAAATACCTTAATAAACACCTTGGGAGTGCTAAATAGAATTAGTATATTAGTTGAGGTTTATTGGCGAATCCTGAAGATTACGCCATCACCATAATGTGTGAAAGACCATAACTCCAAAATCAAAGGAGACAAGCCTAAAGATTCATTCATTGCAAGCATTATGAACATTTTCCAAAATCTAAAAGTGTATCTGTCAGGTTCTAATGAACTTAGAGCTTCCCACATAGAAGAAACATTGCAAGTGTTTGACCCAATGCCCAATATCTTTTGGAACAAAACTAGAGGAGATAGAGGCCTATCGTGAATGTTAGTAGTGTTGAATACACTGGAAAATATAGAGATGAAGGAATAGGGGGTCCACTATGACAAAATTAGTCAACTTTTGGTTGAACTCAATATATAGGAACTTTGATAGTGTATGTGAACTATTTGACAAAATGCTTGAGTGCCAAAAAGTCAAGAATGATGATAGAGGGATTAATCTTTAAGCCTAAATGTCACAAGATCCCTAGGCCTCAAATTGACTGGTATGCAGTGCATGAAAAATGTATGACATGTGTCATGGTTTGAAGATTTAGACTCAATAAATATCCCAAATATTATTTTATGAAGATATTCTTAAACAAACATTGGGTCATGTGAAGTGATAAAGGGGAATAACTTCCATAGATAATGAAGAATTAGTTATTATAACTGAAAGGTCATTAAGATACAAGATGAAAAGGAGAAATAATATTCAAGGCAAGATTTTTCATCGAAGAGGGGTTCTAGTTTTGGCTTCTTGAGCAGGCATTTGTTGTAAGAAGGGAGCCAAAAATTACAGAAAGATGGGGAAAGGGGGATTTTATTTTCTATAGACCTTTTTTTATAGGTGGGGAGATATTTGTTTGAATAGTAATTTGTTTGTGTCAGGTGATAAATCTTTATTTTATTATTTTTAGAGGAGGAAAATTTTAGTATATCACAACTTTGAGTTTGCATGTTAGCTTTGTGATAAATGTCAATCTTCAAATTATCCTAGTTGTCTCTAAATACAGTTTTAACACAAATAATTATTGCAATGATTATCATTTGGATTTTGGGTCTTTGTTATTCTTGTATTTGGAAAGAACAATTCATATTTCTTTCTACATTTCTTCTACAATATAATGATTGGGTAAATGAGCTTTGTATCATTTACTTATTATTTTCATTTGGTTATTTAGTTTCTTCGCATCTATGTCATGTTTACAAGTGGATGTCTATGTACCTTTTTTGCTTTTTGGTTAAAAGCATCTATTTTTGAAATTATGTAAATTTATTGCAATCTTGCACGTGGAGATATACCCATATAATTCAGAGTGTGATTACACTTTTCAATTGTGAAGCGACCCTACTGTTAGTGTCAATTGAGTCTTCTTGTCTCGGCATTTTAGGGTCAAATTGTAAGTTGTTTTTGGAAGACAAATTCATTCACTAAAATATGCATATCAAATGAATGCCACTACCCTTCCAAATAGGAAACAACATATTCAAACTATCAAGAAAATTATTCTCTACAAAAACATTCTAGATCAAAACTATTAATGTACTTATACACAGTGACTTAGTTTTAATCTCATACTTCAGGTGATGCTACAAGGTAGAAATCAAATTAATACACTTATTTTATCTTCTTTATAATGAAATAATCATTGTGTTCAATATTGTTCATTGAATGTATCAAGAATTTAATCTCCAAATTATCTTAGATGTGCATTTTATTCGATTATAGATTTTTCTGATACGTGTAACTTACTTGCTATGCTTATGTATTAATACTAAGATGATCACTTATGGTTCATTTGGTAACGAGAATATGAGTGGAATAGGCATATGTAAATTTTTAAAATTTTGAATTCTCCTTTTGGGTGCACCAAATAGGAATTGTGAATAATATGTATTCCAATATTGGTCCAAAAATGAGCATTTGCAATTCCACCTAAATATGTGGAATTGGAATAAGTATTCCTATTCTATTTTTATTTATTATAGAGAACATAAATTTTTGGGTCCTTGAATTCCCCGTCAAATTTTGGCTTACCCATAAAGAGAATAAAAAATGTATCCTTTCTTTCTATTCTAGAATAACAATTCATTTTCCCATATTTCTATTCCCACATCCAAATAAGCCCTTAGGCCCCATTTGATTGCAAGAATTGGGGGGAAAAGGAAAATCTAAATACTCGCATTTGCTAATTTGACATTTGTTTGCAAAATACAACATTGTAATTAGAATGTGCCTGTTCTAATTTGACCCCAAAATGAGCATAGTGGAATTCCTAAAATAGATGGAATAAGAATAGATTATTCTTATTCTAGTTTTTAATAAACTCAATTTGATGGGTTGTTGGGTCTGTGACTTTGCCATTTGATTGTATTTTGTCAATCAAATGAATTTTTGGACTATTTTCTCCATTCATCATAAGAAATAAACTAGGTCAACATTATTTAATGTTTAATATGTGTTTATTTTTTTTAAATGAAAAAAAAGACTAGTATCATATTTGATATCTTTTCTAAAATTTCATAAAATTATCTTTACAAATAAATCTTCTGTTTAGTCTTATAACTAAAACTATGTTGAAAGATCATTTAAATATCATATTAATAATCTTGACTTGTATTATTTTTGTTCTTTAATATATTTAAAAATAAAATGTTTTTAGTTTTTATCTTATACTCATTAAAATATTTTGATTTCATTTAGAATTATAATTATAATATACAATTTAATATGTCCTTTGAATTTTGATGAATTTAAAAGGTTGTGGTATATCTTTCACTTATAAAGTCAATTTAAAAAATAAAAAGTCCACTTAAAAATAATTTGGCTTTTAAAAAAAAAAAAAAAAACCAATTTTTATAAATAAAAGATCTTGTTTATTTAAAATATTACCAAACTAAAAATAATAATTTAATTATTAAAATTTTAAAACAAAACTTTTTCCAATTCCTATTTCAATTGTTGCAACCAAACATAGAATATGCACATTTCGACTCCTCTTCCTGATCAACCAAACATGTCCAAATGATATTCTAAAACTTATTTTAAGAATGCACGAATACCAAAAGAGAGCTTATTCTAGCATAGATGAATGCCGCATTCGATAATTCTTGCAGTGAAACGGGCCCTTAAGGAACATCTAGGGGGAGAAGATCTCAATGGATGTGGGGCCACAAATGAGGAACTCCATAGAAAATGGGTGAAATAAGTTTTTAATTGAATTGATAAATGGAAGTGGAGATTTCTACCCTATCTTAAAATTAATAGAGGGAGAGGATGTCCTACCAAGAAAATAGTGAGCAATTTAACCCCATAGTACATTATAAGATATTTTTCTTTTAAGAAATGATATGTCACTTGCCACCATAGAATGGTGAGAACGATGAGAATAAGGGATTTTGAGTATAGTGCACACAGACCTTATATGTTTGTAAAGTGAAATCTAATATGATTAACCCCACCCATGGAATCCAATCAAATTATTTCATGGCAGCCCTTTAAAAAACCTCTTCTAAGCATATGGAATAAGATGTCATGAATGAATGGCTCCTTCTAGGCAAATTAAGTAACCTTTTGAGAAATCATGTTTGTGACAAAATGCACTCTACAAATATGAAAAACACATTCTTACTCTTAGATGGTTATTTCATCATCAAATGCATTAAACCTTTCAATACATTATTTATTTTTTTGCTTTGTTTACAAGCTGAAATATGTGCTTTATAGACTAAAGCAAAATATCAAGTATTTCATGAAAAAATGAATAAGCTCTTTCATTTATTTAATTTGATACATTTCTACTCAAATCCCATACTCTATTACAAACTTGATTGTAATGAAAACACTCCATTAAACATTCGTGTTCATTTTCTTATGAATGTCTTGTCACTAGTTTAGTATTTTAATTTAAATGCCAAATCTGCCCTAATATAGATTTAGATGAGATATTTAAAACTTTTCATTTGATATAGCTCAATAAAATATCCATTTTACATCAAAAGTATAATTTCATACTAATTATTATCAATATAATTATTTCTATTCTATTAACTTTTTTTAAAAATTATATATATATATATATCAATTGTTTTAATATATAAAATTAAATAGAAAATAATGCACAACCATTTACATTTAGTAGTGATTTTTAAATAGTTTTTCTGAAATTGAAAAGCACTTCATATTTTACTCCAATTTTTATTCAAAGTTATGAAAATCTTCTTCAGATAATAAAATAATTAGAAATATTTCTGTATATGCCCAATTTACGGATCTGACAATATGAAAATAAGGTAAAAGCAGATAAACCTCTGAGGGCTTGTTTGGCTGCGGGAATAGGAATACGTATTCCAGAATACATATTCTGGAATAGACAATGGGGCTACGTATTCCTCTTCTCTGTTTGGTTCAGCCAATATTTGATGGGAATTCGCGGACCCCAAAATTTATGTTTTTTAAAATTAAAAAAAATGGAATAGGAATACATATTCCAATAACACCTATTTTGGTGGAATTGCAAAACCCCATTTTGGGGCCAGAAATGGAATACGTATTCTATTTTTACTTCGTATTCCAATTCTGTTTTGGTGCATCCAAACGAGGAATTCAATTTTTTTGAAATTTACATTTGCCTATTCCGCTTGTATTCCGCTCACCAAATGGCCCTGATAGAGCTCTTTTTTACGTATCGACCAGACCTTTCCTCATTCGTCTGAATGGAATTTGTGGGGTAGAAATATGTATACCAAGATGTTGTGGGCAGGAAAACCACTTTCAGAATTCAAACTTTAAGTGGGAGTAAAGGCGATGAGAACAGTGAACGGCAATGGGAATAGTCAATCTGATGTATTGAGCGGGCCCCACATCAACCACTCGAAGAAGTCAAAGCTTCAGTGTGCTAGTTAAGCTCAGCTGTTCAGGTCATATCCGTCCAATAACTAGTTTTACAATCCACTTCCTTGCAATAAAGAAGCCCTACATTGTCTCACTTGAAGCAATTCATATCAGATTAATCTTTCAATTTTGAAGGAAAAAAGGAACAGAGCTCTACATAAATTCATTAGCTTTCTTTACTTCAGCCTCACCAAGTTTGCAGAGGTATGGATTTTGTATTTTTAGTTTGCTTACAAGGTATAGTTATGTTTTTTGGAATCTGATGCCGCGTGATTATCATCATCCTAAGGAGGATTTAGCAAGAATTTTGGGATTAACTTTTCACGATCTAACAATCTTTTAAGACTGTCCTCTTAGTACGGGCTACGGATCTTGGCTTTATCCTAGCAAACTTGTACAGATCTATTTTGTGTAGACCATTCAATCGTTGCATTAAATGAAATGATGTGCCTTTCTTTCTTTGAGACATTTGTGTAGACATCCCGATATCTTTGAAGCATTTTGGCAAATATTTCACATGCCATATCTGCGATTCCACGTGCATTCATCTCTATATGCATCCGAGGGGGCATTCTGACAAATAGTTGGAACGCCTTGTCTCTGTATCTACGTTTTGTATACATATAGTTAAGAGCATTTCTACTTATAATACGTGGCAATCATACCTCTCATCGAATGCTTATATGTTGCTTTCAAAGCTTCCATATAATATGCGCCCTGCAATCTAGGCCTCGAAAATTGCTTTGAAAGGAGTGCGCTGGCATAAGTAGGTACTCAGTTACAGGGGGATTATGGCTTAATTCTTGTCTTTCTTTCACCTTTGGTTTTTTCAGTGGCTGCATGAGTTGAATTCATTAGGAGTATTTCTCTGCAGGAGGTGAACAGTTCATCTAATGATGTAAGAATGAGAAATTCTAAAGCCTTTTAAGCTTTATTAGCGTTCATTGAAGAAGGGGATTTTGTTGTTAGAACCTTTCTGAATTTGAGAAAAATACAACTCTTACACTTTGCAATTCGCTGAAAGGTTTAAAATTTGTATGGGTTCTAAGAAGATCATGATGAATGTATGGTAGTTCGTACAGACACTCTTATAGTCCTATTTGCTTAAATACGTTAGTTCTTAAAAACATTATGACTGCTTCAGACAGTCCTGACAATTGGAATTTGTTTCAATTTTTCTTGTAAATAGGTTTGCAAGCAGAGTGAGTTTAATCATGTAGGAAACTCCTCTCAGGAAGTCCCTGTATCAGAGATGGATTCATGTGTCAATCACTACTCATGAACATAAGACATTGAATTTGATTTAAAAACTACACAATTCAATTCTGAATAACAACATCACAATTAAAAATATTTTATCTCTTTATATTAGTCGGTTTTCACACACAAGGCTTCCAGGCATTTCCTTATCTTGACCATATCTTCAAATTTGTACACAATAGTTTGATTTCTTCCTCTGTCTGATACATAGCTACAAGGAATGGTGATTCGGACTGAATCTTCAGAGGCAAATTTGTAAGCAGGAAAAGCCACAAGATAATCCTTTTGCAGTACCAAAAGCGCGGATAGAAGGTAAAATTTGACTAATATAAAGTTTAACACGAATCGGCAACTGTGCCAATCTCCAATTTGATGCCATTCAAGCTTGAAATTTGATGGCCACCCTTGCCTGTCATATGATTTTTTCACAATGTCTAATTTTTTTCATAACTTTCATTTTACCTTTTAAGAAAGAAGTTGATTGTCATTTTTTTTTGTTTTAAAATAATTCAATAGATCAATTTAAGTTTATATTTTTAAATGCAAAAATTACTGATTATAATATATGCAAAATTTATGAATCTATAGATAAGTCTAGAATAAAAGAAGTATGTTTCTAAATTCATGTATATACTTTAGCAGATTTTTAAAATTAATATAATTATATAAAATAACAAGTTTTTAAAATTCATTACATTCTATTTCAAAATAAATATTGATGGTTTAGTAATAAATTTACTTATCATTTTAACCCAGCAAATAGGGTCATTACGACCATCAAATTCCAGACCTGATGCCATTGTCTTTTCATTGTAGAAAGCTTATGGTAAGGTATCAAATACATTTTACTGCATTTTATTGGACTCTTCTATAGTTGTTAGTGATTTCATGTTACTCCGTGTTTCCAAACTAATCATTCTATGAATCTTATGGAGTTCAAATTTGGCACCATGCAAGAGACGAAAAGAAATATTATTTTCTTGCATAATGGCATAGATGAAAAAAGAGTTCGAGCATTGGTAGCTCAGATAGAACCTCAATTATAACAAAATGGTTGTTTCCTCTGTAGATAGCCTTGTGATAATAGCTACCTTGTGCCTCTAAGAATATTTCATTTGGAGATTTACCTGAATTTCCTCTTCCTAATTTAGAGGAAAGGTAAAAAATTAATCTCTACTAAAAAAACCCAAATCGGAAATCTAGTCTCTGTGGTGCTGATTAATTAAAGAAGTCATTTTTGTTACATAATAAAAAACTTCTCGTTGGCTAAATCTTCCCTGTTGCAGGGGGTTGGTCACGGGTTCTAGTCTCCCCCGTCCTCATGGTACCGGTGGGCATGTCGCGCCAGCACTACTAGTCACGTTAAAAAGTTTACCAGGCGCACTACAGTTTATAGGGGGGCCGTGTTGCACCGATTCCTGCAGTCTTAAAAAAAAAAAACTCTCTGTTATATGGGCATTCTCTAAAACTGCCTGAGCTTTTATGACAATGTTTTCTAAGAAAAGTGCTAAACCAGCCACGAGATCTAAGAATTAACCTTATTAATTGTACACTAATAAGTAAGCAATAGCATTGACTATGCCTACTTTTCCAAAGAGAGCTTGAAAATCGTTGTAGAAATGTATGACATCTTCAATACCTTTTTCACCTTTTATACTTTTGTCTGATAGCCACACGCCGTTATCCTCTCTGGAGTGAGATGTATAATTATTCCAATTGATAATTATTCTTAGAAGTTATATATCTCTTCAGAATTACATAGGCACATTTGAATACGAGATTTACTATTGGTCTCTTTCTTTGTAATTTATCGGTTTTTCACATTTCAATTCTGTTTATATGCATTCTTTCATTCTTTTTGCATTGTGATGTAAGAAGCGAGTGTATTTGAGATAGGAACTTATTTTTTAGTTAATCTGACTGGGTATTTTGTGTTCTGTGCAACAGTTTTAACTCATGTTTCTTATGTATGAGATCTTTGTGGTTACTAAAGATAATTAGAGGTTAAAAGTGAGCGAGTTCATAGAATGCCGAATTTTCTATCTGTTATAGTGTTTATGAACAAGAGTTGTTTCGAAGAGGCGTGGTCATTTTCAAACCTCTGGTTTGGTTCAGAATGTGACAAGTTTCATAGTAAGAATATAATATTTAGTTGAAGTATGATCAAAGCATTAATGTAGAAATTTTGGGCTACTGTATGCAATCTAAAAGTAACACTTTTTAGAGATTCAATATTGTAAATTTAATATTTATATCCAATGTCAGTTGTGGTCTTCTTTACTCATAATACTTTTAATTTGCTTGCTCCCGTATTCTGCCGTTATGTTTTATACTAGTCTTGAATTATACAGTTTCACCTTTGGAAGGGGGACTTGTGATTCTGCAAGAATACCAATATTGATTAGCATGCATATTTAGAAATCAGAAATAATCATGGTTCTAGTAGGCTAGCTCTCTGAACATATTATTTCATTAAAGAATTCTTCGATGCATGCTTTATGGCTTTATAATTTCGATTTTTGAAAGGCATTTGGGATAATTTACCAAAAGCTTTTTTCTGTAATCATGTAAATTTCACTAGATTTGCCTCTATCTTTTCTATATTGTTCCTTGGTGACAGTTAATTATTTGAGTTCTGGAGTTACTGCCTTATCTGAGGCAGCATGGTAAAGGCCTTGAGGATGGCGAACAGATTGTTTCAATCATATGTGAATGTTAATGGTATTTCATTCATTTTTTGCTGCCTTAGGATATTATAAGTTAATACACATTACTCGAATTTTAACCAGTTTTTCAACTTGCTTCTATACATGATACAAACTTATGGATTTGATTGGTCTCTTTCATGGGATGGTGTTTAAGGCTTAGATTTAGTCGAACTTTATACAACAGACTCCATAGTATCTTCCCATAACCAGCACTAAAAACTTGGCCACCGGAGAACAATTAAGAAAATAGGACATTCAAAATATTTTGAATGGCTGGGATTGTTCCTTTTCTTCACATATCAGAATGTCATATTGTTTTTGAATGAATGGTAATTCTACTTCAAACGAGTAGTTTCACACTGAAGTAGTTTTAAAATTTCTTTAAGGACTGCAATATGGAAGAAGAGGACTATTCTTCAGATATGGTTGATGAAATTTTATAAGACAAGCAGTTTAAAATAGATAAACCAGCTGCAGATAAAGATATATTGGACTTTTGGTAAACAGATTTGTCACAGTAGAATATGCCCAATGGAGTGTGTGGCAAACCGTTCACAAAAATTGGATAGGCCTTTGAATATCCAGCCTTCCTCTATGTTTAGGGGGGCAGCTCCCTCGTAAGATAAATTTGAGCTTTTTCAATAAAGATAAGAAGAACTTAGAAAATACAAAGCTAAACCATTGATAGCGAATGCACCACATGCCTTCAATGTTTTCATAAAAATGATGTAAACTATTAATGAGAGCAATCAAGGACTACACTTGAGAACTTTCACCAACACAATGCTAATTCAACCATTCACGACTACTCACACCATACCATGAAAATGCTCATAAATGAATTAACACCTCAACAATTCAGACCCTTTTAGAAGGAGAATGCCAAATGTACTTGCTTTATTTCTTCGCACCAAGAAAGTAAGAAATAACTGATTACAAAAACAACAATTGTACACACTTTCCAAAAATTGCTTTGTTATTAGAGCATAAGTATTTCCTCTATCCAAGTCCAAAAAGTCCCTTATTACATTGATTTACAAAAAAATTATAGCTATTCAAGAATAACTAACCTTTCGGGTTCGTAACTACTCAAAAAGTTAGAGTTTGCAATTTGGCATGCATTTGAAAACTGACTCTAACTCCAACTCATATGTAGCAAACTCTAGATCCTAACTCTAGTTACAATAAGTGACATGTTCACTTTTACATAATAAGTAACATATGACTACACATTTTGCACGGAAATAGAAGAGTTGATTTATGCTAAATCGTACACTTCATCTCTCAATACAAAATATTGTCAATTCTCCAAAAACCAACCTCTTTAGAAATACACTAATAGAAAATTGCATGACCCTTTCATGAGGATCCTTTGATCCACTTGAGCAACTTTATGAAAATCTCCAATATAATTCTCCATTGCTGCCCAAATAGATAAGTTAATATGCAATGACTTGAAGAAGAGGTACCATACCAATATCATTGATAATGGCCTCAAGAAATGACAACTTGTTTAATGAATTTCTTTGCAACTATACTTCCAAACATGCACCAATCCAATAAGCTATGTGTCCCTTTGAGGTTCTCACTTTACAAACTTGCAAAGGAGTACTAGATAAGTTGATGAATTGACTTTCTGTGCACCATGTCATTACCATGCTACTAAGTTCATATTCCCATTCTCTTGGGCAGTTGAACGAGTTCATTTTTATATGAAGGGAGCTTGGGTTCAACCATTTCTTGCATACAAATTGATCAAAGAATTACAAGATTATATGGAACTTCTATGTGTAGATCACACACTTCTCATATAAGATATTGTGAGCTTGAGAGGTTGATAGATTAGATCTCATTCATTCTATATCTATAGCCTCCTTTGCTTGACACATTCATACTCTTGAGTTATGTAATTGTTCAATCGAGCTTCGATTTACAATGATGCCCATTTCATTTTAAGTAAATTTTGTCTGAATATCTTTGATCTGCTAGACTTTGTTGGATGCTTTATGAGTGATCGTTCAAACTTTACCATGCTCATTTTGTCAAACATGTATCAAGAAATCCAGCTGAGCCCATTGATCATAGATTCATGGAAAGAATATGACATTTTGTTGAGCAGTTGGGTACATATGAAGATTCTACATTATATATGCATGTCTATGATGTTGTCACATGATCTCCATGATCTTCAATCTGCAGTAATGATATTGACATTTGAGCAGCTGACTCATATGTGGAATTGAAAACTTGGTTTGGAAGCCATTTAAAAATGTTTGAGCTCATTTTTCGACTGACTTCCAGTTCCACAACATGCATTTGGATGATATTGATCTCTACTCATCACCATCCAATGCAATTCATTCATCAAACACATACTGCACTTCGTTTACCAATCTATATGAATCATAATCACCTTCATGGGAGAGTTAGGAATACATTATTTCATCTTGATTGGTTGCTTACATGTGATTGACTCTTTACTGCTTGAGATGACACATTTTTGCATACGATTTATGTGTGCATTGGTTATGATCAAGCTGAGAATGTAGAATGGATTAAACAACTCCTATGCTTGGTCTATGTCTACAGTTTTTATCACTTGAGGATATTTAATTTAAAAAGTTCATATGCCTTATCTTGTGTCGACAACTGAACAATATATATTTCAAACAATGCACCCATTACCATTTAGAATCTCCCCACGCTTCTCACATTTGTCATTTCTTCAAGAACTTGATGTGCCTGGTCTATGTTTGATCAACATTTTGCATACATGTATACCAAGGCATTTGTAACGAAAAACATCTGACAAAATTCCTATATTATTTCTGCTCTGATGGATGTCAATACCTTGTTCCAGAGCTCCCATTTTTGCATAGGCTGGGAACACGCTATCAAATGTGAACTTATTGGGTTGGGTGCCTATTGCATTTGAATATTGGGTAGCGCTGGCACAAGTGTAATTGCTTGTTCCATTGGCTGTCAAACAATTCTCTTGGCCGATGGCCCACTCAAGGTGAAGACCATAATGACTGTGATTAATGGCACCAACAAAGTTTGGAGGTAAGTACCATGTAGCTGGATCAAGAATAGTGGAGAACCCATAGGTGGGAAATTGCGCAAATTGAATTGCCCCTCTTGTGAAACTAATAACCCTCTCATTTCCTTGAATTCTAGATTCACAACACCCATAGTTGTTGTATTATACTGGATCATGTTGATTATCACATGAAGTGATTGTACAATTTACTCCTCTACCACCAACATCATTGTTAACTTTGAAAGAACCTTTTGGTTTGCAACCAATGACCACAAATTTGTTGGTGGAGGCAATAGTGAAGGGCCCATTTGCAGGCAACCCCAACTTCACAAAGGGATCATCAGTATAATGACATGCAATGGCTTTTAGAGAAGTTGAATTTATGATGAGAGAGCCCATATAATCGATCCCCAGGATCTCTAACTCCGTCTCTATACTATTCATAGTAGCTCCAAGAAATAAACCAAGCTTACCATTTGAATTCCCATTTTCTTTCACTCTGTAGTTGATCTGAAAATGAGGGTATCCACAGCTTGGATTGTCTATCCAAAATGGGTATCTTCCAGATTATATCTATGAACTTTATTTCCAGCCAACAGTTGTTTTCTAGTTGAAGTTTGGGTTAGGATTAGGTTAAAAAGTTGGAGTATGGGGAGAGAGAGTATGGGTAGTACGTGGAGAGAGAAAAATTGAGTGAGAAAACCCAAACCCAAACCCATACTTCTCTCTAAAAGTTTGAGAACATGGAGAGAGAAAAGTACAGGGAGAGAGAAAATGTTGAGGAGACAGTGAAACTCAAACTGAAACCCTGAACTTCTCTCTAAAAGTTTTAGTACGTTGAGAGAGAAAAGTATGGGGAGAGAGAAAGTTGGTTTAGCTGAAAATTAATCTCTCTTTCTGGAATTAATATAATCAATCCTCCCTCTAAAATGTCCAGGTAATAGCTAGCTCTATCTGGGGACAAGGACTGTGCAGGACACTAAATGAACCCAAAGTTAAGAAGTAATAGTGCTTTATCACAAGGGCTATAGAGTTGCCCAAAAAGGAGATAAATCCAGGAAAAAGGGACTGAGCACAACAAAATTGGGAACACAACCAAATTTAAAAGAAAGCAAAGCATGACAAAAACTCCTAACTAAGATATGTAGAAGGCAGATCTTCGTACCTCTAATGACTCAAGGTATAATCATGCCAATCCATTTACTGGATGGGAAAAATAAATACCATGGCATACCAACATGTGATAACTTTCAAGCTTCCATGAGCTCAGATATAAGTGTGCTGCTTGAATTCTAACTCTGAGATTCCTAGCATGCTCCATATCTCTGGATGAAAGAACATATCCAAATAACCAGGCTTCATAAAAAATCTTAGACTTCAAAATCAATCCTACTTCTTGTTGCATGTCATTGATAACTTCATTTTCAAAGAGTTGAAGTATAAGATTCTCAAGTTTCTGAATGCATTTATGATCTTCTCCTCTATTTGGCAAGACCTCTAGTTGAATTTCTATTGATTGATCATCATGAAGTCTTGAAATCATTTCAAACACTAGACACTCTTGCTTTTCCATGGGGATGATCATAGTTTAATCCTTTATAAAATTATTCCAACTGGGATGTACATCCATGTTATATTGAATCTTCTCATGATCCATTTCTTCTTCTTTATCTTCCAAAAGATCATCTTGAATTTTTAGGTACTGCAGAGTTACATTGATACTATCGTCAACATGGTGGGCCATAACTTCATTTTTCATCCCATTAATATCAAAATTTTCTATCTAAAGGGTCTTCTGATGGTTAAGACAAGAAGATACCAAACTTTGTATTGGATTTCCTTCATATAATCTGTGGAGTGAAGTAACATGTGGAGTTATAACCATTGAGCCTTGTCTTTGAATACCAACTTGAAAATCATCAGTAAAAATGCCTTCCTCTAAGAATAAAGGATTAAAGTAAACATTTTTTTCATAGAGAAATTTACCATCCAAGGATTTTGAGCACAATCTTGGAATGAATACATCATAAGAGTTTGCTTCACTAGATTTCTCCATGAGATCCGCTTCTAACTCATCACTTTCTTCATCATGGATATTCTTCTCATAGAACTTCTTTGGCATAGAATTTTCTATTTGATGAAAAGACTCAAAAAGAGGATTTCTTTGAACTTTGAATGATCCATAGGTTTTTAATTCCGATTCCATTGGATTAGAGGAACTTTTCGTTACATCCATATAGCTTTCATCTTCAATACGTTCAATGACATCTATCCCCTTTTGAATCATCATTTCTTCTCCAAGACATCTTTCATGAAATGTGAAAGTTGGTATGCATGACAAAAAATCAAAGTTATAGGGTTCATCTTCTTCTCCTAGAAGCTGATTTTTATCTTTTTCATCAATTGATCTTTTAATCACAAGTTCATCAATATCATCAAATGTAAAGGTCTCCATTTCCTCAGGGAAAGCAGATATTTGTTGAAGTTCATTAGTGCTCTTATCTCCGTCAATGGTAGTGATTTCATATTGTGCTAGAACATTTGAAGTATTGACATGATCAATAGATTCCTCATCATGAATGATCATGAAAGGATGAATGGGAAGATCTTCTCCACATATGAAGTCATCATCTGAAGCATCAAGGCACCAAGTAGGAATAAAAGTATTATGAAATTCACCTTGATCCACATTGTCCTCATCTTCAATCATATGTTGCGTAGTTTCTTGAGATTCTAGTATTTCTTTTTCTTTTCTATTACAATCAAGACGATTGAATAGTTTTTCCTGCATTTGAAAATTTTCACAATGATTCCTTGATACATTATTAGACCATTCTTCTTCTCTAGATACCATGTCTCGACCATCTACTTGATTAGATGTAGAATCCTTGTCTTCTTTTGTGCATGAAGAACTAGATGAATCCTTTCTAACATTTGGATCAGGAGATGTTCTGTTATCAAGAAAATAATTCTTGCGTGGGTCTTCTTTCTCAAGTTCTTGCAGCATTTGAAGTAAAGAAGGATGTGTTTTGTTAGGATCTAGGCATGCATTTCCATAGAAGCTTTTTAAAAATTCAACTTGATTGGGATCAATGGAAGTATGATTTTGATGAGCAATAGGTGTAGGCATTGGGACACCCTGTTGACCACCACTATCCATCTTCAATTGACATGAATCACTTTTCTTATCAAGTTCTTCCTTATGCTCGCATGAGGAATTTATTTCTAAAAATGATTTTGGTTTGTGAGAGAAAAATTGATTGTCCTTACCATCTTCTTCATCTTTCTTTTGCAAAGTCTGGAGCAAAGGTGGATGAATCACTCCTAGATCTAGTTTCTGTCCACCATAGAAACTCTTCAAGAAGCTAGCTTGATTAGGATCAATGAAGACCTGATTTTGCTCAGATATAGGTGCATAAGAGACATTTATAGTATTCCTCATTGCTGATTTAGATGAAGCACATTTTTCAGCAGGGCCTTCTTTATCTTTATATGCTAAATCTTTTTCCAAGAAGGATTCTTGACCATGAAAAAGAAAACCATAGTCAACTCCATCTTCTTCTTTGATCTTTTGAAAAACTTGAAGTAAGTGGGGATGAACTATTTTAGGGTCTAGCCTCCTGCCGCCATAGAAATTCTTCAAGAATTCAACTTGCAGAGGCTCATTAGGAATCTGTTTCTTGGGATATGAAAAGTATTCATCATCACTATCACTATCATTATCACTTTCAACTTTTCCCTTATACCAAACCATGATTCTGAATTGCCACCTTCAAATAGAGTCACCAATAATCAATCTTTAAAATAGAGTCGCCAACCTTCATTCTAGGGAAGGTACCTTTTATCAACCATGTTATTGATTATTATTCACTTGGTTTTGGATGTGACCAAGATTTTGCCTGTTTCTTCTTGGGATAACTACTATTCTTTCAATGACTACAACATTATGACCAATAGGAGCTCTCCATAAGACTTCTCTAAACTCTTCTTCTTCTTCAAGAAATTCATTTACCAGATGATATTGTTGAGCACTTCGTTTGCACCTCCAGGCTAGAGTGTTCAACTCTGAAATGATATCCTCCTAGGTGTCTTGGAAGCCAAGGTTTGGTTGGAGAACTAGAAAAATGTTCTCATGCAGAAGCACCATTGTGTTTCATTACAGGCGACTGTCAATCTTTCTTGTTCAATCTCCCTAATAGAGTCACCAAAAATCTGTTGGTAAATAGATTTTTCATAGCAGAAGATGCCCAATGGAGTGTGTGGCAAACTGTTCACAACAATTGGATAGGCCTTTGAATATCCGGCCTTCCTCTACATTTAGAGGGGCAGCTCCCTCGTAAGATAAAATTTGAGCTTTTTCAATAAAGATAAGAAGAACTTAGAAAATAGGAAAGAAAACCATTGATAGCAAATGCATCACATGCCTTCAATGTTTTCATAAAAATGATGTAAACTGTTAATGAGAGCAATCAAGGACTACGCTTGAGAACTTTCACCAACATAATGCTAATTCAACCATTCACGACTACTCACACCATACCATGAAAATACTCATAACTGAATTAACACCTCAACAATTCAGACCCTTTTAGAAGGAGAACGCCAAATGTACTTCCTTTATTTCTTTGCACCAAGAAAGTAAGAAATAACTGATTACAAAAACAACAATTGTACACACTTTCCAAAAACTATTTAGTTATCAGAGCATAATTATTCCTTCTATCCAAGTCCAAAAAGTCCCTTATTACATTGATTTACAAAAATTTATAGCTATTCAAGAATAACTAACCTTTCAGGTTCGTAACTACTCAAAAAGCTAGAGTTTGGAATTTAGCATGCATTTAAAAACTGACTCTAACTCCAGCTCATATGTAGCAAGCTCTAGATCCTAACTCTAGTTACAATAAGTGACATGTTCACTTTTACATAATAAGTAACATATGACTACACATTTTGCACAGATATAGAAGAGTTGATTTATGCTAAATCACACACTTCATCTCTCAATACAAAATATTATAAATTCTCCCACAACCAACCTCTTTAGAAATACACTAATAGAAAATTGCATGACCCTTTCATGAGGATCCTTTGATCCACTTGAGCAACTTTATGACAATCTCCAATATAATTCCCCATTGCTACCCAAACAGATAAGTTAATATGCAACCACTTGAAGAAGAGGTATCGTGCCAATATCATTGATAATGGCCTCAAGAAATGACAACTTGTTTAATGAATTTCTTTGCAACTATACTTCCAAACATGCACCAATCCAATAAGCTATGTGTCCCTTTCAGGTTCTCACTTTACAAACTTGCAATGGAGTACTAGATAAGTTGATGAATTGACTTTCATTGCACCTTGTCATTATCATACTGCTAAGTTTGTATTCCCATTCTCTTGGGCAGTTAAACGAGTTCATTTCTATATGAAGGGAGCTTGGGTTCAACTATTTCTTGCATACAAATTGATCAAAGAATTACAAGATTATATGGAACTTCTATGTGTAGATCACACACTTCTCATACTAAGATATTGTGAGCTTGAGAGGTTGATAGATTAGATCTCATTCATTCTATATCTATAGCCTCCTTTGCTTGACACATTCATACTCTTCAAGTTATGTAATTGTTCTATCAAGCTCGGGTTCACAATGATCCCCATTTCATTTTAAGTAAATGTTGTCTGAATATCTTTGATTTGCTAGACTTTGTTGGATGCTTGATGAATTGATCGTTTAAACTTTACCATGCTCATTTTGTTAAACATGTAACAAGAAATCCAGCCGAGCCCATTGATCATAGATTCATGGAATGAATATAACATTTTGTTGAGCAGTTGGGTACATATGAAGATTCTACATTCTATATGCATGTCTACGATATTGTCATATGGTCTCCATGATCTTCAATCTGCAACAATGATGTTGACATTTGAGCAGCTAACTCATATGTGGAATTGAAAACTTAGTTTGGAAGCCATTTCAAAATGTTTGAGCTCATTTTACTATTGACTTCCGGTTCCACAACATGCGTTTGGATGATATTGATCTCTACTCATCACCATCTGATGCAATTCATTCATCAAACACATACTGCACTTCTTTTACCAATCTATATGAATCACAGTCACCTTCATGGGAGAGTTAGGAGAACATTATTTCATCTTGATTGACTGCTTACATGTGATTGACTATTTACTACTTGAGATGACACATTTTTGCATACGATTTATGTGTGCATTGGTTATGATCAAGATAAGAATGTAGATTGGATTAAATAGCTCCTATGCTTGGTCTATGGCTACAATTTGTATGAGTTGAGGATATTTAATTTTAAAGTCCATATGCTTTATCTTGTGTGGATAGCTGAGCAATATATATTTCAAACAGCGCACCCATTACCATTCAGAATCTGCCCATGCTTCTCACGTTTGTCATTTCTTCAAGAACCTTATCTGCCTGGTCTATGTCTGATCAACATTTTTCATACATGTATACCAAGGCATTTGTAACAAAAAAAATCTGACAAAATTCCTATATCATTTATGCTCCGATGGATGTCAATACCTTGTTCCATAGCTCCGATTTTTGCAAAGGCTAGGAACACATTGCCAAATGTGAACTTATTGGGTTGGGTGCCTATTGCATTTGAATATTGGGCAGCATTGGAAAAAGAGTAATTGCTTGTTCCATTGGCTGTCAAACAATTCTCTTGACCAATGGCCCACTCGATGTGAAGACCATAATGACTGCGATTAATGACACTAGCAAAGTTTGGAGGTAAGTACCATGTAGCTGGATCAAGAATAGTGGAGAACCCATAGTTGGGAAATTGCACAAATTGAATTGCCCCTCTTGTGAAGCTAATAACCCTCTCATTTCCATGAATTCTAGATTCACAACACCCATAGTTGTATTATCCTGGATTGTGTTGATTATCACATGAAGTGATTGTGCAATTTACTCCTCTACCCCAAACATCATTGTCAACTTTGAAAGAAAATTTATTCTGCAACCAATGACCACAAATTTGTTGGTGGAGGCAATAGTGAAGGGCCCATTTACAGACAACCCCAACTTCACAAAGGCATCATCAATGTAATGACATGACATGGCTTTTAGAGAAGTGGAATTTATGATGAGAGAGCCCATATAATTGATCATTAGGATCTCTAACTCTATCTCTGTACTATTCACAGTAGCTCCAAGAAATAAACCAAGCTTACCATTTGAATTCCCATTTTCTTTCACTCTGTAGCTGATCTAAAAATGAGGGTATCCACAGCTTGGATTGGCTATCCAAAATGGGTATCTTCCAGATTATATGTGTGAACTTTATTTCCAGCCAATAGTTGTTTTCAAGTTGAAGTTTGGGTTGAGAGGTTTGGGTTAGGATTAGGTTAAAAAGTTGGAGTATGTGGAGAGAGAGTATGGGTAGTACATGGAGAGAGAAAAATTGAGTGAGAAAACCCAAACCCATACTTCTCTCTAAAAGTTTGAGTACGTGGAGAGAGAAAAGTACAGGGAGAGAGAAAGTGTTGAGGAGAGTGAAACTCAAACCCAAACCTCGAATTTCTCTCTAAAATTTTTAGTGCGTGGAGAGAGAAAAGTATGGGGAGAGAGAAAGTTGGTTTTAGCTGAAAATTAATCTCTCTTTCTGGAATTAATATAATCAATCCTCCCTCTAAAATGTCTGGGTAACATGAACGAAGTCTCAATAGTGGAGGAACCTTCTATTATGGATTTCAATACTCTCATGGAATTGAATCATTTCACTGAGAAAGGGTAATCACAAATTGTCTTACCTTGTGAAAGAGTGGGAGCATTAACAAGCCAATTCCATTCATCTTCTCAATGAGCAAATTGATATGTTAGACAAGCAAAAGCAAGAAGCCGAACTTAAGAAACTTAAAATTTTGTTTGTTTCCCACAATATTTACTAAAAGGTTTTCTAATACGGTAAAGCTTTGAATGTTGAATTTCCTTTAACACTTTTTAAATAGGAATTGATCATTGTCATATAACACCAAAGTCTATTTCAGGCTTTGTTGTTATGAGAGAGTTATATTTTAGTAATATACACTAAGACCTGACTTTTTTTATTTGAATTAATATTAATTATTAATTAAATTGACATTAAATTTGAATTATAATTATTTGGTTATTTCAATTTACAACACATA
Organism: Cupressus sempervirens; assembly: GCA_028749045.1. NCBI lineage: Eukaryota > Viridiplantae > Streptophyta > Pinopsida > Cupressales > Cupressaceae > Cupressus > Cupressus sempervirens. Next base: position 205,727,979 of record CM053786.1, on the reverse strand, counting down.
TAAATCAGCCTACTCTTATGGTATTTATTATGCTTTTGTGTCAACTATAATCAAAACTTCTTCATCATTCAATTTGTTAGTCACTATTCAACCGTTCGATGAAGAATTAAGGGGAAGTCAAATTGTAACTAAAATGGAGAATACTGCAAGAACCTAAAACTACATTGTTAGTCCTTGCCACCCATAGGTGGGGACTTATGTTTTCATTGCACTTCTATATTAGTTGTTGTCTTGGGAGTTGGGTAAAGTGCTAAAGCAATGCCACAAAAATCCCCCTCCTTACTCTATGTCTATTTTCCATTATTTCCTTCCTGAATTTCATTGTTGTTCTATTGGCTTGGGATGCTTTTCCTAGTTTTCTTTTGATTTTTGTTTGCATAAAAATACATTTTACTATATTCCACATGTTTTTGGCAACATCTAACACACGTCTCTTGCATGCTCTGCTAACATGACTACATAGGCCTACATTGTAATGATCCCATCTTTTGGCCTTCACATTCTCCAAAGTCTAAGTGGAGGATAAGAAGAAATTAAATTAATTTCTTATAAAGTCATTCAATTAAAAATTAAAGGTGACTCTATATTTAATTATTTACAAGGGAGTAGCTTCTAGGGTATGTATTAATTATTGGAAGGACGGAAGCCTCTCATGATTTAATTAATTATTGCAAGGGAAGAATTTCTAGGGTATGCATTAATTATTGGAAGGAGGAAGCTTCTAACTCTTGCAATTAATTAATGTTTTAGTTCCTTCCAGAAGGATGAAGAAAAGGATAAATAGGGCTGAAAGTCATATTGTTGATGGTCGGATGATTATGACTTGCATTTGATAAGAGCTTGGATGTGTGAATCACACTACTTTCTTTTGGCAACAGAGGACATTCATTCTTTGTTGTAACATTCTAGATGTCATTCCCTTAGGGTTTGGCCTTTGGAATACATCTCTTTGTAATTGATTGTAGCATTCTCAACATTAATATAATTTCAGCCTTGGTTCAGCTTTTAGGTATTCCTGGGTGTCCATTACATACATCGACTTACTTCCACAGCTCATGCTTGTTCCCTCGAAATAGGTGTTGCTGCTTGAATTCTTTTTAACATCAAAACTTCACTTTTAGGACTAGAAAGAATTCCTTCAGTTTCATTTGCCAGACAAAATTTGTTCAATTTCATCTGCTCAATATTAGGTATGCATCAACCACTTCAAACAATTTCTGCTACTTCTCCTCATGAAAAGATTTCTAACAAGTTATACATTTGGTTTTGATTTTTTACACCATCAATTTATTTATCCACATACAAAACTATTGTAGTTTCCAAACCCATACCTACTTCTTGTTGAATGATTTATAAATGGGTACTTTTGCTTCGATGCTTTATTCCTTTAGTCATGTGATAATTGGGGCTTCTCATTTTTTTCTATGATTTCAATTTATCTACTTTTAGAGTTAGATTCGATGCTGTTGTCAAAGAGTCATTTTGTTCTTTCTATATCAAACGGTAGAACAATATTTCTCACCTTGTTTTGTTAGTGTGCGGTCTCGTGCATTTTACAGTAGGCATCTTCATATTTCTGCGTTTTCTTAGGAGCCTGCTCAGCGACCAATCTGCGGAGCTAAAATTTGCAATCATTTCTTCAATTTCTCTGTACAGTGCTAGTAATCAGAAACCCTAAAATTCACTTCTCACATCTCAATTGGCAGCATAATCCTATTTTATTTCTTCCTTTAGAGACTTGCATAAAATTAATCGCCAATAGCATTACATGTCCTCCCAATTTGTAGCTATTTTACAAATGACAATGATCCCTCTTATAGTTAAAATCCAATCTACACTTTAGTATTAATAGCGGAGAACTAGAAAAACAATTGATATGTCTCTTTGTGTTTATGTATACAGATTTAGTGAAATAAAAAAAAAATCGCCTAGAATGGTTCCAGAACAATTGCAAATGAAGAGTTCCACCAATTTTCTCATAGTATTGACTTTCATAGGTTAGTTTTTCAAAATCGGGGAGATACAAGTTTATATAGACGGTATAGTATTTGTAGTGTTTAACTTCCTGCTGCAATATATTTGACAATCATCATACTATTATAAAATATAGTTGTCATGATTTCTCTTTTATTGATGGGCATATGAATTTTAGAATTCTATTTCTACCCCATACCACTATAATCCACCAGAATGGTAGATCATCATCTTATAAATTCTATTCTACATTTATGTTTCATTTAGAACTGCTATCTTTTATTTTTAGAACACACCAGGAAATAATCAAAACATTAGGAGACTCCATAAAATTTTATAATCACAACATTAGGAAACTTCGGTATAACTTGAATGAATTTTAATTTTTAGCAACATCAAGTTCCTACATAATATTGAAATGAGTAAATAAGAAATCTGGATATAATCACTGATGTTCAGCTCCACAGTTATCATGCATTTGTTGTGTATAATTAGACCATTTCTTATATATTTTGTTTGTTGTAAACTTCTTGTAACATTTTATCCAGTCTGTGAACACTTTTTTAGTGACTTGTGTGTCTTGAATCCAATCACTATGGCATTAGAGAAACCATTTCCCATCTAAGATATCAATTTCTACCTAACTCCTTAAGGCTATGATTCCAGTTACTGGCTAATAACTATGCACTTCATAGGATATGTAAAGGGGTCTAAAAGTGGCGAGTAAGGAAAAGTGGGTACAAACTGATTCATCATAGATAAGAAAAAGATTTAAAAATATGAATTATTGGTATATAAATGATCTATTGCTAATATTTTTATTGTGTGAAAGTAATTGAGCTTTTATTAAATCCTGAACAATAATTAATCTCTCTCCTATTTTATATCTTAATTGTCATATTTTTTCAAACAGATTCTACGCATTATGTAGGAGATAGAATGGATAAAAGACAAGCACAAACTTACAGATAAACATTGAACTCTATATGAAATGCATAAACAAATTAATAAATTGTGCTATAGCATATCATAATCATTAATCAACATAAAGATTTAACAAATAAGTGCATTTCAAGATGGCAAGTTCTATATTTCTCCCCCACTCAACCTATTTGGGTGTTTTCTATGTTTTCTTTATTTAATGAGAATAACACCTTAAATTCATTTTTGGATGAGTGATAGCCCTAATTTTGTGGCTCTTTCTCCATCCACCATAGGTCTCAGTCTTCTTTGACAAAAGGTTGTCTAGGTATTGGGTGTGTATTTCCAGTTGACAAAGTCTACATTTAATGATATCTTGTGCATTTTATTTAATTTAATAAGATTTGCACCTAAAGTTGTTCTTCATTTAGAACAACTAAGATTAAAATCTAGAATCATCAATTTACTATTGAGCTATTGATCCCTCTTTGCCATCTCATCATCATCCCAATATGGCTTATTTCTAACATCACCGAAGTGAAGCTTAACATTTGTGGGTTATGCCACAAAATAGTAGTGTCGCTCTTGCTCCAACAAAATACACTATATTATTCTATAGTACAAGTACTATAATATTCACTTTCTAATATACTAATTCGTTTATTTTGTTCACAGTTGCAGCGATTATGAAAAGAGGAACCAACTACCTACAGATAGAATCTGCTTCAAGTTGACTCTTATTTTGTATTTTGTATCCCGACTTATATTTGTTTATGTATATAGTATATAAATGTACTTTGAACTAAATTTTTCTAATGGTAACAATGATCATCCATTGTATGTAACTGCACTTTGGTCCAAGTAATATGAAAATTCACTCTATTTTAAAGCTTTTGTAAAAATTAGAAACTGACAAAACTAAACAAATTGCTTCCTACTATTATCACGTGTTAGTCTTAGTAGTAACATATGCATGATTACTCTTTCAAATTTCTATTTATTCTTCTCAATACCTCTGATTTGGTGGAATTATTCAAATTTGTATTACCCAGCAATGCAAAGTGTTTCTTATGATTTGGATCCATGCATTTGGCTGTAGACTGGTTGCTTGTATCTAAACAAGTAGGGAAAGCTTCTTCGGTAGGAATATAGAGGTGGTAGCTATTGTGTTATTTTTTCAAGACTAGAGTCATCCGTCTTGAAAGAAGGTATAATCCAGGTCATCAAGATTCCCTGCTCCATCTATGCCACCATAGAATTTGTTAGCATCTGAGATTTATAGTCTACTTCTTCAATATCCATGAATGTTCTGATTTTAGTGATTTACCTTCACTACCCCTCATGTGCCTAGAGCAGTTGAAACTTTTCGACTCTTGAATTCTAGAAAATTAGGATGAATAACTTGGCATCAGGGTTCTCACCTATACACATTGAACTGCTTATGAATTGATATTAAAATTGTGCAATTTGTGTTCACATGTTTTCTATTTCTATTTACTATGTTGTGAACTGTATGTTGTAGCCTATGCTTGACAGTTTGGAAATCCATGAGTTGAAAGATTAAAACTTGGATGCGTATTCATGAAATGTTTTCAATGGACTTAGTAAGGCTTTCAATGGACTTAGCAAGGCTTAACCTAAATTGCTCCACTAATCTTATTTGAATTTCTAGTTTATTTAGTTTTCTTCCCATTTTTGCTCTATTTTGTTCTTCTTTTCTATTGATTTTCTATTGTTATTTGATTAACAAGTTTTGTTTGTGTTCATTTCAATTCAACCACACTTAATTGTGTCTCTTAAACCATTCAGTTCTACGCTACTTTTCCAATTATCAGAATTCTACTTGCCAGTGCTGCAGAATCCAATCACCATTCCTCTACTAACATAAAATTCGGCCACACCTTTTAATATCCAAACTAGAGTTGTCATAGGTAGCCAGCTTGAATTGGCCAACGAAATACTCAATAGCTGAATTTTTGCTGACCAAGAACATTGCTACATCTTTCCCACCAAACCTGCCACAAGCAAGGACTAATGCTGCACGGAACACTTGTTCTAAAATCTCTTCTAAAGATTTCTTCCAGTCCCACGTGTGATATTTATTACAATCTCTTTAGCACAATGGGACAGAAGCCTGAGAACTGTTCACATTAAAATTTTGCCCAAAAGACTTGTACCTTTACAATGAATTTAGTAAAACAAATTTTGTATGATAAAATTTAAACTTTTTAAAAAAATTTAAGTTATCGGTATGTAGCTATAGATTACTGTTGGAAACTTTGGCTTGGGATTATTTTTGAAATCAAGCTCTAAAAAGAAGTTTTCACATGCAAAGTTGTTCATATTATGACACATATATTGAAAATATTATGTAATATATTTTGATCTAGAGCGAAGCTATAAAATAGTATATAGGAATGAATGTATGTGTGACCTTCAATTTTGTGAATTACTAAATTTGACATATGTATAATTGATAAGTAGGAGATAATTTCTACAGCAAGTCAAATTTTGATATTACTATCAGGTTTTAACTGTGTGATTTTGAGTCAAACTCATTGACCCATGTTTCATGAGTAGTGATTCAACATGAATCCATCTCTCATGAGAATAAATGGAACACTTAGCACTCATTGGATCTAGGTGATGCTCACAAGGGTGAAGCACCGGTACTTCCTAGGAGGTCACCCATCCCTACTCTGTGTGCTTAACTACAAAGTTTCCTCCATGGTTAAACCCAAAGCTTGCAACCCCATTTGCAAAACCTTCAATGACTGTGACTCAAAATCACACAGTTAAACCCTGATAGCAATATCACAAATAGACTTGGTGTGGAAATTATCTCCTGCTTCTCAATTGATGAGCTTAAGGGGCTTTCTAATGAATGGTTCATAAGGCACAACACTTGGTGAAGGTTTTGCAAATGGGGTTGCAAGCTTTGGGGTTAACCATGGAGGAAACTTCATAGCTAAGTGCGCTCAGGCTCGAGTAGTACTAGAATGGGTGACCTCCTTGGAAGTCCCAGTGCCTCACCCTTGTGAGCATCACCTAGATCCAATGAGTGCTAAATGTTCCATTTATTCTCATGAGAGATGGATTCATATTGAATCACTACTCATGAAACATGGGTCAATGAGTTTGACTCAAAATCACTTAGTTAAATCTTGATAGCAATATCACAATATATATAATTACCACATTCTTTAAAATATTGATTCTCAAAAGTGAAGAATTTTCACCTTTATATCATCTGATGAGGAATTTAATTTTTTGAGTGCTTCTTTGGTCAACCATCAGTATCGGAACACTGGACTATCGATTTGGAAGACAAATTATTTGTCCCCATCATGTTAAATATGAAAAGAGCTGTGGGCTACTTTCTCTAAAGAGAGGGAAAACCTATTTTCTTCTTTTTTTTTGCGTCTAAATAGAAGTTTGAATTGAAAGGGGGTCCTAATTTTTATTTTTTCTTTGTTACTTGTGGCTTATCACCACTTAGGACAAGGAGTTGCGCTATCGTTTTATCCACAATCATTTTCCAAGTCTCTGCGAAGAGGTAAAGTTTGTAGTTTAAACAACCTTAACTTGAAAGTTGATTCCAATTTAATCGTTTTTATTTTGTTCTTAGCTTTTAATTTTCCATATTAATTTATGGTTCTATTCAATTGTTTTCTTCAACCTATGCTTCTTGTATAATGATGGACTGCATAAATTGTGAGAAATATTGAAGAAAAAAATGAAACTCACAACCTAACTCAAAAAATAATTGCTCGGGAGCAACTATTACCGAGTGATAAATTTTGCTCGGTAACCAAAGAAACCAACTGGCAGGAGAGGTTACTGAGTGAGCTCGGTAAACACACAACTCGATAACCAAAGGATACCGAGTGAGCTCGGCAAACGAAGAGCTCACAACTCGGTAACCAAAGAGGGTGTGATTACCGAGTGAGCTCGGTAGACAAAGAAATTACCGAGTGAACTCGGTAGCCATAGGAGAGTGGAGCTTGGTAGATGAAGACACCAAGTGAACTCGGTAGACACTACAGAGAGGAGCCCGGTAGATGAAGGCACCAACTGGACTCGGTAAAGACTATAAAATTAAAACTCAAACTAAAGAGCAAACCGAGTGACAGACTACCAGCGTGAATATTTCCACCATTAAAACCAAAGACCCAAAGCTTCAAACTTTCAAATAAACTTCACAAATACAATGAATAAGAAGAAATGGAATCACGTATGCCTGCTTGCTTACTATTCAACTCTGATTTAAAATATTAAAAATCTTAGAGCATTCGGCTTCAACCAGAAAAACCCTAATATAACCCTAAAACTTCAAACTTCATAAACTTTAAACTTGCAGCTCTAATGGCTGCATACAATAACGCCTGCAGCAATCACTGCTTCAACAAGACGAATGAAAAAAATAAACTATGAACTATGAACTTACAGAATGACAAGTAGAACCATGTGCAACTGCAGCCACGAGAATGATTCCTTCTGTCTCTACAACGACTGATCTGCTGATCACTTTTGTCTCTGCCTTCTCTGCTCTGCAACTTCTTCTCTGTCTCCACTGCTCTGGTCGAATGAATGTAAAACATTCCTTTTGATATATTTGCGAAAAAAAGTTTTCCCCCCATTTTTTAATTTCAAAAAATTTCACCTACCAGCAATAAATTTATTTGATCATTCTGTAAACCGTCAGGGAGGTAGGTGGGCGTTTGGCTCCAGGGGCAAATGTCAATATGTAATTAATATTCCAACACTCCCCCTTTGTCCTGAGCCAAACAAACAAGGATCACTGCTGATCCAGATCAACTACACTAAGACACTCTCTTAGGTGTACAAAAGTCCCAATACCTAATGGCTTGGTAAAAATGTCTGCTAGCTGCTGCTCAGACTTACAAAATTTTATTTTGATATCCCCATTCTCTACCAACTCTCTGATGAAGTGATATCTGATTTCTATGTGTTTTCTTCTCCCATGGAAGACTGGATTCTTGGACAATGCAATTGATGAGATGTTGTCACAATAAATTGTGGTTCCATCCTTTTGCCTTTCATTCAAATCTGTCAAGATCCTCCTTAGCCAGATAGCCTAACATGCTGCTGCATTTGCTGCTATGTATTCAGCCTCTGCTGTAGATTGAGCAAAAATGGGTTGCTTCTTGGATGCCCATGAAATTGCACCCGATCCCATATGAAACATGTATCCGAAAGTGCTCTTCCTATCATCTATACTTCTAGCCCAATCACTATCTGTGTATCCCACCAACTTGAAATTATTATTTGCAGTATACAAAATCCCAAATCCCTTAGTACCTTTCACATGCCTTAGGATCCTCTTTCCCGCTTGCCAATGGGAATCCTTTGGTGTTTCCATAAATTTGGAAATCAAACTAACTGCATGCATTAGGTCTGGCCGAGTTGCAGTCAAATACATCAGACTTCCAACCATACTCTTGTATAGTGTTGGATCCACTCTCTTGCTAGAGTCTTCCTTGCTCAACTTCAGATCTACTGCTGTTGGTGTGGGGGCTGCCTTACTGTTCTGCATTTTGAATCTCTCCAAGATCTGCCCTGCATACTTTTCTTGAGAGATGAAGATGCCATCATGCATTTGTTTTACTTCTATGCCTAGAAAGTACTTCAAGAGACCTAGGTCTGTCATTTCAAATTCACTTTTCATGGCCTCTTTGAACTCACCAATTAGAGCCTTGTCATTTCCAGAAAAAATTAAATCATCTACATACAAGACAACAATCAAAACATTACCATTTGCTGCCTTGATGTAGAGAGTAGGCTCACCATTGCTTTTGCTAAAGCCGTTACTCATCAAATATGAGTCAATCCTACTGTACCATGCTCGTGGAGCTTGCTTGAGCCCATAAAGAGCTCTCTTCAACCTATATACTTTGTTCTCTTCACCTGCAACTTCATACTCAGGTGGCTGCTCCACATACACTTCTTCCTTCAATACACCATTCAAGAACGCGGACTTCACATCCATTTAAAATACCTTCCACTTGTGCTAAGCTGCAATTGCTATGACAACACGCAAAATTTCCATTCTTGCAATAGGGGCATATGTCTCATCATAGTCTCTTCCATATTGTTGTTTGTAGCCCTTGACTACCAGCCTTGCCTTATGCCTATCAATATTGCCTTCAGCATTGCATTTGGTCTTATAGACCCATTTCACTCCAATCACATGCTTTTTGGGAGGAAAATCAGTTAGCTCCCATGTCCCATTTCTTTCTATAGCATCTATTTCCTCATCCATGGCCTTACAGCATTTCTTTTCCTTAATAGCTTCCTCAAAATATATTGGATCACTATGAGAAAATAATGCAAAATTAACACTCTCATCATAATCTTCATACCTTTCATCTTGGTATATCTCCCTAAGACTCTTGGTCTTTCTTTCAGCTACTCCATTCTGCTGTGGTGTATAGCTGGCTGTGAGCTCTTTCTTTATGCCATGTTTCCTGCAAAAATTTACAAAAGAATTGGAGGTATACTCCCCTCCTCTATCTGATCTTAGGACCTTGATATAATGTCCACATTCTCTTTCAGCTTGGGTTTTAAATTCTACAAATTTATCAAATGCTTCAGATTTATTCTTTAAGAAATACACCCATGTTCTACGACTGAAATCATCAATGAATGTCATAAAATAAGTACTCCCCCCAATGGAAGTAACTTGCATAGGACCGACTAGGTCAGTATGCAGTAGTTCTAATGGATATCTAGCCCTCCTAGAATTTTTAGAATTAAAGGGAAGCCTATGTTTCTTAACCAAAATACAAGCCTCACACTTGACACATGAATTTCCTATTCGTGGCAAACCTTCTACCATTCTTTTATTTGACAATATATTTAAACCAGCATAGACAAGATGACCATACCTAAGGTGTCATAGCCGTGAGGGGTCTTTAATCACATGTCATGTCCCCAATTTTCTGGTGACAGTTCGATTTAATTAATTTAATTAATGGTTGTCCAAGGACGACTAATTAGTTATTTTAATTAAATAAATAAATATTAAAAGATGACCTAGTATTTAATAAAGTGACTTGGAAAATATTTAATAAAGTCACTTGAGGGATAAGATCAAAAGGGTTCTAGAAGTCTCTGGAGAGGATGGAGGGAAAAGAATAAATAGGCACCCCGGGGCTCCATTCGAAGGAGGCAGTTGATTATCTCTCTCTTTGTTTTCAGATTGTGATTCAGTCACGGGTGCATTGTGAAACCTAGGGTTTCTACAATTGTCACAGTTGGCCATTGAGAACGATAACTCTCAATTGGTTCGCAATTTTGAGGGTGTGAAATATCATCCGAATTATTGCAGATTGGAGGTGACATTCAGTCATTTCATCAGAGCAATCATTTGTGGTTCGTGCAACACTACTTTGGAAGGATTTGGTACAAATTATCAGGTTAATAGCACAATTAAGAAGTCTGGCATCAAGCGGGTTTCAGAAGAAGTTCGATTGCTGACTAAAGAAGAAAGGGGTTTTGATATTCTTAACTAATGAGCTCCCATCGCAAGTTGTGAATCATATTAACTTGCTCCTAATATCCGATGGCAGCGATAAACTGATAAGGGCAGAATAAATTGGGATCTATCGGTTCTGAATATTCCAATAAGCAGACCCGACGGATCAGAGGACAGAGGTGCATTGGATTTCTCTTCCAACCGAACTCGACTCCATCTAAAGGAAGTCGGGATTTCTCCACTGAGATTACTGTACATCAGCCTCAGAATCCGCAGGCTGGGTAATGCACCGTCACCGAGAAACGCCGGTATTGCACCTATGATATTGGCATTGGAGGCTGAGAATGTTTAAAGTGAATAGGTTGGGGAGAATACTCAAACACACCCTTCAGCGCCTTTACATTGAAATTAATTGCAGGTCTTGACCAGTTCATGGGGACAGAGTAAAGCTCGCCGCACAAAGCAATTCATCTCAGAAGATTCGTAACCTGGCTACGAGACTGCGGAATCCTTTCACCATTTGCCGCCAAAATGGAAGATGCGGAAAGTCAACTATAAGTGCCAATCATTCAGAAGGTTATGCGTGCCCTTTCAAGATGCAACAGCAATTTAAAATAATAATATCCTGTCACGCGATTTCCATTTTAAGGGAAATTTGCAGAAAACCGCATGAGATCACAGGATTGGCGGATGACCAAGGAGGCATTCCAATCCGATTGCGACCAGTTGGAGTCCATAGAAGTCGTGAGCCTGAACGAGCTGTAAGTGGAAGGAGATACAGGAGTTTGGTCAATGGCAGGTCGGCAACCTTACACTGAAGTCATCGAATTCAGGTTTAACTTTAATACATGTCAGAATTATTATCAAGCTGTAAAGTTGATTGTCCTTGAGCATTATCGGTGTCATTTAGATATTGTTCCATTTGGGCTCTGATGTTCAGATTTTGAAACAGTAATGAATATCATTGCAATGAGGTTCTTCCATTGTTAGTAGATTTATTTACATCATTTTGGCACTTTCATAATACAATCTGAAGGTATCTTGATAAGTATTTGTCAATCGATCCAATTCAGTATTGCCCTTCTTTGACCCATATAGTAGAGGGTCATCTCAGTGGTATCAGAGCCGAAGTATTAAGAGTTTTTTTTGATGCTTAAATAGTCAATCATCCTGTCGGGCATACTACTGTGGTATCAGAGCCTGTTTGCCAACTATTTGACGAATTGCCACAGTACAATGTTGGAATTTAGTGACCTTTATAGCTAGGGTCATTACAGTGGTATCAGAGTGGTTTTCTTGCCATCCTGTGGGGTGAGAACCGAATTACATGAGTGATCAGCACTCTACTTCAACCAAGATGTACAGGTACAGCACAAAGTCACCAAGGACACAATCTCGGACAAGTAATAGACAGAGTATTCAGAGTCGGAATTGTGGAAAGGAGGACTATTCAGGTATTCAGGATGAGCTCAGAAAGATCAAACATAACATGTCCGAACTGTTGGTTAAGCACCGCCGTATGCTTGACAGGCTGTCCGTCCCAACTAAGGTGAGTAAATCAACTGGATTTCGTTTTGGCGAATCTTCTCACGAAGCGTTGACAGATACAATGAGAGATGTTACGAGGAACCTTAATGAGGAGTTCGAGAAACAAGTGTGCAACTAGTCAGAGGCTTCAATTCGGTCACAAGAAGAAGTGGTGAAGGATACTACGCTGATGGATAGTAACTGTCAACTTGACACTCAAGTTGAGACAGTTGAATACGAGTTTTCCGAAGGTGATGTCTCATGTACGCAAGGTAGTTTGGTTCCGACAAGCAATGATCATAGTGAAGTAAGTTCAGATGATGATGAAGATGTCATTGTGCATGGTGATGAGATACCTGGTGAAAATGAGCAGACATCGAGCATTCATGATTTTGCTGAGAGAGAGTACCAGGCTCAGTTAGATGCTTCATCACATGAGGATGAGAATGGCAGTACTTCACAAGATTTGTCCAGCCAGCTGAAGGTAAGTAAAGATAGTATTGTGGCTTCTTTATCTCATCATGACAGGATGCGGGAGATGTTAGAAGTGCACATCCAGATGATTCAGTTACGAGGAAGATATAAGGGAGTTCAGGAAAATTCTTCCTGCTGTGACTTACATGCAATTGGTGAAGGGATGGGGACGACGAAGCTGAGCTATTTGCATCTTCTATCAGACCGTGATCATCTTCTAAGCCTTGCCAAAGACTATTCAGATGCCTTGAAGAGGAAGGAGGAGGAAGTTGTCAAGCTTTCTCGCGATCTTGAGGACACTCGAGCAACTTTGGCATTACAGGACTGGGAGAGACATGAGAATGAGCATGGCATGGAGCTAAGTTTAATTTCATCTGGTACGTCTAACACTCAGCTTTCTACATTTGACGGATCATATATGGTAGCTGATAATGCTACGAGTTCATCTTGCATTCACATCCAGGATACAAGGACAATGGCAGACAGGTATGTGAAGTTAGCTAGTATTGGTCACATTACTCAGGTAAGTAGTTTGCTTGAGTTACCAGTTGTTTCTTGCATATGGATTCGGGAATGTTTCAGCAGCATTTGGGATTCAGTCAACCGAAGATCTTTAGCACTTTATGATAGCCATGATTGTTTGAGAACTATCATGGATTTGATTAGCAGAATATACGGTGTTATCTTTCCTTGTGCCAGCAGAACATCCGATGTTGGTATTAGTTTTTATACACCGGTGTTAGGTTTGGTTCATATTTCCAGTCGACCATTCTTGCTGAAAGGTGTTGAAGGTTTTTCATATTTGGAAGCATGTACAGATGATTCCCAGGATCGTTTTGGCCTTGATGACATCCAGGAGGATGAAATGGACAGTTTTGAAGACACAGCTTCTTTGACAGTTTCTTTGGGTACAGAAGAGCTTGACAACAGTACTACAATTTTTGACAAATTGGATATTGATATGGACCTTGGAAATGATTCACAAGATATGGATGAGGATACTCCTTTAAGAGCTCCAGAAGAAGATTTTTGGAGACAGTTCAGCCAGAGCCATCATGTGGTTAGCCAGTTGAAAGTTAGTGAGCGAGACATTGCTATCGCTTGTGAGCATTTTGATACTACTCGTCAGTTGTTGGCTGTCACTGGTTGGGGTACTTCTATGATGGATGAGCCAAGTGGTGGTTACTTTTCTTTGGCAGAGATTCATGCCTTGCGTGAAGCTGTTCGGATTTTGAAGCAGGATTACTTACGATTGGTAGCCGACCGTGATCACTTGGTTGAGTGGGGGAGTACAGCATATGAGGCACTCTTGGATCGTGAAGAGGAGGTGAGTGAGCTTTCCCAAGAGCTCATAGCGACTACTGAGGCATTAGAGGACACACAGCGAGATCTACAGAAGTCGCAGTTTCAGTTAAAGGAGGTGACCGTGGAGTTGGAGCATTTGCGGTCAAAACCAGCCCCAGACCCAGTTCATATGTCTATTGAGGTAGATGACGGTAAGTACACTCCTACAGTTGCTTTTGAGGAGCTTATTGTTGAGACTGACACACATGTTCAGGGTTTGGAAGAAGTTGGTCCCAATGAGTTCGGGATACTGGCAGAATCAAGTTTCCAGATTGATTCTTCTCAGTTAGTTGATAGTGTGGTACAGTGGAGTATGCCACCTTCACAGGAGGATCAGTTGTGGTGTGCAGGGAAGTATATTGATGCTTCCTCATATAATTTTTACTGCACTGAACCGTTCATGAAGTATTTGTTGGATAGTGCGTGTGTCCAGTTAGACTCGCATAAGGTGACAGAAGGTGTTCTCATCCAAGATACTAGTGTTATTTGCAGATTGGTTGAGAAGATTATAAGGGTCCTTTCTACTATGCTACCTCATAGGGATCTTGAGGAGGGGTTTGTTGAGCAGAATGCACGGGATCCTGTCTAGCCTATAATCACTTGGGGTCAGAAAATGGAGCCATCTGTTGATTCCCAGTTCAGTGATGATGAGCCAGCAGCAGAGAGTGGAGGTTCTTACCGGCATTATACGGTAGGGTACGCTCATCATTGTTCTTTTGACACAGAGATAGAAGATTTTATTTCACGCAGATTTAGATTGGCTCCAGTTTCTTATCATCCATTAGGGGATAGATTGGCACCATCCTTTGAAAATAAAACTGGTAGTAGCAAGTTACTCGGCCTACAGCATCGACACGCCCGGAGCAGTTTTTCAGAGATTGGATTTGATGGCAGTGTTTCAGGTACCTATGGCTGTTGTCATATCTACAGTACAGTTGGGAGCAGGTGTCTTTTTGACAGGAGCTTGAGTTTTGATAAAGTTGATGTTTCAGTTGGGTTGAATTCCGCAGAATGGTTTCTTCTACTGACATCTACAGTTGGTTTTCAGATGATTTCATCAGAAGTGTCAGTTGTTTGGATGTTGAGTACAGTTTCTCAGTTACTGGTATTGATGATTTCTCCATGGGAGTATGATGCGGATTGGGATGATACACAGATTTACATTTGGGACCCAGGCATACTGATTGGTTCATGGTTCAGCCATTGCTTGGGGACAAGCAATTTCAGGAAGGGCGGACTGTCATGTCCCCAATTTTCTGGTGACAGTTTGATTTAATTAATTTAATTAATGGTTGTCCAAGGACGACTAATTAGTTATTTTAATTAAATAAATAAATATTAAAAGATGACCTAGTATTTAATAAAGTGACTTGGAAAATATTTAATAAAGTCACTTGAGGGATAAGATCAAAAGGGTTCTAGAAGTCTCTGGAGAGGATGGAGGGAAAAGAATAAATAGGCACCCCGGGGCTCCATTCGAAGGAGGCAGTTGATTATCTCTCTCTTTGTTTTCAGATTGTGATTCAGTCACGGGTGCATTGTGAAACCTAGGGTTTCTACAATTGTCACAGTTGGCCATTGAGAACGATAACTCTCAATTGGTTCGCAATTTTGAGGGTGTGAAATATCATCCGAATTATTGCAGATTGGAGGTGACATTCAGTCATTTCATCAGAGCAATCATTTGTGGTTCGTGCAGCACTACTTTGGAAGGATTTGGTACAAATTATCAGGTTAATAGCACAATTAAGAAGTCTGGCATCAAGCGGGTTTCAGAAGAAGTTCGATTGCTGACTAAAGAAGAAAGGGGTTTTGATATTATTAACTAACGAGCTCCCATCGCAAGTTGTGAATCATATTAACTTGCTCCTAATATCCGATGGCAGCGATAAACTGATAAGGGCAGAATAAATTGGGATCTATCGGTTCTGAATATTCCAATAAGCAGACCCGACGGATCAGAGGACAGAGGTGCATTGGATTTCTCTTCCAACCGAACCCGACTCCATTTGAAGGAAGTCGGGATTTCTCCATTGAGATTACTGTACATCAGCCTCAGAATCCGCAGGCTGGGTAATGCACCGTCACCAAGAAACGCCGGTATTGCACCTATTATATTGGCATTGGAGGCTGAGAATGTTTAAAGTGAATAGGTTGGGGAGAATAATCAAACACACCCTTCAGCGCCTTTGCATTAAAATTAATCGCAGGTCTTGACCAGTTCGTGGGGACAGAGTAAAGCTCGCCGCACAAAGCAATTCATCTCAGAAGATTCGTAACCTGGCTACGAGACTGCGGAATCCTTTCACCATTTGCCGCCAAAATGGAAGATGCGGAAAGTCAACTATAAGTGCCAATCATTCAGAAGGTTATGCATGCCCTTTCAAGATGCAATAGCAATTTAAAATAATAATATCCTGTCACGCGATTTCCATTTTAAGGGAAATTTGCAGAAAACCGCATGAGATCACAGGATTGGCGGATGACCAAGGAGGCGTTCCAATCCGATTGCGACCAGTTGGAGTCCATAGAAGTCGTGAGCCTGAACGAGCTGTAAGTGGAAGGAGATACAGGAGTTTGGTCAATGGTAGGTCTGCAACCTTACACTGAAGTCATCGAATTCAAGTTTAACTTTAATACATGTCAGAATTATTATCAAGCTGTAAAGTTGATTGTCCTTGAGCATTATCGGTGTCATTTAGATATTGTTCCATTTGGGCTCTGATGTTCAGATTTTGAAACAGTAATGAATATCATTGCAATGAGGTTCTTCCATTGTTAGTAGATTTATTTACATCATTTTGGCACTTTCATAATACAATCCGAAGGTATCTTGATAAGTATTTGTCAATCGATCCAATTCAGTATTGCCCTTCTTTGACCCATATAGTAGAGGGTCATCTCAGTGGTATCAGAGCCGAAGTATTAAGAGTTTTTTTTGATGCTTAAATAGTCAATCATCCTGTCGGGGATACTACAGTGGTATCAGAGCCTGTTTGCCAACTATTTGACGAATTGCCACAGTACAATGTTGGAATTTAGTGACCTTTATAGCTAGGGTCATTACATCACACTCCTTATAGCTGATTGTTTGGGAGATGCAGCACTAACTTGAGATGAGAAACATGTCTCAATCCTCAAGGAAAACATTCTGTTCTTGGTCATTTGGACTGTTGCAAGTAAATTCTTGCTCCCATCCTTTTCTTGAATGACACACATGTCATTCTCCATCAACACTTTGTATCCACTTTGAATGAGCTGACCAATGCTCATCAAATTGTGCTTCATACTAGGGGCAAAATATACATTTTGTATTTCCCTTTTCTCACCTTTCTTGGTGCAGACCATAATAGATCCTTTGCCCGCAACTGGTAAGGTTCCATTGTTACCCATTTTAATTTCTGATTTGAAACTCTTGTCAATGAATGAAAACAAGGTTTCGTTACCACTCATGTGGTTGCTACATCCACTATCGAGGTACCAAACCTCAGGGCTTCCTTCTTCACCAAAATTACACATGATGAAGGCAGTGTTTTCACTTCCCATATTCACATTAGCCACATTTGCTTGTCCTAACTGATCTTTCTGCTTCTTCCAACATTCATTTGCATAATGCCCATATTTATGAAAATAGTAGCATTCTACATTACTCTTATTTGAGTTGTAGTTTTTCTTACCTCCTCTTGAAGTATTTTGTGAGCTACTTGCTCCATCTGCTCTTCTTGAGCTTTCTGCTGCAACATTCCTTTGTCTTCCATTACTTTGACCTCTGCCTCTGGAATTTCTACCTGAGCCATTTCTTCCTCTCCCCCTTCCTCTTAGATTTGACTGAGCCTTGAATGCTTGCTCTTGGGTAGAAGAAGATGTGGATCTATTGATCCTATGCTCATGGGTTTGAAGTGTACCCATCAACTCATCCATTGTCAAAACAGTGAGGTCTTTTGCCTCTTCTATGGTCATGACCAAATTGTCATATTTATGAGGTAAACTCCTCAATCACTTTTCCACTATCATCTGCTCTTGATAGTCTTCTCCATTTGACTTCAGCCGGTTAATCACATTGGAGGTCCTTGAACTGAAGTCTGCAAGTGATTCATTCTCCTTCATTTGAAGGTTCTCAAGCTCCCTCCTTATATTCTGCAGCTTTACTGTACGGACTTTATCAGTCCCCTTGAAGTTTGTCTCAAGGATATCCCATGCTTCCTTTGCATAATTTGCTGCTGCAATCTTGGGAAAAACAGTTTTTGTCATTGCTGCTTCAATCAAACTTAATGCCTTAGCATCCTTCCTCCTTGACTCTTTCAAATGAGTCTTTTGTGCATTTGTGAGAGCAGCATACTGTGTTGGATCAGTCACATCATTGAACCCATTTACCACAAACTCCCACAAATTATTTGCAACCATAATAGTTTTCATCTTCTTTGCAAACATATCATAATTCTATCCATTAAATGACAGTGGCTGCTGCCAAATCTTTCCTGCATCTCCTACCATGATAAATATCCCAAAAAAAAAATGCCCTAACTCACTGTGGATATGGGGCCTCAAAGCTCTGATACCATGTGAGAAATATTGAAACAAAATCAAAACTCTCAACCTAACTCAAAAAATAATTGCTCAGGAGCAACTATTACCGTGTAATAAATTTTTCTTGGTAACCAAAGAAACCAACTGGCAGGAGAGGTTACCGAGTGAGCTTGGTAAACACACAACTCGGTAACCAAAGGATACCGAGTGAGCTCAGTAAATGAAGAGCTCACAACTCGGTCACCAAAGAGGGTGTGATTACCGAGTGAGCTCGGTAGACAAAGCAATTACTGAGTGAACTCGGTAGCCACAGGAGAGTGGAGCTCGGTAGACGAAGACACCGAGTGAACTCGGTAGACACTACAGAGAGGAGCCCGATAGATGAAGGCACCAACTGGACTAGGTAAAGACTATAAAATTAAAACTCAAACTAAAGAGCAAACCGAGTGATAGACTTCCAGCGTGAACATTTCCACCGTTAAAACCAGAGACCCAAAGCTTCAAACTTTCAAATAAACTTCACAAATACAATGAACAAGAAGCAATGGAATCACGTATGTCTTCTTGCTTACTATTCAACTCTGATTTAAAATATTACAAATCTGGGAGCATTCAGCTTCAACCAGAAAAACCCTAATATAACCCTAAAACTTCAAACTTCATAAACTTTAAACTTGCAGCTTTAATGGCTGCATACAATAACGCCTGGAGCAATCACTGCTTCAACAGGATGAATGAAAACAATAAACTATGAACTATGAACTTACAGAATGACAAGTAGAACCATGTGCAACTGCAGGCATGACAATGATTCCTTCTGTCTCTGCAACAACTGATCTGCTGATCACTTTTCTCTCTGCCTTCTCTACTCTACAACTTCTTCTCTGTCTCCACTGCTCTGATCGAATGAATGTAAAACATTCCTTTTGATATATTTGCAAAAAAAAGTTTTCCCCCCATTTTTGAATTTCAAAAAATTTCACCTACCAGCAATAAATTTATTTGATCGTTCTGCAAACCGTCAGGGAGGTAGGTGGGCGTTTGGCTCCAGGAGCAAACGTCAATATGCAATTAATATTCCAACATAAACGTCACTGTTTATTATTGAAGTATAGTGTATGCTTCTTGTGCCATAATTGCCATTCATTAAGTTTATACAGCAACAAAACTACATTTCCATCATTAAACTGATGGCATGAAATATATGATATTTTGATCTAAGAGACAATCTAATTTAAATCAGTAGAGAAAATAATCTATTTGTATTATACTCGAAAAAAAATTTCTTCTTCCTCAAAAGCGATCGTACTGATGTTGTTTTGACATTTTGCCAAACCCTAGCGAATATAGAAAAGCTAGCTGAGAAAGTTTGTTACATATTCTCTGGTCCAGAACCTACAACCTATATGCAAAAATTTAGAGATCTGTACAGAGGCACACTATAGAATCATAAAACAATATGTCTGATTTATTCTCGTGTAGAACTTGTCTCCAGTAGAAAACATCGAATATGGATACGAAATGAACTTCTTTATTGCAAATTCACATTCTATGATTCTTGAATTCTAGTAACACGTAGATCAGTAATTTAGAATTTTGTTGTACTTGCCAAAAATCTGTAGAAGAAGTGATGCTTTAAGAGTCCGTCAGATTGAGTTGCATGCATGGAAGAATAAGAGTCCATCATGATTGAGTTGTCTTAGTAAACATGATTGTCATCTCTGGTATGCATATATGTGTTAGAATCTAGGGAAGTAATTTAGGAAGCTGCTAGTTACTCATTGAGTTAAAGTCCAGCATGCTGTGGTCTACATAATTTGTAGAATTAATGTAATGCGTAATTTGCATTGTTTTATTATGTTGCACAATAGATAGTGTGACAGTCATTGTGAAAGACCTCATATTGGAGCCAATATGTGTTGTGTTTTTGTCAAATTTGTGTAAATTATTAATGTTAAAATTCCCATTAGTTATGTACTCTAGATTCTTCCCCTATTTTAGATTCTTGAAACTCGCCGGACTCGGGAGTCAACTTACCATGAATTTGTAAGGCAAGTCCGCCTGAACCTCGGTGAATACTCATGTGAGTTTCAGGGCATGACAAGTTTTAACATCAGACTCTAATCTATCTAGGCATGTTATAATGGCAAAAAAGTCGGGTTTTTCCTTCGTATATTGGCTCAAAGTCATTCACTTTCAAGCATCCCAAAAAACATATTCTGGGGATCTTCGGAGTGCTGTTTTGGGTTGCTGAGTTTGTGAGAGTCGAATAGCTAAAACTTTGATGTAGAGTTAGACTACGATTTCTACATTTTTGATGGTAGTTATTTTACAATATCTTGTAAGGGTATTTGGATTTTTGTGGATCTTACAAACCCGTTGACTGTTTTAAAGTACAAGCTGTGACCCTCCTGTTTCAAAATCCTAGCAATATTTGGGATTGCCACGGGTTCAAAGGTGCAGGAACCTGAGGGATGTTTCTGAAATGCCCACCAAGCTTTTTCTGTACTGTGTACAGAGGATCTTATAAAATTTTGATTGGGGAAAGCTTCTAAACATATCCTATCCATCCCCGCAACACAGAAACTGGGAAACGGTTATCTTAGGATAGAAAATACATTTCCAACCAATTTCCTATAATAGAAAAATGATAGAATGAGCAAAAACTATTAAAATAGAAAGGCCCTACCTTACAACCAAAACTGTAGAAATGAGTTTTGGAATTACAATTGAATACTTGTTATGTTGTCATTTATGTAAAACCTTATTGGTAAGACAGTTTCTATCTGAGTAGAGTATCTTATCAAATGATTAATGAAGAGGATTTGAGAAGAAGATATAACAAAAGGATCTAGACGAAAGGTTGTGTTATGTGAAACTACAAAGGGCACTTGATCAGTTAGACTTTGACAAAATAATATGATTGTTTAATTATAACCTAACTGGAGAAGAAAAGTAGTATTAAAGCCTAGAATGAATGATCAAAGGAAGACCAAATGCATATGATCGACTGAGAAAAAGAGAATAAGATTAAGTAACTAGAAGTATATGTCAAGTGTTGCTAGTGTTGATTGAGTGATAGTATAAGCCAAACATAATATAGTGTTGACTGAGCATCAATGTTGACTAAGTATCAAAAATTGTGTCAAATAGAATAGTTAGTGTTGACCAAGTAATTTAGTGATGACCAAGCATTAGAAGACATTAAGGACCAAGTGTTAGAATTTGATAGTTTATGAGAAAATCTTGATTTCTTACTGACACAATTAAATTCTTGGAATATGTAAAATAGGTTGAAGATAAAGATGGATGGCCTAAAGAATTTAATGCATGATAAACCATGTTTGTAAGATCCTAGGAATGGATTCAAACAAATATTTTAAGAAGTATCTAGAACTTGGGTGAAAGAGAATTAAAATTATGGAAGGATCCAATGGATCTAACCTAAACCTAAGATCTACGACAATGTTTAAGTGTTAAAAGATCAAAAAATTCTATTTAAGGAGGCATAAGGGTAACCTAAAAGATTGTAAATGTTGTTGATTTCATTGAGTAGCGAACTTAAGGAGGAGGTTGAGAAGAGTTGTGAAGAGGTGGAGTATGATTTCTGTAATATACCAAAACTATGATTAGTAAGGTGCTAATAACCCTACTTCCTATTTATGCTATTAGAGTTTCTAGAATAAAGGAACTGAGATATACTCCTTGTAGTAATATGACTTTGGAAGGATTATTCAGTAGATTTACTGTTTTTGAATTATGAAATTTTGATAATTTTACTCCTACTACTATTGAATTGGCTTTCAAATCACAAGTGGTTCTTAATAAGAAAGGAAAAATAAACTCGATGGATAGTGATAGTGATATCTCTAATGACAATCTTGATGAGCTTGAAGCATTAATAGTTAGGAGACTTCCAAGAGGCAAAGGATAATTTAAAGGTAAACTTCCTATAATATATTTTTCATCTAACAAAGTTAATCATATTTCTACAAGGTGTCTTGATAGAGATGACAAGGATGAATGAAGGGAAATCAAGTATAAAGGCATAAGAGATGACATATACAATAGAAGAAACAGTGACTATAAAGATAAAGGTAAGAAATCTTATTATATTGTTGAATAAGAAACTGACAATGATTGTGATAGTAATGATGAAGAAGTTGTATATATTTCTATGAAAGATGATTATGATGAAGATGAGAAAATCACATTAGTTTCATACGTGAGTAAATGTGAAAGATGTATAATTGAAAGTGGTTTCTCACATTACATGACTAGTGATAAAAGTAAGTTTGAAACCTTGGAACAATAGAAAGGTAGTTGTTTCAAATTTGGTAATAGTGCACTATGTCTTGCAAAAGGTAAAGGATTAATAAAATTGATTGATGAAATTAGATGTGACAATTCTTATTGGGTTTAATAACTCAACTATAATTTGTTAAGTGTTATATAATTGAACAGTTCATGATATAGAGTTGAATTTCATCATAAGAAGGCCAAGATATTTGATGCTAATGGTGAAATAATTGGAAATGGAGAATAGACAAGAGATAAATTGTTCTATCTAGATTTATTATTATGAGACATGTCTGTTTGCAAAATTTGATGATATATGGTTATGGAATAAGAGGTTGTGTCATGTGAAATTAAAAAATTTGGTAAGTATTAGTAAGATGAATAGAGTAAGAGAATTACCAAAATTGAGAAATCTTGATAATATTGTGTGTGAGCAATGTTAGTTGGGTAAAATGACAAAGCCTAGTTTCAAAAGAAAGACCTACTCATCTAAAAATATTTTGGAATTGGTTCATATTGAACTTTATGGACCTATTAGAGTGCACAACTATTGTGGTGATAAATATTTCATTCTATTTGTTGATGAATACTCTAGAATGATGATTGTGATGTTTCAGAAAGAAAATTATGATGATTCTTAATTGTTAAGTGTTATTTGGAAAGAGTTAAAAATGAAATAGGTAAAATTATGGATTGCTCGAGATCTCAAAGATGAGGGGAGTTATCTCTAATGAATTCAACATATTCTACAATGATAGAAGAATCAAGAGATAAATGTTAGCACCCAAAACCACTCCATGGAATAGAATAGATGAAAGAAGGAATAGATCAATCATGGATTATGCTAGAAATCTGGTTATGGAGAAAAATGTATCATATAAATACTAAAGAGAAATTGTAATTAAAACAATCTATACTTTGAATCAAGTACAAGACAAGAAAGGTAAAAATATTACACCCTTTAAGTTGTGGTATGGGTATGTACCTAATGTGAAATACTTTAAGACTTTTGGATGCATTTACTTTATATATTTATGGATAATAGAAATGATAAACTTGATGCTAAAGGTGAAGAAGGCATATTCCTAGCATGTTCTACTAAAACCAAAGTTTACAAGTGTTTGAATTCTAATGCTAACAAAGTTGTGAAAAATGCAAATATGAGACTTGACGAATTTGTAGAAAAGGACGAAGTTGAATGCAAAAGGAACCTGGAGATTATAACAAATTTATATATGTTAATGAAGGTGTGTCCTACACCTTACTTGAGCTAGAGAAAAAATCTTCCAAGAAAGAGAAAATTGTGAATGTTAAGTTGCAGTAGTTGGCTGGTAAGAAAAAGACTATAGGTGTCGAGTGTCAGTAGAATGATGTTGAGATACAAGAAGAGGCTATCAAGCACCAAAAAAACACTACAAAGAAATTAGAATCAGAAGAAAAGATTCATGAAGTACTACCTGATGTACATCTGCAAGATGAACCTAAAGAAGAAGAAAGAAGAAAAATTCCTACATTAGCAAAATATATGAAAAGACATCATGCACCTGAGAAAATCATTTCAAATAAAAACTCTAGATTTCTAAGGAAAAGAATAAGAAGTGGCATGTTCTTACTCTATGAGTTTGAACCAAAATCAATGAAGGATGCTTTTGATAATGAAGATTGGATTCAAGAAATGAATGAAGAAATTCTACAAATGGAGAAGAATAAAACATAGTCATTAGTACCTAGACCAAAGGACATGAATTTAACTAGAACTAAATGAGTATTCAGGAAGAAGATGGATGAGAAAGGAGAAGTCACAAGGAACATAGCTAGATTAGTTTGTAAAGGATGTGTACATGAAGGCATTGACTATGTGATGAGATTCACCCTAGTTGTATGATTGGAAGGAGTTAGAAATCTATTGGCATATTTTGCTTATAAATAATTTAAAATATATCAAATGGATGTCAAATCTACATTTATGAATGGAATAATGGAAGAAGAGGTTTAAAATTTGAACAACCTTATGGATTTGTTGATCCAAGCAAGAAAACCATGGTATGTAAACTGCACAAAGTGCTATTTGGACTAAAAGAAGCCCCTAGAAAATGATATGAAAGGTTTCACGATATTTGGTAAAGATTGGTTTTGCAAGGACCAATGAAAATAGTAATTTGTACTTGAAAAATGAGGGTTGTAAAAGGATACTCTCAGGAGAAATATTTATCAATGGTACCATAGCTGGAGGACAAGATGTATTATGCAATCTATTTTCTAATGAGATGCAAAAGGAATTTAAAATTTCTATGTTTGGGGAAATCAGTTTCTTTTTTGGTTTGCAAGTATATTAGATGAAGTAAAGTATCTACATTACTCAATCAAAATATATCAAAGAGATACTAAAAAACTTTTGGATGGAATATTCAAGACTAGTTGGTAAACCTCTGGATATTGGACATAAGCTCTCCAAGAATGATAATGAGAGCTAGACATTGTATATATTAGTGATTGGGAAACTACAATACATTTTTCATAATTAGACCAAAAATTGCATTAGTAATTGGGATTGTTGCAAGACTTTCTACACATCCTAAGGAGAATCACATTATGACAGTGAAACAAATAATAAGCTATCTGAAAGAAACAAAGGATTATGGACTATATTACAAAAAGAATGTCAATTTTGAGCACTCCTACGAATTGACTCAAAGAGAAGTTTTAAGAAATATCTAGAATGGGAGTAGGAGAATGAAATGATAGAAGTATTTGATGAATCTAACCTAACCCTAAGACCTAGGGTGATGTTTAAGAGGAAAATGATTAGAACTACCTATATAAGGAGGCATAAGGGTCACCAAAAAGGTAGTAGATGTTGTTAACTAGTGAAGTTAACCAGGAGGCTAAGAAGAGTTGTAAAGAGGTGGAGTATGATTGCTTTAATGATTGCCAAGAAAATTAGAGAAAAAAATGATAATGGAGGTCAATCAGTGGATCAACATATGACCTACATTTTGATAAGTATTTATGAAGTGAGTTGTATTTATCATATCAACCTATTGTTACTTTTTAACCATTGTATCAGTTTGAAATCCTTTGATTGAGTTTAAACTAATAGTAATTTGTAAATCCTTTAATCAAGGTGACATTGTAATGGAATTTTCTAAACCCTTCTAACTAGGCCACTCCTAATAGGGTGATTTAACCCTTTAATAGAGTCACACCTAATAGTGTGTATTGTAATCTTAAATAGGGTGTGCTCTACATAGAGCTCACTTTAGAAGAGTAAAAAATTGGTAGCATGTTATTGGGCATTTTTCCCAAATTGGGTTTCCACATTAAACTCTAGTGTCATACTTCTATGGATGTTATGTGAGATGTTTGACTACTAATGTTATATTTATTATGCAATTTTGTTATTATTAGGATAGTGGATTGTAATTTTTATATTGTTTATTATTATGTATAAAGAGTGAGCTATTTAATGAAAAGATCTAAAGTTTTTGATGTTATTAAAAGTTGAATTTGTTAATATAGACCTATGGATAACTATTTTATCCCCTATCCCCCTCTCAATAATTCTAAATAATTCTAACAATCACAACTAACACTAGAAAATAATTAAAGTGTCAAAGTTGATGAAATGCTTGGCAAAGGAGCAATTTCTCGCTTTGAAATCCAATGAACCCATTCTCATGGGGATCCCACGAGCACAACTCACCCAATGAACAAAATACTAAAAATTTCACAATGTGTTCTGGATGAATTGCTCCAAAAGTCATGAACTAAAATGTGAGAGGTCAGAATAAACTCACTTTTAGCCAATATATACACTTTTACAAAGTGACATATGAATTAAATTATTAAAATGAAATAATCTAATAATCTCCCTTAACCCAAATAAAATTGGTGAACATCAATTAGATTGAAATTCAACCATGACAAATAAGCTGACAAATAAATTAAATCCCTCTAACTCATTAAATCAATATTTAAATAATATTTCATGTGGCAACCATGGATTCCTAAATGCATAGACATGCCACTAGTCTAATCACATTATGCATTACGAATATGGCTTTATCAATTATGAGAGGGTTAAAATAACAATATAGCGATACATCACCCTTATAGGGACGATATTGGCTCAACATGAAAAGTCTGATCACTAACTCCATGCACCACTGCTAGGGATATAAGTCATGTACAATAAATGAACACAATCAAGTATAGATGCACACTAATAATAGCTAGAGCAACAATTACATGATATCACATAATTGATGCATCTTATTAATTTCCTTTAATTAATCATTTACATATCCTATTTGCATAAATTACATAAATGAACAAGGTAAAAATTTGTAGTACATAATTCCATGAATCTAATAAGGATAGTTAATTTAGTAATTATTCAAGCATTTAATAATGGAAGTAATAACATTTACTCAACAACATAAATGACATTATAAACATATAAGTCAATGGTGTCAAACACATAAGTAAACACTACCACATGAACCTAGTCAAGTGCAATAAGACAAATAATACATAGTGCAATCTCTACACACATCTCAAGGTTATCACGAAACAACATTGTGATACTATATCAATCAAGGAAATCACTAGCACAAACTGTAGTGAAGCCATCAATTACATCACAATCTCAATTAGGCATAAGAATAAGTTAGTCTATTTCATCAAATAACATAATCAAGTCACCCCAAGGGTATAGACCACTCATGGGCGAAAATCATGATCACTTACAAGGTAAGATCATCATGGTTGCATCCATTAGGATTACTTGTAGAAATCAAATGGGAGATGCACTATACAACATACAATAATATATTAGATGTTAAAGATTTGTGTAGAATGCCAATTCTAATTCTCATACTCATGCAATTGAAAATAAGAAATATGTAGATATCAAGATTGCTACAAACAATTGGGGTTCTTATTAAGTTTATTTCTCTAATTTAGCAATGTAAAACATGTTGAGTTGTGTATTTACAAATTCTTAGATGTCACTCTACTCTAGTTCAAATATTAATAACATCAAAAAGATTTATTTTGGAACACTACTTAGTGTTCGTGAATTTGGAATGGGGCTTCTATATCTACTTACGAGTAAAAATACCTTTATATGATATTAGATGATCAACAGGAACATGTAAATACAATATGTGTTGATGAATGCACAATTATATATTTGTTTAAGAATTATTTCATGTGCTTCTTTGTTGACATCTTATATTTGTGTGTATCTATCATCCATCCAATAGTTACAACTATGCTAACTCTATTTAAAATTAGAAAATAAATTGTTTTAATTTTCAAATTGAGTGTGTTTTAGAAAAGGCTAAGTCATAGTTGGTATTCAACTAAAAATAGTTAATCCAACATCACAAAGAAAAAATATTGTGAATATATAATTTAAGTTTTGAAAATAAATTACGCCTCTAAGTTGTGTCTAATTTTACAAAATCTATTTATTATTGAACTATCCCCAATATTACACTAGATTTATTTATCATATCACTTATAACAACTTTTATATCTTTTCAGAAAAAAAAACTAATATTTTTAATACTAGAATTTTATACTTTCTAAATTTTCCATGTTAACTATAATTTAAAATATATATTCAACACTTGATGAATATAAAAGGAAATAATTTTACAATTAAAGATACATAAAAATAACTATTTATTTATTTATAATATGCAATAATTTGAAAATTACTTTAAAAAATAATATTTTGTCATTTTAACAAAACTTAGTGATGTTGTTGCTTTATATTATAAATTTTGGACACCAAGACTATTCGATTATTAAATTATATTTTAAATTATGCTTTCTTTTGATATTATTTTTCAATGATTTCAAACCATTACTCAATTGTGGAAAGGACCTTAAGAATTAAAAATAGGTTAAGTGATCAACATCAAGAATGGGATTATAATTTTGACTATGCAATAAATTTGTTTTGTTTTGTTTGTTAAAAGGAAGAAGAAATATGGATGTTTGTTATTAATTAGCTAGGAAGAGGGTCATGATCTCACAAAGAACCACATTACAATGTTAAGCACAACAAATATCAAGAACAATAACATGCCACAACACCTAAAGACTAGCCAAGCTACTTCAAAATATCAAAATCAACAAAAAAAATTAACAATACATCAGCTATACAAGTTATTGTCAAAGAACCACTTTAAATTATTGCTACACTCACTCCTATTAACCATATAGATGTAATTCAAAATATAAAAGCATATCCTCCTAATAATGACTAGCATACAAATAGGTGTAATTCAAAATATAAAAGCATATCCTCCCAATAATGACTAGCATACAAATGTTGATGTTGTTATAAAAGACAATACTGAATCTTCTACCCACTCAAATCTGTCACACGACAATGCCAATTCCAGCTCTGTAACAATAATTGATCTCAAGTTGTTACAAGATTTTTAAATTTTTTTCAGGAATGTAAACTATGAGAGTGACACCACTGTTCATCTTTTTAGAACATGTAGTCATGTACTGTTTCCAGGTAGCCAAGTCTCTTCTAGCAAAATTTGATTACCAAGCTTCAGGATAAGGTAAATCATTGGACTCATAGATGGCTTTCTACTGCTGCCCGAGTTACTCTTCTTCAAGCTGTTATCCAAGCTCTTCCTACTTATAGAAGCATGGTTCACGCTGCACCTATTTACTTTCTCAAAGAGTTTGATGCTCTTTCTCGACAATTCCTTTGGAGTGGTAATTTGTGTAGTACTAAATGGAGCTTGGTTAATTGGGCAACTGTTTGTAGGCCTAAAAAGGAGGGTGGTCTTGGTCTTCGATTTGCTCTATTGAGTAGTCAAGCTTTGGCTGCTAAACTTTATTGGCGATGGTGCTCTGGACAACATCAACTTTGGGCTCGTATTATCACTCATAAATATTTTCATGGTGCTGATCCTTGCTCTGTTTGTGCACTTCCTCTTGAAGGTCATGGCTCAATGGTTTGGCATATTTTGCAGACAGGTGCGATGTTCGTGAAGAGGGGTTTGTTCTGGATATGTAAAGGAGGTTCTCAGGCTTTGTTTTGGTCTGATGCTTGGGATGGATTCCCTTCCATTTTATCCATATACCCTCATCTTTAGCCTCTTTGTGACTCTTTTCTTGCCACTGGATGGGATAAAGTGGCTCATTACAAGACTCCTTATCAATTGGGACCTGTTGTTGGTTACAGATGAAAGCATTCTTCTGATTGGCCTCCTGGGGGTACAGACATGGATCGTCAGGAGCTTTCTCAAATTCTGGTCTCTAGAGAGTGTTCTTCTTTGCTTGGTCCAGATGTTTTGGCTTGGGGCAGTACCTTGTCTAGTAAATATCATGTCTCTGCTGGGTATCAGGAGATAACTAGACAATTATTTGGGGATGCTGAGGTTCCTTGGTGGAAGCAAGTTTGGAATAAAGTTTCTTGGTCCAAGTGCAATTTTTTCATGTGGCTAGTGGCTCACAACCATTGTCTTACCTGGGATAATCTTTGTAAATGTGGATTTTAGGGCCCCTCTTATTGTGTTTTGTGTGGTAATGGAGAGGAGTCTGTCTCCCATCTGTTCTTCCATTGCTCCTATTCTACTCAGATATGGCACCTTTGGTGGAGTGCTTGGGGTTGCTCTTGTCGGCATGCTTGCTCTTTGCCTAAGTTCTAGGCCCACTTGGGTACTGTTCCCTCCAAGTCTTCTTCTCTCCATGCTGCTTGGATTGCTGGCCCATCTTTCATGCTTTGGCATATCTGGTTGGAGAGGAATCATCGCATATTCCAAAATGTTCGGCTTGGTGTTTTGCATCTTTGGTGGAAAATATCACATTCCCTTCAGGAAACTATTCTTGTGAAGTGTGAGCTTGATGGGGGTATGAATCTAGTTGATCTTGCTATCTATAATCGCCTCAATTTTCATCTTCAGGATGGGGCTACAGCTCATAGGTTTCCTTCTATGTCTAGGCAGATTCACCATCAGAGGAAGGGTCGGGTTAACCGGGATGGGCACTGGACTCCTCCTCCCTGTGGAGTTCTAAAAATTAACACTGATGGTTCTTCCCGTATGAATCCTGGTCCTGCTGGTATTGGCGGAGTGGCTCGTTGTAGTGCTGGGATGTTAAATTTTTCTTCTCAGTTCATAAGGGTGATTGTACTAACAATCTCATGGAAGCTCAGGCTATTTTATATGCTATGGAACAGTGTTGCTTGCGGGGATGGAGTAAGATTATCTGTGAGTCTGATTCCCAGGTGGTGGTGAACATTCTTTCTTCGCAAGAGCTTGAGGATGTTAGTTGGCAGCTGGCCATTGTTGTTAAGCAGATAATTTTCTTCTCTTCCTCTTTTCAGTTCATTAGGTTCACGTATATTCCTCGTGAATGGAATAGAACTGCTGATTGTTTAGCCAAATGGGCTTCTAGTCATGATCCAGGTTGGAATATTAGGGATAGGATGCAACTATCCTTTGAGATGGTGCAAGAATTTGATGATCTTGTTGCTCAGGATCGAGCTCCTTGTTGAGCTCTCCTTGTTGTATTCCTTTCTATCTTAATAAATTTTTACCCCTCTTTTTGCCATAAAATAATAAAATGTTTCTTTCCGAATACCCAACAACCTTCAACCCATTTAAATGTATGGCATGTGGATTAAAACCACTAATTCATATATCAAGCCATTTTCAGCAACAACATATCAATTCATGTTGCATATTATCTATTTTTTGGTACTACATCTTATTTCATTAGCAGGAAAATGCTTATTGAGTCCAATATATGCAACTATGTCCAGGATTAAAGGCAGGAAGATGAGCAGAGTCTACCCACTTCTACCGTGCCAGAATTTGTATCACACTTAAATGTCATTAGGAAAAAAAGGATGTGTTTAATTTCCAATTCCGTGATAAGTAGTAGACGTTTGTTCATCCTACCTACCAATTATTTTTTGATGTGGACGAATTATCGACCAGTACATCAATTTGTAATTGGAAGTAATCTCGAAGCTTCTCTCCAGCTTATAGAAATTTGTATTACAATTCAAAACTGCCATCAGAAAAACGATGGACTACATAATTTGCCATTCAATTATAAAGAATATATGTCAATTTGCCAAAGCTATCGATTCTGTTCTGATGTAGAAAATTTCTCAACAACCAGATCATTCTATTATTGCAAGCAATCAATCTTTTCTATTCACAGAAGCTGCTTTACAACTACCATATCATTCACAATGTAATCAACATTGCTTCATAATATTCACAGTGTAATCGACATTGCTTCCGTGAAGTTGCAGTGAAAGAGGCGAGCTTCTTACTATATACACACGTTATCCGTGTTCTGCAGTTAAACTCTCTCTGTTTATATCGCACAAGCTTTCACTAATTTCTCCTCAATTTCCTTGTCTTTTCAGAGTTATTACATGATTAAACTTTTTGCTGGTCAAACTCGGTGGTGGAATGCAATTTTGTTGACATGTTCAACTAAAATGGACAATGCCAGGTTACTACTCAACACGAATAATATTTTAGTAGAGGTTAATAATACAAAAAAATTATATCGTTATGATTGTTATTTCAAAAGAATGTAACCTACGGGCCAAAGAATGTGTATATCAAAATCTGAATTCGACCAGGAGGTAAACAAGATGCGTGTGTACGCTGAGAATGCAAATTCCTTTGAAACTTCAACAAGAAAACTAAGTCGTATAATAGTTGCTGATCCTGTTTATTTTCCTATATAAGGTAGACATTAGTATTAACCTTACAAAGAAAAGAAATAACGGAAGCGAAAACAAACCTCATAGTAATACGCAGCAGTCACCTTCAAGCCCGAAAGAATTCGACTGTTTCCAAATACTTTTAAGAAATGGTGTCGATGATTGCAAGCTCTGTGAATGGAGAATCGCAAAATGCTTGGAAGAGGGCAACGAAAAAGATTTGTAAACAAGCGCAAATATCAAATTACAAGACAAAAGGGCCATTTAGATTATGGCAGATCTGTATCAACTCCTTGGATGATGTAAACAAGGATTGCTTGCTAGACTTGGGATTGTTTCCGAGGGAAAGAAAAATCTATGCTGAAATACTTTTGGACACTTGGGTATATGTTCGGCAGCTACAAAGGAATGATGCTTTGTCCATCTTATTAGAACTTGGAGAAAGAAATATGTTAAATTTGGCAAGCAATTCCAGGTAAGTTCCTTTTCTTTTATACAATTTGAGATGTATTTCTTTTAATCGTGTTTGTCAACACTAAACTGACATGGTTAAACTTTACAGAGGAAATACAACAGTTTCGTATGTAAATGCTTCAGAGCTATACTTTTCCCAGCGTAATGAATTGCGAGACTTGTCATTGAATTTGGGACAGCGAGATAATCTATTCAACCGCGAGAGGTTGTTAATTGAAAGGAAACACAATAGTTTGGTGGGTAAATACGAATTCGTGAATCAAAGATCATTTGATACAAAAATCCTCTCCATTCAAACTGGTGAGTTAATCTAAAATTCTTAAACATTGATATTTGTTTCGCACATTGACATTGTTTTTAATATTGATATCTAATACATTATTAGTAGTTACTACACAATTTTCTGATTGGATTTACTTAGTAACTACTGTGTGCAGGCCTTACTGAGGAAAATCAGCTCAATGATATGAATTTCCCGGAAACAGAGGCTTTGTTGTTATTTTTCACGTCGACAGAATATGTTCTTCCCACCTTTCTGAAATCCATGAAAAAACCAAAATTTCTAATGGTATCCAATTGTGGTGTAAAGAAGGCGACATTGAAAGGTATAGATGTCTTATCTTCACTCACTCAACTCAAGAGCATCCGCTTGGAGAGGCTGATTTTACCCTTTGGCAAAAAACAGAGCATTGAAGGACTACATAACTTGGAGAAGCTATCATTGAGCTTATGTGAAGGATTTGGAAATATATCCATATTCAATACAATCAAGCTAAAATATTTTAACCTGGACCACAGCAGTGATTTAGAAGAGTTGCCTCGTGAGGTCTGCAATATGACCTCTGCTTTGTCGTGCTCTATTACCAACTGCCATTTACTTCAGAAGTTACCAGATAATTTTGGAAATATGAGCCATGTAAGACTGCTAAGGTTATCGGCGTTACCATTCTTGAAAGAGCTTCCTGCGTCAATTGGAAAACTTGGATATTTGGATTATCTAGACATTTCAGGATGTGAAGGGTTGAAAGAACTTCCAAAGGAAATAGGAAAACTCAAGAATTTGAGGGAGATTGACATGAGAGAGTGTTCCCGTCTGAAGATATTACCGACAACAGTTTGTGAGATGTGTTCCCTCAAGCTCGTTATCTGTGGCGAGGAGATTGGAAAGCAGTGGTTGCAGGCTCGGAATATTTCTATTCCGGATCTTCGAGTTAAAATTGTGGAAGCACACTTTGACCTGGATTGGCTCGACGATTGATTTATTAATTACAATGTTTTTCACAATATTAGTGAATAAGTGATTGCAAATGGATACTTAAATGGCGATGTTTATCACTATATCAATTCCAAATTGGTATCTAATAGACTTTGTATTGATCCATCTAATTACGAGAGGATATTTAAAAATAATCTACTGGTTCCCAGTAGTCTTGTTTATGCAGGAATAATGTTGTGTCTATGGTTGCCATGGCTAAATTTTGTCATATTTTTGCTTTTTGTGGTTATGCTGTTAGAACTTTGAATCGGAACTATGTAACTTCAGCTATCAGGCTGAAGAAGTTTTATGCTTTAATCAATTAAAGCTAGACAATAATATCGCTAATAGTGATTCTAATGGTATATTAGAGTTAGTTTGGAGAACTAATTTTGTTTAATTAATTTTGCCATTGATGGGTTTTGGTGGCTTGACTATAATGACTCAGTTTGTTTCTATGATCCTTCTGTCCAACATCTTAATAAAAAATTAATTATTAGAGGAAACAAATTTAATAAACGAAAGTTAATATTTTCACCAATCAAATTAAATATTAGCTTTTATTATGTATAGATGGAAAATTTTAAATATACGATTTTATGAAAATTATTTAGTGTTATTTTAGTTGATTTTAAAATTGTGTTTGCTTTCTTTTATTGAAATATATTAGATTGTTTTCTAGCTAGTGATACTTATGGGTTTTTAATTTATCTGAGATGATTATTCTTTCAAATTATTTAAGAAATATTGATAGATCTTACACATAATTTTTATTGTTTTTCAATTAGTATCTAAATACAAAATTTTTTGATATAATTTTATCTTTTTTAATAGTTCAAAACACATATGCTAATATATTTGAACTATTCTTTATTATGTGAAAGAAAGTTTTGAAGGTGCGCTCAAACCCTTTATAGAAAGGTTAAATCATTGATGCTCATCCAAAAATAAGAAATGAAATTTTAAACATTGGCAGTAGGAAAAATAAAATCCAACAGCAAAACAAGAACTAATAAACACTTAGCAAAAAACAAGCACACAGATAAACAACAAAAAGAGGCACTTAGGCTCTTAGGAGACACTAAGAAAAGTTCTTGATAAACTTGACAACTAAAAGGTCAAGTTGCTTCATATTATCTAAAATCTTCTTGAGGTCGAGGATCTCTTTGTTTGTTATCTAGTCCTTCTTGTGTTTCTTCCCTTGAGTACTTTTGTTAGGGCCTAACATGGCTGCCCAGTGCTCTTTGTGTCATCAACAACTTATATCATATCATGCTCATTTCTAGTGTTCTCCATCTTAGAGACCGGGATTCTTAGGTGCCTAGTAGAAGCTTTCATTATCTTGTAACTCTTCTCTCCTATGCATTTGAAAGACTCTCCCAAGCCATGTGGTTTTTGTCCAAAGTGGACAACATTTTCTCTAGGTCCTTGAGTTTGGCACTTACGCACTCTTTAGTATCCACTTTGTCCTTATCAAACCACCCAAGCCAACAATATAAATGGATCCTTTGCCACAACAAAATATAGATTTTTAATAAAAAACTTCACTTAAATATTATTTTAGATTTTAGATTTATACATAATCGTTGAGTATCTTTAAATCTATTTATATTTTT